>CANJKZ010000024.1:2387500-2987500 GCA_947471745.1 Closterium sp. Naga37s-1
ACCTCATGATCTCGGGAATAGGTTCCGTCTGGGTTTGATTTTGTTTTCCGACTGTATTCTCGCTCAAGACATTTTGCCATCAACGGATGATTAGAGGGGTTATTTCGCGTTTCCTCCACTGTTCGTTAGGGGAATTCAGTAGGTTGTCAACGGCAACAGCTTTTCTCTCCTGCGTATTCGGTTGCGTGTGACGTGACATGGAACCTAGCCCTTAGTGCCTACGTTTTCGTTTTAGCGATGCCGAGGGAACTATACCCAGCGGAGGAAAAAAACTCTGATTTTGCTAGTGCGATTTCGAGCGAGATGATAGGCTAGAAATGACACTTAAACGTTGTTTTTTAGGGGTAGTGTAACACACCACTGCCACTCCTAAGTAAATGGTTTGATGCTTATTTTTGAACACATCATAACTACAGGTAGGGGTGGGCCTCGCGAACAGAGGGACATACTGTAACTGTTTCTGGTACCCTGAGGACACAAGACACGCTTTCCAGCTCGCAAGCGTCCCTAACCTTCCCAACCATGTTTCACTGCACTGCTTGAAACTTGATCTTTGCTCTTCCCAAGGCATCAGGCGCCAGGCCCCACACACCCAACGTCCCCGCTCTCACCATGCATCAAGGTTTGGCACCTCAGGTCCAGAAGCTGATTCTAGAATCTAATGCGGACCATCATCACCCCATCCTGCTAAATCTTTCTGTGGCTGACTGCTTCTCATCTCATGCATCATGACCCCGCCTCGCGTAGATCGCTATGGGCGCGCTAGCCTACCGTTGAAATAGCGTTGAAATGTAGCTGCATTGTTTCCGGCCACAAGCGAGGTCGAGAGGTATCGCCGGCTTCGCCGAGCCCCTTAGTTGCTCTAGCCGCCGGTGACGTTCTGCGCGAACAGCTTCAGCGCCTGCTCGTCGCCCGCCTGCGGCAGCAGCAGCAGCGGATACAAGCGGTCCATGCAACTCACGCGGCCCAAGCGGTCCAAGCGGCCGCGCTACTCGAGTCAACCACTCTCGCGTCAAGCGCGGCAGAGCCGCTGCTCGTGAGCCAGCCTAATCTGACCAAGAGGCAGCGACTGGAGTCGTATCTGTCGTCCTTCGTCCTGCCAACAACAGAATCACCAGCGAAGCACGGCGCTCCCGTCGTTCAGTGCACCCTTGCTAACGCCGCTCAAGACCGCCATTGCGGCTGCGAATTGGCGGCTTCGGTCGGCGCGGACGCGTCTACTAGCCTGCGCCAGTCTTTCTCCGTCGATCCGTGTTCGCCCAGCGAGCTCGTGCGACGGTCGTCGTCGTCGCTGATGGCGTCGGAAGGAAGCCTCACGATCAACGACGTCGCGAACACGGCGATGGGGTTACCTCAGTGGCAGTGGTCGCCTGCGTCCGGTGTTCCGTCGCGAGCTCCTTCGTGCGGCGTCGATGTGCGACAGGAAATGAATCAGCCGCAATTTCGTGTGCTTTTGGAACAATTGCTGCGGAGGCAGCAGGAGGTGCAGCAACAACACCAAGCGACGGCACAGGAGCAATTTGTTATGCAGAGCCAGCAAACCTGGGGTTGCAATGGTATCGAGAGTCACGCTTTCGCATCCGTCGCAACGCCTTCCGTCGCACAGTCGCGACACGAACACATCGCGGCGGCGTTGCACGCCAAGGTGCAGTCGGCTGTGGACGAAGCGTCTGCGAGCAGGCGAGCAATCGCGGCTCTTGAGGCGAAAGTCGCCATTCTATCAGGCGAGCTCGTTCAGTCGCAGCGGAAGCTCGCGACTTCTCGGTCGCAGAGTGCCGCACTAGAGGCGAGCCTTGCGAGGTCCCAGTTGGCGCTGGTGCAAGCGACGACTGGAGAGGGCTATGGCGACAGCGAGGAGGTGATCACGGGGAACCGTCCTGACCAGCCGTGCGGCTCGTCGTGCCATTAGCTCAACAGCCCACGGGGACCTTCCGTTTTGATTCATCATACTATATTCGCATTTTGATTTCTACCCTGGCCATCCATACAACGCGGCATTGTACTGTACAGCCTACTGAATCACTCCTGCAGCCTCAATAAGGTCTTCCTACGCCCTTGCCGCTCCAAGCTCAGAGATCACCTCGATGGGCCTTGCGCTCGCATGCGCTGCGGGCAGAAACCCCTCCTCGCTGCACCCGCCACCGGCGAACTGACTCACGCACCGCACCCCTTCGCCAATCGGATCACCAGTCGGATTCGTCGACATTAGCGACGTCGCAAACGGCACCCCCGCGCTGCTGAGCGTGCCGAGCGCCGCCCCCGTACCCCCCGCAAGTGCTCCTAGTCCGCCGTACCCGGCGCCCCCGCTGCCTAGGGCTGTGATCGTGTTGGTCGCTGACGTGGACCCGAATTGGTACGTGGGCGTGATGCCATTGGTCGTCGCCGTCTGCGACTGCGTGTTCGTCTGGTACGCCGTCGCCCCGCGCTTCTGGTACTGCGAGTACGGCGTCGCGATGACGCCGGGGGTGCCAGGGCCGGTTTTGGTGGCGTCCGCGGTTTGGTCGTTGACGGTGTTCTGGTTGTTGATGCTGCCGATGTTGCCGCTCTGCGCGTACGCTCCCATGCCCGCGTTTGGTCCCACCTGCTTGCGGCTGCTGCCGCTGCTGCTGTCGAATACTCGCGTGACCACTTGGAGGGCCGCGGCTATCCGCAGAGACTTGAATTTCCCTGCAGGCGGGATGATTTAGAAGGGAGCGTCCTTTGTGTATAATGACCACCTGGAATCTTTATGGTGGTAGCAAACAAATGCGTGTTCTGTATGTTCAACTACATTAAACTTACTGGTACTTTGTGCATGTTCTTGGCGCTCAAGCAACCTTCGGCCGAGCAGGCTAAGTCCAGGAATACCGAAGGATGGCACGGCCGTGTTGAACTGACTCTGCGCGTTTCTTGAAAGGTCCAGGTTACCAGAGTTGCCCCTCTCGCCGTTACCTACGAGCCCCAGAGCTGCTGCTGTCGAAAACATCTCCGCCTGCATCTCCCGCAGCAGCGCGGGGGCGGCGCCGGGGAGATAGCTCCAGTAGTTGAAGGCCTGCTTTCTGTCGAATGCAAAATGAGTAGCACCAGTGTTGTATGTTGTTTGTATCTAGTAGTGTCTATTTGGACAAGGAGAAGTAATGAATGCATGAAGGAATGTGCCAAAAAGGAGGGCTCCGTGGCAGCGTACCTCGAAGTAGGAGAGAAGATGACACGAGACGCACTGACGCCCGATAGCCATTGCCAGCGCCTAGTAATTCCAACTGTAGTGACTGGGGCAGTTCTTGACGGCCAAGGTCTGGCCGCAGCAGTGCTATCGGCCACCGAGGCTGCGTAGACTAGCACAGGTAGGACCCAAAGCATAAGTTTATTGAAGAATGGAAGCGCCGTCATGCTGAAGCCCTTTCAGTCGTCGTTTTTAGCTCAGCAACCTTGTCAGAATGGGCTAGACGAAGAGAATTTATGCCTCCAGAAAATGAGGCTATGACAGACAGATGACGGAGCTTACGAAACAAGAATTTGTAGTTTGTTTCGCCCGAGCTGGAATTCCGAAATGTGCTCTGGTTCTGGAAATTGACGAGCCGCGAAGACCGTGCGCTTCGAGGAGACTTTCATTTTGAGCTCCGCGATGTTTTCAGGCAGCGATGATCGCTACAGTCAAACTGGAAAGTGTGCAGTCACGACGCGTTGAAGGTATATCATAGTTTACATGAATATTTATATTTCGAAGTGATATATTGAGCAAGCAGCCACACAAGATGCACTGCATGCCTGCTCCTAATGGACAGTGACAGTCCATTATCCGGACAACATCCACAGTACCTAAGAGCGCACGATCAAACCAGAACCCATGTTAAAACGGACCTCGAAGCTTTCTTTCTACGGTACTAGAGCGTCGCGGCGGGCCTGGGCCGGGACAGAGTTGCACTTATAAGTTTTTTCAGACTGCGAGGGCAGAGGTGAGCGTGGAGGCGAAAAACTGTGCCATGGTCTGTGCTGCAAACTGTTGGATCTGCTTCTTGGCATCTGCACATGTCCATGCATAACCATACACATGCATACACAACACATGCATATGATGAGCATGAACATGCACATGCATATCGGACATACCATACCATGTACAAGCATTTGAAATAAATACATTTTCTTGGAAATGCTTTTGAAATTTGGGAACATACTCGCACATGCATGATTGAGCCAGCGGATAGAGCAATGGGAAAAGCACAGGGGGTGGGGGAGGGGGGGGGGAGGGACGGGCGAGGGGAGCAGGGTTGGGGTGACCACGAGATGGGGGAGCAGGGGTGGGGGAAGAAGGTGCGGGGGGGCACCTCCGCGGCACTTGGTGTAGCCGTAGATGTTGGCAGCATCGAGCACAAGAGAGCACGGGAGGGGAGAGAATGGGCCGGGAGAACAAGGACGGAGAGGGCAAGGGACAAGGGTAGTGACCTCGGCGGCACTTGGTGTAGCCGTAGATGTTGGCGGCTCCGAGCACAAGAGCCACGATGATGATGAGCAGATAGTCGAAGCTGAGGCGGATGACCTGAATGAGCCCCAGCCCCAGCCACAGCGCTGACTGTGAACATGCATGCAGGAGGGCAGGCAATGCATGTACAGTCACATGTATGCACAGTCACAGGCATGCATATATGAACATGTTGCCATCCGTGTGAGCAAACACATGCATGCACACACTCACAGATGCACACATGTAGATTAGCACGCAAGCACAGATGGATGAACCCACATGAGGATGAGGATGGGGATGGGGATGGGGATGGGGATGGGGATGGGGATGGGGATGGGGATGGGGATGGGGATGGGGATGGGGATGGGGATGGGGATGGGGATGATGATGAGGATGAGGATGAGGATGAGGATGAGGATGGGGATGGGGATGAGGATGGGGATGGTGATGGGGATGAGGATGAGGATGAGGATGGGGATGGGGATGAGGATGGGGATGGGGATGGGGATGGGGATGGGGATGGGGATGGGGATGGGGATGGGGATGGGGATGGGGATGGGGATGGGGATGGGGATGGGGATGGGGATGGGGATGGGGATGGGGATGGGGATGGGGATGGGGATGGGGATGGGGATGGGGATGAGGAATGAGGTGAATGGATAAGCACAGCGTGACACTGTGCAGCAAGGATGAAGTGGATTCAGAGTGAACGTGATAAAAACGTCATGATGCAACATTCAGGATGTGTTACCGCATCACTGCAGTACCACAGTGGAGGCTGTGTAACCGCGTTGCCATACCGTGCAATAGAGTGTCCACCAGAAGACCCATGCGTCAGTCTTGCTCAGCTGGTCCAACGACTGCCGTGAGGCGCACGGGAGGAATGAAAGCGATGCGAGGGACGAGAGATACAGTTAGAGTGAGGAAAGAGCGAGAGAGAAGTTAAAGTGAGGTGAGAGAAAGATAGAACGAGAAGAGGGAAAGATAGAGCGGGGAGGGAAGGTAGGGCGACGAGGGAAAAGGAAGAGCGATGAGAAAGAAACATAGAGTGAGGAGCGAGGAAGGACCATTGCCCCAGCATCCACCACCACCCCCCACCACTCCCCACCACGCTCCATTCACCGCCTGGTTGAGCCTGAGCAGAGAGAAACGACCATGCCCCACCACCCCCCACCATCTCGTGCCACCCCCCACCACCCCCCACCGCACTCCACTCACAGCCTGGTCGAGCGACTCGAAGTGCCAGAGCGTCTCGCCAGCGTCGTCCGTCTCGTTCCACCAGCGCAGCCCCACGAGGATGCGGCCGCTCACGTTCTTCACCACCCAGAAGTCGAGAGCAATGAGCAGCACGCACACCACGAAGTCAATCACAAAGCTGCTCGTGAACCAGCTGCCCAGCAGGTAGAACCCCAGCGCTGCTGCCTGTGGGGAAGAGGGAGGATGGGGGGGAGTTGAGGAAAGCATGGCGAGAGCGGCGAGGAGTGGAACGAAGAGGGGATTAGAGGTGGCGATTGGGAGCATGGTCGAATGTGGTATGCATGCATGCATAGTGAGAGCGCATGTATGCATAGTGAGAGCGCATGTATGCATAGTGAGAGCGCATGTATGCATAGTGAGAGCGCATGTATGCATAGTGAGAGCGCATGTATGCATAGTGAGAGCGCATTTATGCATAGTGAGAGCGCATGTATGCATAGTGAGAGCGCATGTATGCATAGTGAGAGCGCATGTATGCATAGTGAGAGCGCATGTATGCATAGTGAGAGCGCATTTATGCATAGCGAGAGCGCAGAGCGCATGTATGCATAGTGAGAGCGCATGTTGCATAGTGAGCACATGTATGTGCGCGCGGATGTGGCATGCAAGCAGTGTGAGCGCGTGGGCGGGTGAGTGCACGATGTAGGTGATGTGAGCATGTGGTGTGCAGTGTGAGTTAGTGAGTGCATGACGCATGCATGTATGTGTGAGTGAGTGAGTGCATGACGCATGCATGTATGTGTGAGTGAGTGAGTGCATGACACATGCATGTATGTGTGAGTGAATGAGTGCATGACACATGCATGTATGTGTGAGTGAATGAGTGCATGACGCATGCATGTATGTGTGAGTGAGTGAGTGCATGACGCATGCATGTATGTGTGAGTGAGTGAGTGCATGACACATGCATGTATGTGTGAGTGAATGAGTGCATGACACATGCATGTATGTGTGAGTGAATGAGTGCATGACACATGCATGTATGTATGAGTGAATGAGTGCATGCGGCATGTAAGAGTGACCGCATCTGACCTTGAAGAAGCAGGTGAAGAAGACCACCTGCGGATGGGCGTACTTGGGTCCTTCTGCCTGCTCACATGGACGGAGAGAAGAGAGAGAGAGAGGCGGTGCTTGAAGGCGTGATGGGACGGTGTAAGACTGGAGGGCGTGATTGATTCGAGCAAAGACAAAGCGCATCCCACCCAATAGTCTGACGAAATATTGGTGTTCTAAAAAAAAATAAGTGATAGGTTTTCTTCCCAACTGTTCATGAGGCCAGCAGAATGATAAGGACGCCACTCCTTCCCAGTCCACCCCCTTCCCATCTGTCCCCCTTCCCATCTGTCCCCCTTCCCATCTGTCCCGCCCTAATCCAGTGCAGCATGTTACACGCAACCACAGAGTGCCGCACCTGAGGCTGCATGCTGCCCGTGCCGCGTGTGGCGCCACACCACACCTCTGCGTTGAAATGACCTCCCGCCCCCCAGCCGTGCACTGCCCTGCCCCCCTTGCTGGAGGCAGGATGGTGAGAGGGGGGAGGGGAAGTTAGGTAGGGAATTGAAATATTTGGCGCTTGATGGATACATGGCTGGTCCTGACACGTGGCTGGCCCTGACACGTGGCTCACCCAGACACGTGGCTCACCCAGACACGTGGCTCACTCAGACACGTGGCTCACCCAGACACGTGGCTCACTCAGACACGTGGCTCACCCAGACACGTGGCTCACCCTGGCCCTGCCCCCACCAAGGGTACTGCTGCAGGCGGCACCACGACACGGACAGGTGAAGGGCGAACCGACGGGGAGAGGGAGCGGTGGTGAGGGGGAGGAGCAGAGCGGGGGGGGAAGGAAACTAGGGAAGGATAGTATGGAGGGAAGGCAGGAGGGGGAAGAAAAGGCCGGCAGGGACAGGCGGGTGGAAAGGGGCGGATGGAGAGGGGCGGGTGGAGAGGGACGGGTGGAGAGGGACGGGTGGAGAAGGGCAGGTGGAAGAAGACATGGGGCGGCCTCACAGAGGGGCAGGCAGGGAAGGGTTGCAAAGCAAGTGAGCGTTGTAGGGGACAGGGAGGGGGAGGGAGGACGAGAATGCGTGGCGGATGGGAGGGAGGAAAAAGTAGAGCAGGAGCGAGGAAGAAAAGGCGGGACGGTAGGAGAAGGAATGAGGAGAGGCGGTGGGAGGGGCAGGTGGGGAGGGGAGGCAAGGGGGGGCAGGCGATGAACAAGAGAGGCGAGGGCGCGGAGAGATGAGGGCGCGGAGAGGCGAGTGCGCGGAGAGGGGCGGACGGGGAACACGGGACTTACAAGCAGCTACTCGTCGCAAGAGGTGCGTGCGATCGAGGAGTGTCGAGGTGCGCGGCGGTCAAGCGCCCACACTTTGCGTGGCAGGCGAAGGCGGCGTACGATGGCGACCGTGGTGAACGGATCACGGCAACTGGTCTTGGCGTGCAAACGACCCACGAAGCGGGAATACCGTGAGAAGAGAAATACGTGGAGGGAGTCGTGTGTCACACAGCGCCTGCGTGAGTGGTAGAATCTGGTCGTCACAGAGATCTGACACCAGAAGAAGTATAGGTTAATTAGGGCGCGGCACCATTTTGCCGCTTGAAGGTTCGAACCACCGACGGTTCGGACTGTGGACGGGTAACATATTTCGTCAGTCGTCAGTAACTTTGTCACACACTAAACGACGTCGTACTCGTCGTCTTGCGTCGAATTGCTTTCGTGCAAACTGCGACGTCACGGTACGAACTTTCGTACAAGGTCGAATCTGGTCCCGAAAATTGTGCAGGGTAAATTTGCGAATTTTAGGAAGTGGATTTTTCACCCACACTGTAGACAGACCTTGGCGGGGATATTCCGAGCGTATCGCGTCAGCAGGTTCGGCCTACGTTTTTGCTACGAACCACTTCCGTGTCGCCACCGCACAATTCGCCACATTTCCGAGCCTCTTTTACCCCGAGGACGTCGCCTAGCTCGAACCTAACAAATTAACCTCGTTTTAGACATTTCGTAGGACAATTCAAGTTAGCATCCCATGGTAGTTCGATGGCGAGCAAAACCTTATATTGGCGGAAGTGGTGCTGACTTGCAGTGGCGAATCGAATTGTGACGCTCTGGGAACGCCATGGCATGGCGACTGTCGCTGTCGACTTCCGCCAGCCCGCGCCGGCTGTTGCTCGCCCGTTGCCCCTCGCCGTTCTTCCTCGCGTCTGCGCTTCTACTAGTAGTCCTCGTGCTTTCGCCGCACGCCGGCCCCAGTGCGGCGGAGGGGCAACGGACGTTTCGCGAACATGGCGACTTGTCCAAGTCGCACGGGTCGCACGGTGAACGGAACGGGCGTCGCGTCAGCCTCGCTGAGACTGTTTCTCCGCGCGCATCCGCCGCCGGGGCGGTTCTTGCGGACACTCAGCGTAAGCCTCCTCTTCGGAGCCTCCCGAGAGCCCTCCAGGCACGCCCTCAACGGGGAGACACACGGCCAACAGTGGAAAGACGAGCGCGCCTCCGCTCCGCTCGCTCCTCCCACCCTTCCCCATGCAGCTCTCCCTACTATGGGATGCTTCCGCCTGCCCGCCCGCCGCCTGCGCCCTGCGACGCTGCATCCCAAGCGCTGCTTGCTTGAGACCAGACTACCTGAATGCCTCTCCCCTCAATGCCTCTCCCCTCAATGCCTCTCCCCTGAATGCCTCTCCCCTCAATGCCTCTCCCCTCAATGCCTCTCCCCTGAATGCCTCTCCCCTCAATGCCTCTCCCCTGAATGCCTCTCCCCTGAATGCCTCTCCCATCAATGCCTCTCCCCTGAATGCCTTTCCCCTGCGTGCCTCTCTCCCCACCACCCTAAGCCACCTGTTCTCGTCACAGTTCTCGCACTTCCCTGACTCTCGCGTTACAAATCCCCAAGCCGAGCATCTGTGCCGAGCATGCTCCTCCCGCCCATCTTTTCTGCCTCCCTGTTTGCCTGCTTGAACTTCATGGAACCATTGCGCTGGGTGCATGCACGCCCATTATATGAGCGCATGTGTGCGTGTGTGCATGCGCATGTGTGCATGCGGGCATGGGTGCATGGGGGCATGAGTGCGTGCGTGCGTGGGTGCATGGGTGCGTGCGTGGACGGGTGCATGGGTGCATGCATGTGTGCATGGATGCATGTTTGCATGCGGACATGGGTGCATGCATGCCTCCGCGTATCTCACGGATGCATGCATGCGTTCATGTGTGCATGTGTGCATGTGGCACGGTGGCAGTGCAAGCACTGGTGGAGCTGAACGCGGCATGGCAGGTGTGGGAGGGGAGGGGCAATGCGTCGCGGGGCTGCAGCGAGTGGGAGTACATATCGTGCAACCAGGAAGGCTTCATCACATCCCTGTGCGTTGCTCTGCTGCAAGGTGGACGGAGAGAGGAGTAGAGAGAGGGTTGAGAGGAGAGGTGTTTGTTCTGCTGCAAGGCGATAGGGTAGAGAGAGGAGGTGTTAGTTGCTCTGCTGCAAGGCGGTAGAGAGAGGAGGTGTTTGGGAAAACGAGAGGAGATGCAGGCAGGAGGCAGAAGCGTCCGTGCATGTGTGTGTGTGTGTGTGTGTGTGTGTGTGAGTGTGTGTGTGTGTGTATGTGTGTGTGTGTGTGTGTGTTTGTGTGTGTGTGTGTGTGTGTGTGTGTGTGTGTGTGTGTGTGTGTACATCTGTGGGCATGCACGCGTGGTCACAAAACCTCAATGTTTCTTTATATTTGCACCAACGCCCCTCCCTCCTCCCGCAGTGACTTGTCAGAGTACGCTATGCTCAATGCCACCATGCCGCTCACCATCTTCTCTCGCATGCCCTACCTGCGACGCCTGTACGTCTCTGCCGCCCACTTTGTTAGTCTGCACTGCACCGCTGCTCCCCTGTCCGTGCCTCCACCTGAGTCCCTTCTGCCTGTAACGAGACGAGTTTTGAGGCACCTTGAAATTCACCTGAGCCCCCCTTCTGCTTCCTAATCTCGCAACGTCTTTTCCTAATTCTGTACGTAGTGCAACTTTAGCCCTCCTTCTCTCCTCGCTACATCATGTCAAGGACATTACAAGGCTGGGACAGCCTGGTTGGCTTGGCACACGCCGTCCTTTACCTTCCAAACAAACGCCCGTGGCTCATCCCCTGCAGCAGCTGCCTTCCTCTTCCCGGAGCCACTCCGTCTCTGAAAATACATTCATAGCTCCAAGCTTTCAGCCTGAATTGTCACACCATCCCGGAACCTCATGATGCGAAATGGCAAGCAAGCCATGCTCTCCACTCCATCTGCAGCTCCTCTGCACCCTCAGTCCCGCTCCCAACCCTTCCCCCACTCTCCTCCCACCCCTCCTCCCACTCTTCTCCCACCCCCTCCCACGCCCCCCCCCCTCTCCGTTCCACCCTCCTTCCATCCAGTGTGCTCGCCAGCAACATCTTTCTCCAAGGCTCCATCACCCAACTCGCTCTCCCCACCTCCCTCCGCATGCTGTAAGCGGGGCACATGCCACATGCCTTCCCCACGCCCGCCTTCTCCACAACACTCCTCCTTGTGAGCCGTCTTTTTCCTTGCATCGTTTGTCTAGATGCGCTTTCTTCCTCCCAATAGAGGTAGTGTGGAGCTGGTTTCTTATTTAAGGACGGAATGGATGAGGGTGGGATGTTTTGGTGTGCTGTGCAGCATAAAAGTCTGCCGCATGGCTGCTCCATCTGACAGCCATGAGGGGACTTCACTTCACACGCCATGCCTGCCTTTCCTGCATCCATCACCCTGCTCGTGTTTTTCACCCACCCACCAGCCTCCTCCATTTTCCCTTCAACTTTCATGTTATGTGCGATATATACCTCTCTTCACCTGTCCATACATGATACCTCGTTGACCAACCGCCTCCTCCCTCACCCACCTTCTTCTTGGTGCAATGCGAATCCCTGTACTGCTAGGGACCTTGCGTGGACATCGGTGACTGGTTCCCTGCCATCTGCCATCCTCTCTCTCCCAGCTCTCTCACACCTGTGCGTCTCTTGCTGTGAGCCTCTGGACTCCCTGTTTTGCACGTGTTTTGTTTTCCATTCAAGAGAAGAGCTCAGGAAAAGAGCTCAGTGGAGTGGCAAAGAAATGCTATTCTGCAAAGAAGAACGCAGCTCCAATGATGGCGATATGATGATATTGATTTCTCCCGTGCAACCTTGTGGCATCCGTTCATGATTTCGGTGCAATTCACTCATTCGCACCCCTTGTCCATCAGAGATGTTTACATGACCACAGTCTCCGGAAGCCTACCATCCACACTCGGCCGTCTGACTGGACTCACATACCTGTCAGTCAGTCACTGCTGTGCCATGCCATGCCATGGGCTGCTGCAGTCGTGCATGCGTGCATGCCCGCACGCCTGCATGAATGTGCTGGAGGATTGCCATGCTCTCATTCATGGAGAATGTGCTCTCATTCACTTATCGCTGTGCCACCATGTTCTTGCTTTGCTTGCACATCAGGATTTCACCCACCCCTAATGCTTCCAGGCATATGGCCACAATATCACCAATAGCCTCTCCAATCACAACTCGTTATCTCACAAGCCTAGAGCACCTCGTTACCACTCCCGTCCATCCATCACTTTGTTTTGCAACAGTCATAAGTGTGCGTGCATGCAACAAGCATTGCCAACCATCCGGTACCATCCACACCATACCATGGTCACACGTCTCCAGTTCTGACAATTACCAGACTCGTTCATGTTTTTTCTTTCCACTCACCCACCCCTACCTCTTCCCCCCCACACCCCCCCGCCCTCTCCCCCCCTCTCCCCGGCCCTCCCCCTGCCCATCTATTACAAACCTCTCCATCAAAGAGAGCGTTGAGGCTGAGATTGGTATGTATGGACAAGCTTCAAGCCTACTTTGCCATTCTGTATGACACACGCACGCACACGCACGCACACACACACACACACATGCACGCATGCACACGCACGCACACACACACATGCCCATCTGCTTTTGCTCTCAGAAATATCGGTGCAGAGAACATTACTGGCCGTGTGGAGGGCCTCTCATGGCTCTCAAGCCTCACCAATCTACACACGCTGTACGTATTGCGTGCTATGCCACCCTGTAATAGCTCGGGCACACAGGCATAGCCAACATTGCATAACACACAGGCTTGCTTTGCAACTTAAACGTGCAGAAATGTGCTGCGAGCTTGTCAGGTGGAAGGGGGGGTGTGTTCGCTGCAAAAATATTATTTTCTCTATAGCAGCATGCTAGCCTATCATTCTCACTAGATGCAGAAAAAGCTTTGTCAGGTGCGGGCATTGCTGCTGACATTATGACTCGAGCCAAGAAATCTCACTGTCTCACGATGCCCACGTGGTGTGGGCAAGTCAAGTGGGGCTAGTTGGTTGGCAGATCTTGTGATTGGGCTGACACCCAGGTGGTGCGGGTCAGTTGGCCAACACACAATTCTTCCTGCTACTAACCACCCTTTTTGACATCCGCCTCTGCTGATTCACTCCATTCCCCTGCATGGCGGTTGCGTTGGTGCACCGCACCTAGGGATGAGCAAAATGGCGAACGTGCGTTCGGTTCGCCCGAACATGTTCGGGGGCGAACCGAACTTTCCTCCATTTTTTTGTTTAAATGTTCGCCCGAACATGTTCGGGTTCGGCCCGAACATGTTCGCGCGTTCGTGGCGCGCGCGTGTCTAGTGCCCGAACATCGAACATGTTCGGGTATCAAACCTGTTCTCCCGAACATTTTGATGTTCGGGAAAATTCTCGACAATGTCGCGCTGGTTGGATACGAAAAGGACGGGAAGAGCAGATCGAGCTGTTTCTCAGCTCGATCTACTTTTCCTAGGGTTAATCTAGCCTAAGCGCCACCCAACGTACCTTCCTATACTAAATCGCCCACATCAACCATTAGTTAGGCACCAATGGGGTGTTAAGGCCGTTATTTAGGGTTGTAATGAGCATCCAATTTCCCACTGGGAGCTCATATCCACTAAAACATAAGAAGGTTTCCCCCCCCCCTGCAGTGGGCGAACTCGAACCTGTTCGGGTTCGCCCGAACATCTCTGATGTTCGGCCCCCTTTTATAGGTTCGCCCACAGTGGCCGAACCTCGAACCTAAGATTTCAGTAAAAAGTGTTCGGGCGAACCGAACATGTTCGGTTCGCCCACTGAGTGTGTTCGTCACAGTTCGGGCGAACATGTTCGATGTTCGTCCGGTGCTCATCCCTAACCGCACCCCACCGCACCACACCAGTGTGATGTATCGCATGCTCAGTGTGGAGGGAGATTTGTCAGCGCTCACCTTCCTCACTGCCCTCACAGCCATGCAAAGCCTGTGAGTTGAGAGCGCCGCCGCTCCACTTGGCGTAGTGCGCACGCGTAAGACCGAGGAAAATTGCCTTGTAGCGTGGTTCGAGAATTGCAAATCCTCGTTCATGCGTTGTGTTTTGTGGTTTGACAAATGTAAACCCAACCCCCTATCATCATCTGCCCCCTACCATCATCATGTATGGTTAGCAGACAACAGAGGACTTCTTTGTGCCTGTGCCTTACACCATGGCCCCATGCGCTGTGCCCATCCTTGCAGCACCATCGCGCGGGTCCCTTGTGCCGGCGAGCTACCTGCTTTGTTGGGCACCCTGACTGCTCTCACCCACCTGTGAGTCGGTACTCAAGTAAAAGTTGATACAAGTGAAACCTCACCGCACACCTCTTTCTTAGTAGACATGAGCATGAGGCGAGTCGATTTGAGCCCCCTTTCTACCTCGAGGCGAGTCAAATCAGCTGAGATTTTGTAGCAATGCAGTGTTGTAGAACTGTGGGTTCCATATAACAAAAAGAACACTGTCTGACGACATGTTAGAGTCTGAGAGGTTGAAATGTGAACCATCACTCAGATGGGCTGGTGGAGTGAAACGTGAACCGTTGGTAGAATGAAATTCGGGAGGTTGGAGTTTGAACCCCCGTATATATATATGTATACATATATATTTATATATGCGTATATATGTGTACGTATGTGGGGGTTTGCATGTGGACAGTCAGATGACCGGTCCTCGAAGCGACTGTGACTTGAATTCAAGATGGACATGAAGTTCCATGATACCTTCATCTTGAGTGGGACCTAAAGGTCGTAGAATCTTGGTACCACCAAGAAGTTGAGTTGAGTCTAATCAATCAACTGATTTGCCAGGTCATCACCGATCCCACATTAGTCAAGAACTGAGCCGAACGGGCCTGGCCGAGCCAAAGTTCAGCCGAGCCGAGTCGTTAGTGGAGTGGAGAAAGCAATGCATCGGTGTACCCTGCTCATGTGTGCCCTTAGCCGACTTCCACAAAACCCCTGAGCTTAGCTTCAAGTTCGCTTCCTTGCAGTCAATATTGTGTTTCAATAGGAGTATGCACTGAATGCGCTGGGGGACTAGTGCCTGCCACTGTGCTTCGCTCACATTGACGGCATGTTTGATTTGAGCGGTTCTGTACGCATTGTAGAAATGAGCTTGTGGCATGGTGTGCAGGAGAACATTCCCAGCCCCTCGTCGCGATTGCAATCATACAGTAGAAAAATGCTTGTGCCATCATCAGATAAACCCTGTAACATGTTAGAGAAGCGTACCCTTCCAAGCTGGCTACGTGCTGGTTCAGAAATTTCCCTGGGCTGGAAAGCTAACAGCGGTGGTTGAAATCGTCTTAGCTGGGTGGCTTCTGTGGTTCGACCTTGTGAGACAGCATTGGGAGATGGCATCCCACCTACCTACCACGTGTTGCTTAGGCTTGTGAAGATGGAGCGAGGCATGCTCTCATATGCCGTTGTGTTCTCCCAGACTGCCCCTGTTCACATGCTGCTTTCTATCGAACCTGTCCGCAGTTTGTTTTGCATGCGTCTCTGCTCTGTTTTATCTCAACCTTTGTATGGATGCACTTCGTATGCTGTCACTGCACACCTATATCTATTTGCAGCCTCACATCTGTGAGGCCTTTTCGTCTCGTCCCAAGCCATTGAACTTCCATATATACTTCCTTTCAAGCATAACAAGAGTCAGTTACCAGTATTCCCACCCATGTACATTCATGTTCGTATGCTTCAGGGACGTAAGCGGTCTGCGAACGACCGTGTTTCCTCGATGGTCCTTGGACTTGACAAATTTGCGATATCTGTACGCATGCATGTGCTGTGCCACTGAGAGTATTGTTTTCCAAACTTAAGTATTTTCTAAATTCACTTGCGTTGCTTTCACCTTTTTGGGATTTTTTTGGTACTACATTCTTTCCTTGAGTCAGCAGATAAGCGTTTGCAGAACATGCGCACAATCACGAATACCCACATGCACACCCTCTCAAGCACCCACCCACTATGTATGGGTACATCCATTTTGCCCTGCAACTTCCTTTCCCGTCTTGCTGGCTTTCCTCTCTCCCCCCACCACCTCCAAGCGACGCGGCTCATTATGCCAAGCTGCGCACTGGAGTGATGCCACAAGACCTCTCGCGCCTGGCACACCTCGAGCACTTGTGAGTTGTTACACCACTGCGATGTTACACCACTGCGATGTTACACCACTGCGATGTTACACCACTGCGATGTTCCACCACTGCGATGTTACACCACTGCGATGTTCCACCACTGCGATGTTCCACCACTGCGATGTTACACCACTGCGATGTTACACCATTGCGATGTTACACCACTGCGATGTTACACCACTGCGATGTTACACCACTGCGATGTTACACCACTGCGATGTTCCACCACTGCGATGTTACACCACTGCGATGTTACACCACTGCGATGTTCCACCACTGCGATGTTACACCACTGCGATGTTACACCACTGCGATGTTCCACCACTGCGATGTTCCACCACTGCGATGTTACACCACTGCGATGTTACACCACTGCGATGTTACACCACTGCGATGTTCCACCACTGCGATGTTCCACCACTGCGATGTTACACCACTGCGATGTTACACCACTGCGATGTTCCACCACTGCGATGTTACACCACTGCGATGTTACACCACTGCGATGTTCCACCACTGCGATGTTACACCACTGCGATGTTACACCACTGCGATGTTACACCACTGCGATGTTACACCACTGCGATGTTACACCACTGCGATGTTACACCACTGCGATGTTACACCACTGCGATGTTACACCACTGCGATGTTACACCACTGCGAGGTTGAGGACGAGTAGCAGGCATGAGCATATGGCTGGGGCAGGTCCAGAAGAATTTCCAAAAGAGATACAAGCAGGGCCGCTGCTGCTCATGGGTAGGGGTGGGTGGAACTGTAGATGATGACATTGATGATATTGAGATGCTTGGCCAATACTTTGTCGTTTGGAGCACTTCACAATAGAAGATTGTGAATGGTTCATGTTCATGTGAGCGGACGGGTAAACGGTGAAGAATGGCATAATTTTGACTGTTTACCAAGCTGCGTAGCTTACCTCACCATTGTGAACAAAAGCGTGTATTTCTGTTCCATCCTTGAGTGGTGTGGCAGTGATGCATCAGGCAATGGGCTGAGTGGAGCACTTCCCGACTACTGGACCTCCTTGAAGCATCTTACCTACCTGTGCGCCTCATGTGTTGTTCCAGCAGCTACTTTTTGTTCTTTCTCATCGCTTACCATTCTACTCACACTCCTTGCGACTAGTTGCCTGATCTTACTCTTTGTAATCTGATTTGAATGAGCCTCCCACTTTTTTTTTGTTTTTCTATTTAATTTCTTATGGTTTTTTCTATGTCGTGGTGCACCATGTTTTCACCCAACACAAACTGCATGTTCGAGTGACTACAGATCGCTTAGCTATAACAAGATTGAAGGCTCCATTCCGTCAACGTTTTCTGGCCTAACGACATTGAGCACACTGTAAGTTATCATGGCCATTTCATGACATCCAGTGACTGGGTTTTCATCCAATGCTTTAATCTCCAAGGCAAGGCTTTCATTGGTGTAGTGAAAACGATTTTATCAATCCTGCAAGGAACAAAAGGTAGTGGCTGCTTTGCCTCATGTATTGGGAGAGAGAGATAATGTGTAGATGGTCAAGGTATGCTGTTTCCACATCATCACAATATATATCCACCACCTGTTAAACTACATAGTTGGGTAATGGCTCTCTCGACGTCAGATACATGGCTGAGCTACAGAAACAGGCTGAGCTGAGCTTCTCTCGAACCTCTTATTTGACAAGCCATACACCGTGGCTGTAATCAACACAGTGTGGCTCGCAACAACGGTCGGTCGAACCACACTTTTGGCTCGTCAATTTCAGCCACAAAATTTTAGCCTACGTTAACCCCTTCATGGTTCCGTTTCAAAAGTCAAAGGGTTTCCGCCTACAATGCTGATTTTCTCCCAAAACTTCAGGGAAGTGCATAGTTTGCGCGCAGATATATTATATGAAATACTATATCAAAATCTCCTCATGAGCTGGAGCCTGGAGGGAAAGATTGTGCCCCCTCAATCTCGTGATGAGCCTGCCAAGCCCGCCATGAACCCCGGCTCATGCAGGGCTACGCAAGCGTAAATGGCACACTTTGAGTCGACTCAAAAGTCACCTCGTTATCATGGCTTTTGAGTCGACTCAAAAGTCAGCTCCTTATCATGGCTTTTGAGTCGACTCAAAAGTCACCTCGTTATCATGGCTTTTGAGTCGACTCAAAAGTCACCTCGTTATCATGGCTTTTGAGTCGACTCAAAAGTCACCCCGGCTCATGCAGGGCTACGCAAGCATAGATGGCACACTTTCTTGCTGGTGTCGACATGGGTAGTGTGGTAGTGGATAATAATCCCATTGGGGTCACATGATCATCCTAGTGTCCGCTTCTTCATTGTAGCCCTGTGCTTCTCTTGGGATCCATTCACCTCCTCATGCACATAGAACCACCGTCTTCTTTCCGTGAGTCCTTGAACCATGATGCAGGATCTTAACTTTCAACAGTATGGACGGCACTATCCCGCCCGTTTTCTACACGACTCTCAACTACATGTACACATCCTTGACCCTCCCGCTTGCACTCCCTTGCTCTTGCTCCTCGTGTGTGTGGTTTGATTCTTTACCTTGACCCACCATGCATTGCATGATTGCGCTACGCTTCGTTATTCATTGAGTTGATCAGTCAGCAGCCAAGTCAGATGTTGACTGTGAAGGTGGTTGAAACCTGGATTTCAAGCTTGTTGTTGGTGCAAACAAGCCAAGAGGGTCTCTGGTGTGGTGTAATCAAGGGAGGAAGGGACATGGCTAAAATATAGAGATTCTTATCAGTTGCGGATGTTGTTAGGGATTTGTTTGGCCCATAAGGGGCCGACCGTAGTGCTCATGTTGCTGGTAAGCTCACAAGCCAAGCAAACTGCTTTGGTTGGTCGCACAAGAAGGACCAACCCGTCATAGAAAACGAGTCTACGACCCTAACTGGCTGTGTCCCTGCTTATCGAAGATGGATTAAGGATACACCGTTCAAGGCCTGCGCAGATGTGGCGGCCATGGGATGAATCGACAAGCTAATATATAGAACCCCCCAAATCGAGCAGATGGAAAGCCTGTCGGCATTGAGCTGATGGGATAATGCCAGCTGCCGGCTGTGGGCGGCTGGGTCACCATAGAAATTTCTTCTACGTGACAAGTTAAAGCTGCCGACATTGTCACATTTGCCTCTCTCCGAGGCCAGGCAGGCTGGGGAATGGATGGGATGGGAATAGGTGCGGTGCAAACCCGACTGGGGCTCACCAAAATCATTGACTGTTGTATCTTTCGGGTGATCACATCACTGTACCCAAGCACCTACCTACCCAAGCTACGGACGTTGCTGTAAGCATGAGAATGGGCTGACCCTGGCCCAGAAACATCAACAGTGACGTGCTGGCCCGGGGCTGTCCAAAGAGAAGAGATGGGCTGGCTTAACTACAGTGGTAACGTTGCCGTCTGTGTGTCTAACCCCACCAAATAAGTCTAGCTTGTCATGGGATGATTTAAACACACTCTCGTCTGGAATTTCTGAGTGCCTTTCTCCCCTTTTTGCCCCTAGTGACGTTGCAAGAAACAGCTTCTCTGGAGTCATTCCTCCCTTCATTGGTACCCTCTCTGCCCTCTCAACTCTGTAAGTCATAGGTATTAGTCTCGGATGCAATTCTTTCCTTACCTTTTGCAAAAGGATAAAAGTGCTAGCTGTGCTTCAATACTATGTTCTTCCCCTTTCATGGGCACTCGCTCGTGTTTGTGCATCTGAAGTTTGTGATGTGTTGAATTGTTGTGCCTCAAGGAACTTCGATCATAACAACTTCACGGGGAATGTACCTTCTTCCTTCACGAACCTCATCAATCTGCAAGAATGGTAAGGATGGCTGGCCTCTCATGGGTCCTGAGGTGCTGCTGATGATAAAAAATAAAAATAAAATAAAAAATAAACACACACACACACACACACACACACCCACACACACACACACACACACACGCACACACGCACGCACGCACGCACGCACGCACGCACGCACGCACGCACGCACGCGCACACTCACGCACGCGCGCGCGAGCGCGCGCGAGCGCGCGCGCTCTCGCGCTCACGCTCACACTCACACTCACATTTTGTTTGCTGTTGTTGTTTTTGTTCTTCTGTTCTCTGGCAAGAGCACAGTACAATGTGACCCCAAATAATTTTACCTGTGCTGTTCTGTTCTGTGTGTTAACATTGCTTCAGGGCGCCCTATTTTAACCAGCTAACTTCGGGGCTTGATGTCATCGGCAAAATGACATGGCTGGTCTCATTGTGAGTGCCTCAATACAGACGCTTCCAATATTGGATGTATTCTCTTAAGAAAACTCATAATATGGTGATGAAAAAAGGGCTGAAACAGGTTATGTATCAAATAAGTAACATAACCTCATTTCCATGCTGTCTGTCAGCCCTTAGAGCAAGGGTGCATATTGGTTTACTTGCCAGTTCGCCAGTGCGAAGCTGTTGTTGAAACACGAAGGTGGTGTGAAGGTGTGGGTGAAAACACAAACCTTTTCATGTTTGTGCAAGCGCCCGATCGTTTACCGTCGAACCGAATCGAAAAATTGCCAACATTTATTACCGAAGTGGAATGCACGCTTGCTGTCACATGTCATTGCAGGGAAATTTCATACAACATGTTTTCGAGTGGTTTATCGAGTCTGGTATCTCTGCCTTCACTTTCGATGTTGTGAGTCACTCGTCGTTTCACTGGTAGCTTCCATTTGTCCTGCAAGTGTTCTTAGTAGGCAGGAGCGACGGGTCAGGTCGGCCCTCTTTTTGACCGGGTCTGGTCACAGGTGTGAGTCGTGACGGGTCAGGCTGGTATTCTAATCTCGGGATGGGTCGAACCAAGACCAAACTTCTCATTTTCTACCCCCCAGTAGATCCAGCCGACCTGACTTGACATCGGGTCGTTCTATGCTAGACGGGATGATGCATGTGAGCTGTAAGGGTTGTAGGCGATGATTTGCAATCGGACTTCTCTCATTGTGCCTTTAAATCTCGACACGCTTGTAAGTGAACTGCCTCTGATCATTTTGCTTGCTGTGACTCATCGTTATTTTATTTGAGGTGTCCACAATCTCCAATGCAATACTGTTTACATTCTCTAAAAGGAAAAAGAAAAAAAAAAAAAACAGTAAGGAACACGTATTAAACCTGAATTGGGTTGGTGTCCACCCAATTTTAGTTTGAGTCACTTCCGACCTGACCACCCTAGACCCGGGTCGGGTCAAGGAAGCAGTGGATTTGGATCCGGCTCAGGTCTGCCACACCCAGATCGGGTCGGGTTGGGTCAATTCGGGCCGGGTCGGGTCAATTCGCGTTGTTCCTTCTTGTTGCTGTGCTCCGTATGTATCCCGATGATGCTGCAGGGGTCTCGGTGCCAACAAATTCACAGGACCATTCCCTTCTGTTCTTCTGGCCCTCACCGGACTTGCATCATTGTAAGCCTTTCATGGCTGCTTGTTTTGTTATTGTGAATCCTGCGTCCTGGTGTTATGTTGAACAAACGTCTGTGTTCATTCAGCGCCCCGTAGCTTCAGCTGCTTTGTTTGGAAAAGGACATGTGAAGCGCATGGAATCACCCAAACCTCAATCCGTCTTACTTTATTGAGAAATAACCATCTCCTCTGGCGTTTCCTCTGTAGCTGTGAAACCGTAGCGCTAATCCGACGTACGAACTCGCTAGTCTTTGGATGCTCGGTTCCGTTGGCCAAACTCAACTGCTCACGATGCAGCAACTCTCTCACTAGCCGCATGGGTGCACACACGGGACGGGTGTATGCTTTTTTGCAGAGACATTGGTCGGAACGCGTTTGAGGGAACGATTCCCCGTGAGATATCACGACTGACAAACATGATGTATCTGTGAGTCCACTTGCTTCACCGGCTCAACGCAAGCTCAGCTCTACGTCTACGATTTGCCACTACTGTTCACACACGAGGGAAGGCGGTAAGTGTCGAGAGGGCTGTGTCAAGATAAGCAGGTACGTAAGTGAGTAAGGATGGTGAAAAGCTTTCAGTTGTGCTGCCTTACTATATTTGTACCCTTATATCAGTTGTGTTGTGGTGTGTATCTGCCTGCCCTAGTCTCATGAACCAGTAAGAATGGTAGGAAGCAATTATATAGTTTTCCAGGCCAGTGTAGTAGTGTAGTGTGGATGTACACAGCTTTGTTGGGTGTACAATAGTGCTGTAATTCCAACTGAACCTGTCTGTGTGGAGTCTTGGAGTCTCCTCATTACAATCATTTGTCACTGGTTTATCCATCCAAGTTCCAATGACAACCACATCAAGGTCTTCTGTCCCACTTGCAGTCGATGCCCTTTAGTTCTTATGAGAAACTCACATATAATGAGTCTGCCATGCCATGAACATGTGAGGCAATCGCCTGTGCTGATTGGTGGTAAATACTCCTAGACATTGATGTGTTGGGTGGGTGGGCAGCACAAGTTGGGATGCATGCATGGTATGGTAGTTCGTGACATCTCTAAAGGAGTGGCACTGTGATGAGGGGACATGTGAAAACAGAGTTAAATCTAGCCCCGTCTGGGAGTGCACTGCTGTATGTATTGTATGCAACCAACACATTGGGGAACTACCTCATGTCATGAGTGCTTGCACACATACACATGAGTGGCTACCCCACAGCACACATTCTCGTGCATGTTGCACGGCCGACCGTTCTGCAACTGCCCAGCAGGTGCTAAGAGAAGTCGCCAAGTTACTCCCCACCTCACCCACATTCCTCCCTCTCCGCTTTTCTGCAACAGGACACTTGGTCCAAATAACTTCCACGGTGAAGCCCCCTTGGCACTCTACTCACTCCCACTAGTCGAACTGTGAGGGAGAGCTTGAGGGCTTGAGGGCCATATGCTCGCTGCCGCTGCTTCCTCCTGCCTGTTGCCTCTTCTCTCGTCGTCCTTGCCCCATCCACCCCATGTCTTCCATAAGTGTGCTTTCCTGGGCCAACTTTCTGTGGGACTTTAGGAACGCTTGGTTGTTTCTTAGACTGGGTTGAGTCTACTACTTCTTAGACTTCCCCATGCAGTGGTAGCAGTGTAACTGTACACGGTGCCCACTCCCACCTGGGAGGCACTCGTTCACTTCGCCTCTTTGGTCCCTTTCTGTGGCTTGCGTTGTCTGTTTCACACATTGCTGCTAACCCTCAGGAATCTGGAGTACAACAATCTGAGTGGCAGTCTACCCAGGAGATTGTCTACTGCGGGTCTGAGCCTCTTGTACGATCTGAGCCTCTTGTACGATCTGAGCCTCTTGTACGATCTGAGCCTTTTGAATGATACAATCTAGTAGAATGGGTTTTCAATCTTTCCTTTTGTATCACATGGATATATATTTGTAAAACTACACTTGTATGTTCTGTATGAACTATCTGCTTGGCAGGAACATTCAAGGCAATCAGCTATCGGGCCCCCTTCCTGATTTTGCTCAATGGACCACGTCAATAGACAGGCTGTAAGTTGCACTACCATACGTGCCCGTGCTGATAAGTGCAAAGCTAGGGCCCAACGTTGTGACTAGTCACCTTCACTTTCTATCTATCCCTTATCCGAAGGATCGCTATTTAAACTCATGCTCTTTCCCATGATCAGGATTATATCTTCTTTCCTAGGAATCCGCTAAGTGGTCGGCTCGGCTTCAATATCATCTTCAATCTCAGGCACATGCTGTCTCTCCATTTAGAAACCATGAGCGAGCTAGTACCAGTCACAAGGGTAGGACATTCCCGTCTACAATGTGTCATGTGATGGATTCAGTATTTTCGATCAATCCTTACAATCGCAGGCTTCTAGGCGAGAACCGCTTCACAGGGTCCATTGGGGAGTCCATCAGTGTGCTTACGTCTGTATCTGTCATGTGAGTGAGCAAGCTTGATATGCGACGCCTGTAATGGCATAGTGTGAGCATATCATGCCTGCTTTGGCTTACACATATGTTTGTCTTATTGCTGGAAAGAAAGAGCCAACATGCTCAGACCGAAATGATAATTGCACTAGGTATGAGCGGATTTCCGGATCGAGGTTTGGCTTGGGAAAGCCATGAACGAGCTGAGCTTTGGATATCGATTTTCTGGAGTGACCGTGGCCGACTTGAGATTTATATGAACCGCAATAGACCTTGGCTACTTTGCACTATACGCGATTCGCGTATCAGTCGCGTTCGACTTATACGCTTACGTACGAACGTGAAACGGGGGATTTCCGCCCCAGGATACGCTCCAAATACGTTCGCCCGGGCAGAGGGAAAAAAGTGTCGGGCAGGGGAAAAATAGTGTCAGAGGGGTGAGTCGTGTTGCCTATGTTCATTGTGATTTTGCCACGGTGGTTTTCTTTTTTCCTAGATGCTCGCTGATGCGGATAATCTCCTGGACGTTTTTGCGATAAGGAACTCTGAAATGTTTGAGGAATTGTTGGCCAGAATCACCCTGAAATTTCGGCCGCGAAGATCCTGCAATGTGACGCTTCAGCCACAATTAGCAATAACAGATGCGGCATTGGCGGTCGACATAGCTGTTTGAAGCTACATCGTAGAGTAAAATAGGTGTGAGACAATTGAGATACGAAAGGCTGTTGTACGGAAAGCTGCCAGCTGCTAGTGGTGGGTGGGAGGGAAAGGTTGGGTTTGGGAGGTGGTGTGCGGTGATGTGCAGTGGAAAAGGGGGGTGGGGGATCAATTCGTGTCTCGAATGTCAAATTTAGGTTTCACAGAATCGCAGATCGCGAGAACGGCGGAACATAGTTTTGAGTTTTTTTTTTTGGGCTGCCCGACCTAGCCGTATCGCGTATTATGGACGTATCACGTTTTTTCGTATATACGTTTCCGTACAAACGTGATACGCGTCGAAGCCTTAGCGTATAGTGCAACATAGCTTGGCTACACGCTACTTTGATTTCCGTTATGAGTCGACTCAATACTATGCTTGAATGCTGCAGGCCCTTTACAGGCAAAGCAATCATCCAGTTGAACTTCAATTGTAATGGATTTTAACCAATGGAAGGACACTATTTGTGGTCGTCTCTCGTCTTTCTTATGGCTGAACTGGACCCTTCCATCCATAAACCATCCACCATCCACCACCCACCACCCACCACCCACCAATCCTGCAGTTCCTTGCGCAACAACCAGCTCTCAGGGACCATCCCGTCAGCTCTGCTCCCTGCTGTACCAAACCTTCAAGCCATGTAATGTGCTTCACATCTCTTCCCGTTTACCAGCACTTCAGTTAGTCACTCCCTTTTTGTTCCACACTGGGAGTTAAAAGAGTCATCCATCACTAGATCATCACGTGCCAGGTGTATCTTATATTGTCACCCATCCCGTCTATTCACAGAGACCTGTCTTCCAACAACATCTCGGGGTCGTTGCCTTCTACCCTGGGGGCTCTCTCCAAACTCTTTGTCTTGTAATGCATATGCACGCATGCTCATGCATCCCCATGCATACCCAAGCATGCCCATGCAGGCCCCTGCATTCACAAGCAAGCCATTCATGCCAATGACGTCATTCCTGCCATGCCACTCATGCCACTCATGCCACTCATGCCACTCATGCCACTCATGCCACTCATGCCACTCATGCCACTCATGCCACTCATGCCACTCATGCCACTCATGCCACTATGCCACTCATGCCACTCATGCCACTTCATGCCACTCATGCCACTCATGCCACTCATGCCACTCATGCCAACTCAGCACCATGCCACTCATGCCACTCATGCCACTCATGCCACTCATGCCACTCATGCCACTCATGCCACTCATGCCACTCATGCCACTCATGCCACTCATGCCACTCATGCCACTCATGCCACTCATGCCACTCATGCCACTCATGCCACTCATGCCACTCATGCCACTCATGCACTCATTCCACTCATGCCACTCATGCCCACTAGCCACTCATGCCACTCATGCCACTCATGCCACTCATGCCACTCATGCCACTCATGCCACTCATGCCACTCATGCCACTCATGCCACTCATGCCACTCAATGCCATCAGCACTCATGCCCACTCATGCCCACTCATGCCACTCATGACACCATGCACTCATGCCACTCATGCCAACTCATGCATGCCACTCAGGCACTCATGCCATCATGCCACTCATGCCACTCATGCCACTCATGCCACTCATGCCACTCATGCCACTCATGCCACTCATGCCACTCATGCCACTCATGCCACTCATGCCACTCATGCCACTCATGCCACTCATGCCACTCATGCCACTCATGCCACTCATGCCACTCATGCCACTCATGCCACTCATGCCACTCATGCCACTCATGCCACTCATGCCACTCATGCCACTCATGCCACTCATGCCACTCATGCCACTCATGCCACTCATGCCACTCATGCCACTCATGCCACTCATGCCACTCATGCCACTCATGCCACTCATGCCACTCATGCCACTCATGCCACTCATGCCACTCATGCCACTCATGCCACTCATGCCACTCATGCCACTCATGCCACTCATGCCACTCATGCCACTCATGCCACTCATGCCACTCATGCCACTCATGCCACTCATGCCACTCATGCCACTCATGCCACTCATGCCACTCATGCCACTCATGCCACTCATGCCACTCATGCCACTCATGCCACTCATGCCACTCATGCCATGCCACTCATGCCACTCATGCCACTCATGCCACTCATGCCACTCATGCCACTCATGCCACTCATGCCACTCATGCCACTCATGCCACTCATGCCACTCATGCCACTCATGCCACTCATGCCACTCATGCCACTCATGCCACTCATGCCACTCATGCCACTCATGCCACTCATGCCACTCATGCCACTCATGCCACTCATGCATGCCACTCATGCCACTCATGCCACTCATGCCACTCATGCCACTCATCCAACTCATGCCACTCATGCCACTCATGCCACTCATGCCACTCATGCCACTCATGCCACTCATGCCACTCATGCCACTCATGCCACTCATGCCACTCATGCCACTCATGCCACTCATGCCACTCATGCCACTCATGCCACTCATGCCACTCATGCCACTCATGCCACTCATGCCACTCATGCCACTCATGCCACTCATGCCACTCATGCCACTCATGCCACTCATGCCACTCATGCCACTCATGCCACTCATGCCACTCATGCCACTCATGCCACTCATGCCACTCATGCCACTCATGCCACTCATGCCACTCATGCCACTCATGCCACTCATGCCACTCATGCCACTCATGCCACTCATGCCACTCATGCCACTCATGCCACTCATGCCACTCATGCCACTCATGCCACTCATGCCACTCATGCCACTCATCCAACTCATGCCACTCATGCCACTCATGCCACTCATGCCACTCATGCCACTCATGCCACTCATGCCACTCATGCCACTCATGCCACTCATGCCACTCATGCCACTCATGCCACTCATGCCACTCATGCCACTCATGCCACTCATGCCACTCATGCCACTCATGCCACTCATGCCACTCATGCCACTCATGCCACTCATGCCACTCATGCCACTCATGCCACTCATGCCACTCATGCCACTCATGCCACTCATGCCACTCATGCCACTCATGCCACTCATGCCACTCATGCCACTCATGCCACTCATGCCACTCATGCCACTCATGCCACTCATGCCACTCATGCCACTCATGCCACTCATGCCACTCATGCCACTCATGCCACTCATGCCACTCATGCCACTCATGCCACTCATGCCACTCATGCCACTCATGCCACTCATGCCACTCATGCCACTCATGCCACTCATGCCACTCATGCCACTCATGCAACTCATGCCACTCATGCCACTCATGCCACTCATGCCACTGCTCCAAAGCTGGTGTGCTGTGCTACCATGAGTGTCCATGCCAGCAATGCTCGTGCGAGGGTTTTGCTCACATGTGATCACTCACTGACTGATGCTTTGCTCTTGTGCCCTTGGAGAGGGCGTTGAATGTTTACCTTTCTACCTCCTCTCAACCCATCAACATGAAACGACTGCTGCTGCATGCATGGGGGCAGGTTGGTGCATGACAACCAGCTCACGGGCAAGCTACCGCCCTCCATTTGCAACCTCACACAGATGCATACCATGTAAGCCTCACACAGATGCATACCATGTAAACCTCACACAGATGCATACCATGTAAGCCTCACACAGATGCATACCATGTAAACCTCACACAGATGCATACCATGTAAACCTCACACAGATGCATACCATGTAAACCTCACACAGATGCATACCATGTAAACCTCACACAGATGCATACCATGCATGTAAGCCGCACAGCAAACTGTTTATATTGCGTGTTTTCTAATTGGCTCAGGAAAACGATGCTTTTGATTTTCAAGCAGCTCAGAGTACTTTGGGGGAGTGGTTAAACCACTTCGCGGTCTTACATCACCACGGCTTAATTCCGCGTTGCAGTTTCAAGAGCGTCCCGTCAATTGTCATACCCCCCTCAGATTCCTCCATAGCAACCGCTTCCCACCCCTCTTCAGGTTCCTCCATAACAACCGCTTCTACGGAGAGTTCCCCTCGTGTCTTTATCAGCACTGCTTGCACCGCATGTGAGCACTGCTTGCACCGCATGTGAGCACTGCTTGCAGCGCATGTGAGCACTGCTTGCACCGCATGTGAGCACTGCTTGCACCGCATGGCGCTTGAATGTTTGTTCTTTCCTTGTGTTCGTGTGATGCTCTTGGAATGTTTTCGTTCACAGCAGCCCTGCTGGCTGGAACCTTGAGCTGTTCCGCTCGAAACCAGCATGGCAGAGGGTCAAACATGCCAAACACATACCTCACTCTTGTGTCATTCCCCATCCCTAACGCCACCATCCCCAGTGACATCAGCAACAACAGCTTCTACGGCCCAATGCACACCAACTTCCGCGGCATGATTCCCAACAGGGGTGCGCTGCTCAATATTGCAGTCAACTACTTCTACGGTCAGCCCATACTCTTCGCCGACGGCTGCCAGTTCTGCCCCTCGGAAATCAACCAAACCCGTGCGTTGGATTTGGTTAGCCTCACAAATGGTGGAAGTGGCCGCTGTGCACTCAATGATTTTACAACTCTTGTCTTTGAACGCTCAGCTGCCAACAAGCAAGGCCAAGCGAGCCTTCGGGACAACTGCTTCAGTGTGGGCGAGCAGCAGAGCTGCACGGCGAATGAGACACAGCGCAGCGCTGCGGAGTGCCGTGGCTTCTGCAGCCTGTCGGAGGATCTGGGGACATGCGACGGGCACGGGGCATGTGTGCCGGTGCAGGCAACGGGGCCGGGGGAGGTGGGGTTCGTGTGTGAGTGCGAGGAGGGGTACGTGGCGGTCAATGGCAGCTCTGGTCCCACGTGTGCTCGCCCGCCCCTGCCCCCGTCCTCATGTATGTATGTGTCTGGCAGAGTGCTTGTATGTGTATGTATGATCACCCGCCGCTGGCTTATGAGCCTGGCAGAGTGCTTGTGGCTCTATAGGGCACAGCACAGTGAATTTGGTTTTGTGGAAGGTGATGTTCAGGACGCTGGAACCATATCACCTCAACCACATGTTTCTCGGGCTGGGATGGACAGGATGGGACCCACAAAGAGCAACCCTCACGCACGAAAGGTCTCTTTCTCGCCCTCTCCATCTTCTGTGCATGCAAATCCCCTTAATCCCCCCCACATTCTTGACTCGACCCTCCGTTGTAACTTCTGCCCTTCCCATCCCATCCCCTCCAGCGCTCTCCACCGGCGCACTGGTGGGCATCGCCGTGGGCTCTGCTGCTGCTCTTGCCCTCCTCCTCGCTCTCGTCGTCGTCGTGATCTGGCCCAAACAGCGCAGTCAGTCCCTCCCACTTTCTCTTAATGTCCTTTCGTTCGATTCTCCGTTTTATTCGGCCTTCTTCCCACTGTCCCTTCCTTCCACTTTCCCTTCCCCTTTCCCTGCGCCCAATTTCCCTCCCTCCCACTTTCCCTTCCTCCCACTTGCTCTTGCTCCCATTTCCCCTTGCTCCCCCCGTCTCTTCCCCCCCCTGTCCCTTCCTCCCCTTCTCCCTTCCCTCCCTCCTCATGATGTCTCCGGTTCTTTCACTCGCTCAGTTTTTCATTCTCTCGGTCTCTGATGGTGTCTCTCATTCTCTCTCGCATGCTTTCTCTCATGATCTCTCGCATTCTCTCTCATATTCGTTCGTATCCACGCCGTAGTTTGTCCGCCAGGGAGGTGGCCTGCCGTGGATGTGTGTGGAGAGTTTGGCATGGCATACATGCTCCTCTCTCCTTCTGCCACTACTGTTGTCCCTTACGTTGCTCCATTCGCAAGGGAGGTGGAGTGGCCTGGACGTCTTCTGAGGCGCCTCAGAAGGTGTCTCTTGTTCTGTCTTAATCATTGTCCCTTTCGTTGCTCCACCTGCCAGGGAGGTGGGCCGGCCTGGACGTGTGTAGGGAGTTCAGCATGGCAGACATCCTACGTGCCACGGACAACTGGGCGAGCGCCAACGTGGTGGGGAAGGGGGGCTTTGCCACGGTTTACAAGGGCGTGGCACCCACTGGCGAGCTGTGGGCCGTCAAGCGCATTAGCCTCATGTCCAACGACTTCGAGAACGAGGTGGGGGGGGCGGCTTGCGGAGTTGGTGACTTTTGAGGCGTCTCATAAAGGGGGCGAAATGAACCCTTTAGCATTCCACAGAGCTCGTTTCCCGTCCAATTAACTCAACCTTAACGAGAGCACCACAATATGGTCAGAGTAACCCCCACTCTTCTTCCTGCCCCCCTGCCCGTGTCAGGTGCGGGCGATGGCGTCGTTGCGGCATGAGAACGTGGTGCGGCTGCTGGGCTTCTGCCTGCACCAGAGCGTGGAGAGCGGGCGGCAGGAGCAGGTGTTGGTGTACGAGTATGTGCCCCATGGGGACCTCAAGCTCCACATCCACCACTCCAACTGTGAGTGCCGAAGGTCCCTTTGTGCGCTGAGTGTACTGGACCATAGCCCGTGCATGGAGAGCAGGATTGGAAGCAGGTTCTTGTACCATGTGCCACACGGGGACCTCAAAGATCACATCCGCCACGCCAAGTGCGCGAGCCCTGCAATGACCCAGTACCGGCTGCTCTCCTGTTGCATGTTGAGTGTTCCTCGCATCCCCCGTAACATGTCACTCGTCACATGTCGCTTGCACCATGTCCCATATCCTTTATAACACCTGCTTTCTGCCTTCTGCATGCCTTGTCGTGTCAAGGCATACCTTGCATTGCACAAGCACTAACTGAATTCACATCCACTTCACGCACTCACTCAATTTGCCTCACAGCGCAGACCAACTTTCTTTCTTCTCTCCTCCCTGCTCAACTCCCTGTTTATGCTCCAGCTTCCCCCTTACTTTGCCGCCTCCTTGTCACTTTCCCCCACCTCTTCCCACTCTAGTCTCTCCCTCCTCCAACTGTTCCGTTTCCTCCCCAGCCCCACTGACCTTGCAGCAGAGGCTGAAGCTGGCAGCGGGGGCAGCAGAGGGAGTGGCGTACCTGCACAGCTTCACGGTGCCCATCATCCACCGTGACCTCAAGCCGGGGAACATCCTTGTTGGAGAGCACAGCCAGGCCAAGATCGCCGACTTTGGGCTGCTCAAGCTGCTTAGTCACGCTGACGGGGGCGACGAGCGCACGCGCGTGGCAGGCACGCCGGGGTACCTGGATCCGGACTACAACCGCACGCACGTGGTGTCGGAGAAGAGCGACGCCTACAGGTGCACCCGCTGCACTGGTCTGTTAGGGTCTTGGAAAGTATCTTTGAAATATCTGGAGCTGATTATTGTTGCAGACAGGGGTTGTATGAAAAGCATTCATCCACAGGTGCGCTCATGTCTGTAGTGCCGAATTGAAGTTGCTCTGTCTTGGCATGGTAAAGTGAAACAGCTGTTATCATTTACTCACCTATTGTAATGTACCTGCTGCTTCCATGCTGTCAGCAAAGGCCTGTGGTGTGGAGTAGAGTATCCAGAGCCAACCAATACCCTTGTCTTGCTACTGCTTTTGGCATCACCTTCATCCCCTCGCCTGCTCTGGCTGTGCAGCTTCGGGGTGGTGCTGCTGGAGCTGCTGACAAGGCGCAAGGCAGCAGTGGAGGGCACCGACAGCCACATCAGCGACTGGGTCAGTCACACAGGCATTGCAGTTGATCAGACAAAGATAGTGGAATGCAGGCTAACCCTCTCAGGCTCTAACCCATAACTTCCCCCTACGTGACCTTGCTTCGCTGTTCACCTTGTCACTCACACTCGCCGCAACAACCACCTTCTCAACCGCTTGCTCTACCTCGTAGCACGTGCTGCAGGCAACGCAGAAGGTACAGAAGTACGAGCTGGGTGTGCTCCAGGACACCACGCTGGAAGTTCCAGAGGCCGCCATCGTCTCAGGCCCTCACCCATAACTGCCCCTTCCGTGATCTCACTTGGTTGTTCTGCAGGCATCCAAGAAGGTCCAGCAGTACGAGGTGGGTGTGCTAAAGGACCCCACACTGGATGCTCCTGATGATACCATCGTTCACCTCAGTTAATCCTCCCTCATTTCCCTCTTCGTCCATGCTGCAGGCAGCGCAGAAGGTCCAGCAGTACGAGCTGGGAGTGCTCAAGGACCCCACGCTGGAAGCGCCAGATGAAGCCATCGTTGGTTTCGCAGACGTGGCGCTGGACTGCCTCAAGATGCCCGCCTCCCGCCGCCCCTCCATGCGCGATGTTGCCCGCCGCCTGCACGGCCTGCTCGCCCAGTACTGTGCTGATGACGGCCCCGATGATTCCCAAGCCAGCCCGCGTGTGGAGAGGGAGAGGGCGTTCGTTGGTGGTGGTGGTGGGGAGAACAGCACCACGGGGTTGTTTGATAGCAGCTTGTGGTCCGAGGGGCCGATCGAGTGATGGGTTGACGCAACTGTGGGCTGATATTTAGAGATTGAGTGCTTAACCTTATTTTCTGACAATGAAGACACACGCACAAGCACATGCACACACACTGGACGATGTAGTTTTCGTGTAATATTCACTGTTTCAATCTTCATTGTGCTTAATACTTACGGGTCTTATGTACGGGGGATTACAGTAGATTACACAGTTGTGAATAACAGAACAAAACCCCCCTAATACCACAGCTACCAGTTTGCGTGCGGTCTTACGGTACCACCACTAAAGCACCTTACAATTCAACCGACTCAAATGCAGGTCCTTCTGCACCCCATGCCGAAAAAACCCATATGATGGATGCATCCCCGCATCAATCGTCATCCCATTCTGAGTCAATCTCGATCCAAGCCCGTGGAAGCCCACGCAACGTTCTCTCCACAAACCCGCAGCCCCCTACCCTAAGCCGAGTCACCTTCTTCCCTTCCAGGACGGGCAGCAGCCAACCGTGCTGCATGTTGTTGCAGCCCAGATCCAGCTCCCTCAGCGCAGAAACACAACTGAGACACTGCACAAACAGCCTGCTCATGCCGCTGCACTGCTGCAGCTTCAACCGCTCCAGCCGCTTAAGTGCTCGCAGGTGCACAGCAGCGCCTTGGCTGATGGCCGTTCCCGATAGGTCCAGCGACTGCAGCTGAGTCATGCCTTGAATCACCGACCTCACAGCCCGGTCTGCTGCGAACGTGCAGGCAGCCAGGCTGAGGTCGGTGAGCAGCGAGAGGCCTCTCAAGCCCAGCAGGTCAGAATCGTCAAGCAGAGTGCCGGTGATGCGGAGGGTTTTGAGCTGCCTGATGTTGGAGACGGATCTCACTGCTGTGCTGCTGGGCTCGGCTGCGTGCACCTCCAGGTGCTCCAGGCCCGGCAGGGCGCCTACCACCTCCCATATGCTCCCGTCGATGCAGTTGCCGGGGTCTTCACTTGCAGCGGCAGCCCCTTTCTTGGGAGGCCGTTGGAAGGTTCTGACGATCTCTGGCAAGCAAATTTCGTGCAAGTGTAGCTTGGGGCCGAAGTGGTGGTGCCGGAAGTCTCCTCCGAAGTGGTGGTCGTTTGATCCCAGGTTCTTAAGGAGGATTGTTGGCGCCAGTTGCAGCCTCTTCAGGTTCACCAGTCTCCTGAGGTGCATCCATCCCCTGGAACTCACCCCCTTGCTGCACGTGCAGGATAGGACCTCAAGACTCGTCAGCACCCCAACCTGCTGCAGAATCGAGTCAGTCACCCGGCTCACATGCAGCTCCCTCAAGCTCTCAAACGGCTGAACTGGCCGGAGTTCACTGACGGGGTTAGACGATGGGGGCAGGTTGGCTGCTGTCCCGCTCGGAAGCAGGTCAAAGGGTTCAACACATGCAATGACGAGGCGCTGGAGGCGAGACATGCACTGGAAGAGCGGCACGGCATCTGACCGGATGGACGTCTCGTGCAAGTGCAGGGCTGTGAGCGAGGGCAGGCTGAGGAGTTGTTTCACGGCGAATGGCGAGACGGGGTCGACAATGCGGAGTGCGAGCGTGGAGAGGGATGGTAGGAAGTCTGGGTAGCAGTGGGGAGTGAGATGGAGGTAGTAGGTGAGGGAAAGCCTATTTAAGGAGAGTTCTTTTGCAGCAGGGTCTTGGGACAAAAGCTGAGACACCACCCAACTGATTCGTAGCGTAGCAACCTGCAGCCTTTCAGGGCGGACGCGCAGTAAACTATCGATCCTTCTCCGCAGCCGCCCCCTCACCTCTGCTTCGCTTGCTCTCCCACCCACCGGCGGCCACTGATGCGCCGCCCTCACCTGCGTTCCCCCTGCTCTCCCCGCCCTGCCCCCCCCTCCTCCCCTGTCTGCGTGCCTCTCCTTCACATTCGTTGTAACCGCTCCTTCTGAATCCACCCCCGCTCCCCCACTGCTGCCTGCACTGTGGGCAGCAGAGATGAGTGGCTGGGGTGGATAAAGAGGAGAGAACGAGGGAGGGTTGAGACCAGGGAAAGCGCGGAACGAGGGGATAATGCGAGGGACGTGCATTCATGAACGACTTGGTGTGGATAAGAGGATAACTGGGATGGGAGCGTTGGGGTGCAAGAGGGAACAGGGAAAACTTCAAAAGAAAAGGTGGAAACGGAAGTGGAGGAAAAGCGAGTCAACGGGAGGAAAATGAACGAACGGAGGACGAACAGAAACAAGGGGGATCGTACGCAAGTGGAGTTTTGAGATGTCTCAACACTTCACTTTTATCAAGAGGGATCGTACGCAAGTGGCAAGTACCAGGTGAGGGTCCCTGATATGAGGCCCTTTCAATGCGCTCACCGTAAGACAAGATGATATAAGTTCCCTGGTGTTTTTGGCATGCGAGATGAATCACTCACATTTTCAACGGTCTGTTGACTGTTGCCAACTCTCTCATGCGCGAATTTCTCACAACCGCCCCTCTCACAACCGCTCCTCTCACAACCGCCCCTCACAACCGCCCCTCTCACAACTCCCCCTCACAATCGCCCTCCAGTCGCCCGTCTCCTCGCCCGCTCACCTGCACCATGGAAAGATTGTCAAAAACCTCCTCTTGCACTGCTACCTCCTCTTGCACTGCTACCTCCTCTTGCACTGCTACCTCCTCTTGCACTGCTACCTCCTCTTGCACTGCTACCTCCTCTTGCACTGCTACCTCCTCTTGCACTGCTACCTCCTCTTGCACTGCTACCTCCTCTTGCACTGCTACCTCCTCTTGCACTGCTACCTCCTCTTGCACTGCTACCTCCTCTTGCACTGCTACCTCCTCTTGCACTGCTACCTCCTCTTGCACTGCTACCTCCTCTTGCACTGCTACCTCCTCTTGCACTGCTACCTCCTCTTGCACTGCTACCTCCTCTTGCACTGCTACCTCCTCTTGCACTGCTACCTCCTCTTGCACTGCTACCTCCTCTTGCACTGCTACCTCCTCTTGCACTGCTACCTCCTCTTGCACTGCTACCTCCTCTTGCACTGCTACCTCCTCTTGCACTGCTACCTCCTCTTGCACTGCTACCTCCTCTTGCACTGCTACCTCCTCTTGCACTGCTACCTCCTCTTGCACTGCTACCTCCTCTTGCACTGCTACCTCCTCTTGCACTGCTACCTCCTCTTGCACTGCTACCTCCTCTTGCACTGCTACCTCCTCTTGCACTGCTACCTCCTCTTGCACTGCTACCTCCTCTTGCACTGCTACCTCCTCTTGCACTACTACCTCCTCTTGCACAGCTACCTCTCCTGCAACCGCTTGCCTCGTTGACTGTCTGCCCACATCGGCCGATCGCCCCTCCCCTGTCCCTTGCCCTGCCTCTTGCTCTGCCCCTTGCTCTGGGCTTTGCTCTGGGCTTTGCTCTGGGCTTTGCTCTGGGCTTTGCTCTGGGCTTTGCTCTGCCCCTTTCCCTGCCCCTTGCTCTGGGTCTTGCCTTGCCCGTTGCCCTGCCCTCTGCTCTGCGCCTTGCTCTGCTCCTTGCTTTGCCCCTTGCTCTGCCAACCCTGTGCCCCGCTGGTCCCCTCCCTCTGCTTCGTTTCTGGTCTCCTCCTCTGCTTCGTTGCCTGCTCCTTCCTCTTGCTTGAACCCTGGCCCTGCCCCAAACCCTTGCTTCCACGTCTCGTTCTCGGAACCGACACGTCCATCTCCCATCGGCTCATCCATTCTCTTCATCGTTTCCTCTGCCTCGTCCCTCACCCCCTCCTCCTGCACCTCCCCCCTCTCCTCGTTCTTCCTTTTCCGCGGCTTCTCCCCCCTTTCCTCTTTCTCCTCTTGAATTTTATCCGTGTGAGCCGTTCGAACCTCAAGTCCGAACGCCAGCCTCCGCACTCCCTGCACCATTGAACGGATGGCCCCCGCATGGGCAGACAGAGCTGCCAGATTCTGCCACGTGGGTGCGCCGACGAAGGGGGTTAGGGAGGGAAAGGGCGTGTGGGGGAATGAGGGCGACGGATGAGCAGGAATTGGTTCCTTGCCTCGAATTTGCGAACCTGACTAGCACAACAGGACACGACAGGTCGGTCCGAGGCCTGTACACCCCACTCCCTGCACAGCTGACCGTGGCGTCTGCATCGGCAGAGAGGGTTGCTACACGCTGCAAGACATGGCGGTATGAGGAACAGGAGGAGTGGAGGGAGGGAGTGTGATGAGTGGTGCAGAGGTTGAGAGCGGATGAGGGGCCGGGGAAGGGGGAAGAGGCTTATCAGATCCTGTCAGATGGAGCCGGACAGAAGCATATGTAGGCGGGGAATGAAGCAAGGGTGTGGCGCAAAGAGAGTGGTGGGATATAAAGGACGGGAGATAGGGAGATAGGGAGGTGAGAAGGGCGATGCCGGTCGCAAAGAGTGAGGAAGACAAGAGTAGAGAGAGACGGATTTGGGAAAAAGGGAGAGAGTGAGAGAAATAAGGGAATCGGGACGAGGGTAACAGTGGGAAAAATGAGGAGGTATGGATGGACGGACATTGCAGATGGGGACAAGGCATGCTAGGGCATTACATGATAGCATCGCATAAGTCGTGCGCTCACCTCCGTCTTACAGTACGGATGTGTACTACGGGGCATGGGGTTGCACGTGCGACATGCATGGTGACATGTGTGTAGGGCATGGCATGGCATCGCATGGTGGCATGGCATTGCATAACTTGGCATGGCATGATGCGGCGTGGTGTGGCCTAACGTGGGTGTGGAGCGTGTCGTGCGCACTCATCTCCATCATCATCATCGGATGCGAGGGCGAGCCATCCGCCATGCGCGCGCGCTTGCGTGCTCCATCGGCCCGAGACAGCACCGCTTCCTTCAGCCACTCCTCGCGAAGCTCGGCAGCCAGCGACGACATGGCGTCCACCTTGCGCCCAATCCACTCCTCCAGCTCCCCCATCGCCCGCTCGCCCTCCCTCACCACTCCTTCCAGCTCCTCTTCCCGCCGTCTTGCCTCCGCTAAAGCTTTCCGCGCCTTCTTCAGTTTCTGCCTCCACTCCCACTCGTTTCCCCACTCCATCTCGTCCGTCCGCTCCGTCTCGTTCCCCGCATCTCCAGTGGACAAAGTATTGTCCATCCGATCTCTCAAGTTCCCGCGGCGTCGTTACCCTTCGCCACGTTGTAACTATTGGCGGACCAGTTACCGGGGAGCGACCGCTGGGCTTTCGACAGACGCGACAAAATCACCACCGACGAGGGACGATTTCTGGGAACGAAAAGATATTTCTTTCGGATTCAAATGATGATTGTCAAGTTGCTAAGCGAGATCGCAGCACGTAGAAGAAATAACGGCGACAGAGACGAAGAAATGACGCTGGGAAGCCACTACCGAGCAGAGCAGAGCAGAAGCCACTATGTGCATAAGAGATAATCGCCGCTCGGTTTACATGCGAGAGGGGGTGAGGGATATGGAGATCGAGTCATTGCTCGCACGTGACAGCAAGAGCGTCACCTAGACCGTGCACAGAATGTGGCGTGGCATAAACAAGCTGTAACATCGCGGAAAAGACAAGTCCGAAGAGTGACGTAAAAATCACTTAAACCTCACATTTCCGTGACTTTTTTAGGTCCGGAAATGTCATGGGTGAAAGTACCAGAACAGGCCGTCACCTGTTCCGTGACGCAACCGTCACAAAACAGATACCCGAAAGTAACAGAAACCTCACGTTTACATCCCCCACTCAGTCACGCATGAGTCACGGCATTGTCAATATTAGGTAACCTCCACGCGCGTCACAAAGGTGTTACGTTCATTCGCCAAAAAAACCACGATGCCACGTATGCAGACACGTGGCGTTCGGTTACGACGTGAGGGTGTCAAGTACAGCACCGACCTAGCGAACGTACACCAAAGTGTACTACCCCGGGCCAATGTGAACCTAACAAGTGTCACCCTAGGTCCGTTCCACGGACGGCCGCGATCACCAAGCCCCAGCTCTCATCCACGGCTACGACCGGTATACAGCAACCACTAAAACCCCATCGCGCCTCGCACGGGGACCGTCGGAAACACACCCATCGTCCGGTGTTACACCATTTCGGGAGTAAACATCCACGGCCACGATGCACGCCACGGACCGCACCGCCACCAGCATCCAACCGTCCATACGACACAATACCAACGGCAGATTTAGGGACACGCCACACCCACCACCAAACGGGGACAACAACTTGTTACACCCCACCAATACAGCCACGCCGCGCGGCAACTCCGCACCCGTCCAAACAACCACGATTGAACGGATAACACTGCACGACCAACCTGGCCATCAGCGGTCCACAACGCCCATTGCAACACACGCGAAGGATGTTACACACCGTCCCATAGGTCCGTGCGCCTGTATGCGACGCCATTCGTCCTTTCGCCCAAAAGCCATCGACGGACCAAAACACACAACCCTTAATCCGTCAACCCTGTAACATCAACTCGGCGCCGTTCAAGCCCCGTGTGGTCTGCGCCGTCCAGACGCATCGCGAGTGGTACAGGTTCGCATCTAACCGTCGATCACGAAACCACCACTGGACGCGGTGCGAGCACGCACGGTTATCATTGGTTGTTACAGGGTTACCCAAACCACCCGTCAACCCAGGTTCCGGTGTTGTGATTGGTTGATAGTTTCCTCTAGCACACACTGCATCAACAACGCGTCCACAAGCTGCACCGTTATATTGCACAAACAACCGTCGCACACACACGGCCATTAATGTTCAACGGCACCACAAGCTACGTTTAAACACCCGAAAAAAAGGCCAAACCCCCCCTCCTGCAACAAACAACCCCACACCTAAACCATGCACACGAGACCACGGGCTGCACATACAAGCCCTACACAATATCCAAAACACATCAAGCTAAGGACGCGTCGCCAGCATCCCCTGCGCTCTCGCTTGGCTCCTGTGCGGCGGCCTCGTGGCCTTGGATGCCGCTTGCGGAAAGGCGCAGTCCATGGCGACCCCACGCCCATGAAGCCACGATGGGGTCGTACTGCGGCTGGAACTGCTCGATGGCAGCCCTGACGTCCACGAGCGCGCACTTGCGGAGTCCGTCAACGATCTGGGCGTTCACACTCGCAGAGTTGGACAGCCTTCCCTTGCGGGTGTCCCAGTAGCGAATCGCATCCGTCACCTGCTCATGCACATGTGCCAACCATTAGGGTAAGAGACAATGACTACGCATCAGCTCTACAACGCAGAAAACATCCCCTACCACGTGCTCCAGCCACGCCATCTGATACAGCTTCAAGGTGAGACACCCGTTAACCATCCTCGGCCTGAACGCCGCCCGGGCGCATGCAGCGAACGCTCCAGAGGCAAAAGGCATGCCCCGTCGGTCCTCACTCCACTTGGATATGGTGAACACGTCTGCGCATACAACCCACGGACCGTAATTAGTGTGAAGATGAGCAGTAGAAGAAGGCGCCATAGCTAGGAAAGCCCTAGCTAGGCAAGAAACAGTTTAGGCAAAGAAGGAGGAGTTGCACTAGCAAGAATGAGGATACAAATAGCAAACCCTAGAAGGGTTGTACTCGCTATAGAGCACCCCACTACAGGCTAGAGCATAATATTCTGACACACCCCCATAGCCAAAGTGGGGTGTAATCAGCAGAGCAAGCAAAGCAGAACAAGCTCAGGGTGGATCACAATGTCACCACACATTCTGAGCACAAGTTCAGGAAGCAATAGTTTAAAGTTCACAATTATGAGCAAAGCTAGTGGTAGTCACAACGGGCAAGTGAGGAGGAGGAGGGGCAGTGAGAGGAGAGGAGATAGGAGGCGACGGCTGAAGCTGCAGACACACGGGCAACAGGAGGCACACTGGCACAGCGGCTACCGGAACAGCGCTCCGGACTACTGGAGTAACTGGCCCCGCGGCTAAAAGTAGCGGCAGACGAGCAACGGACCCACGGGCGACTGGCACAGGTGGCTACGACTGGGCTACCGGAGCAACTCCCCGGACTACAGGTGCTGCTGGCGACACGACGGCAACCTCCGTTCAACCTCCCCCAAACAGTACCACCCCCCCTGACACACACCCCCTGCTTCACCCCTAGCTCCACTCCCCCTTCACCCCCCCTTAGTACCACTCCGACGGCTCCAACAGGTCCACCCCCCTTCAGCGGCAGCTGCAGCACAGGGAGACGAAGGAGGAGGAGGAGCAGGGAACGGCACACAGAAGCTGCACCCCCATACCCCCCACCCCCAAACCCTAATCCAGGAGAACGGGCAGAAGGAGGGGTGGGGCGCCTTCAGAAGCACGGGGGACAGCGGGGAGGACAGGGGCAGCGAAGAACGGGCCGCCCACGGGCCTGGCACAGCCTCCCGAACCGCGCGCAGGCGGCCCGAGCCGCGCGCGGGCCTGGCGCAGTCCGTACGGGCCGCGCGCGGGCCTGGCGCAGCCCGTACGGGCCGCGCGCGGGCCTGGCGCAGCCCGTACGGGCCGCGCGCGGGCCTGGCGCAGCCCGTACGGGCCGCGCGCGGGCCTGGCACAGCCCGTACGGGCCGCGCGCCGGCTGTACGGGCCGCGCGCAGGCCACGACGGGCGACGGGGGGCGACGCGCGGGTCCCCGTCGCCCGTCGTAGCGCCTCCTGGGGGCGACGCACCGAGTGACGGGGCAGAAACCCGTCGCGCGCCTCGGGGCGCACGGCGGGCAGAAAACCGCCGCGCGCCTCGGGGCGCACGGCGGGCAGAAAACCGCCGCGCGCCTCGGGGCGCACGGCGGGCTGAAAAACCCTAATTTCGACGCCGCACACCACGGGGCGCGCGGCGGACAGGGAGTAGCAGTAGCAGCGGAAGCAGTGAGGTGGGGCCCACAGGCCAGGAGCATATCGCTCTAATACCATGTGAAGATAAGCAGTAGAAGAAGGCGCCATAGCTAGGAAAGCCCTAGCTAGGCAAGAAACAGTTTAGGCAAAGAAGGAGGAGTTGCACTAGCAAGAATGAGGATACAAATAGCAAACCCTAGAAGGGTTGTACTCGCTATAGAGCACCCCACTACAGGCTAGAGCATAATATTCTGACAATTAGGACAACACAGAACCAACAACTCACGGTGGAAATGCAACCCCACCCAACCAACTTACCCTCCCCATGAATCGTGAGCCCAACACGCTCTTTCACCCTCTTTGCCGAGCGTGCCTTGGGTGCCGCCCATGGACTGCTCTCATCCCGCTCGTCCCTGAACAGTCCAAGCTTTGGGAGAGCAATGTCGCGCACGCGGCCTGCTGTGCCCGTTTTCCAGTCGCTCAAAGCGTGGTTCAAGTCCGTGCGCCGACCTTTGTCGGCCGCCAACGCAAGGCTTGCAAACGCAGGCGTAAGACGCTCGATGATAGCGCAGAGGCCCGCACTCTTTGCCGCACTGCTAGGGTAGAACGACATCTCGGTGTCTTCCGCGTTGAGGAAGAGATGCACCCGCAGTTGTTCGCAAATCTCCTGCGGCGGCACGCGTGGATTGCAACACGTGAGCATACTACCACACCACAGCACATTGACTATCGCTACAGGAAATCCATCGTTTCCAAACGCGCCACATACCTTCCATCCCTTGTTTGCAGGGAGAAACTTCAGCGCACGCTGCAAAATGGGAGAGCTTGACGACAGCACGTGACGCCCAACCTCATCCTCCACTTCCTCGTCGTCCAACGAGTCCTCCGCACTCGCAACGCGACGTGACTTCCTGGGCCGAACCGTCTGGTCACACTCCCCGCGTGCGTTATCCTGTTTGCGTTTCTTCGCTGGCGGCTCAGCGAGTTTAGCCAACAGCGCCGACTCGATCCGCGCCATGGTTTCGGCCGTGCCTTTCTGCATGGAACGTATGGCCTCAAACTCGGACCTTGTCACTGGATCTGACTCGCACCGCTCTTCCTGCGTGGCATCCGCGTCACCCTCGTTGACGGCATTCACACGTGGAAGAGCTTCGTTGGGGTTGTCGTCCGAGGACACAGGCTCCATCGGCGGAGGCGGGGCATCGCCCTCTCCTTCCTCGACCTCGACCTCAGACATCCTGCCCCTCTTCGCGGGCGGCGCGCGACGACCATCTTCGTTCGTCGTTGCCTGTCCGGACTTTCGGCGGTGGGAGGTAGTCGCCCTTGAGGACGAGCTCCCGCCATCACGGGCATCGCGTGCCGTTGGCTGGGGCGATGACTCTGCAATAATTACGGGCGTATAAGTGTTAGGCAGTGAACAACAGTATCGTACCAACATGCCAACCAATGGACACTTAACCATACGTACCACGGTCAGAGGTGACGCTTGGAGGAGCTCGTGCGGGCGCCTTCTTCGGCCTTGCTACTGGTGGCTTCGGCACTGGTGGACGCTTGGACACCCCGGGCACAATGTACTGCTTCAGGTGCTTAGGTGGCTGGGACACACGGTGGGGTTTCCCCTCTTTGGATCCCCTCATGCTCTCATTTGCACTGTCCATGACGCAAGTGTACAACTGAAAGACACAACTCTGTCACCTGTTGTGACAAGCATTTGTGCAGAAAACACAGGCGTCTAGCCCAAGTGTCTAGGGTTGAGATGCGTCTGACGTGGCGTGTACATGCGTGACGCGATTTCACTGTCCAACCAAAAAAAGCCACGGCTCCGCTAGTGACTTCAACCCAATCTATGTACAGCATTTCCTCGAACTACTGTCCACAGATGCAGCCAGCAGTCGCCAGGTGACCACATTGCCATGTGTCCACATCGGTCCACTTCACCAACCAAGTGTGCACAGTGTCCACCTTGTAAACAAACCCGTATTCATAACATCCTTATTTTAAAACAAAAAACCCTAACAAGCAAATACAGTGTCCACAACAACCCCACAGTCTAAAATCCCACAACCACAGCGGCATGCGTCTCCAGCCCATCCCTACAATCCAAGGCTTCAAGGAGTCTTCACAATTTCCTCCACAGACCCTTCACACTCCCCTCCCGTGTTATCGCCTACAATCTGTGTCTTCTCTTCCACTACCTCTTCCTTAGCTCCTCTGACCACGGGCCGTGCTTTCCCCGTCGGGTTTTTGGCGTCAAAGGGGGGTTCCAGGCACAACCCCAATGTCGTCCATTGCCTTCCTCCACTCCCTCCACCGAAACCACTGGCGCTGGTGCACCAGGTGTCGGACGTCATCGGTGATGCAACCTTCCAACGCACACATCTCCGCACCGGACAGTTCCTGCACCTTGGGGAACTGTGTGTTTCTCCGAATCACGAACGCCCCTGCAGCGTACGCGAACGCAGCCTCGTCCTCCATGTTGTAGGCCCCCAGACGTATCTGTTGATGGGTTGAAGGATCCGCCACGATCTTGACACACCATTTGCGCACACGCTGATCGAACCACACGCCTGTGAACTCGCTTGTCCCACAGCGCTTCCTCTCGCCCAGCGCGCAATCAGTCTGAGCATTCGGCCCGACCGTTCGTGCCTTACGGCCTCCCTCGCTTCGGGCATGTACTGGTGTCGCAGGTGAGGTTGATTGTGCGAAGTCCGCGCGTGTCCTTTTCTGTGCAACACAAGGCACCTGTTGGGATGTCGTGTGCACGGACACTACAGGGGGGAGAGGGGCTGGCTTGTTGTGTAGTAAAGATGCTAACGACCGGGTTGCCGCCGTCCGCTCCTCATGTTTCTCAGCTGTCTTGGAGCGCGCGAGCAGTCGCGGCCCATTAGTACCCAACTCATGTGCACAAGCGGCCGACAGTTGATCCTGGTTGTACCCCAAAGCGGTGGCCAGACTCATGACTGCGGACGCCAAAACAAACCCGTCCAGCTCCATGCACGTACGATCACGGGACAACCGACCCAGCTCCGTGCGCTCTTCGTCCGCTATGGGGAAAACAAGGCTCCCCTCGTCTCCAATACGGGCAATAGGCTGCACCGGGATCTCGACCTCCTCTGTAAACAGCTGCACGAACAACTCGCCTTCAGCGTGACTGCACACGTCTTTGCGTATCCCTCGCCGGTAGTCGCGTGCCGTAACCCCGTTGCAATTCACCCACTTGAGTACTGACTTGAAATCCGATGTCACAAGCGCGTGGAGGTACATGCACACAAACACGCCACAGTCTTTGTCGTTGGTTTTCTGCGGAATCACCTCTTTCTGCAACAGAGACACACATGTGATTAGGTCACCACATGTACAATGGCACAGCATCAAAAGACGTGGATAGGCAACAATTTGGATCTGCAATCGCACCTTGATGACCACGATCACGGCATCGTCCACCGCCTCATACACTTGAGCTCGATCTTCCGTGGGCAATTGCTCCTGGTGAATGAGTTGTAGCATCATGCGACCACACCGCCAGAGTATGTGTCAGACTCATCTCGCACACATCGTTCAAACCCAGGTGACCACGAACACTCAAATCCCGTACCTCTTAACACCTTCCATCACTGACGGGGTTTGCGTGTGAAGGCCATCACTGTCGTAATGGACAAGGATGACCTGGTTGGATGCCCCGCGACCGAGTTTCGCAGATGTCATAGCCTTCAAATTCATGGCTATAACGAGTGAAAAATGCTCCCTGTAGACGGCATATCGCAGGGAGACGGATTATGTCGCGTGCTTTCCAAACCACCCAACACAGGTACACCACACGGGATTGTACAACTTCGAACACACACTGCTGAATGATGGGGATAGCCAGGTAGTCGAGGGTAAAGATGTTGGTGGAACGAGGCACATGCCACGCCTTGTTCAGCTGCGTCGCATACACAAACGCCTTGCTATCCAGCGGGAACCATGTCTTGCCGTTGCCGAGTCGCCGATGGCGGATGTTCAAAAGTCTGCATAGCACAAATCTCATACACACGTATTTAATCGACACTCAAACAAGGCGGAAACGGTGGAACTTGTGCCGTACAAAATCCAGGCCTACATGTTGTGGAAATCCACGATGCTGTCCGCGAGATCCTGCCCGTCAGCTGTAGTGAGCGCGTCCTGCGCGGTGACCTTGCATCCAACGCCGTGAGGCCCCCACAGCGTCAAAGTCTTGAAATCTCGCTGACGGTCCGCCTGTGAAAGCCTCGCCACCAAATCGTCCGGCTCGTCGTCCACCACCGATCCTTTGCCGACACTCTTCCACCCAGCTTGGCTGCTGTTGTCTTCGTCTTTTAAGATTTCGCGCTTCGTTGCGCTGTCTGCGTGCGGGGAAAAAATCCATACCGGGCCGCCGAACAAGCATCCGGGATAGGTAGTACGGTATCTTACCCTCGCCAGCATCGTCGGAGCCCGATGCCGCGTTTGCGTCTGCCTTCTGGCGCCTCTTCATGCTGTATTGCGACGAGGGTTTGACACTATCTGGAGTGCACAAGAGTGGATGAGGAAGAACATCCTCCGACTTTCTGTGTTGAAGGTTATACAGAGATAACCAGGTTGCGCCTGTGCACTTCAGTCAGCTTGTGCAACAACTCGGATGGGACGATGGGACAATGAGAGGCTAGGAATGATGTACGAGGACGATAAGCGGATGTGCATGATGAGGCCACGCGGCAAAAGCATGTGAAAGCGCGCCAAACGGGAAGATTCTAGATCCCACCAACCATGCGTTGGATTGGACGCACCGTTTGTTGCGTAAGAAAATTGTCCGCCAGAAAATCCAGTTGGTCACATCATTACTCTCCATCTTCTACGTACTGTACCGAGTGAAACAAGACAACCTATATTGCGAAACATCCATCCCCACTACAAGGCTAGTACGCTGGTGCGCAACCGCTAACGGGATGCACTTTTGGGGATTTGCTGAGTATCACAATGTGTGTTGTAGGGTCGTCCTGATTTTCCACTATATGAGTCATTTAAACAAAACAAAGAAAACACTGCAAAGGATAAATAATTTAAACACACCATTGCGCCGTCGCCCAAACCACCCACCCCACCCCGCACACGCATTTAAAACCTGATCCTACATACTGCTGCAACTGTCTGACGAAGCAAAGATGGAACTAGTGCACAACAGGTGTGAAGCGTCTGCGCTATCGCCATCGCTGCATCCAGTCACTGGCGAGCGCGTTCGTCCACTGCGAGTCCGTTTCCGTGGAGTGCGCTGCAGGCGTGTGACGACATCGGCATTACTGATACTCACTCGTTCAGGCACGTCGCGAGGCGGGATGCCCATTTCCGCCGCAGTCCGCACGTAGGCTATCGTCACCGCACGAACCACACGACGGCGCGTACGAGGGTCGTGCAGGAGAGGCCCTTCGGGCGTGATCAGGAGTGCCGTTGGCGCATCACAGTCCTCGATGCCGCCGTCCGAAGAACGCCTGATGGAGCCGAGGATGCGCGTGTCGCACGCAGCGTATTCAGACGCATGCATGTAGCCTAAGCCGCCTTTCTTGAACTGGTCAATCAGTAGCTGTAGTCGCACAAGTTGGTGCAACAGTGGCTCGATGGTGATGCTGCTTGGTTGCTCTCCCGTGAGGTGCAGCAGTTGCCGCCATGCCTTGGGCATAACCCCGGATCGCGCCCACGATTGTTGAATCGCCCAGCATGAGGTGGTCTCGCACGCCGAAGCAATCCAGGTCAGCACGTTCTCGTACATGATGATGGGCATTAAACCTTTGGAGCGCCACGCAGCGTCAGCGGTAATGAAGCTAAGGTAGCGGCCGCGAAATATTGCCTTGAACACCTCGACAACGCCGCATAACCAGGGGAGGCTGTAGGGGGCCACAATGCCCTCGACGTGGACGATCATCGTGCTGAACAAATGCTGCACGCGGAAACCGTGCATCTCGGTCTCGTAGGCTGTAGCGTCCAGCGACACGTGTTCCGCATTAGCCACCAGGACTATGGCGTTCTTGTTTTGGCCGAAGCGCTCGTTGTTGAAGTTGTCCATGAACTCGGTGAAGTACTGCAGAGGTGCGGACAACATGACGGTAAGAGGTCAGTCGTGACAACTGGTTGGGCCGTAATAATGAGAACTTATGGCTTCGTCACACTCACCTCGGCAGAGAGTTCTCCGTCCTTGGTTTGCCGCTGGATAACAGGGTTCCTCGCAGGATGGCATTGACGGTATGGGCGAGCGCGGTCCCGACGACGCACGACAAGGGGCGGCTGGGCCATAATTCCAGAAGCGTTGAACAGCATACACACGCGCAGTTCGCATTTCGAGTGGTAACGGGGGGAGGCATTGAAGTTAATTAAGTAGGGCAAAGTTGTGGCGAGTAGAGGCGTCTCGGCAAAGCAGAAAACATCATTCGGGTGTGCATTGAGAGACTCTAACAGCTGTACTAATGCCGCCATTCCGTTGTGTGTGCTGGACGCTAGATTGCTGTACTTGTGATATAGGACGCTGGTGTCACAACTAGAGGGGAGCTCAGTGTGCGTGAACATGGACATGGGGTTTGTATGTGTACAGTCGTAATCTGCGTCCGGAACCAAGCACCTGGCATAATGACACGTCCACAGACACCTGGTGTACGCTGATTAGTGCAGTACGAGTTTACCGTCCAATGGATAGATAGGGTTTGATGGTATACATGTGGCAATTTTCTGTCCGGGGAAACGGTTCGGATAACGATGCCAACAAGTCCGTTCGGGAGGTTTGTTGTACGGTGTCGCCGTCAGTTACAATAACGGAATTACAGCCACTCCGTAGCGAGTATGATCTATTTTAACATAAACAGGGGTACGCATGGTTACGAGATGGCATGAAGACGAGAAGTGTAATGAATATACATTCATTACAGCCGAAGCTGCTCCTAGCGAGGACAGCCCCGACCTCTTCGCGTCAGATTCCGGTTCGGCCTACATTTCGCCCCGATCCACTTCCGAGTCGGCCCGCACCAATCGCGACACATCCAATCCTCGCACGTCACGTGGTTCGCGCCTAGCACGTATTCGCCCTATAAATGCTTCTCTTGTTCATTCAATGCTGTTTTCTGTAATTCTGTAGTTTCATCCTTTTTATAAAGTCTTCCGCGCACTCAGTTAAGCACAACTCATAACAAGAAGGATTGCGCGTTGGTAACCATGAATGTTGTGCGCATGTTTGGCATTTTTCCTTGCCGTGTTTTGTTGTGACGGGTGGTCCCGTGTCCACTCGCCACTGTAACGTGGACTGTTTTTTAGGTGCACGCCACAGATGCCCATGTCAGCAGCGTCCGTTTCACCCGCGTACGCACGCTGGATCGTTTCCGCACCCAGTTGCGGTGTAGGTAGCCCACATATGATATGGAGGTTGCAGCACATCTTCTTTAGGAAGAGCTGTTGTGGGTACGCTGATGTGGCCAGGGGAAGCGGACAACATGTGTAATATCCAACAGTACGTAGTTGGTTGTGGTGACACAGTGAGCACCTATTTCACAGATTAGGGTTTCTGTCATCGCACTGAGTCATGTTAGGAAACGCGTGCGAGGCATGTGGCGACGAGCACGTAGATGACAATACCCTGCATTCGCACCTTGCCGGCAACAAACAATGCAGACGAAAAATCGCTCACGCAAGGGCGGAGCGGCTAATAGAGGCGTACAGAGAGGCGGTGCGCGAGATGCGTGGTTGCGGTACACCATCACCCGTACGTTCGCGGCGAAACGAACCGATTCCAGACGCAGGACAGGACGGTGATGCGGGGGTGGCCCCTTGTGTGGGGCGGCTTGCAGCGTCTGTCGATGGCGACGACGCAGTCAGCGAGATTAGCAGCATAGACGATGGGTTTGACACGCTAACGGAGCTCTACATATTTTTCCGAGATGCTGACTTGTCTAGGCGCGAGGTTAACAGGCTGCTGCACATATTCCGCAATCCCCGCTTCTCAGTGCGGGACGTGAGGAGGTGGTTGAACTATGTCGACGTCCGACGGTTCGGCAAAGCGATGGCACCACCTGATCTGGTGCCATGGCAGACTGCGGAGATCAAATGCTATGGCCCTGGTGGACAGATGGCGATTCTCCCGCTGCATTTCAGAAACACAGAGCTGGTGAGCCCAGAACGAGATGTTTGTTGTTGTGGTGGACGGCTGTTTGGCTATCCACGGCTCTGGTAATGACGCGCTTTACGCTCCCGTGTCCCACACACTACAGTTGGTGCAGAAGCTGGTGCGGACGTACGTTCACAACAAAGGGTTTGTTACCGAGCCGAGAAGGGACGAGAAGGATTGTGAGGGCAAGAGACATTTCAGCACACCCGATACGGGCATCTGGATGGAGAGAGCTCATGTGAGTCAAGGACGTTGTATCGTGTGTATTGGTCTGGGGATGGTTGAGCAAGTCAACCGTGCGTCGTTTCTGGAGAGTGGGACTGATAACCCCCCGTGCTTGGGTGCGCAGGCAAGCCGTCCCAACCAAGAGGGGATGATCCTTGGAGTTATTGTGTACAGCGACAGCACGCATGCGTCCTCCAACGGGAGGCTTCAGGCGTGGCCAGTACTCATCAGCCTTGTCAACATCCCTGAAAGTTTGAGGTGGCTTGAACCCGGCCACGTACTTGCAGGGGTACTGCCGTTCCCTCCGGAATGGGCAACATCGACGGAGAAGACTCGTGTTTTTCAGGAGGCGATGGCGGTGATTTTCGCACCGTTGCTGAGGGAGCATCATGGGTGAGTATCATGTAGTCTGTGCCTGTGCGGTGTGACACGATGCGTTTGTGTTTGGGTGAACCGTATGGGCCAGGTGTTTTACACATGTGTTTGATCGGTGATGTTCAGGGCGGAGTTGAAATTCATTTATGTGTCGGATGTTGCCGGGCGAGTGGTGAAGGCGTACCCATGTCTGTTTGCGGAAGTTGGGGATTATCCTGAGTCGTCCCGTTGCACGGCTACGATGCAGCAGGCGTCTCACCGGCCGTGCAGTTCATGCTTTATCAAAAGGGTGCATCTGTCCGAGCTCCAAACAGTGACGACAACGCGGACGCCACAGCTGCACAGGCGCATTGTGGATGCAATACAGACAGCGTCGAAGAGTGACGAGGCGGGCAATATCATGCGCCGATGGTCGACTCACCCTGTGCAGGTACGTAGGGGTGGGTGGTCCTATACGCTCCCACTTGTGACCGCGGTGTGACATGTCCAAGTGGTTGTATAGGGGGCCATCACGCCTCCTGTGTTTCTCAGGGTGTCGTGTGACGGGTGGGCTGTGTTTTTTTTTTTCTTGGTGTGTGTGACAGTGCGTGCTGGAGAGGTGGAACTTTGCGGATGTTGAGTGGGGGAACTGTTTTTTGGCGTACGTTGCGGACATCCTGCATGTGCTGGATGGCGGGATGCTTGGTCATCTGGTCGACATTTTCATACGTGGACTTAGCAAGCCAGAGAGGCGGGAGCTTGAAAGGTATATGGGTGACTTGTTTCCGACTCAACGTTTGTGGGGTGTGACATGTGTAACTGGTACGGTCGTGGTGATTGGTGATGTGCAGGTGGAAGAAGGAACAGAAGAAGGACACTCGCAGCACGATTGTTCGGATTCCTGGTGGGACGTCATGGTTCAGGTCACGTGCGAACTACGCGGCGTTTGAGAACAGGGGGATGATGCAGGTGATGCCGATTATTATCGCGGACAACATGGATGGTTGCAAGGCTGAGGAGAAGGAGCGGCGCTTCAAGGCTGTTAGGGCCTTCCGGAAGTATGCGATGTTTTACAAGGCGCTCGTCGGCGTGCCAAAGCACACGGAGAAGACAGTGGAGGACGCCCGCACGTACTCATACACGTGAGTGGGAACCGGGGTGGCGGGGGATCATGGGGGTGTGCGTGTGGTTGCGAGTTGTGGCGGGTTGTGCGGTGGGTGTTGTGCGGACGGTGGGGGGTCATTGCACGGCCGTGCCATGACCGCGTTGTACAGCACCTTTGTCGCGAGCATGGTTGCCTCACTCGCTCACCCCCGTGTTGCTACACCATCCCTTGTCATTCGTGCGGGACGCCAGCATGATGGACGCAATCGTGGACGCTTTCCCGGACCAGAAGTCATCGTGGAACATCCCAAAGGTGCACCAGATTGTGCACCTCATCGACCAAATTCCACTGCGAGGGATGCCGTGGGAGTACTCCACGAACCTCTGGGAGCAAACTCACAAGGGCACAGTGAAAGTCCCTGTGCGCGGCAGCAACTGGAAGGACATCCCGCGTCGAATCGTGGACGAGGAGGTGCAGCGGGAGATCACTCGTGAGGTGGCGTCTCTGGCGGGCGGGGGGCGGCTGTACGTGACAGCGCTGCGCGAGGTGAGATGTGGGGGGGAGGGGGGCGTGGGGGGGGTTGGAGCGGGTTGGTTGTTGCGGTCTGGTGGCGCCGCACCCTGTATCGGAAGTGGTGGGTGTTAGGGGTACTAGGGTGTGAGCGATGACATGCGGCGAGGGATGTGGTTGCACGGTCCAGGCGTGAGGACGTATTCGGTGGTTGTGTGTTGTCGTGGTACTTGGGGGCTGATGTGAAGCCGGAGTCTCACGCAGTCGCTATGTTGTTTGTGGACACCGCTGCATCGTTGTTGTCACTGGGTGAAGCGTCCGTGCACAATGCTCTTGTACTCCCTTTCAGGCTGTGCGGCTTCAAGGGCACGTGCTGACGCGCAAGTCCCGCATCGCGAACGTGAGCGACGAAGAGGACGCCGTGCTGTGGGTCTATAGGGAGTCTCTGGGACCAGACATGAAGGCGTTTGGGAGATGCATGGTGGAGGCCGATGTGAAGACACTGGTGATCAAGGTATTTGTATGGCCACCGCGTTGGTTGATGCACCAAAGGGAGGTGTGGTCGCATGTGGGGGGGGGCGGGTTTTGGCGGGGGGGGGGGGGGGGGGGGGGGGCACTGGGGCTCGGTTTGATTCGGTGCTCAGGACGGTGTAAGTGTGTTGCTGGCCTCTCACCTGTCCTCGTGTGTGTGGTGATTGTAGGTACACACCGCCGTGGCCATTCCACGAACCCGTGGGGGGGAGCTGGTTGCAAAAGGCACGTTCGTCAAGGCGAGTCCGGCTGAGAACTGGTTCTCAGATGTGGCAGTGAGGAACCCTGAAGAGAAGGAGTGGTACGCACGATGCTTGTGCATTTTCCGTGCGACCAACTGTGACGGGGAGGAGGGAGCATACGCGTATGTGAAGTACTATGAGGCGGTGGGGGAGTGCCCTATGACCACGTGTGTGCAGCTGACGCCTGGGAGGGAAGACACAAAGTATGCGGTGGTGGACGTGGAGTGCATCAAGCGTGTGGTGCACGTGGTCCGGTCGTATGTGAACAAGAAGGTGATGCTGCTTAACAAGTTTTTGTTGTGCGAGTAGAGGGTATATTTAATTGTGGTGCGGACACGCTCGCAGACGTGAAGGGTTGATCCGTGTTGTTTGACGGGCTGGCTCATTACATTTGGATGTGTGTGATCCCAAGTTCTCCTTCTGGGGTGGCTGTTTTGTGCGCCCATTTATTTAATGAATGGCGTTTTTGGTGTAAGACGTGGTGTGAAGTATGAGTGTGCGTAGCTAAACTTGTGTGGATATCGGGGTTGCCATCTTTTAGAGGACGTCTGGGTGGACGCGGTGACGTTGCAAATGCGCGGCGCGCTGTAATTTCGAATGCGGCGCGATTTTTGTGGGAAATGTGCGATGCGACAATGCCAGCGCGGCCAATTGGAGCGAAGGGGGTGAGTGACGGTAACGTCACATAAATCGTGTGAGTTTTGGGGGGTGTGCGGTGATTTTCTGTGTGGTTTTTGGTAGAAAAACCCACGGAGCCCCAAATTTGGTGTCAGACTTTTCCGCGATGAAGTCAACAGCTCATTTCAATAGTCAAAAGACGGGTAGAAATTAGGGTCTACAGACGCGCAAAGTCTACCTGGATTATTTTCTGTGGGAAAGAACGGCTTTGCGGGTTAGGAGGATGGCTGCGTAGTAGTGTGTTGAGGTTGCGAATAAAGCACATCGAGTAAAGGCATGGTGGAGGGAGAACAGAGCATCCACCTTTTGTCCCAAAGCATGTGCCTAGAGGAGAATCATGTATTTCGTGCTAGACAGATGGTTTGGGTTGGTTGGGACCTCGTCATGTACAATGCGCCGCCGAGTATTCCGCTTCCAGCAAATTTTGAAATTCGATTTTCGCATTTCATATCCGCTTCAAAAAGCTCCCTTTTGCTTACTCTGAGCTGTACAAGAGAATGCTGGAATAAAGAATCACGTGACCATACATCTTCACAAAAAATGGGAGACTCGCATTCATGTCTACGAAATATCATTTTATAAAAAAACAAACAAACAATAACCATGACGAGAAATGGTGTGGTGGTGTCATGCACATAGTGAGAATGGATAAAAACAACTATTATCGATCAATCAACCTTCTACTGTGTTACAATCCCAGGTGGGACTTAGCGAAGGATCGCTCAGGGTTGATCGCAGAGTAGTGTTGCAGCGGAAGTTTGAATCTCAGGTCAGAGTGAATGTAAAATGACTGAGTTGATAAAAGCATGCATACATCGAGTTTATATAAGAGTACAAAGGAATACGAAAAGACTTAGACTAGCCATGTACTCTAAGGGGTACATTCCCTTATTGCAGCGAAATTCAAACCGTGTGGCGCGGGAACCCGTTTCAAACCTGTTCCCGCTCTTTTCACTTCAAATGTTTCTGACTGCATAGGTCTTGGTTAGACGGTTGCTGCGTCGCTTCGACTCTTCTGACTCCTTGACTTCGTACTCGGTAGAGTCGGCTCCTGCAGCATACAGGAATGCCTACTCATGTAATTTCATATCGTAACACTCCCCTTCATTCCTGGGCGCGGGAGGAGCTGACTCGCTTGACTACTCCGGTGAGGTCAGAGCAGTGCTTGTACTGCTGACGTGGCAGGCGCTTGGTGAGGAAGTCTGCTGCCATCTCAGTAGTCGGGCAGTAGGCGAGGTCAACTTTTCCCTGGTCAATTTCGTCCTTGACGAAAAGGTACCGAAGTGCGATGTGCTTCGTGCGGTTCACGAAACCTGGCTTGTTCGCGATTCTGATGGTGCTCTGGTTGTCGCAGTGAAGGCGAAAAGTAGGCGAAGTTGGGATTTTCGCTTCCTGTAGCAGCTCCTGTAGGTACAGGCCTTCGCGAACTGCTGCTGTCGCGGCGATGTATTCTGCTTCAGCCGATGACAGGGCAACCAGCTCCTGCTTCTGCGAGTTCCAGGAGATTGGCCCAGTTGGTTCCAAGCGAAAAACGAAGCCGGTTCGGGACCGTCGATTTGCAGGGTCAGCTGCATGATCTGCGTCCACGTAGCCGTTGAGGTTGAAGGAGGTCGTTGTCAGCGTGGAGTAGGAGAGCCCAATGTCAGGTGTAGAGATGAAGTACTGCAGGGCGCGCTCCAGGTCCAACTGGTTCTCAGCTACTGGCTTGCGGGAATATTGTGCCAGCTGGCTAGCGATGTACGAAAGGTCGGGTCGGCAGGTGACAGAGGCAAATAGCAGGCACCCCAACTTCTGCTGGTACATTTGGAGCCATGCGGGTGACAGAGGTTTGTTGTCCGGTTTGTAGTTGGCGCTGGGGTTGCGGTAGGGAGTTGAGAGTGGTGCTGGTGAGATGTTGAAGCGTTCCCCCAGCTGCTCTGCGTACTTGGAGGCTGACAGGTGAATTGCTTCTGGCGCGTAGGTGATGTTCAGCCCCAAAACCTGCTTCACGTTGTGGTTGATAGTGATGTCCACGCGCTGCGCCAGGTTCTCCTCAAACTGGTTAAGGAGTTTGTTGCAGGTGCCCGTGTACAGCAGGTCGTCGACGTAGACTGTCAGAAGGATGTAATCGCCGCTGAAGTGAAGGCGATACATTCCCGAGTCGTGCGGCAGCTGCTTGAAACCGATCTCCAGGAGAATTTTGTGCAGATGCTGTTGCCAGAGACGGGGCGCCTGCTTGATCCCGTAGAGGGACTTCTTCAGGTGACAGACCCTAGGATCCCCTTCTCCGTAGGTGTGAGGCTGCTCCACGAAGATGGTGGCGTTCACCAACGCGTATAGAAACGCGTTCTTCACGTCGATCTGTCGCAGTGGTAGGTGCTTAGCGGCGGCAATGGCGAGTAGGATCCTGACGGAGGTGTGACGACTGACGGGAGCGAAGGTCTGGTCGAAGTCGATGCCGTGGCGCTGATCGTACCCACGTACGACCCAGCGTGCTTTGAATCGCTCGATGGTTCCGTCAGCGTTAGTCTTCAGGCGAAAAACCCATTTTCCGCTGAGTACCCTCCTCCCCTTCACTGCTGCACGATCGACTAGGACCCACGTGTCTCGAGATTCCAGCGCTCTCAGCTCCGCATCCATCGCTGCACGCCACTCCTTGGCGTGCGGGCCGGTCAGGGCCTGGCGAGAATTCTTTGGCTCCACGGCCCGTGCGAGGGTAGTGACGGACGTGTGCAGGCCGAGTAGTTGTAGGCCGGACACGTTGGTGGTGTCAGTGTTGGTGGGAACTTCCACTACGTCGTCGTCTCCGCGTTCGTAGCCGGGCGATGTAGTGCTTGCCTCTGCTTGGCACCGTGACGGACCTGGCGCGGGATCGTCGTCACTGTCATCATCGTCGTTGTTGCGCGGGCGAGGTGGGATGTTGGGATGTCCGTCTGTGTCGTCGCGGTCCAGTGCTGTTGCTGCTGCCTCGTCTTCTGGAGTTGCAAAGCTGCGACCGCTGTTGACGTAACCTCGTGCCTCGTTCCGCCGCTCGTCCTCGATCCATTGCTTCAAGGTGAGCCGCTCGTAGAAGAGAATGTCACGCGCGGGAACAACCTCCTTGCTATCCGTGTCGAGGATGAGCCAGCCCTTGTGCTCGTTACTGAGGCCCAAATGAACACCCCAGCGCGCGCGGTGAGCGAACTTGCCAATGGTGGCCGATGTAGGCCGGTACTGCACCATGCATCCCCAGACCCTCAGCATGGAGGGGTCTCCCCTTGAGCCGGTCCACTTCATGTGAGGGGACAGGTTGTCCCTGTTGGCGGTGGTGGAGAGGAGGTTGTGCAAGCGCACCGCGTGGTTCATGGCGTAGGGCCAGAACTTCTTCGGCAGGCCGGACTGGTTCATGAGGGCGCGCACTTTTGTCATGAGGGTGCGGTTAACCCTCTCTGCGACGCCTTGCTGCTGGTGAGCGTAGGGAAGAGAAATCTCATGCTTGATCCCCTTCTCGGTAAGAACACTCTCCAGCTCGTTGCTGCGAAATTCCTTGGCCCCGTCACTCTGCCAGATCTTCAGCTTCCTTCCTGACTGTCGCTGCGCGTGCGCGAGGAAGATGCGGAACACTTCCGGAGCCTTGGAGCGAGCGTCGACGTTGGCGATCCACACATGGCGTGAGTAGGCGTCGATGAAGGTGAGGGTATATTTCTCGCCGTTGATACCGTCGGAAGTGAGTACGATAAAGTCGCTGTATACTTTCTCCAGCTTCTTGTAACGGTTGGTGCTCGGCTCCAGAGAAGGGTAGGCGCTGTGGGAGAGCGCAGCTGTGGGGCAGACAGTGCAAGTGACTGGGTGAGGGGTGTTGTGCGGTTCTGTTCCGTCGGGGCGCAGCAGTGCTCCTGGCGGGAAAACTTTTGCGCGGAGGCAGTTGGCGAGGGTCTGGCGCGAGGGGTGTCCCAGACGCTGGTGCCAGAGATCATCTTCGGCGCGAATGCCGGAAGTGCGCTTGTAGCGAGCGTAGTGTTCTGCTGCCTCTGGTTCCGTAACTTGCGGGATCTGGAGTGGGGGTTCTTCCTCTTCTCCTGGTTCCGCTTCGTTGTCCGGCTCCTCTCCTTCTGCTTCTGCCGTTGTCTCCCCTTCTGCAGGTGCCGTTGTGGTAGAGGGCGAGAAAGTCGCGGTCGGGAATGATAGTGAGTGGAGTCGTGGTGCCTTCAATGAAACGAGCGAAAGGATCTGGGCGGGAGATTGGACCAAGTGAGTCCCGCGAAGGAGTTGGTGGTACAGTCCCCTCCTCAATCCCCGACCAATGATCATGCCACCGATAGGGCGAGGAGGGAGGTGAGCGGGTGCGCGGGGGTCGACCGAGCGGAATGGCGACACGGGGGGATGGTTCTCCGCGCTCAGCTTGCATCTCGCGTTCCATCTCTTCTTCTTCTTCTTTGGTGAGCGGAGCGTCCACGTATTCGTCTCCTCCCCATCCGCCGGAGGTGCCCCATCCTTCCGTATTGACCGTGCCGCTGGCGCTGGCTCCCCAGGTTGCGCCTTCTTCTGGTTCGTAATCCTTGTCTCCCCATGCGCCTCGTCGTGCTGACTCCTCATCCCATCCAGCCGCGACACGTTCCTCAAACAGTTTCTGTTTCTTCTCCGCCCGTGCCTTGTCTTCTTCTTCCTTGACGCTCAGCTCCTCTGCTGCGTCGGGATCCTTCCAAGCCGGGTCAATTTCGCGACGGTAAACTTCGCGGGTGTAAGGACGCGGTCGTCCATCTTCGTTGAAGGTGGTGGTGTTAGCTTCTAGGACGAACCGGAGCGTCTCTCTATATGGTGTCGGTCGTTCGACACGGAGTTGCCCGAAGTCATCGTTTGGTTCGCCGAAGATGCGATGAGTTGTCACGGCAAGTTCTTCTTGTGTCATGCCAGTAGGTTCTGTTTCGGCACTCTCTGCCTCCTGAATTGCCGCGTACTCCTTTTCGACTTGCTCTGTGCGGCTCGCCGTGGGTGTGTGGCAGGTGGTGCAAAGACCATTGATGTCTGGGTCGTGCAGGTTGATTTCGCGGGGATGAGGACTGCGGCGAACCCATGGCCGTCCGTCTGGGTGCTCCCATTTGCTCACGTAGGCGAACTCGAGTGGGACGAGGTCCACGAGCTCGTCGGATGAAGCTTGGCAGGAAGGTATGTCGAAGTCGAGGACGTAGATTCCGTTGATCGAGCGGGCTCGTCCGAGGTATTTAAATGACTCGGGAGGGGTATCTGGGGGAGCGTATGTGAGGATGAGATCGCGTGTGGCGAGGTCCGTGGTGAGGATGACGCCGCAGTCGCGAAGTTGTCCTGCCGATAGAAGATTGAAACGAAGGTTTGGGACGTAGAGTACGTCGTTGAACGAAATGTGTGTGTTGCTGTCTCGTGCTTGCAGGACCACGATGCCTTGCGCATTGGCACGCAGTTGCTCGTTGTTGGCGACGGTGACGTAAGTTGGGGGGGTGCGGCTCAGGTTCGAGACGTATCGCGTGGATCCCACCATGTGCTGTCCGCAGCAGCTGTCCAGGTACCAGGTGTTGTGGTTGTCAGAGTTGTTTCTGCGCAGAAGTAGCGCTAGTCGCGGAGTCACCAGGGTCGCCTTGTAGCGGCTATGGAAGAGAGGGTCTTCATCCTCCTTCCATCCCACCGGTACGTAGTGTTGATTGTCATGCGGCGGGCTTTCCCGCAAGGTGATTGGCTGGTTCCAATCCTGCTCGTCTTCGTCATACTGGTAATAGTGGTCTTCAGTGAGGGGATTATTCCAACCCTCTTCTGGTTCAAGGAGTCTCCCTTGAATCTCATTTTCCTCGTCAGGTTCAGCAGTGTGACGTCGGCGCGTCGTCATATTTGCGATGATGTTTCTAGGAGCTCCTGATTGAGGTCCTTGAGTTTGCTGATGTTGATGTTGTGCAGGAGGACGAGGTGTCTGATGTTGAGACTGAGAGTGACGAGCATCTTGTCGGCCGACCCAGTTGTTGTGATGAGTGGAATTTGGGTGGCGATAGTTGGATCGGGACTTGCATCGATCCGTTAAATGTCCGAAGACTTTGCATATTTTGCAATAGTGGCGCCTTGGTTGTCGTCGCTCTTCACGGTTGTCAGCGTAGAAGGCGAGGCGCTCTCGGCGCGGCGCTGAGCTTGTTCTGCTCGAGTCCATGTCCTGTTGTTCAGTCAGGAGTGCGGCGCATAGCGCGGCTTCAGAGATGATTCCTCGCTGTTGGAGTAGCGCTTTGCAGGGCTTCCACTCTGGCCCGAGTCCTTGAAGGACTATGTTGACGAAGATCTCTTCCGAGATTGCGCTCCCATGCTTCGTGATCTGGCCACGGATGTTGCGACAGCGGTTAATATAAGAATTCGCTTTCTCCCCGTGCCCCATTTTTGTCTCCATGAGTTGCTGCAGGAGCCTGCTGGCTGTAACCGAGTCCTTCGGTTGATAGACCTCAACGAGGTGCTTCCAGGCTTCCAAGGCTGGAGCGGCGCTCTCTTTGTAGGAGCGGATGCTTAGTTGGTCTGCAGGCGTCATGTTGCGTAGCAGCACGCTATACGCCATGAGGGACTCGCTGTAGTACTGAGCCCTGGCGTCGTCGGTGTCGTCCACCGGTTTAGAATAAGAGCCGTCGCAGTAATGGTAGATCTGCGCTGTCTGTAGGAGGAGCTCAAGCTCAAAACTCCATGTATAGAAATCCTTGCCGTCGAAGGCGGCGGTAGTCTTGGTTTTTGAAACGCTGAGGAAGTGTGCTTGCGCAGAGTTAATGACTTCATCACTTGGACGGGGGGCAGTTGTTGTTGATTTGTCTGTATCGAGGGAGAAGGTGTGCGCGGCGGTATCACGGCTTTTCGTTGTCGGTTGTCCAGGTTGAGCTGGATGGGAAGAGATTCCCGCATTGCCTTTGCGCAAGTCTTGGAGTTCTTTCTCCATGGTTGAAAGTCGAGCAAATAACTGCTCGAGTGCGGCAGTGCCGATCGTAGTTGTCGCCTCATTTGTCGCAGCCGGGTTGGTTTGTCATTCAGCCGTCAGATTTGTTTGGCCTCCGGATCCTCCGGCCATCTTGGTCTTGGAGCGTGTGCCGCTCGCCAGATCTTGGTTCGGCGAATTTCAAGGAATTGATTATGCGAAGAATCCCTGAGTAGCTCTCATACCATGTTACAATCCCAGGTGGGACTTAGCGAAGGATCGCTCAGGGTTGATCGCAGAGTAGTGTTGCAGCGGAAGTTTGAATCTCAGGTCAGAGTGAATGTAAAATGACTGAGTTGATAAAAGCATGCATACATCGGGTTTATATAAGAGTACAAAGGAATACGAAAAGACTTAGACTAGCCATGTACTCTAAGGGGTACATTCCCTTATTGCAGCGAAATTCAAACCGTGCGGCGCGGGAACCCGTTTCAAACCTGTTCCCGCTCTTTTCACTTCAAATGTTTCTGACTGCATCGGTCTTGGTTAGACGGTTGCTGCGTCGCTTCGACTCTTCTGACTCCTCGACTTCGTACTCGGTAGAGTCGGCTCCTGCAGCATACAGGAATGCCTACTCATGTAATTTCATATCGTAACATACCGTCTAACCCCGGATATAAGCGCCACGGCGCTTATAATAAAACATGTTTTTTTTGGGGTGGCGCTTGTAATTGAATAACGGCCATAAGCGCCGGCGCTTATATCATGGTAAAAATGAATTTGTATTTTTTTTTTGTATCAAATCGAAGCCCGTAATAAGGCGAACAAGATTGTGTAACGTGCGCGTGGCATCATGCATGAAAACCCGCCGAAAACTGCCGCGCTTCGGTTTCCAGCCGCACAAAGCCCGTCCAGGAGCAGCGCACCTGCCAGCGCTGACGTGAAAGATGCCTTGCGGCCCAATCAGGCTTTCATGCGCTGGGTGGCAGCTGCAATTCACCCGAACCATCTAGAAGCGGCTGGAATGCCCTGCCAGCGCAGCATCGTGCGTGGCGCGATACCCTCCTCTCCGGGTTCAGACTGGGGACACCCGTCTCTCCACGACGAGGACCCCGTGGCGCTAGCCAGAAGGGGTCCCTTTGAATCCTTCATTTGTTCATCCATTCATTCAGTTTCCCGTTCTTGGTTCTTGGCCACTCTCGCCATGCTGCGGAAGCCATGGCGGAATTCAGCGGCACGCACTTCTTGTTCAAGAAGAAGCCTACGCGCAGGCCCGCGTTTAGAGTAGACGCAGACGGGTGGTACTCCCGTGTCCCACCATCACCACCAGAGCCACCACAGCCTCCTGCGCCTCCTACGCCTCCTGCTCCTCCTTCGCCTCCTGCACCTCCTGAGCCTCCTGTTCCTCTTGTTCCACAGTCTACTCAGGGTCCTGTGCCTCCGCTACACGCTGGAGCTGAGCCCATGCTCACGCTGCTGCTCCCATCGGCGTTTGACGAATTCCTCTCCGAACCAGAGTCTGACAAGGCGCAAGATGAGGAGGTCGAAGTGGAGTACGTGCCTGGTTCACGGTGGGGACAGCCTGACGATTGCCCGTGGGACGAATCTGCAGTCGGCGCCGACGATGATGTTGCTGAGGAAGCTGACGCTGACGCTGAGGAAGCGAGCGGGGCTTACGCCGGCGAGGGTGGCACGGAGGCGAGCGCCGGGGGCGGCGCCGAGGGCGGCTCCGCTGAAGATGTTTTTCCAGAAGGTGTTCCCGGCGACGATGCCGATGACGGCGTGGAGTACTGGTCTCGCGACGGGCTTCTCGAGACCTTGCCGATACCTTCCTATCCCCCGATCAATCGCAAACGACCCCACCCCTCTACCCAGAACCGTGATGCCCGCCCCCCCTCTCCCAGGCACAAGCTCACCGACCACAAGAGGCATGGTTACACCGCCGCGGAGAAGTTGAAGTGGGTTGCCAAGCTTGCTGTGGCGGTGTCGGTGCGCTCCTTGGCTCGCGAGAGCGGAATCCACCCCAAGTGCCTCACCAACTGGAAGCGGGCGTCTGAATTCCTCAAGGAAGTTCACTCCGCTCGGAAGCGCATGCACGGCCGCGGGCGAGCGTCGTGGTACCGGCCTATGGAGTTGAAGGTGTACGAGAAACTTCTCGAGTGGCGCCGCAAGGGAACCGTCGTATCAGTCGGCCGCCTGCAGGAGTGGTCGCGGGAGTACATGAGGCTGCTGTACCCGGACAAGCCGTGGAAAGGAAGCCAGAGGTGGTCGCAGCGCTTTCCGCGTCGATGGAATCTGAGCGTCCGCATGAAGACCCGGGTTGCCCAGAAAACCGCCGCGCGTAAGAGTTACCCCGTGTACTTTGCCCTGTTTTTTTTAAATTGTTGTACTAACACCCGCCATGTGTGTCCGTCCTCCCTTCCACCACCCTTCAGATGTCGCCGAGCAGTGCAAGAGCTTCTGGAAGTTCGTGCGTGCCAAGCGTCGTGAGCGTGGCATCGACACCGCGTGGATCATCAACGCGGACCAGACGCCGCTCTCGCTGGAGATGCCCGCCACCACCACCGTGGATGAAACGGGTGTTCGCTCGGTGCCTATCAGGAGCGCGGGCTATCAAAAGCAGCGTGTGACCGTGATGTTGGCGTGCACGGCGGACGGATTGAAGCTGAAGCCGTCGGTGTACTTCAAGCGCAAGACCGTGCCTAAGGGCAATTTCCCACACGGTAAGTCAATACGGTAGGTGCACTGCTCGTTAACTGCGCCATGCTTCCGACTGCGAATTCTAACTGGTCGAACATGATTCCTGCAGATGTGGTTGTGGCTGCACAAGAGAACGGGTGGATGGACTCCGCGGGCGTTGTTCGCTGGCTTGAGGAGGGCGTCAAGCCTTCCTTGAAGCCCAAGTTCGGCAGACACGCCAAGAGCTCGATGCTGGTGCTGGACTCTTACCGCGGTCACCTCACCCAGGAAGTGAAGGACAAGCTCCGCGAGATGAACTGCGTGCCGGCAATCATCCCGTCGGGCTGTACGGCGGAGGTACAGCCGCTAGATGTCTCCACCAACAAGAGCTTTAAAGCGTCGGTCCGCCAGCAGTACCAGAGGTGGTTTGAGGCAGAAGGTCAAGAGCAGCTGACGGCAGCAGGTATGGAATGAGCACGGTATTGTGTTTACCCCCCCCCCCCCCCTCCCCTTGTTTACGGTATCTTTTGTTGTTGACTAACGGGTTTCCACCGTTCTCCCGTAATGTTTCAGGGAATTTGAAGAAGCCGCCTGCAGAGGTCGTCCTGAGGTGGATATCTCAGGCCTGGAAGTCAGTGCCGGCCGAGCTGATAAAGCGATCCTTCCTCACCTGTGGCATCAGCAACGCGCTCGACGGCAGTGAGGACGGCCTCGCCATGGCGCACAGGCGGAGCCAGCTGACAGCGGAAGTGGATGTCGACGATGACATCATCGCTGATGGGTTTTTTGGGAACAACTGCGAGGAGCCCGAATCTGACGATGACTAGACTTGTTAGGTAGAAGTGATGTTGCTAGACTTGCTATTTCGGGTCACTGATGTTGTAGCTGCTGTCTAGAAGTGTCATGTAAGTGATTTCAATGAAATTGTTTCTTAAAAGACTTATAATAATTTCAAGGGTGGCGCTTATAATAAGTACAGAAATCTCAGGGGGGGCGCTTCTAATCGAGGTCCGGCCATAAGCGCCATGCTCCAGATAGAGGCGCCGGCGCCTATAATCGGACGGCGCCTATATCCGGGGCGATACGGTACTGGGATGTGATGTGGAACTTGCATTCGACATCAGTGTTTTTGTTTCTCTTTGCTTGCTTCATATGTACTAACCTACATACCGTAACTCTCTCGGATTCCCTTGTGGTGATTCATCAGCCATCCTTGGGAATGAAACCTGACAAATTTCTTCCGAGCAAAGACAGCACATTGCCTTGCCTCAGCTGACCATAATCGAACCTAATTGAAGAATGAAATAATACTACCACGTACATAAGCCAGGAAGAGAACACTACTGGAATCTCGTTATTGTTCAGCAAACGCAGCATCCTCGTCTCTAAATCTCTGCGCTATTGTGGAAAGAGTCTCCCTCACATGTGTCAAGTTGGCCTTCAACGACGAATAGCACGTGCCATCTCCGAACGAGAGGTGGTAACGCACAGAGCAAGCATGCGCCAGGTTGTTGTAACAGGCGTTGTAACACTTGCGCGGGCGGATCTCGTAGATGGAGGCGTTGGCCGGCATGAAGATGACATTGGCGAAGGCGGCCCCGTGGCCCGACACAAAGAGACGCGCGCGGCGGAAGAGAGCCCGGGCTGGTATGGGAGAGAGAAGTGTGGAGCGCAGTTGGGGTAGCATGGAGAGAGGAGCGCATTAGGAAGAGCACGCATTAGGGGTGCATGGGTTGATGCGTGAAAACAGGTTGGGGCAGAAGGGGGGACGGGCATGAAGATGACATTGGCAAAGGCAGCTCCGTGGCCCGACACAAAGGGTCGCGCCAGGCGGAAGAGAGCCCGGGCTGGTGGGGGAGAAAGGGGGGAGAATGGGGGCATTGGGGGGCTTTGAGGCGCTTCAAAAGGCCAAGGCGGCCCCGTGGCCCGACACATATAGACGCGCCCAGCGGAAGAGAGCCCGCGCTGTGAGGAAAAGAGGACGGGGGAAAAAGGAGAGGAGCGCTTTGGGGGAGTGTGGGGCGCATTACGAAGAGCATGGGGTGTTGAGTAAAAACGGGGTGGGGCAGAGAAGGGGGAGAATGGGGCGCGGGGCGGCGCATTCAGGGGAGCGTGGGGTGCATTCGGGGGAACATAGGATGCACTAGGGGGAGCGTGGGGTGTTGAGTTAAAACGGGGTTATTGTGAAGGTCGGGTGATACTTTCGAGATTTAAGAGTAATGGCGAAGACGGCTTTGCAGTCATACACGTGGGATGCACTATGGACATGCCCACATGCCCATCCGCACCACCCCCCCGCGCCCAGCACACCAAGTCACCTTCCATGATGCGCATGTCCCCTTGGAACACCACAATGCGTTGGCTCCCGTAGCTCTCAAAGCTCTCATACACCGCGTCCCTCAGCCCGTCCCAGTTCACCAGAGCGCGCTTCGCCATCGGCCGCTTGCCCAGCACCACCACCCAGTTAGGCGGCAGCGCTGCCATGTCCTGGGCGGCGAGCGGCGGCACGGAGCGCAGCGTCCAGTTGCGGTGGAAGAGCGGCAGCCCGCCGGGCGGCAGCAGGTGGTGGCTCCTCAGATGCGTCCAAAGGGCCTTGTTGGGGCCGCCACACGTCTGCGCCATGGGCTGGTTGAGGAAGGGGTATGGGGGGGGAAGAAGGGGGTAGAGGAGGGACAAGTGGGGGAGAGAAGGGAAGGACATGGCATCACCTGGTACATGGCATCACCTGGTACATGGCATCACCTGGTGCATGGCCTCACCTGGTGCATGGCATCACCTGGTGCATGGCATCACCTGGTACATGGGATCACCTGGTGCATGGCATCACGGCATCATGGCATCCCAACACACCTGGTACATGGTGTCGGCGTGTATGATCTCCCATGCGCGCACTCGGATGGTCCACATGTCCTCGCGAGGCACGCCCACTATGGGCAGCCCTATCTGGTCGTACACCTCCCACTGAGGAGGTGGAGGGGGGGAGAGAGGAAGTGGAGGAGGGGAGGAGGATGGAGGCCACTTGGTTGATAGCAGCGCCCATTCACGGCACAGGCGAGCCGCGGGAAGAAGCTGGTTCTGTTTTGAGTCGACTCAAAACACGACTCATTACCGCGGGAGTGCTTCTGGTCCATTCACGGCACTCCCACTATGGGCAGCCGGTTCTTGTCGTACACCTCCCACTGGGAGGTCGGGGGGGAGGGGGGAACAGAAGGAAGGGTCAGGGAGGGTGAACGAGGAGGTGATGGGGATGTCGGGCAGCAACGGTAGGAGGCGGGCGGCGGAGCAGAGCAGCTAGAGAGAGAAACGGAAGGAAAAGGGCGGGTGTTAAAGGGTGTGCTTACTTGGTCGCCCTTTGCAGCAATGGGGATGTCGGGCAGAAAGGGGATGCAGGAGGCGGGCGGCGGCATAGAGCGGCGGGGAGGGAGAAGTGGAAGCCAGGGAAATGGGCGTGCGCTATTACCTGGTCACTCTTGGCGGCAATAGGGATGTCGGGCAGCAGCGAGGGCAGCAGCGAGGGCAGCAGCGAGGGCAGCAGCGAGGGCAGCAGCGAGGGCAGCAGCGAGGGCAGGAGCGAGGGCAGGAGGCGGGCGGCAACGGAGCAGGGCAGCGGCACAGTCAGAGCAGGGAGGACAGAGAAGAAGGTGGCGGTGGAATGGGCGTGCGTTGTTACCTGGTCGCTCTTGGCGGCGATGGGGATGTCAGGCAGCAGCGAGGGCAGGAGGCGGGCGGCGGCGTAGAGCAGCGGAACGGCCTCGATGATGAAGTGGTAGAAGTTGCCCGCCTGGCGGTAGTCCCAGTTGAACACCTCCTTTAGATGGTACACCGTCATGTTGGGCGTGAGTGTCGCCTGGGGGAGACGCAGGGATGTGGGAATATAGGGACGGAGCAATGTAGGAATGCATGGCAACGCCGCGGCGACGAGATGGGTGGCTGCCGGCTGCCAGTAGTCCCAGTGAACCCCCCCCTTTCCCCTCACGGGTACACGCCTAGGAGTAGCCCAGGGGGAGATACAGTGAAGGCAGTGGAGCACGTCCCTTGAGTAGCGTGTAAGCTGGGGTGGTGAAGGTGGTCTGGGAGGGAGAGTGAGGAGGGGAAGAAGGTAGAGGTGTGAAGAGGAGAGAAGGGAAAGTTGCCGGGCAGGTCTGTTTGCGACCTTGTTCGGATGTCGCACGCATGGTGAGACGTGGGGCGAAGGTAGCAATGCAAAGCGCAAAAAATGGGAGAAGCGACGTCGAGGTGTGCGGCGAGGGAATTTGAGGGAGGGATGGAGTGAGAGAGGGTCGAAGGAGGTCGAGTTGCCTGGCTGGTGCTTCCTAATTGAGCATTTCTTGGAAGCACATGGAGCACTAGAGGTGCACGAATGATGGTACAGCCGGCAGAGAACAATCAAGCAAGCAAGAGGGCAAGGCAAGCATGCACACAACACAACACAGCGCAGCACGGCACCTTGAGGAAGCGAGCAGCACCTTGAGGAAGCGAGCAGCACCTTGAGGAAGCGCTTGCAGCCGTTGCGGTTGAAGCGGTGCGTCAAGTTAAACACATATCCCCCGAACGCCGAGTACACATCCTTCATCTTGAACACCTGCATGGCGGCATCGCATCATGCGCATTCATGATTCTCAGAGAGCCGCAGTCGTGTAGTTTAGCCTTAAGCAAAAGAGCAACAGCGGTTCTTGAGTCAACATAAAAAACCCCCAAACGCGGAATACACATCCATCATCATCTCGTCTTGAACACACCTGCATGGCGGTGGCGTCGCGCGCATTCACATCCACGCGGTGCGAGCACTACTTGTCGATGAAGTACCACGGCCGCCGCAGCCGCCCCACGTCCGCCACGGGCTGCACGCGCGGGCAGTTGAGCGGATCCGCGGGGAAGAGCGGGCGCGGGTCCGTCAGGTGGTCGTTCCAGCAGGCTTCTATGTGCGGGAAGGATGACCCGCAGTGGCCGAACTTGGGGCAGGGCGGGCCGCGGCACTGCAGGCGCGAGCCAAGCTGCGGGTGGAGCTCGTAGTAGTCGAGCATTATGGAGGGCAGGGCCGCCGTGTGCAGTGTGCGGTTGAATGGCGCTGCTGATGCTCTCACTAGGTCCCGCCGCTCCAAGTGGCTGGGGGCACAGGGAGGGGGGGGGAAGAGGAGGGCAGAGTGAGACGCGCAGGGGAGGGGAGGGGAGGGGGCGGGGTGCGGCAGTTGAGGCGCGGGCGGAGGTGGGGGTGGAGGTCGTAGTGGTCCATCATTATGGAGGGCAGCGCTGCGGTGTGCAGCGTGCCGTTGAATGGTGCTGCTCATGCCCTTAGCACGCCCCACCGCTCCATGTGGCTGGCAGGGGAGTGGAGGGGGGGGAGGAGCGGGGGGGGGGAGGGGGGGGGGAGGGGAGGGGAGGGCAGAAGAGGGAAGGGGAGGGCAGGGGAGGGAAGGGGAGGGAAGGGGAGGGCAGGGGAGGGAAGGGGAAAGAAGGGGAGGGCAGGGGAGGGAAGGGGAGGGCAGGGGAGGGCAGGCGAGGCGAGGGAAGGAAAAAGAGGGAGGGGAGAAGATTTGGTGCATGGATGAGCCTGGTTGTGCTTCCTCACCCATACCCTCAGTGCAGGGCGGCGGAGGGACGGAAGGAGGCGACAAGGAAGAGGCAAGGGCAGAATGAATCAAACAAGTTGGCAGTAGTTCTTGGTACGAGGCAATAACAAAGAAACTGGCAAACCGGCCAGGAAACAGAGATGGGGGGCAGATGTAGACATGTGTAACGCTCCCAGAAGAGTGGAAAGAAAAGGTGGGGGGGTGCGGGTAGTGTTGGGGGAGGGAAGAGGCGGCTCACAGCGAACAGAAGGAGAAGAGGAGAGGTATGATAGAGATGAAGACAGAAGCAAGAGAGATGCGTTGTGAGAGAGATGCGTTGTGAGAGAGAGCTCACAGCTGATCAGCTAGCGACCGCTCGAACTGCTGCACACGACCCAGAAGGGCCTCCTCCTGCCGCTCCTTGCTCTCCTCATGCTCCTGACCCTCCTCTGCCTCTGCCACAGGCAGGCGATGGGATGGCAGGCACGACGCGAAGCAGGGACGGGACGCGTGGAGTTGAGGTGACGTTATAAAAAAAAGGCGCAGTGATGGGTGGCAGAGTGATGGGGCGGCAGAGAGATATACACACCAAGATAGACATTGCGCTACAGTCACACACCAAGATAGACATTGCGCTACAGTCACACACCAAGATAGACATTGCGCTACAGTCACACACCTCGAGCCACGGCATGGCGCAAGGAGAGGAACGCGAGGAGGAGCACTCCGAGCAGCAGACGTCGGTCATAGCGACGGTGATTGTGGTGGTGATTGCGGTGGTGATTGTATCCAGCGTGACTATAGCCTCTGTGGCGGCAGGAGAGTGGACTTACGTCGCTGCCTGGAGGGCAGAGGGGATGGTTGGGGCAGAGGGGTGGTTGAGCAGCGGGGGATGGATGGGGCAGCGGGGATGGTTAAAATAGCGTCGTTATTTCTAGCGTCAACCGCGCGCAACGACCAGGCGATCCAGCCTGCGAAGGTGCATGCGGAGGAGGAGAAGCGGGAGGCGGAGGGGGAGGAGCGGGAGGCAGAGGGGGAGGAGCGGGAGGCAGAGGGGGGAGAAGAGGAGCGGGAGGAGGGGGGGGGAGGAGGGGGGGAGGAGGAGGGGAGGAGGAGGGGGAGGAGGAGGGGGAGGAGGAGGGGGAGGAGGAGAGGGAGGAGGAGGGGGAAGAGGAGGATCTCCTCATAGGTACTTACCCCATCTCCACCGGACTCCTTGACCTAGAAGCTTTAAACGCGTCTGCATTTTCCTACGCTGTGACGTGCCACCATCTCGGTACGGCGTCGCGAATGATGCGAACGGCGTTAAAGGCGTGGGAGAGAGTGGGCAATGGAAGGGGATGCGCGAGGCAAGGCGAGGCGAGGCCAAGGGAAAGCGCCTGATCTAGCTTGTTTGGCGGGGTGAATGGCTTTCAATTCAAATGACCAAAACCACATAATGTGAATTGTGCTCTGATGAGCATTGAGGGCGTGGAACTTGGGCTGCGGTTGCAGCTGAGTTCCGGATGGGTAAAAACTTCGTCGAAACCAGGCCTGTCGAAGTTCCTGGGGCCAATACTTGCGCTCCCCAGCTCCTCCCCATCTGACCCTGTTTTGGGTGTAGCTGAGCGTTTGGGTGCCCTTAACGGTCACGGGCGCACCCCAAAGTGAAAACTTAAAATCCGGGCTTGTGAAGAGTTTGCACTTAGACGCTAAGGGAAAATTCGGGTGCTCCAAGCTGAATTAGACACTTTATAAACACAGGATTGGCTAGAAAACGCTAAGGGAAAAATCCACTCCTCTCGTGCAACCAAAGGAGAAAGAGGGGGGGGCACTTTGACGCTAAGGGAAAATTCGGGTGCTCCAAGCTGACTTAGACACTTTATAAACACAGGATTGGCTAGAAAACGCTAAGGTCAAAATCCACTCCTCTCGTGCAACCTGAGAAAGGGGGGGGGGGTCAGGCAGAATTTGGGGGGGGGGGTCCTACAACCGGAAACCAAAACTTTGAGACAGGGGAAGGCCTGGTTTGGGCACTTAACGCATCCGGGGAAGGGTCGAACGAGGCACTTAGTGGCACGGGTGCAGGGCGATCCTAACACTTTATGCAGTCGAGCTGGAGCAAAAGCAGCCCGGAATTTCAGGGCATTAAGGGCATATGCCCGTCAATCGACAGGCCTGGTCGAAACCTAATTTGCTTGTGACGACGATCGCGAACATGCAACTCTGGGTTTCGGTTTCCCACATTGCTGGAGATGTTCCACGTAGATGGGGCCTGAAACGAGCGACAGCCGCACACGTCCACGGCGCCACACCAAAACCCAAACCTCGTTGAAGTTCCCACCCGTGCTCCTACATTCATTTGTACAGCCATAAATTTGATATTCTAATACGACACCTTCCGGACACGCTTATATCGCGAATACACGCTTATTTCACTGCATGCAGCTCCACTCCATCCAACCCACCACATGTGTGCATTTTTCGTGTCCCTCTAGCCTTCGGTCTCCACCGCGACGCACGCGCATTACCACTCGGCCTGTTCTTAGTAGCGTCCTCCCTCTCGCTGGCCTTGTCATCTCGCCTAGCTACCCATGGAGAGTCCTTCGCGACCTGCTCGAAAAGCAGCCATCTGCTTATGTTCTGCCCTCGCTCTTCTCCTCGTCCTCCTGGCAGTTTCCACTACGCCTCCAAGCACCACTCGTCGTCTCTCGTCTCTCAAATTCTCGTCGCGCGCAACCTCCATCGGCCGTACCATCCCGACCCTATTACCAATCGCGTCCTTCGTTTCTTCCTCGCTCCTTCCCTTCCCCCCCCCGACGCTCGCCTATTCCACCCATGGCGCCGCTGCCACCCCTTCCGCGCGGCCCGATTCTCCGTCGCACGCGACAATACGCGACGCTCCCGATCGCGCCTCGCAGCCGCGTCGCTCGTCGCCGTCGCACGGCGGTGACGATGTGTCGGCGATTCTCCCCGAGTACCTGGGCCACGTGGCGACGGACGGTGAGGGCCTCGCGTGGGGCGACACGTGCTTCGAACAGGTCACGGCGCGACTGGCCGTGCGCGAGGGGAGGCCTGGTCACACAGGAGGGGGAGGAGGTGGAGAGGGAGGAGTAGGAGGAGTAGGGCGAGGAGAGGCCGTGGGTTTGAGGAGAAGCGTGAGGGACGAGGGTTGGGGTATGGGGGAGGGGGAAGTTGGAGGGACGAGGGCAAGGAGGGGAGGGAAGCGAGGGGCGGTGGGGGGGAGGGAGTGGGTGGTGGCGATTCAGCCTGAGCCTGAGCCAGAGGCGGATGGGGCGAGGAGGGAGCGGGGGGTGAATGGGCGGCAGCAGCAGGGTGCAGCGACCGTGACTCTCTCTGTGCGTGACACATGCACCCCGTGCCTGCCACGTGCCACTTAAAACTCGCAAGAGTGTGCAGCAAAGCTTCTCTGCGCAATACGTGTAGATGTTATCCCCCAGCATACACGGATATTATCTTCCAGCCCTCCAGTGTCCACTTTTGAAGCGTCTCAGAAGTCTACGTATGGGGTGTGTGTAGAGGCTATCCCCCCAGCATACACGGATACCATCCCCCAGCCGTCCATGATCCATCCCACATTCACCCACAGCGCTCCACCATGCGACCTTGCTCACAATTCCACCCCCCAGACGTGTTCTCCTTTGACCTCATGTGCCCCACCGCACTCCACCTCCCCGTTTCCCAACTCCCACTGCCAGCCACCTACCAGGCCCCGTCAGCCCCCTGCAAAGCAGTGTCGGGTGTATTTTGGCGTCCATGCCGTCGTCACTCAAAACCCTTCTCCCCTTCCCCCGACACGCATTCCGCTCAACAAGCCTTCCCCCTCCAACATGCCTTCCCCCTCCAACATGCCTTCCCCCTCCAACATGCCTTCCCCTGCACCGGCCATGCCCACGCAACCCCCACCGCCCTTCCCCCTCATCCCCACCCACGGCAAGCGGCGCATGCCCTGCACAGACGTTTACGCACTTGCCTTGCCACGTCCTTCCTCCCCTCCCCCAACATCCAACCCCGAACACGCCTGCCCTGTGCCATCCCTGTCCCCCTCAGCCCCATGGCAAGCGGCGCATGCTGTGCTCCGACGTGTATGCTCTGGCCACCCTTTTCCCTTCCTCTTAACATGCCTTCCCATGCCACCCCCGGCCCCCCTCCCCCTCAGCCGCATGGCAAGCGGCGCATGCTGTGCACGGACGTGTACGCCCTGGCGACGCCCTTCCACGTGGTGGTGCGCGTGCTGCCCCTCGCCCTGCCTCACCAAGTCACCGTGCTCTGGCCGCCCATGGGACCACTCGAGACCGACTATGTGCGTTCCGTGCTCCGTGCACGCATGACGCATCAGTGTGCATTCCTTGCATGTGTGCTTCCCTCAGTATGCATGTACATGTATGCATGTGTGTTCCGGCTGCTGCACGGGCTGCTACCGTCACGCTTGTTTTGAGGCCACTCCCTCCTCTTGCCATGCCTGCCCCTCCCCCCTCTCCCTGCCATGCCTGGGCCCACTCCTCCTCCCCTATTGCAGGTGCAGCAGCGGGGCGTGGCTGTGTTCCGCCTGCCGCACGGGCTGTGGGGGGCGGTGAAGGCGCTGCTGCAGCTGCTGCCTCTAGCGTCCGACAGCAGCGTGGGCGAGGCGGCTCAGATGCGCTTCCTGCAGCAGCACATGCACGCCTCCTTCCACCCCCATGTGTATGCCTCCACCAGCACATGCACGCCTCCTTCCACCCCCATGTGTATGCCTCCACCAGCACATGCACGCCTCCTTCCACCCCCATGTGTATGCCTCCACCAGCACATGCACGCCTCCTTCCACCCCCATGTGTATGCCTCCACCAGCACATGCACGCCTCCTTCCACCCCCATGTGTATGCCTCCACCAGCACATGCACGCCTCCTTCCACCCCCATGTGTATGCCTCCACCAGCACATGCACGCCTCCTTCCACCCCCATGTGTATGCCTCCACCAGCACATGCACGCCTCCTTCCACCCCCATGTGTATGCCTCCACCAGCACATGCACGCCTCCTTCCACCCCCATGTGTATGCCTCCACCAGCACATGCACGCCTCCTTCCACCCCCATGTGTATGCCTCCACCAGCACATGCACGCCTCCTTCCACCCCCATGTGTATGCCTCCACCAGCACATGCACGCCTCCTTCCACCCCCATGTGTATGCCTCCCTGCACTGCCACCTGTATGCCTCCCCAGCCCTGTATGCGACGTGCATGTCTCCCTTCACCCGCGTGTCCATGTGTATGCTCACACGCACAGCGCTGCACACTGCCATTCCTGACGGCACACAACTGTAGTCGTGTTCCTTCTCACTCTTCTCCCTCTCCTTTAACTCACACATCCGCCGCTTCCCTCATTCATCTTCCTCATTCTCCCTTCACCTCTCACCCTCCCCCACTTCCTCTGCCTCTCTCCTCCCGACCTCCCCTCCCCATCCTCCCTCCTGCCTCCTCCCACTCTCCGCCACTCCTCCCCCTTCCCTCCCTTCACCCATCACCCTCATCCACCTCCTTGGCCTCTCTCCTCCCCACCTTTCCCCCGTCCCTCAACACTCCTCGCCCCGCCTCCCAACCCCTCTCGTCCTGCTGCGCTGCCACAACCGTTCTCGCCGGTGGCGGCCTGCTGCTGACCAGCAAGTTGCAGTCACATCCTCATCGGCCTCCTTTGCCACTCCTCCCCACCCCTCTCTCCCCCTCCCCACCAGACCCCTCGCCCCTCCCCCGACCTCTCTCGCCCCGCCGCCACCGCCTTCCTGTCAAGTGGCGATGTGCTGCTCACCAGCAAGTTCCGTGGTCTCCTTGGCGCCAAGCTACATTCCCATCAGTCTCCTTGCCCTCGCCCCACTCGCCCCTCCCCTCCCCATTCCCCACCAGGCCCCTCGCCCCGCCACCCGACCTCACTCTTCCCGCCGCCACGGCCTTCCTTGCAAGCGGCGATCTGCTGCTGACGAGCAAGTTCCGCGGGCCGTGGGGGCTGTTTGAGACCATGGAGAAGTGGGTCACCGGCAGCTATGCTGCCCACGCCGCCCTGCTGCTGCGCACTGACAGCGCAACTGCGGGTGCGGGTGAGGGGGGTGATGGGCGTGATGGGGTTGAAGGAGTGGGGGAGGGGAGGGAGGGGGAGCTCTGGGTTGCAGAGAGTGGGCGGATCAGCGTGGCAGGGCGGCCGGAGATTGCGGTGGAGCGGTTTGCAGAGTGGTGGAGGCGTATGCAGAGGGATCCGAGTGGGCAGCACGTGGTGGTGCTACGGCTGGGGGAGGAGGGAAGGCAGCGGTGGGACAATGGGCGCGCGTGGGCGTTTGTGAGGGCGATGGAGGGGCAGCAGTTTGGGTACCACAACATTATGTTCAGCTGGATTGATACACCTGCGAGCAACTTTCCCCCGCCTGTCAATGAGAACACTGTAAGGCAGGGCTGGTGGAGAATGTGTTGGTCGACTGAGCGATGGAGGGGCGGCAGTTTGGGTATCACAACATCGTGTTCAGCTGGATTGATACACCTCCTGGCAATTTCCCTCCTCCGTCAATGAGAACATGGTGAGGGGGGGCTGATGAGTACCTTTTGAGTCAACTGAAAGATGGAGGGGCGGCAGTTTGGGTATCACAACATCGTGTTCAGCTGGATTGGTACGGCTGCTGGCAACTTCCCTCTGCCTATTAATGAAACACGGTAAATGGGGGATGCTGGTGGATGAAAGCGGTGCATTCAGCTTGATCGCATAGTGAAGTTTTTTCTTCTTTCAGTCTTGAATAATTTTTGCACTCACGTTGCCCATTTCCCCTCTCATACCCTTCCATGTTCTCCTCCCTGCTCTTCCCTGCACTGTTCCTTCCCATGTCTCCTTTTGCTCTCCCCTGTCGCCTGCCACTCCCTTCACCTCACTCGCCCATCACCACCCCACTCGCCCCGTCCCTCTCTCCCCCCCTGCCCCTCAGGTGGCAGCGCTGGCAGCCGTGTGGAGCCGAGTGCAGCCAGAGTATGCCGCCCGCATTTGGAACGAGGCCCTCAACAGACGCCTTGGGACACAGGTGAGTGGTCAGATGAATGGTCAGGTGAGTGGTCAGATGAATGGTCAGGTGAGTGGTCAGATGAATGGTCAGGTGAGTGGTCAGATGAATGGTCAGGTGAGTGGTCAGGTGAATGGTCAGGTGATTGGTCAGGTGAATAGCAGGGGTGAACCGTACTGTGGTGGTGGAGTGGGACGAACACAAGTGCAGCATGCAAGTAAACTCCCTCTCCCTTCATCAACACCACTCCTCTTGTTCTGCCCGCATGATCTGATCTCGCCCGTCTCACCGCACTGCTGCTCGTCTCACCAACCCTGCACTCGACCTTGCTCTCTCAACTTCCTCCTAGTCTGCTGATCAGCTCACTCCAACTCGTGTAGTCGCTGCTCTCAGCTGTGGTTACTTTACAGGTGTGAAACCGACCAGTCGTGCGTTGCTATCGATCTCCATGGCAATACCCCTCCATCGGTCTCCCCTCCATCGGTCTCCCCTCCAACCCACCAATCAGAACCACTCTCTAGAGCAAGTACTGGTCGAGTGTCAGCGCCGAAATATTTCGTTCGGGCAGCTGCTGGCGCTGCCCGAGCAGGACAGCTGGCGCTACAGTGACGGGCTGTCGCTGTCGTGTGTGGCGTTTGCGCTGCGCGTGTGGAAGGAGGCGGGTGTGTTTGGCGCCATGGGGGAACACATCAACGTCAGCGAATTCACGGTCAGTGATGCTACTGCCATGCTGCCATGCTGCCATGCTGCCATGCTGCCGTGCTGCCATGTTTCCATGCTGCCATGCTGCCATGCTGCCATGCTGCCATGCTGCCATGCTGCCGTTTCCCATGACCCCCACCTCACCACATTGCATCTCTCTGTCCGCATCCACAGGGCCTTGCCCTCGTCTCACCACCTGCCAGGAGGTCCTTCTTTCCCTCCTACTCCCGCTTGCATCCTCCACCCTCACCCTTTTCAACATGCATGCTGCCATGCTTTGTCCGTCCCTCTGCTCTGTGTGTCATCCTCTGCCCATCCGCCCTGGCCCTCCATCAGATCCGAGACGCCTACCAGCTGCAGCTCTTTGCTTCCAACGCCTCCCACCTGCCCTCCTGGTGCTTCAGCCAAGATCAATCGGAGCAGTCGGAGCAATCAGGGCACGAGGAGCAGGCAGGGCAGAAGGGGGATAAAGAACAACTTGGAAGAAGGGAGAGTAGGGGAGAGAGGGAAGGGGGTGATATGGAGCAGGGAGGGGAGGGGGCAGGTGGTGGTCGGGCGTGGTGTCAGCTGCTGGGCAAGTGGCGTTTTGACCTGCCTGGTTTCAACTCCATCCCTCTTTATGCCCACATGAACGAACGATGCCCCACTCTTCCTCCCAGCTACATACGCCCGTCCTTTTGCTGATGTCATCCATAGCTGCGCGCGTTGTGCTACCCTGTAAGTTGTAACCTAGCATACGTAGTGTGGTATGTGGAGTTTACACAGCTATAACTAGCAGGGTTGTTCGCAGCTGTATATATTATGTGCTGGCAAAGTCTTTGCACCCTCTTTTATCATGGTGCCCTCTGGTTCAGGTCGCTCTAACATAGGTGAAAGGAAAATTTATTTTCCTTACTTCGCGCCCCTGCTTACCGCGTGCACTACTGTTCCCGCCAACAGTCCCCAACGGTAAACCGTTACCTCCTCGCGACACTCGCCTCGACTACTGTTCCCGACACTGTTCACATCGCGACCCAACCTCACGGTTTGGCTGGTAACTTGCGCTCCGGTCCCCCGCCTCGACAATTCCCAACCTCGGCGCCAGGCCCGTCGGGCACCCCACAGTTCGCTTGTTACCGTCACGCTAGTTCACGATTTACGGTATCATTCGCTCATTCCTTCGCTCAATGTACTGTTTTGCTTCGATAGTGCAATCTTCGTTCGCTCACTCTATTGCACTCGTAACACTTGACATTCAGAGCCACGACCCTTTTCGGACCGCGTCCACACCTTCGCTTCCCAAATTATCTCAAATTGGGGGGGGGGTGGGGGGGGGGGGGGTTAGACGTCCCTCAGCGACCAAGCACGGCTGGTCGTGTGCTCTCTCGTAAGCACACACAGCTACGACCAAGGCTCTCGCTAAGCTAGCCCGACACCCCCGCCATGGACGAATCTGGTCGCGTTCCGCTCGCGACATTGACGCAAGAACGCCTCGACGAAATAATGCGCCAACTCGAGGAGTCTACACTCGGAATCGCGACACTCATGGCGGAGCGTGACTCCGCACGGCAGCAGTCGACGACGAATGCACCGGCACCAGCACCAGCAAATGCACATGCAAAAACTGAAGAACCCATCGTCATTTCTTCTGGAACACCATCACAACAAGACAGCGTGGGACATCGCTTAGGCGCAATCAGTGATGGCGTCGCCCAATCTATGCCGGGCATGGAGAGAATCAGGGAGGCACCGGGCGTGAACACACCTCGCGAAGCCCGTTGTCACATCAGTATCGCGGCACCTGTCGACAACAATGCCGGTGAGCCGATGCCACTCAAGCCACAGCGGCCACCGTGTTTCGATCCTAGCCAGCATGGAGGTCCGACGGTTCAATCGTGGGTGTTCACGATGAACGTGTTTTTTTATGCAAATGACGTCACGTCGGATGCAGCAACGATCCGGTACGCCATGTCCTTGCTGCGCGGGCCCGCCATGGACTAGTGGCGAGTTATCGTAACATCGGCGAGCGCCTACGAGCCACTGTCGCAAGGGGAGAGGCCTCCGGTGTTTGGATATGAGAATGAATGACTAGAAGTGGAAAGTACAACAAGTATATAGGAAACCTAACCCTAACCCCAACAAGTAGAAAGTACACCTAGACTAACAATAGAAGCTATAACAAATATAGCTTGACACACCCCCATAGTCTAGGTGACGGAAGTCCTGTGGAAAGCAAAAAACACAGCAACGATCACAGGACCAGTCAGCACATACAAGCAACGGTCACAAGACCAGTTCAAAATAACAAAACAACTCTCCGGGTGGATCTCAAGATCACCACGCAGTCCAAGAACAAACAAGAGGCCACAAGGCCAGTCCACATGCAGGTATATAGCAGATATAAGAGATGCAAGAGTACACGACATGCATGACAATCATCTCTGTTAGAAATGAGAAGTGTGTGAACTAGAAACAAATGGGAGTACAAGTACCAAACCCTAGAGTAGTGTACCCCCTAAAGGCTAACCCACTGTAGCCTACACAACTATAACATATATAATGTTTGAGACACCCCCATAGGCTAAGTGGGGGAGAGCAAGGGGTCACAAGACCAGTCAAAGCAAAGCAAAGCAAAACAAGCTCAGGGTGGATCTCAAGGATACCACACAAATTCCGAGCACAAGCAAGCGGTCACAAGACCAGTTCACATGCAGTTTGATAATATAACAAGAGGTACATTGATCACAACCTAGCAAGTGTAAGCATGCAGGTATATATATAGAGATCACAGTACAAGCAGAGTCAAGAAGTGAGCAAGTGAGGGACAGTAGGCACAAGGCCTAGAACAGTACAGAAACGCTGATGATCACAAGGCTGAAGCGCCTTGGTGAACACATCAGCAGTGTTGGCCCGAGTGGCCACGTACGCAAGACGAAGCTGACCACGCTGCTGCAGCTCTCGAGCAAGGAAGTAGCGCAGAGCGATGTGCTTCGTTCTGTGCTCCAGTCTGTGCTCCTGACACAAGGCAATGGCGGCCTTGTTGTCGACGTACAGCACTGGAGGAGAACGAGGCCGCTCTCCCAGGTCGGTCAGCAGGTAGGTGAGCCAGCGTAACTCCTGTGCAGCCATGGCTGTGGCGTAGATCTCAGCCTCACAACTAAAGCTGAGAACTGAAGACGAGCGTGTAGAACGCCAAGAAACTGAACCAGAGCCAAGGCTGAAGGTGTAACCCTGAGACGACCGCTGCGTAGCCTGATCATCAGCCCAAGAAGCGTCTGAGTGCCCAGTGAGGACAACGTCGCTCCGTCCTCCAAGCACAAGCCCCATGCCCGACGTACTGCACAAGTAGCGCAACACCCTCTTAGCGGCATCCATGTGCTCCTTCCGGTGACGGCCAGGAGCGACATAGCGTGCTAGGATGCTAAGAGGGTATGCAAGGTCAGGTCGAGTGCAGGTCATCAGGTACATGAGGCAGCCCACAAGCTCTGGATACGGGCCACTCGGCTCTACGGACTCATCCGAAGGCAGAGCTGAGAGCGAGTGACCGGTAGGCAGAGGAGTGGGCTGAGGCGAGGAGTACATGAAGCGGAAGCACTGAAGGACCTGCTGCACCATGTGTGACTGAGTCAAGGTGATGGTGCGCTGTGCTCTGTCCCGGGTGATCCGTAAGCCAAGATAGCTTGTCAGCTCACCCAGGTCTGTGCACGTGTGTCTCTTCTGCAGCTCCGACTTCACGTGGGCGAGTGCCTCAGTGTCAGCAGTAGCAAAGACCAAGTCGTCTACGTACACGAGAACGTAGAACGGCGGCAGAGTGGTGTCGGTGCGTAGAAACAGCGACGGGTCAGCAGTAGAAGGAGCAAACCCAAGAGCAGCAAGAGTAGTCCTCACGGGGTGCCTGGCGGAGACCGTAGACTGGCCGCCGGAGGCTCCACTGGGTACCAGCAGGGAACGACCCAGTGAAGCCAGGTGGGCGGCGCAGCCAGATCTCCTCGTGCAGGCTGCCCTGTAGGAAAGCAGTGCTGAAGTCAAGAGAGTGGAGCTCGTAGTCACGCTGAGCGGCGACGTGCAGCAGAACCCGAAGAGTGGGGGAACCTGAAGACAGGCGGAGAACCCGGCGGCCGCTTCACCCTGAAAATCCACATGCCACTGACAATGTTCACCCCAGGTGGGGGAACCTCGTCGACGTAGGTGCCTGTGGACTTCCAGGAAGCCATCTCTGCGTCCATGGCTGTCTGCCACTGAGAGGAGTAGGGACCCTCTATCGCCTCTGCGTAAGAGCGCGGGGTCGGGATGTCTGGTGCATCCGGGTCTCCCTCAGGGGCAATCAGCATGGACACGAGATGAGGTAAAGCAGCGGCAAAGCACTCAAACTCCTCCTGTCTGTCCTCAAGGACGTCCGTGCCAAGAGCACACTCACCCCCGACGGACGGAGGACAGACAGACTCAGACTCAGCAACAAGGCTAGCGGCGTAGTCTAGACGACAGGCGGCAGCAAAGTCAACAAGCTCAGCAACTAGAGCAGACGCAGCAGTGGACTCAAAGGAAGGGTCAGCGAGAAGACGCGCGACAGTAGGACTGGCAGCACGAGCAAGGTCTGACGGCGGGTCAGCAACGTCAGGAAGAGAGGACGCAGGAGGAGACGGCAGAGGGACACGCTGAGGAGCAGTGGAAGGACGCAGAGTCATATAGTGTGTGCCAAGTACAGGAGGAGGACGCTGACGCGGAGCACGACGACCAGTGCGGACAGTGCGGACAGACGACTCTGGACGAGACTCAGGCAACTTAGGACGAGACTCAGGCGACGCAGGACGAGACTCAGGCGACGCAGGACGAGACTCAGGCTCACGACGCTCCGTAAGACCTCTAGTCGGCCCAGCGTAAGGTAACTGTGACTGCGACTAGACAGGTGGTGGACTCAGTAGGGGAGGAGAAGGACCAGTGGAGGGTGGGAGGCCAAGAACCTGCTGAAGGAGTGGAACGTAGTACGGTCGCGGCCGCTCAGCACCTCCTGAACCAGCAGAGACAGCACCAGCACCCTCAGTCCCAGGGTCTCCAGCGACAACTCTTGCAGCACCACCAGTATCCCCAGCAGCTCCAGTATCTCCAGTACGAGCACCTCCAGAACCAGCGGCTCCAGCAGCTCCAGCACCAGCAGCACCTCCAGCAGCACCAGCAACACCAGCAGCGCCTCCAGCAGCTCCAGCACCAGCAGCACCTCCAGCAGCTCCTGCTCCAGCAGCACCTCCAGCAGCTCCAGCTCCAGCAGCACCTCCAGCAGCACCACCAGCAGCTCCTGCACCAGCAGCACCAGCTCCAGGGTCCGCAGCACGAGCAGCGGCTCCAGCTCCAGGGTCCTCAGCACCAGCAGCAGCTCCAACTCCAGGGTCCTCAGCACCAGCAGCAGCTCCAACTCCAGGGTCCTCAGCACCAGCAGCAGCTCCAACTCCAGGGTCCGCGGCACCAGCAGCAGCTCCAGCTCCAGGGTCCAAAGCACCAGCAGCGCCACTCCGGAGACTGCAGCGCCGAGCGTACCACTCTCGAAGCCTCTGGGGAGAGGGCGGCTCCCGCCTAGGCGGGGAACCACGAGCACCAGCTCCAGCAGCACCCCTAGCCCCAGAAGCGCCCCTCCTGAGGCTGCAGTACCGCGAGTACCACTCACGTAGCTGCTGTGAAGAGGGAGCGCCTCCAGGCGCCGTACGGTCAGTCGCAGCACCCCCAGGCTCAGTACCCTCAGACGTAGCACTCTCAGGCTCAGCACCCCCAGACTCAGCAACCTCAGGCTCAGCACCCCCAGGCTCCGCACCCCCAGGCTCCGTACCCGTAGGCTCAGCACCCCTAGGCTCCGCACGCTCAGGCTCAGCACCCCCAGGCTCCGCACCCCCAGGCTCCGCACGCTCAGGCTCAGCACCCCTAGCAGGACGAGAGTCGACAGCTACCTCGACAGGCTCAACCGGGTCTACCTGGGACACACCTGAGGGAGCGGCACCCTGAGGGGTGAGGGGGTCTACCACAGCAGCACCTGGTGCGAGGAAGAGAGGCGGGGGGGGGAGCGGGGCAGTGCGGTAGGGGAAGAGGCGGTAGTAGGGGACCGACTCGTCAAAAGTGACGTCCTGAGAGGGCAGGACACGGCGCGAGGTGGCGTGGTAAAACTGCCAACCAGAGGCGTCCGGGACAAAGCCAAGGAAGACACAAGGAACAGCGCGGGAGGAGAGCTTGTCCGCGGACGCATCGCAGACAAAAGCACGAGATCCCCAGACCCGGAACACCGACGCATCGCCAACCTCTCCCGTCCAACGCAGTGTCGGCGAAGTCTCCGGAACGGAGACACGGGGCCAGAGGTTGAGCTGATGCGCAGCGTATCGGACCGCAAACGGCCACAGAAAGTGGGGGGCAGCCGCATGGATCAAGGAGGTACGAGCGACCTCCATGACCAAGCCAATGCGGCGCTCAGCAACCCCATTCTGCTGTGGAGAGGCCGGAAGCGTGAACGACTGCTCAATGCCCTCCCCACGACAAAAGTCCCGCAAGAGGTCGGAGGAAAACTCCCCACCTCTGTCAGAGTGCAGACGCAGTACAGGAAGGTCCGAGTGGAACCTCTCGCTGAGCTGGAGACGGGCAGCGCGGATCCAAGGGATCAAAACATCAGGGACTTCACCCTTGGTGCGCAAGGGGAAGACCGTGGTGTAGCGCGAGTAGTCGTCAACAACGATCAAGAAGTACCTCTCGTGACCCTGTCCACGGACGCAGGCTGGGCCCCACACGTCCATGTGGAGGGTCTGCAGGGGAGCAGTCATCGGGGGAAACGAGGAGGAGTGAGGAGCGGCGCGCTGCCGCCCCTCGACACAGGGAAGACAGGGAGGAGCAGGCGAGGGTGGGAGGGGAGGGAGAACCCTGGGAAGACCAGAGACAAGGTACCGGGAGTGCATGCCACGAAGGCGCTGCACTGACGGGTGACCAAGGCGGTGGTGCCAGAGGACGGTCTCGTGCGACAGGGAGCGACACGAGCAGGGGGCCGACAGCTGACCTGACGCAGGCGCAGACGCAGCTACCTGGGGGGACTCAGTGGTCAGTGTGTACAGGTCCGACCCCGGCTGCCAAGTGAAGGTAGCCAGGTGGCGACCCGTCCGAGCACAGGTGCAGTGTGTCACGCGCTCGAAGGCAGGGGTGAACTGGTGGACACCCCCGTCCTGGAGCGCACGACCCGCCACCAAGTTCGTAGAGAACGAGGGGAGGTAGAGACCTGACAGTGTGCCCGACGGGACCGCAGGACAAGGAAGGACAGTGGAGGAGGTCGCAATGACCGGACCCCCAGAGGGGTCAGCGAGGGAGACTGCAACTGGCCGAGCAAGCTGCTCAAGGGCAGTGCGGTCACGAAAGAAACAGCGGGAAGCACCCGAGTCCAGTGTGAAGGTGTGTAGTGCCTCAGTAGACGCAGTACCAGCAGGCGCAGACGCACGAGCACCTAGAGCAGCAGACTCACTAGCACCTAGAGCAGCAGCCTGACCAGTACCTAGGGCAGCAGACGCACTAGCAACTAGAGCAGCAGCCTGACCAGTACCTAGGGCAGCAGACGCACTAGCACCTAGAGCGGCAGCCTCACTGGTCCCAATACCCGGGTCTGGCGATACACGCAGGTAAGAGTCACCCTCAACACTAATAGTCAAAGCATACATGGCCCCAAGGATAGCATCAAAGTCAAGAGCAAAGATATCAATGTTCTTTTTCATCAGATCAGCCCAGCGGGGCAGCTCAGTGGCGTCAGGAAACTGTGCACGCCAGGCGTCGTCGAGACGAAAGAAGCAGCAGTGTGCCGTGTGGAACCTCCCACAGGTCTGGCCAGTGCGGTCACCTGTGCGGATAAGGTACGGGCAAGTACCTCCACCCCCAGACCCCCCACGCTGAGAGTACCACTCACGGAGCTGCTGGGGGGACGGGGTCTCGCTGGGACGCTGCTGCTGCTGCCTCTGGCCACCAGCGACCCCTCCACGCTGCACCGCTCCACCGCGCCCGCCACCAGCTCCACCGCCGCCACCACTACCACCACCACCCCCGCCACCCCCACTACCGCCGCCGCCACCACCCCCGCCTCCACCACTGCCCCCCCCCCCACCAGCACCACTCCCACCACCGCCACCACCCCCGCCTCCTCCACCCCCTCCACTACCGCCGCCCCCGCCTCCACCTCCGCCACCCTTGCCCCCCTTGCCCTTGCCGCCCTTGCGCCTCCAACTAGGAGCAGACGCAGCCCCGACCTCCTCAGCACCGAGGTAGTCGACAGCAGCAGCAGATGCAATGGAGGGGAGAAGGGGGACGGGGGAACACCCCTCAAAGAAGGGAGTGCGAGGGTCGCCACGAGAGGCACCTACAGCTACAATACTCTTCTCAGCTGCAAGGAGCTCCTTCTCGAGCAGGTCGACAGTGAGGTCAGTGGGAGAGAGGGCGAGAAAATGGTCCCTGACAGCGCGAAGAGAGTCAGGGAGGCGAGTGACTAGGTGGTAGAGTGTGAGGTACATCGGGGGAGGGTTCTTTGCGAGGAAATCAGGAGGAAGCGCGGCACGGTAGCGGAGATCACTAGTACGGAGGTGAGTGATAAGGTCAGCTACAGTGGCAAAGGCAGACAGATCGGGGAAGAGATAGGGTAGCGAGAGACGGCCTATCGCAGCAGTAGCAGGGGAGGAGTAGCGCGCAACTACAGCATTGTACAGCTCCTTAGCGGTCTTATGCTGGCCAAAGTGCTCGCGCTCATCTAACGGCAGGTGGCTGCGAATGACTAGGCGAGCGTGAGCGTCACGGGTCTGCCACTGTGAGCGAGCTGTACTGTCAGCGGTAGCAGCAGGTGCGAGAGCTACGCCGGACGTGTGGTCAAACAGGGAAACATCGTCCTTGGCAGTGATCTGGAGGAACAGGTGCAGGTCATCGAGCCAAACGTCAAACTTAATCGGACGGCCCTCAGAGTCAAAAGTGAGAACGGTAGGACTGGCCATAGTAGCAGTAGCAGCAGTAGCAGTAGCAGCAGTAGCAGTAGCAGTAGCAGTAGTAGCAGTAGCAGCAACAGAACAGCAGGTGCTGCAGGTGGGGCACAGTAGGGCGGCGCGGCTCGGTCAGGGCGGCGCGGCTCGGTTCGGGCGCCGCGGCTCGGGCGGGGCGGCGCGGCGCGGCTCGGACTGGGCTACGCGGCACGGCGCGACGGTGGGCCTGCGCGTGGGCGGCTGTAGCGGGCGGGCCGCGGCTGTGCGTGGGCTGCAGTCGCGCGCGGGCGGCGGCCTACAAAGGGCGACGCGGCGGCCTACGGGCGGGGCTGCGACGCTCTGGACGGCCAGGAGGGCCGGTCGACGGGCGGCTAGTGGGCTGCTCGTGGGCGGCGCTGGTCGTGCGGGCGGCTAACGGTCGGCGCGCGCGCAGAAAAGGCCGCGCGCGGGCTGCTAGCGGGCTACGCGCGCTAAAACAAAGGCCGCGCACGGCACTAGCGAGCTGCGCACGGGCAGCAGGAGAAGGAGAGGCGCACTAGGGCGCACTAGGAGAGAGGCGCTCGAGGGCGCTAAGTCGATAGGGCGCTCGAGGGCGCTTCTAGCGGAACGGTGGGCCCTTAGGTAAGTGGTCCTAGGTTCCTAACCTAGGCTCGTAATACCATGTTAGAAATGAGAAGTGTGTGAACTAGAAACAAATGGGAGTACAAGTACCAAACCCTAGAGTAGTGTACCCCCTAAAGGCTAACCCACTGTAGCCTACACAGCTATAACATATATAATGTTTGACAATCTCTACAAAAGCAAGGGGGCCACAAGGCCTGTCACAAACACGGCTATATGATATATAATGAGATACAAGAGTACAAGACAAAGCATCTCTACGTAAGCAAGTGAGGGCCAGTAGACACAAGGCCAAGCTATGTACAGAAGCGCTGGTGGTCACAAGGCGGCAACGCCTTGGTGAATATATATGCAGTGTTGGCCTCAGAGACGACACGTCGCACGAGTGCCTGGCCACGCTGCTGCAACTCTCGCAGAAGGAAGTAACGAAGTTGAATGTGCTTCGCCTTCCCAACTAGTCGAGGCTCCTCGCACAACAGGATAGCAGACCTGTTGTCGGCGAACAAGACTGGGGAAGAGTGAGGCCGCTCACCAAGGTCGGTGAGGAGGAAAGACAGCCAGCGAAGCTCCTGGGCGGCCATGGCCACAGCGTACACCTCTGCCTCACAACTGGAACTAGAGACGGACGACGCACGAGTCGACCTCCACGAAACAGCTCCAGTCCCAAGGCTGAAGCAGTAACCCTGTGTAGACCGCAGCGACTCAGCGTCGTCGGCCCACGACGAGTCCGAGAAACCTGTAAGTGTAACTGGTTGCTTCCCTCCAAGGACAAGTCCCATGCCTGATGTACTCGCCACATACTTCGCCACCCTCTTAGCAGCGTACCAGTGGGAAGGTCAGTGTCTCCCAGGCACAACAAAGCGCGCAAGGACGCTAAGAGGGTAAGCTAGGTCTGGGCGAGTACAGGTCATCAGGTACATGAGACAACCCACCAGCTCAGGATATGGACCACTGGACTCAAATGGCTCGTCCAAAGGTGGAGCCGTGAGCCCATGATCCACACCAAGAGGGGTGGGCTGTACCTTGGAGAACTGGAAGCGAAACCGCGTGAGGATCTGCTCGACCATATGCGACTGCGTTAGCGTAATGGTGCGAGCTGCCCTGTCCCTGGTGGTCTGCAGGCCAAGGTAGCGTTGCAGCTCTCCAAGGTCAGTGCAAGTGTGTCTCCTCTGCAGTTCCTCCTTCACGGAGGCCAGTGCGCGTCAGTCGGGAGTGGCGAAGACCAGATCCTCAACGTAGACCAGAACAAAGAACGGGGTCGAGCCACGGCGGACGAACAACGATGGGTCGGCAGACGACGGAAAGAAGTCAAGCGCTGCAAGAGTCGTACGTAGCGTATCGTGCCACTCGCGGGGAGCCTGGCGCAGGCCGTAGACCGGTCGACGCAGCTGCCACTGGGTCCCAGGAGGGAAAGAGCCAGTGAAGCCAGGCGGACGACGCAGCCAGATCTGCTCGTGCAGGCTCCCCTGAAGGAACGCACTGGAGAAGTCCAAGGAGTGCAACTCGTAGTCGCGCTGTGCTGCAATATGCAGCAACATCCGAAGAGTGGTCATCTTCGGGGTGGGAGCGAAGGTCTGAAAGAAGTCTACCCCCTCTCACTGATTGAAGCCTCTCGCCACGTAGCGCGCCTTGAACACGGGTGGTGCTCCAGGCGGTCGGTTCACCTTATAGAGCCACATGCCACTGACAACGTTCGCCCCAGGTGGTGGGACGGCGTCGACGTAGGTGCCTGTGGACCTATAAGATGCCATCTCTGCCTCCTCAGCTGCTATCCAGTACGAAGCCCAGGGTCCAGAGACCGCCTTAGCGTGATTGCGAGGGATCGGGATGTCAAGGGCGTCTGGATCCCCCTCAGGGGCAAGCAGCATGGCGCAGAGATGAGGAACAGCGGCCGCAAGGAAACCAAGCTCGAACTGCCTGTCCTCGAGGACCTCTAGGGGAAAAACAGGAGCACCCCCAGAGAACGGAAAACGAGCAGGTCCACTCACCAAGTGAGCGGCGTAGTCAAGGCGGTGGGAAGAGGCAAAGCCAGCGACAGTGGTAACAAGTGCCGAGACAGACGACAGATGTGCAGTCGGCTGCGTGACCAACGCGGACAATACACGGGAGACAACAGGACGAGAGGCACAGAGGTAGTCGGACAACGGGTCGTGAAACACAGTGAGGGACGACTCAGGAGGCTGTGGAAGGACAGGAGGAGGTGGAACACGAGAGCGAAGAACAAGGTGAAACGGGCCGTCGGCACGGTAACGGGACCGGCGAGGCTCTGGGGACACAGCACGACTGAGGGGAGAACGACGAGTCCACTGGGACGAGGAAAGGGACTCAACAGGGGGAACAGGAGGGGACGGTAGGGGACCACGTACAAAGCGTGCAGGTGCTGAGTCGGGCAGGTCTCTAAGTCGCTGCTGCTCCGCCTCCTCTGGCGACTGCTGCTGCGGCACCTACCCCCCCTGCTGCTCCCGTGGCTCCTCCTCTACTCTGTCCTGTTGTGGCTGCAACTGCACCTGCTGCGGCAGTCGTGACTCCTCCTCTACGCTCTCCTGCTGTGGCTGTGACTCCTCCTCTACTCTCTCCTGACGCTCCGACTGAGACTGCTTCTGCTGCTGCTGCTGCTGCCGTGACCCCTCCTCTACTCTCTCCTGACGCTCCGACTGAGACTGCTGCTGCTGCTGCTGCCGTGACTCCTCATCTACTCTCTCCTGACGCTCGACTGAGACTGCTGCTGCTGCTGCTGCTGCTGCTGCTGCTGCCGTGACTCCTCCTCTTCTCTCTCCTAACGCTCCAACTGAGACTGCTGCTGCTGCTGATGCCGTGCCCTCTCAAACCGCTCCCGCTCCTCCCTCTCCAACCTGTCTAAACACTGGACTCGGGTCAGGAAACGTACAGTGCGCGGCGTAGGCGTCGCAGTGCTCGAGGGTGAGGAACAGCGGGGGGGGAAAGGCCTCAGAACCTCGGTGGGGGCGACTCCTGTAGTAACTGACCGACTCGTCGAAAGTGACGTCCTGCGAGGCAAAGAACTGGTGGGTGACTGGGTCGTAGAACACCCAGCCTGAGGCGTCGAGTGGGAAGCCGAGAAAGACGCAGGCACGAGTGCGCGCAGACAACTTGTTCGCGCTAGGGGCGCAAACGTGAGCCAGACAACCCCAAACGCGGTAGTCAGCTGCTACGCCCGGAATACCTGTCCAAAGGAAGATCGGCGTCACCCGTGGCCGTGCGTCACTAGGCCACAGGTTCAGCTGGTGCGCGGCGTAGCGGACTGCCTGAGGCCACAAGAACTGGGGGGCACCGGCATGGCACATGGAGGTCCGGGCAACCTCCATGACCAGGCCGATGCGTCGCTCGGCTACCCCGTTCTGCTGCGGCGAGTCTGGTAGCGTGTAAGACTGGATGATCCCCCGACCCTGACAGAACGTCTCCAGGCGAGTGGAAGAAAACTCACCACCACAGTCCGAGTGTAGGCGGAGCCCACACAGGCCCTGGACGCCACCCCTCGCTAGTAGCCACGGCTTAAGGACGGTAGGCACGTCGGCCTTCCGTCGCAAGGGGAAAACCGTGGTGTAGCGGGAGTAGTCGTCCACCACAATCAGGAAGTAGCGCTCCTGACGTGGGCCCCAGACTTCCAAGTGCAGGGTCTGTAAGGGAGCCGTGGTGGGGGGGAACGAGGAGTAGTGAGGGGCAGCGCGCTGCCGACCCTCGACGCAGGGAGTGCACGGCGGCGCAGGTGAGCGAGGAAGCGGGGCAAGCGACTCTGGGAGATCTGAGACCAGACGGTGACGTACCGTCCTACTGAGACGTGGGAACGACGGGTGACCGAGACGGTGGTGCCAGAGGACCGACGGGTGGGTGAGTGACCGACAGTCGCACGACACAGCAGCTACCTGACCTGACCTGACCCCGTGTGGTGGGACCCAGTGTGTAGTGAGTACCGACCAGAGCCCGGCTCCCTGTGGAAAGTGGCTAGAGGCGCCCCATTGGCACCGACTGTGCAGGAGGCAACAGGCTCGTGCAGTGGGAAAGTAGTGACAACTCCGAGGTCGTGGAGGTGACTAACACCCACCAGGTTCCTAGAGAACGAGGGGGTGTAGTAACATGTGAGAAACCCAGAGGGAGCCACTGGACACGGGAGAGTGGTGGTGCTCTCGGCAACGACAGATCCTACGGAGGGGTCAGCCAAGGCGACAGTGACTGGAGTGTGCAGTGGCGTGAGGTCGGTGCAGTCGCGAAAGAAACAGCTGGACGCTCCAGAGTCTAGGGTGAAGGAAAGCCGTGCAGTCGGTGAGGTCGCACCCGAGCCAGCGACAAAGGCTGGTACTAGTCTAGTGGTGGCTGCAGCTCCCACACTAAGAACCTCTGAGGCGCCTGGACCGGAAACTACACACGCACCAAGACTGGAAACACAAGGCTCAATAGCAGTTGCAGCTCCCACGTACTGGTGTGTGTACTGGCCGGGTCCGTCAGGGCCCCGCTGTGGAAGTTGCTGCAGGCGTTGCAGCTGAACCCGCCACTGCTGCAGCTGCGGCCACCTGTGCTGCTGCCGCTGCCGCTGCCAGTGCTGCTGCTGAGACCACTGCTGTTGCTGCGGCTGTCGCCACAACGACATGGCAAGCTAGTACGGGGGGGGTACGCTGGCGGTAGCCTAAGTTGCTGCTGGTGCTACTGGTGGCAGCCTAAGCTGCTGCTAGTGCGCTGGGGGGCAGCCTATACTGCTGATGGTGCAACTGATGGCAGTCTAGTGCGGTGGTGAACGGTTGGGTGGGGTTGAGAGCGGTTGGGAACGGTGTTGGACGGTCAGGTGGGGCTAGGAGTGGCCTGGTGCGGTGGAATGCGGCTGAGTGCGGTTCTGGTGCTTGTGGGAGGGTTTCAGTGCGGTCGGATGCGGTTGGGAGCAATGGAGGGCAGTTCAGTGCAGTTGGGAGTGGTGAAGTACGGTCTAGGGCGGTGGAGTGCGGTTCTGTGCGATTCCAGGGGGGGTTAGCACAGGTGGAATGCGGTTCTGTGCAGTTCCAAGGGAGCTAGCACGGGTGGAGTGCGATTCTGTGCGGTTCTGTGCCGTTCTGTGCGGTTCTGTGCGGTTCTGTGCGGTTCAGCGGGTACGGGTGGTAGACTATGGTTTCCAGGTGTGGCTAGTTGGTGGGGCTGAGGCTAACTGGTGGGGCGGCGGGTGAGGCAGCTCGTGGGGCAGCGGGTGTCAGGTGGGGCGGCGGGTTTCAACTCGTGGGGGGGCGGGTGACAGGTGGGGCGGCGGCTAAGAGATGGGGCGGCGGGTAAGGCATCGGTTTAAGGGTGGGGCAGCGGTTAAGGCGGCGAGCTACACGTGCGCGCGGCTGCTGCTGTGCGTGCGTGCGACTGACGACGGGACCACGGGGCCCGCTATCGAAAGGGCCGCGGGGCCCGCTATCGAAAGGGCCGCGGGGCCCGCTAGCGAAAAAGGGGCCGCGGGGCCTGTTCCTACGGTCGACGGGTGACGGGCGACGGGCGACGGGAGGGGAAAAATCGAAGGGCGACGGGCGACGGGAGGGGAAAAATCGAGGGGCGACGGGCGACGGGAGGGGAAAAATCGACGGGCGACGAGAAATCTATGGGCGACGAGAAATCTATGGGCGACGGGGTGGGTACTGACGACGGGCGCGCTCCGGGTGACGGGTGACGGTCTACGAGGCGCGCATTACAACGGGGCGCGCGTTAGTACGAGGCGCGCGCTAGCGAATTTGGTGGGCCCTTAATCTATCGAGTGAAAACGCTAGGGGAAACCCTAGCTAGGGAAACCTGGCTCTATACCATGTTTGGATATGAGAATGAATGACTAGAAGTGGAAAGTACAACAAGTATATAGGAAACCTAACCCTAACCCCAACAAGTAGAAAGTACACCTAGACTAACAATAGAAGCTATAACAAATATAGCTTGACATCCGGGGCCAACCGTAATCTGGAGTTCATTCTGCGAAGTCGCCCAATACAGCACGTGGGATGCGTGGTGCGCAGGGCTTCGGGCGCGCTTCGAGCCGATCGCGGCTTCGATCTCAGCAAGACAGAAGCTACGCACTTGGCGGCAACTTGGGTCGGTTCAAGATTACACCAGCGGTTTTTTCGCGCTGTGCGAACAGGTCGGCTACATGCACGAAGCGGAGCGAGTAGATCGCTACGTCGGCGGCTTGAAGCCGGAAATCTCGCAGGAAATCCTACTTTGCGAGATTTTGAACTTCAATGAAATCCTGGCGCTCGCTGAGAAAATTGACATACTGCGCCGTCCGAGGCCGGGGTCCTACTACGGACATCGTACTCAAGTAACGACCGAGCACGCCACTGTACACGCTGTCGCAACGAATGCAGCTGCCGCGCCATTTAAGAGGCGTTGCTTCGCATGCAACAGGCCGGGCCACCGCAAGAGCGAATGCCCATAGGAGCTAAGGCGCCGAGGAGCAAAGCAGGGGAGGGAGTCTGAAAGGCAGGGAAACGCCAACAGTCAGTAGAGTACGGGCCCACTACTGACGAGACTCACTGCTTGCCCGACCCCACTGACCCTCACCGCGTGACTGTACCGATTCAAGCAATCGACCGGGCTCGGCCAAATAAGGAGGGTACATCGACAGATTGCCCTGTACTAATTCACGGGAAAATACAGGGGACAGCAGTGAAGATTTTTATCGACAGAGGAGCTAGTCACAGCTTAGTTAAAACCGCAACCGCAAGGAAGCTGCAACTGACACTTAGTCGTTGTTTATTGGAGATCGACACACGCTTAGTTGACGGCACGCCGCTGGCTATACGGGAAAAAGTGGAGAGAGTGAAGGTTCGCTGCGGGGGGAACTTTGGGTTTACACACGAAATGCCCGCGATGACACTCGATGGGACCGATATTTTACTGGGACGTGATTGGCTGCGGCGCTACAACCCGCGAATTGACTGGACGACAGGCAGCTGCTTGTGCGAAGCGGCGGTATCTAGGTCGCATTACCTCGCTGGTAGTCGCTTGAGTCTTCAACGGTCCACGTCAACGCCGTCGCGACGAAACGGGCTGTCGCTTCGGGAGCTGACGTGTACGCTGTGGATATCATGGAAGTAGGAGAAGCCGAGAAGCCGAACGATTTTCAGACACTGCTGGCAGCTGTACCACCCGAACAATAGGAGTTACTGAAACGGTACCCTGGGATATTTTCCGACGACCTACCGGAGGGACCGCCACCTCAGCGACCACACGACCACCGCATAGAACTAGATTTGGGGGCACAGCCAACCGTACAGCGTCAATTCTGGCTGACACAACCCGAGCTGGAACTGAGGAAGCAGTTAGATTACCTATTGGAGAAAAATTGCATCCGACCGAGTTCGTCGCCGTTCGTCGCACCGATACTGTTCACACTAAAGAAAGACGGAGGTTTTCGCATGTGTATCGATTACCGTGCGCTCAACAGGGTAACAGTCAAGTCGCGATATCCCATCCCCCGCGCCGACGAACTGATTGATCAACTGCGAACAGCTAGGGTCTTCTCGAAAATCGATTTACGCGGCGGTTACCACAAGATTCGAGTCGAACCGACAGACTGCGCCAAAACAAAATTTAGAACTAGGTACGGGCCCTTTGAGTACACGGCGATGCCATTCGGGCTGACCAACGCACCCTCGACATTTCAAATGACGATGAACAAGGCGTTTAGGCCACTTTAAGATAAATGCGTCATCGTGTACCTCGACGACATCTTAGTTTACAGCCGGGATAAGAAGTAGCACTTAGCAGACTTGGAAGCAGTATTTAAAATTAGAGACGAGCATCGCCTGCTGACGAAGGGTTCCAAGTGCGATGTTACACAGGACCGCCTTGGTTTTTTTGGGCACGTCATCTCGGAAGCTAGGGTTAAAATAGACCTAAAAAAACTGGATACCGTCAAGGCTTGGCACCCCCCAATAAACATTGCGGAACTGCAAAGCTTTTTGGGGTTTGTTAATTATGTGCGTCGGTTCGTCCCCGACATGGCACGGTTAACAGCCCCATTGACGGACTTGCTGCGAAAGGGGGTTGCTTTTACGGGGGAGACAAAGCATGCTGCCTTCTCGCCCTGAAAACTGTTCTCTGCTCACCGCCTGTGCTACGCATTGCTGACCCACACCGCCCATTCGAAGTGGTTACTGACGCCAGCGACATCGCCATCGGAGCCGTACATCGATAGGATTTCGGCAACGGCCTACAGCCCATCGCATACGAGTCACGAAAGCTGCACCCGCTCAAGAAAAATTACCTGATACACGACCGCGACATGCTCGCGATCGTGCACGTGTTCAATGTATGGCGCTGTTACTTGACCGGCGCATACGTGACAGTACGGACATATCACCACTCATTACAGTACCTTCGCGTGCAACCCCCCACGACAGATCCGCTGGCTCGACTTCCTCTAGTCGAATTTCCACTACATGGTCAATTACAAAAAGGGTGCCTCCAACATCGCCGACGCACTGACCCACCCAACTGCCCAGATACACGCGATACTACTCGCCCAAACCAGCCCACTGCTCACAGGCCTATTCACCCACGGCTACCAGACAGACCCATTCTTCACAGGAGGCAACTCGCAGCAGTTTGCAGCAGCACGAGGGGTGTATCACGTAAAAGCTGGCACCGATCGCATCTGGGTACCGGGCTACACCCTACTATGGGAATTACTGCTACAGGAGGTACATGACGGAATCACCTCAGGACATTTCAGGGTAAAAAATGCACGACAACAACTGCAGCGATGTTCTTACTGGCCCGAGATGCTGACTGGTGTGCAGCGACACGTGGCATCGTGTCCCACTTGCCAGCTCATGAAGTCAGCACGACAGCGAACGGCAGGACAATTGCAGCCGATACCACCCCCAAAGCATGATTGGCTGCATGTGACGATGGACTTTGTTACGGGGTTATCGGCTGGGGCGAGTGGGAATGATGCGTTCCTTGTTGTCGTCGATCGGCAAACGAAAATTGTCCATTTTGCAGCATGCAAAAAGTCAATTTCCGCCGAAGAATCAGCCCGACTCTTTCATCGCCACCGTTGTTCGACTCCACGGGATACCTGCGGCGATCATCAGCGACCGCGACACGAAATTCACCAGCAACTTCTGGCGGAACCTGTGGCAGCAGTTCGGCACGCGACTACAGTTCAGTTCATTGTACCACCCTGAAACTGGCGGTCAAACGGAGCGGACCAATCAGACCATGGAGCAGTTAATTCGAGCCACGTGCGACGACCCGGCAACTTGGGAGCAGCAGTTGCCACGTTCGCATACAACAACTTCACGTCAGCAACGACGCAGCAGTCACCATTCTACCTTAACTATGGACAAAACCCCAGTGTACCCATGACGTCGAATCCCGACAACCCGGTCCCACGTGCGCAGCAGTTCGCCGAAATCTTGTAAGCAGACCGGACCCAAGAAGCCGGCGCTTAAAAAGAATCGAACATCATCGCTAAGCGCAACGAAATCGCCACCGTCGCCCTGTCATTTATTAGCCCGACGACCTCATACTACTCGACACTCAGAACCTTCACCTGCATGTCACTCCGAAGCTACGCCCCCGATGTTGCGGGCCACTTCGCATCAGCCACATGATCACACCCGTCACCGCCCACCTCCTCATGTCCGCTGACTGGTATGTCAGCCCATCCTTCCACGTCAGCCTCCTCCGCCCCTACGTCCAGTCAACGAGTCAACTGCCACGCAGTCGCCCGTCCAATATGACACGACCACCAACTGAACCAGTCATCACCCCCGGAACAAAGTATTGAGCCGCCGTGTTCGTGAACCACGTGGAGCCCGACGCATCGATTTCCTGATTCACTAAAAGGACCGCACGCCCACAGAAGATAATTGGGTCCCCCTGGATAAAATTGAGAACCACCCCATCCTCACCGAGTACCTGCGCAGCCAAAATTTCCGCGACATACACGCCCTTGGGGAGGGGGGTAGTGTAAGGAAAAATCCTTTTCCTTACTTCGCACCCTTGCTTACCGCGTACACGACTGTTCCCGCAAACAGTCCCCAACAGTAAACCGTTACCTCATTGCGACACTCGCCTCGACTACTATTCCCGCCACTGTTCTCATCGCGACCCAACCTCACGGCTCGGCTGGTAACACGTGCTCCGGTCCTTCGCCTCGACAATTCCCAACCTCGGCGCCAGGCCCGTCGCAAACCCCACAATTCGCTCGTTACAGTTACCACGCTAGTTCGCTACTTGACATTCGTTCATTCCTTCGCTCAATTTATTATTTTGCTTCGATCGTGCAATCTTCGTTCGCTCACTCAATTGCACTCGTAACATATTGAGGATTGTTCGCAGCAGTATATATTGTGTGCTGGCAAAGTGTTTGCACCCTCTTTTATCATGGTGCCCTCTGGTTCAGGTCGCTCTAACATTGGGCTTAATGCCACAATTTATATGTTGTTCATGAATGCAGAAATCTGAATACCGAAATAAATGATGCGTCAAGTTCCAAACATATCGGTGTATCTTTAATAATATGGCACATACATACCGTCATCGCCCGGATAGTGGACATATATGCCTTGTCTCATCCACTCGAAGAAAGTTCAAGGCTATCTTATAAATGGAAGGTTACGGGCACAAGGCTATTTTATCAGTGATAACGATAATGATTTTCCTTTGAATAATCTCTCGTTTTCCCTGTGAAACTGGTAAATCATGTCAGAAGTACGAACGAGAATGAATGAACTAGCAGCAAGATGGGTACAAGTAGCAAACCCTAATTGGGTTGTACCCCATACGGGCTAACCCACTATTGCCTACACAATAAGCAGCATATAAGTTTGTCACACCCCCATAGGCAAAGTGGGGGAGAACAAGAGGTCACAAGACCGGTCAAGAAAAGCAAAGCAAGCTCAGGGTGGATCACGAAGTCACCACGCATTCTGAGCACAAGCAAATGGCCACAAGGCCAGTTCACATGCAGAGTTATATAATGGAGAACAAACAGTATAGTGATCAAAACCTAGCAAGTGTAAGCATGCAAATATATGTATATAGATCACAGTACAAGCAAAGTCAAGAAGTGAGCAAGTGAGGCAAAGTAGGCACAAGGCCTGGAACAGTACAGAAACGCTGATGATCACAAGGCGCAAGTGCCTTGGTGAAGATATCAACAGTGTTGGCCCGAGAGGCCACGTAAGCAAGACGAAGCTGACCACGCTGCTGCAACTCTCGAGCAAGGAAGTAGCGCAGAGCGATGTGCTTCGTTCTGTGCTCCAGTCTGTGCTCCTGACGCAAGGCAATCATGGCCTTGTTGTCGACGTACAGAACTGGAGGAGAACGAGGCGGCTCTCCCAAGTCGGTCAGCTAGTAGGTGAGCCAGCATAACTCCTGTGCAGCCATGGCCCCTGCGTAGATCTCAGCCTCACAACTGGAACTGAGAACAGAAGACGAGCGGGTAGACCGCCACGAAACAGAGCCGGGGCCAAGGCTGAAAGTGTAACCCTGTGACGACCGCTGCGTAGCCAAGTCGTCAACCCAAGAAGCGTCTGCGTGGCCAGTGAGACAACTCGAGCCCGTCCTCCAAGCACGAGCCTCATGCCCGACGTACTGCACAAGTAGCGCAACACCCTCTTAGCGGCCTCCTAGTGCTCTGGTCGGTGTCTCCCGGGCGCAACGTAGCGTGCCAGGATGCTAAGAGGGTAGGCAAGGTCAGGTCGAGTGCAGGTCATCAGGTACATGAGGCAACCCACAAGCTCTGGATACGGGCCACTCGGCTCTACGGACTCATCCGAAGGCAGAGCTGAGAGCGAGTGACCGGTAGGCAGAGGAGTGGACTGTGGCGAGGAGTACGTGAAGCGGAAGCGCTGAAGGACCTGCTGCACCATGTGTGACTGAGTCAAGGTAATGGTGCGCTGTGCTCTGTCCCGGGTGATCTGCAAGCCAACATAGCTGCGCAGCTCACCCAGGTCTGTGCACGTGTGTCTCTTCTGCAGCTCTGACTTCACAAAGGCCAGTCCATCAGTGTCAGCAGTGGCAAAGACCAAGTCGTCGACGTACACGAGGATGTAGAACGGCGGCAGAGAAGTGTCGGTGCGTAGAAACAGCAATGGGTCAGCAGTCGAAGGAGCAAACCCAAGAGCCGCAAGCGTCGTCCTCAGTGTGTCGTGCCACTCGCGAGGCGCCTGGCGGAGACCGTAGACTGGCCGCCGGAGGCTCCACGGAGGCCGCAGGAAACGACCCAGTGAAGCCAGGTGGGCGGCGCAGCCATATCTCCTCGTGCAGGCTGCCCTGTAGGAAGGCTGTGCTGAAGTCAAGAGAGTGAAGCTCGTAGTCACGCTGAGAGGCGACGTGCAGCAGCATCCGAAGAGTGGTCATCTTCGGGGTAGGGGAGAAGGTCTGGAAGAAGTCAACTCCCTGTCGCTGACTGAAGCCTCGAGCAACGTAACGCGCCTTGAAGACAGGCGGAGAACCCGGCGGCCGCTTCACCCTGAAAATCCACATGCCACTGACGATGTTCGCCCCAGGTGGGGGAACCTCGTCGACGTAGGTGCATGTGGACTTCCAGGAAGCCATCTCTGCGTCCATGGCTGTCTGCCACTAAGAGGAGTAGGGACCCTCAATCGCCTCTGCGTAAGAGCGCGGGGTCGGGATGTCTGGTGCATCCGGGTCTCCCTCAGGTGCAATCAGCATGGACACGAGATGAGGTACAGCAGCTGCAAAACACTCAAAGTCCTCCTGCCTGCCTGCAAAACACTCAAAACACTCAAGGACGTCCGTGCCAAGAGCACACTCACCCCCGACGGACGGAGGACAGACAGACTCAGACTCAGCAACAAGACTAGCGGCGTAGTCGAGGCGACAGGCGGCAGCAAAGTCAACAAGCTCAGCAACTAGGGCAGACGCAGCAGTGGACTCAAACGAAGGGTCAGTGACAACAGTGGCTAGAAGACGCGTGACAGTAGGATTGGCAGCACGAGCAAGGTCTGACGGCGGGTCAGGAACGTCAGGAAGAGAGGACGCAGGAGGAGACGGCAGAGGGACACGCTGTGGAACAGAGGAAGGACGAAGTGCCATCTGGTGCGTGCCTGGGACAGGAGGAGGACGCGGACGTAGAACACGACGACCAGTGCGAACAGCGCGAACAGGCGACGCAGGACGAGACTCAGGCTCACGACGCTCCGCAAGACCTCCTGTCGGCCCAGTGTAAGGAGAAGGAGCAGGCAGTGGGGAGGCTGGCTGTAACTGCGACTGCGACTGGTCAGGCGGTGGACACAGTAAGGGAGGAGTAGGGCCAGTAGAAGGTGGGAGACCAAGAACCTGCTGAAGCAGTGGAACGAAGTACGGTCGCGGCCGCACAGTGCCTCCAGAACCAGCACCGACAGCACCAGTACCCCCAGCTCCAGGGTCTCCAGCTCCAACGCCTGCAATACCACCAGCTCCAGCACCTCCAGCAGCTCCAGCTCCAGCAGCACCTCCAGCTCCAGCAGCTCCAGTACCTCCAGTACGAGCACCTCCAGGACCAGCAGCTCCAGCACCTCCAACTCCAACTCCTGCAGCACAACCAGCTCCAGCAGCTCCAGTACCTCCAGTACGAGCACCTCCGGGACCAGCGACTCTAGCACCTCCAGCACCTCCAGGACCAGCAGCTCCAGCACCTCTGGCTCCAACGCCCGCAGCACCACCAGCTCCAGCAGCTCCAGTACCTCCAGTACGAGCACCTTCGGGACCAGTGGCTCCAGCAACTCCAGCAGCTCCAACTCCAACGCCGGCAGCACCTCCAGCTCCAGCAGCTCCAGTACCTCCAGCGCTAGGGCCTCCAGCGGCAGGCCCCCCAGCTCCAGCAGCGCCGCTCCGAAGGCTCCTGCGCCGAGCAAACCACTCGCGCAGCTGTGGTGGAGAGAGAGGCTCCAGCCGTGACGAGGCACCTGTAGGAACTCCAGCAGACTCAGCACCCCCAGGCTCAGCACCCCCAGGCTCCGCACGCTCAGGCTCAGCACCCCCAGGCTCCGCACGCTCAGGCTCAGCACCCCCAGGCTCCGCACGCTCAGGCTCAGCACCCCCAGCATCACCACCCCCAGCAGCAACACCAAAGTCGACCGCGACCTCGACAGGCTCGACAGGGTCTACCTGAGACACACCTGAGGGAGCAGGACCCTGAGGGGGGAGGGGGTCGGAGGAGGACCTGGTGCGAGGAAGAGCGGCGGGGGGGGGAGAGGGGCAGTGCGGTAGGGGAAGAGACGGTAAATGGGAACCGACTCGTCGAACGTGACGTCCTGAGAGGGCAGGACACGGCGCGAGGTGGGGTGGTAAAACTGCCAGCCAGGCGCGGCAGGGGGAAAACCAAGGAAGACGCAGGGAATGGCGCGGGAGGAGAGCTTGTCCGCGGACGTATCGCGGACAAAGGCACGAGAACCCCAGACCCGGAACACCGACGCATCGCCAACCTTCCCCGTCCAACGCAGTGTAGGCGAGGTCTCCGGCAAGGAGACACGGGGTCAGAGGTTGAGCTGATGCGCAGCGTACCGGACCGCAAACGGCCACAGAAAATGGGGGGCAGCCACATGGATCATGGAGGTACGAGCGACCTCCATGACTAAGCCAATGCGGCGCTCAGCAACCCCATTCTGCTGCGGAGAGGCCGGAAGCGTGAACGACTGGAGAATGCCCTCCCCACGACAAAATTCCCGCAAGAGGTCGGAGGAAAACTCACCACCTCTGTCAGAGTGCAGACGCAGGACTGGAAGGTCCGTGTGGAACCGCTCGCGGAGCTGGAGACGGACAGCGCGGATCCAAGGGATCAAAACATCTGGGACCTCCTCCTTGCTGCGCAAGGGGAAGACCGTGGTGTAACGCGAGTAGTCGTCAACGACCAGCAGAAAGCAGCGCTCGCGGCCCTGTCCACGGACGCGGGCTGGGCCCCACACGTCCATGTGGAGAGTCTGCAGGGGAGCAGTCGTCGGGGGAAACGAGGAGGAGTGAGGAGCGGCGCGCTGCCGCCCCTCGACACAGGGAAGGCAGGGAGGGGCAGGCGAGGGTGGGAGGGGAGGCAGAGTCCTGGGAAGACCAGAGACAAGGAGACGGGAGTGCATGCCACGGAGGCGCTGCACTGAGGGGTGACCAAGACGGTGGTGCCAAAGGAGGGTCTGGTGCGACAGAGCGCGACACGAGCAGGGGGCCGCTAGCTGACCTGGCGCAGACGCAGACGCAGCTACCTGAGGAGACACAGTAGTCAGTGTGTACAGACTCGACCCAGGCCGACGGGTGAACGTGGCCAGGTGCCGGCCAGTCCGGGAGCACGTACAGATCGCCACACGCTGTCCTCCTGGAGTAAAGGTGTCAACCCATACATCTTGAAGGACGGCGTTGCTCACCAAGTTCGTAGAGAATGAGGGGAGGTGAAGACCTGACACTGAGCCAGACGGAACCGCCGGACACGGGAGAACAGTGGAGGAACGTGCAAGGACTGGGCCCCCAGAGGGGTCAGCCAGAGAGACAGCAACAGGTGCAGGGAGCGGTGTGACTGTGGTACTGCCGCGATAGAAACAGCGGGAAGCACCTGAGTCAAGCGTGAAGGTGTGCAAGGCCTCAGCAGGCGCAGTACCAGAGAGAGCAGACTCACTAGCACCTATAGCAGCAGACTCACCAGCACCTAGGGCAGCAGCCTTACCAGCACCTAGAGCAAGAGTCTCTATACCTGGGTCGGGCGGCATACATAGGTAACAGTCACCCTCAGCACTAACAGTCAAAGCATACATGGCAGCAAGGATAGCATCATAATCAAGAGCAAAGATATCCACATTCTGCCTAAGCAGATCTGCCCAGCGGGGGAGCTCAGTCGTGTCGGGAAACTCTGCGCGAAAGGCGTCGTCAAGACGGGAGAAGCAGCGGTGCTGGGTGTGAAACTTCCCGCATGTCTGACCAGAGTGGTCACCTGTGCGAATGACATACGGGCAGCGACCACTACCCCCAGACGCCCCACGCTGAGCAAACCACTCACGAAGCTCCTGGGACGAAGGGGTCTCACGCTGACACTGCTGCTGCTACCTCTGACCACCGCCAAAGCCTCCCCTCTGACTGGTACCACCCCGGCCGCCACCACTGCCGCCGCCCCCACTCCCACCGCCGCCACCACTGCCGCCGCCACCACTCCCACTGCTGCCACCACCGCCGCCACCTACACCTCCACCCCCACCACCACTCCCTCCGCCACCACCGCCACCTCCACCGCCTCCACCACCCCCACCACCGCCTCCACCGCTGCCACCCCCACCGCCCCTGCCTCCCCTGCCCCTGCCGCTGTGGCGCCTCCCACTAGGGGCAGACGCAGCTCCTACCTCCTCAGCACGAAGGTAGTCAACAGCTGCAGCAGAGGCGACGGAGGGGACCAGGGGGGAGGGCGAACACCCCTCAAAGAAGGGAGTGCGAGGAGTGCCACGAGAAGCGCCTACAACGACTATGCTAGTCTCAACTGCTAGGAGGTGCTTCTCGAGCAGGTCGACAGTGAGGTCGGTGGGGTCAAGGGCTAGAAGGAGGTCCCTGACAGCGCTAAGAGAGTCAGGGAGGCGGGTGACTATGAAGTAGAGAGTGATGTACATGGGAGGAGGGTTCTTGGTGAGAAACTCGGGGGGAAGCGCAGTGTGGTAGCGAGTGTCACTAGTGCGAAGGTGAGTAACGAGGTCGGCTACTGTGGCAAAGGCGGACAGCTCTGGGAACAGGTAGGGCAAGAGAAGGCGGCCTAGAGCAGCAGTGGCCGGGGAGGAGTAACGAGCGACTACAGCATTGTACAGGGCTCTAGCAGTCTTGTGCTGGCCAAAGTGAGCGCGTTCGGCTAACGGCAGGTGGTTGCGAACGGCTAGGCGAGCAGCAGCGTCACGGGTAAGCCACTGTGAGCGAGTCGCACTGTCAGCTGTGGCGGCTGGGGCGAGAGAGGCGCCAGACGTGAGGTCAAACAACGAAACACCGTCCTTAGAATCGCTCAGTAACTACAGCTGTAAGTCGTCAAGCCACGCATCGAACTCTATCGGGCGGCCCTCCGGATTAAAGGTGAGGACACTGAGAGTGGCCATGGCGGGCAGAGCAGGCGGGCGTGCTAGCAGCAGGGCAGCACGCAGGTAGGGCAAAGCAGGGCGGAAGCCAGCAGGGCAGGGCGGCGCGGCGGCGAGCACTCTCAGGCAAGGCGGCGCGGCGGCTAGCTGCGCGAGGGCAGGGCAGGGCGGCGCGGCGGTGAGCGACGCGCGGGCTAGGCGGCTCGGCGGCGGGCGGCGCGCGGGCAAGGCAGGGCGCGCGGCGGCGGGCGGCTTGTGGGCAGGGCAGGGCACGCTGCGGCGGGCGGCGTGCGGGCAAAGCAGGGCGCGCGGCGGCGGGCGGCGTGCGGGCAGGGCAGGGCGCGCGGCGGCGAGCTACGCGTGGGCAGAGCAGGGCGCGCGGCGGCGAGCAGCGCGCGCGCAGGGCAAGGCGCGCGGCGCGCGGGCAGAGCGACGTGGCTCAGCGGCGGGCGGCGCGCTGGCAAGGCAGGGCGCGCGGCGGCGGGCGGCGCGCGGGCAAGGCAGGGCGCGCGGCGGCGCGCGGCGCGCGGGCAGGGCAGGGCGCGCTGCGGCGGGCGGCGCGCGGGCAGAGCAGGGCGCGCGGCGGCGGGCGGCGCGCGGGCAGGGCAGGGCGCGGCTGCGGGCGGCGCGCGGGCAAGGCAGTACAGCGCGGCGGCGGGCGGCGCGCGGGCAGGGCAGGGCAAGGCGTGCGCAGGCAGCGCGACGCAGGGCAGGGCAGGGCAGCGCGGCGCTAACACGGCGGCGCGACGGGTGGGGTAGCACGACTCTGTGGGCCCTAAAAAAAACGGTCCTAGGCTAGGACCTGCTCTGAAACCATGTCAGAAGTATGAACGAGAATGAATGAGCTAGCAGCAAGATGGGTACAAGTAGCAAACCCTAATTCGGTTGTACCCCATATGGGCTACCCCACTATAGCCTACACAATAAGCAGCATATAAGTTTGACAAATCAGTGTAAGGCACTTCTGGCTCTGTAAAATCAGAATAGATTGAAGTACCACACTGAGAAACCAGTATAGTGGTGTACTATGAACCCTGGACCGTCAGTATTGTGAGAAGAATACAATGAATGATTGACTAGGAAATGAGTTGGGTACAAATGTGAAACCCTAGGAAACTGTACCCCATAGTGTCTACCCCACTACAGCCTAGAAAGACTATAGTATAAATGTTTGACACACCCCCATAGGCAAAGTGGGGGAGAACAAGGGGTCACAAGACCAGTCAAGCAAGGCAAGCTCAGGGTGGATCACAACGTCACCACACATTCCGAGCACAAGTTCAAAGGCCACAAGGCCAGTTCACATGCAGGATTATAAATCAAGGTGAACAAGCAAGACAGCGATCGCAACCTAGCAAAGGTAAACAGGCAGGTGCAGGTATATATAGACCACAGTACAAAGCAAAGTCAAGAGGTAAGCAAGTGAGGCCAGGTAGGCACAAGACCTAACAAAGTACAGAAGCGCTGATGATCACAAGGCTGAAGTGCCTTGGTAAAGATATCAGCAGTGTTGGCCTGAGAGGCCACGTAAGTAAGGCGCAGCTGACCACGCTGCTGCAGCGCACGAGCAAGGAAGTAGCGAAGAGCAATGTGCTTCGTTCTGTGCTCCAGTCTGTGCTCCTGACACAAGGCCAGCATGGCCTTGTTGTCTACGTACAGAACTGGAGGAGAACGAGGCGACTCTCCCAGGTCGGTCAGCAGGTAGGTGAGCCAGCGTAACTCCTGTGCAGCCATGGCCCCTGCGTAGATCTCAGCCTCACAGCTGGAGCTGAGAACAGAAGACGAGCGGGTAGACCGCCACGAAACAGAGCCGGAACCAAGGCTGAAGGTGTAACCCTGTGACGACCGCTGCGTAGCCAAGTCGTCAGTCCAAGAAGCGTCTGCGTGACCAGTGAGGACCACTGAACCTCGCCCTCCAAGCACGAGCCCCATGCCCGACGTACTGCATAAGTAGCGCAACACCCTCTTAGCAGCATCCATGCGCTCCTTCCTGTGTCAGCCAGGAGCGACATAGCGTGCTAGGATGCTAAGAGGGTATGCAAGGTCAGGTCGAGTGCAGGTCATCAGGTACATGAGGCAGCCCACAAGCTCTGGATACGGACCACTCGGCTCTACGGACTCATCCGAAGGCAGAGCTGAGAGCGAGTGGCGCGTAGGCAGAGGAGTGGACTGTGGCGAGGAGTACGTGAAGCGGAAGCGCTGAAGGACCTACTGCACCATGTGTGACTGAGTCAAGGTAATGGTGCGCTGTGCTCTGTCCCGGGTGATCCGCAAGCCAAGATAGCTTGTCAGCTCACCCAGGTCTGTGCACGTGTGTCTCTTCTGCAGCTCCGACTTCACGTGGGCGAGTGCCTCAGTGTCAGCAGTAGCAAAGACCAAGTGGTCTACGTATACGAGAACGTAGAACGGCGGCAGAGTGGTGTCGGTGCGTAGAAACAGCGAGGGTCAGCAGTAGAAGGAGCAAACCCAAGAGCAGCAAGAGTCATCCTCAGTGTGTCGTGCCACTCACGGGGTGCCTGGCGGAGACCGTAGACTGGCCGCCGGAGGCTCCACTGGGTACCAGGAGGAAACGACCCAGTGAAGCCAGGTGGGCGGCGCAGCCAGATCTCCTCGTGCAGGCTGCCCTGTAGGAAAGCAGTGCTGAAGTCAAGAGAGTGAAGCTCGTAGTCACGCTGAGCGGCGATGTGCAGCAGAACCCGAAGAGTGGTCATCTTCGGGGTAGGGGAGAAGGTCTGGAAGAAGTCAACTCCCTCACGCTGACTGAAGCCTCGTGCAACGTAACGCGCCTTGAAGACAGGCGGAGAACCCGGCGGCCGCTTCACCCTGAAAATCCACATGCCACTGACGATGTTCGCCCCAGGCGGGGGAACCTCGTCGACGTAGGTGCCTGTGGACTTCCAGGAAGCCATCTCTGCGTCCATGGCTGACTGCCACAGAGAGGAGTAGGGACCCTCTATCGCCTCTGCGTAAGAGCGTGGGGTCGGGATGTCTGGTGCATCCGGGTCTCCCTCAGGGGCAATCAGCATGGACACGAGATGAGGTAAAGCAGCGGCAAAGCACTCAAACTCCTCCTGTCTGTCCTCAAGAACGTCCGTGCCAAGAGCACACTCACCCCCGACGGACGGAGGACAGACAGACTCAGACTCAGCAACAAGGCTAGCGGCGTAGTCGAGACGACAGGCGGCTGCAAAGTCAACAAGCTCAGCAACTAGAGCAGACGCAGCAGTGGACTCAAAGGAAGGGTCAGTGACAACAGTAGCGAGGAAACGCGTGACAGTAGGACTGGCAGCACGAAGGGAGTCAGACTCCGGGTCCGGACCGTCAGGAAGGGAGGACGCAGGAGGAGACGGCAGAGGGACACGCTGGGGAGCAGTGGAAGGACGCAGAGTCATATAGTGAGTGCCAGGGACAGGAGGAGGACGCTCACGCGGAACACGACGACCAGTGCGGACAGCGCGGACAGGCGACTCTGGACGAGACTCAGGCGACGCAGGACGAGACTCAGGCTCACCACGCTCCGTAAGACCTCTAGTCGGTCCAGCGTAAGGAGAAGGACCAGGCAGCGGAGAGGCAGGCTGTAACTGTGACTGCGACTTGACAGGCGGTGGACTCAGTAGGGGAGGAGTAGGACCAGTAGAGGGCGGGAGGCCAAGAACCTGCTGAAGGAGCGGAACGTAGTACGGCCACGGCCGCGCAGCACCTCCTGAACCAGCAGAGACAGCACCAGCACCCTCAGCTCCAGGGTCTCCAGCTACAACTCCCTCAGCACCACCAGCAGCTCCAGCAGCTCCAGTACCTCCAGCTCCAACTCCCGCAGCAGCTCCAGTCCCAGTAACTCTAGCAGCTCCAGCACCAGCAGCACCACCAGCAGCTCCAGCACCAGCAGCACCTCCAGCAGCTCCAGCACCAGCAGCACCTCCAGCACCAGCAGCACCTCCAGCAGCACCAGCAGCAGCTCCAGCACCAGCAGCACCTCCAGCAGCTCCAGCAGCTCCAGCACCAGCAGCACCTCCAGTAGCTCCAGCACCAGCAGCACCTCCAGCAGCACCACCAGCAGCTCCAGCACCAGCAGCACCTCCAGAAGCACAACCAGCAGCTCCAGCACCAGGAGCACCTCCAGCAGCACCTCCAGCAGCTCCAGCACCAGCAGCACCTCCACCAGCAGGCCCCCCAGCTCCAGCAGCACGGCTACAGCGCCGAGCGTACCACTCACGAAGCTGCCGTGGAGAGAGTGGCTCCCGCTGCGACGGGACACTCGGAGGACCTCCAGTCTCAGCACCCCCAGGCACAGCACCCCCAGGCGCAGCACCCCCAGACTCAGCAACCCCAGGCTCAGCACCCCCAGGCTCAGCACCCCCAGGCTCAGCACCCGCAGGCTCAGCACCCCTAGCAGCACCAGAGTCACAGCTACCTCAACAGGCTCGATTGCGTCTACCTGAGACACACCTGAGGGGGCAGGACCCTGAGGGGGGAGGGGGTCTACCGGAGGAGTACCTGGCACGAGGAAGAGCGGCGGGGGGGGAAGGGGGGCAGTGCGGTAGGGGAAGAGACGGTAGTAAGGAACCGACTCGTCAAACGTGATGTCCTGAGAGGACAGAACACGGCGCGAGGTGGGGTGGTAAAACTGCCAACCAGGCGCGTCAGGGGGGAAGCCAAGGAAGACGCAGGGAACGGCACGGGAGGACAGCTTGTCCGCAGACAAGTCGCGGACGAAAGCTCGATATCCCCAGACACGGAACGCAGACGCATCGCCAACCTTCCCCGTCCACCGCAGAGTGGGGGAGGTCTCCGGCATGGAGACCCGGGGCTGGAGGTTGATCTGATGCGCCGCGTACTGAACCGCGAACGGCCACAGAAAATGGGGAGCAGCCGCATGGATCATGGACGTACGAGCGACATCCGTGACCATGCCAATGCGGCGCTCAGCAATCCCATTTTGCTGTGGAGAGGCCGGAAGCGTGAACGTGTGGCGGATATCCTCCGCCCGACAGAAAGCTCGCAGAAGGTCGGAGGAAAACTCTCCACCTCTGTCCGAGTGCAGAAGCAGAACAGGAAAGTCCGAGCCGAAACTCTCTCTGAGCTGGAGACGAGCAGCGCGGATCCAGTCGATCAACCCCTTAGTGACCTCACCCTTGCGGCGCAAGGGGAAGACCGTGGTGTAACGCGAGTAGTCGTCAACAACCAGCAGGAAGTAACGCTCGTGACCCTGTCCACGGACGCGGGCTGGGCCCCATACGTCCATGTGAAGAGTCTGCAGGGGAGCCTCTGTCGGGGGAAACTCGGAGGAGTGAGGAGCGGCGCGCTGCCGGCCCTCGACGCAGGGGATGGAGGTAGGGGCAGGCCCCGGAGGAAGGGGTGGGAGGGTCTCAGGAAGACCGGAGACCAGGACACGGGAGGCCATGCCTCGAAGACGAGGCAGGGAGGGGTGACCAAGGCGGTGGTGCCAAAGGAGAGTCTCGTGAGCCAGGAGGCGACACGAGCAGGGGGCAGACTCAGGGCCAGACCGGGACGCTGCAGCAAACACCTGACCCGACGCGGCTACCTGACTAGGAGGAGACTCGGTGGTAAGGGTGTACAGGCTGGACCCTGGCCGACGGGTGAACGTGGCCAGGTGACGGCCCGTCCGAGCACACGTGCAGTGCGTCACACGCTGGTAGGCAGGGGTGAACTGGTGAACACCCCCATCCTGAAGATCAACACCCGCCACCAGGTTCGTAGAGAACGAGGGGAGGTGAAGACCAGACAGCGAGCCGGACTGAGCCGCAGGACACGGGAGGACAGTGGAGGAACGGGCCACAATTGGTCCCCCAGAGGGGTCAGCCAGAGAGACTGCCACTGGCCGACTGAGCGGCGAGAGTGTGGTGCAGTCGCGAAAGAAGGAGCGGGAAGCACCCGAGTCAAGGGTGAACGTGTGCAAGACCTGAGCCGACGCGGTACCTGAGAGAGCAGCCTCACCAGCACCTGGAGCAGCAGGCTCACTAGCACCTAGAGCAGCAGCCTCAATGCCCGGGTCGGGCGGAACACACAGGTAACAGTCACCCTCAGCACTAATAGACACAGCATACATAGCAGCAAGGATAGCATCATAATCAAGATCAAAGATAGCAACCCCCGACTTAAGTTGAATATCCTAGCGAGGGATCTCAGTGGAGCCAGGGAACTGTGTACGCCAGGCGTCAGTCAGGCGGCCGAAGCAGCGTGGTATGGTGTGTGGGCCGCCGCACGTCTCTCCAGTGCGGTCGCCGGTGCGAAGAACGTAGGTGCAGGGACCAGCACCCCCAGACCACCCACGCCCAGCGTACCACTCACGAAGCTGCTGAGGCGACGGGGTCTCACGGGAGCGCTGCTGCTGCTGGCGCTGGCCACCGCTAGAGCCTCCCCACTGCCCACCACCGCCCCCGCCACCCCCACCTCCTCCGCCACCGCCGCCACCTCCACCCCCACTCCCGCTGCCTCCGCCGCCTCCACCTCCACCGCCGCCACCGGAGCCCCCACTCCCGCCACCACTCCCACCTCCACCCCCACCCCCTCCGCCTCCTCCACCGCCACCACCGCCGCCCCCGCCATCCCCTCCACCCCCCTTGCCCCCCTTGCCCTTGCCGTAGCGGCGCTTCCCACTAGGGGCAGACGCAGCGCCGACCGACTCGGTGCCAACGAGGTCGACAGCAGCAGCAGAGGCAACAGAGGGCAAAAGAGGGACGGGGGAGCACCCCTCAAAGAAAGGGGCACGAGGGTCACCACGAGAGGCTCCTACAGCGACTATACTCTTCTCAGCTGCAAGGAGGCGCTCCTCGAGGAGGTCAACGGTGAGCGTGGTGGGGCAAAGGGAGAGGAAGTGGTCCCTGACCGAGCAAAGGGAGTCAGGGAGCCGGGTGACGAGGTAGTAGAGAGTGATGTACATAGGGGGGGGGTTCTTGGCGCAGAACTCGGCAAGGAGCGCAGCGCGGTAGCGGGTGTCACTAGTGCGGAGGTGCGTAATGAGGTCAGCGACTGTGGCAAAAGCGGCTAGGTCAGGGATAAGGTACGGTAGCATGAGGCGGCTAAGGGCAGCAGTGGCAGGGGAGGAGTAGCGCGCAACAACAGCATTGTACAGAGTGCTAGCAGTCTTGTACTGGCTAAAGTGTGCGCGCTCAGCAGACGGCAGGTGACTACGGACAGCAAGACGGGCAGCAGCATCGCGTGTGGTCCACTGTGAGCGAACAGTACTGTCAGCATCGGCAGCAGGGGCAGCACGGGGGCCAGAAGTGAGATCAAACAGTGAGATACCATCCTTGCTATCGCACTGCAGGAACAGCTGCAGATCATCGACCCAGACCTCAAAATCGACCGCTCGACCCTCAGCATCGAAGGTGAGTACATTAGGGTTTGCCATAGCAGCAGGAGCAGCAGCAGTGGCCTAGTGGCAGCAGCAGCAGTAGCAGCACGACTCGGCAGGGCGGCGCGGTTCGGTAGGGCGGCTCGGCTAGGCAGGGCGGCGCGGGCGCAGCAGCGCGCGGGTGCGGCGGTGCACTTACCAGTGGCGGAAGTGGTGGGCCGCTACTGGTGGGGCTGGGCCGGGGCGCGTCGGCAGGGCAGGGGGCCGCCACAAGGAGGGGCCGCAGCGAGGCGGCAGGGCAGGGCCGGGACAGGCGCGTCGGCAGGGCGGCTGCAGGCTCGGCAGCGGCAGCAGGGCCGCTACGGTGGCAGCTGCTGCTGCAGTAGGGACGGCGACGGCAGCTGCTGCAGGGACGGCAGCTGCTGCAGGGACGGCGGCGACGGAGCGGCAGGGCCGCTACGGCGGCAGCAGGGGCGACGGCAGCTGCTGTAGGGGCGGCGACGACGGGGCGGCAGAGCCGCGAAGGGCCGCGAAGAGGGGCCGCGAATGGCCGCGAAGGGGCCGCAAAGGGCCGCGAAGGGGCCGCGAAGAGCCGCGAAGGGGGCCGCGAAGGGCCGTGAGGGGGCCGCGACGGGCCACGAAGGGGCCGCGAAGGGCGGCGAGAGGGCCGCAAAGGGCCGCGAGAGGGGCCGCGAAGGGCCGCGAAGAGGCCGCGAAGGGCCGCGAGAGGGGCCGCGAAGGGCCGCGACGGGGCTGCGAAGGGCCGTGAGAGGGGCCGCGAAGGGCGCAAGGAGGCCGCGAAGGGGCCGTTACAGGGCGCGACGGGGCGCTAAGGGCAGGCGCGAAGCGCGCTTCGGGTAGGTAAGGAAAAAAAAAATCGTAGTGGTGGGCCTTAAAAAAAAAAACGGTCCCACTAGGGAACCCGCTCTAATGCCATGTGAGAAGAATACGATGAATGATTGACTAGGAAATGAGTTGGGTACAAATGTGAAACCCTAGGAAACTGTACCCCATGGTGTCTACCCCACTACAGCCTAGAAAGACTATAGTATAAATGTTTGACAAGTATAATCCTCAAAACCACACTGTTTTTATCTTCCCAACAAAAAAATAATTTCCCCTGCGGGGCCCTGCTTACGGGTGTCTCATAAATCTTATAAATAAAATCCTTTTTAAATACTTTGAATATGTCCCACATACCTATATAGAAATGGGTTTTTTCAGAGTTAGGTCGAGCGGAAGTGATAGACTAGTAAGAAAAGGGGGTACAAATAGGAATCTCGAGAGAATGGTTGTAACCTATACCATGCAACTCACTACAGCCTAACATGTTCAACAAATATATAATATATATTTCGACACACCCTCATAGGCTAAGTACCAACCATAAGGGTAAGTAACGCACTTTCGCGTAGTACCAACCATATGATTAAGTAACGCACTTATTATTAGTACCAACCATAAGGGTAACTAACGAACTTACTCTTAGTACAAACCATAAGGGTAAGTAACGCACTCACTCTTAGTACGAACCATAAGGGTAAGTAACCCACTTTCTCTTAGTACCAACAATAAGGGAAAGTAACGCGCTCACTCTTGGTACCAACCATAAGGGTAAATAACGCACGTACTCTTGGTACCAACCATAAGAGTAAGAAATGCACTTTCTCGTAGTACCAACCATAAGGGTACGTAACGCGCTCATTCTTAGTACAAACCATAAGGGTAAGTAACATACTTAGTCTTGGTACCTACCATAAGGGTAAGTAACGCACGTACTCTTAGTGCCAACCGTAAGGGTCCAGGAAAGGAGATGTGCTCAAAGTAAATTATGAATCCTGAGTACAACCTAGTGGCTATATATAGGCACGAAACAAGGCCAGTAATCAGGATGTTACGAGAAGTTTCCGAGGGTTGCGAAGCATCCCGAACGGGTCCTTCCCGAATGCGGTGGAAGCCTCTCGGTGGAAAGTACCAACGATAAGGGTAAGTAACGCGCTCACACTTAGTACGAACCATAAGGGTAAGTAACGCGCGCACTCTTGGTACCAACCATAAGGGTAAGTAACATACTTACTCTTAGTATCAACCATAAGGGTAACTAACGCACTTACTCTTAGTACCAACCATAAGGGTAAATAACGCACGTTCTCTTCGTACCAACCGTAAGGGTAAGTAGCGCACTTTCTCGTAGTACCAACCATAAGGGTAAGTAACGCATTTACTCTTGGTACCAACCATAAGAGTAAATAACCCACTTTCTCTTAGTACCAACAATAAGGGTAAGTAACGCGCTCACTCTTAGTATCAACCATAAGGGTAAGTAATGCACTTTCTCTTGGTACCAACCATAAGAATAAGTAACGCACTTTCTCTTGGTACCAACCATAAGGGTAAATAACGCGCTTACTCTTGGTACCAACCATAAGGGTAAGTAGCGCACTTTCTCGTAGTACCAATCATAAGGGTAAGTAGCGCACTTACTCTTAGTACCAACCATAAGGGTAAGTAACGCATTTATTCTTGGTACCAACCATAAGGGTAAATAACCCACTTCCTCTTAGTACCAACAATAAGGGTAAGTGACGCGGTCACTCTTAGTATCAACCATAAGGGTAAGTAATGCACTTTCTCTTGGTACCAACCATAAGAATAAGTAACGCACTTTCTTGCTGCAGCGTTGGCACGCCGTCGACTTGGTGCGTTGGCAAGCCGCCCTTTGTAGCGCTGGAGCGGTGCGGTCTTTGCTGCGCTGGAAGGCGGTCGACCATGCTGCGCTGGAACGCGGTCGACCGTGCTGCGCTGGCAGTCGACCAGTTTGCGTGCTAGCTTCCTGATGTAATCAACTTTGCCAATGTTGTTGCTATCATTGTTGTGAACTTTTGCAAGTGAAACTCTTGCCCATTCTCCCCATGAATGAGCAAGCACAAGCAAACGACTAAGGAACGCTACGATCACTCCTACCCCATGCCTTCCCCGTAGTCTAGATCCCGTTGTAGTAGTTATCTCCGCACTCTTAGTACAAACCATAAGGGTAAGTAACGCACTTTCTCGTTGTGCCAACCATAAAGGTAAGTAACGAACTTACTCTTAGTACCAACCATAAGTGTAAGTAGCGCACATTCTCGTAGTACCAATTATAAGGGTAGTAACGCACATACTCTCAGTACCAACCATAAGAGTAAGTAACGCACTTTCTCTTAGTACCAACCATAAGGGTAAATAACGAACTTACTCTTAGTACCAACAATAAGTGTAAGTAATGGACATACTCTTGGTACCAACTATAAGGGTAAGTAACGCACTTTATCTTTCTACCAACAATAAGGGGAAGTACTGCACTTACTCTTAGTATCAACCATAAGGGTAAGTAATGCGCTTTCTCTTGGTACCAACCATAAGGGTAAGTAACGCATTTACTCTTGGTACCAACCATAAGGGTAAATAACGCACCTTCTTTTGGTACCAACCATAAGGATAAGTAGCGCACTTTCTCGTAGTACCAACCATAAGGGTAAGTAACGCACTTACTCTTAGTACCAACCATAAGGGTAGGTAACGAGCTTACTCTTAGTGCCAACCATAAGGGTAAGTAACGCACTTACTCTTAGTACGAACCATAAGGGTAAGTAACGCACCTTTTCTTAGTACCAACAATAAGGGTATGTATCGCGCTCACTCTCAGTACCAACCATAGGGGTAAGTAATGCATTTTCTCTTGGTACCAATCATAAGGGTAAATAACGTACTTACGCTTGGTACCAATCATAAGGATAAGTAGCGCAGTTTATCGTAGTACCAACCATAAGGGTAAGTAACGCACATACAAGAGGGTAAGTAACGAACTTACTCTTAGTACGAACCATAAGGGTAAGTAACGCACTTTCTCTCAGACCAACAATAAGGGTAAGTAACGCGCTCACTCTTAGTACCAACAATAAGGGTAAGTAATGCACTTTCGGTTGGTACCAACCATAAGGGTAAGTAGGGCACTTTCTCGTAGTACCAACCATAAGGGTAAGTAACTGACTTACTCTTAGTACCAACAATAAGGGTAAGTAACACGCTCACTCTTACTATCAATCATAAGGGTAAATAACGCACTTACTCTTGGTACCAACCATAAGGGTAAGTAGCGCACTTTCTCTTGGTACCAACCATAAAGGTCGTAACGCACTTACTCTTAGTACCACGTCGACTTCGAGATATCACTTCGTTGTCGGCTTCGCCAAAACCTCCTGGGCGACGGTTGCGCACCCCCCAGAACCTCGTCGCCCTGGTAACTTGGTCGACCAGGAAACCACCAAGTCGGCGTCGACTTGTGCGGCCGAAGTCAACCAACTGCTGTACGTGCTCGTCGACCACCCAGGTCGACGGCCACCAGCCGACTTTGCCAAGTTGGCCACTTTACAGGTCGATGAGTCCCGTCATCGACCACTAGTCGAGGTCGGTCGCCGGCTTCCCGTCATCTACGGCGTCGCAGTAGCCCTATGCAGGTCGACCTGCTCGCCCAAGTCGGTGTCGCCCACTACAACAGGTCGGCTGCACCTCCCGCACATCCGACCACGATTTCGGCTCCGCACACCCAACTCCTGTTAGCACTCCCCTGCCGCATTCACGCTTGGGCATCCCACACTAGGGCCACCCAGAACCCAATGGACAAAACTCTCAGAGAAAACTAAACGTCGCCGGCGTGCACACAACACACATCACGCCGGTCACCGCACCAGCCATGCAGAAGGGCACGGCACCTACTGCTGCACGTCACCGTCACCGTCGCCGACGTCGGCCAAGCGCACTTGGCCGATTGCGACGGAGCACCGATTGAAGGCCGGAAAGTGCAGCGCCTTCGTGAGGGAGTCGGCTCCTTCAGCTCCCCCAGCATTGCGGTGCTGCTGCTGGCGGCGAGCAGGTTGTCGACGTAGACCAGCACCCAGCAGGTCACCCCATCGTTGCCAACCTTGAAGTAGAGCGCCTGGTCAACCTGGCTCTTCTTCCAGTCGGCGCCGGTCAGGACGGCGTCAAGTGCCGAGTACCACAGCAACGGCGTCTGCTTCAGCCCGTAGAGGCTCTTCAACAGCTTGCACACCCGGCCGGTCCTGTTGTCGTAGTAGTCCGGCTGGTACATGTACAACACCCGGTCGAGTTTGCTCAGCAGGAAGGTGTTATTCATGTCGAGCTGCATCAGGTGCAAGTCGAGGACGGCGACGACGCTGAGGAAGATCCTCAGCGTGACGTAGCTCCCGACGCTAGCGTACGTCTCGACGTAGTCGGCGCCGTACACCTGTGTGAAACCCTTCACGACCAGCCTCGCCTTCTCCCGAGCGACAGTGTTGTCGACGTGGTACTTCGTCATCAGGACCCACCGGTTCTTCATGATGTTCACTCCGCGTGGGCGTTCGACCAGCTCCCAGGTGCCCATGCCGATCAGGCTGCGGATCTCCTCGTCCATGGCGGCCTTCACCGCCTTGCCCTTCCAGCTCGCCAGGGCCCCCTTCACCGACATCGTGGCGATGTCCCAGCGGTGCTCAGGGTCGGCGTGTACATCAGGGTTGAGCTTTGGCAGGTCAACGTCGGCAGCCGGCGGCAGGCAGGCATGGTAGCTCAGCCGCTCCGGCCGCCTCCGAAGTCGACCTGAACGTCGTAGTTCAGGCTGGTCGACCTGGACCTCTACCACGTTGCTGTCGGTGGACTCCTCCGCGGTCGACAACTCCCCTTTTTCGTCGCCGGCTTCACCGCCCTCGTCAGACTGCTGCTCCAAAGTCGGCTGCTCGTCCGACTTCTCCCCTGTCGTTGGCTTCCCTGCCAACTTTTCCTTTGCCAGCAGCTCTCCTGTCGGCTTGACTACCCGCTGCTCCCCTGTCGTCGGCTCCCCTGAGGTCGGCGACTTCTCTTTCTCGCCGACTTGCTTGACGTCACGTCGGCCGCCGGCGATGCCACTGGCCGACGCCACAGGCGACGCCCCAAGGCTCCCCTCAACGCCGGTGGCCGACGCCGGCGTCGGCTTCTGCAAGTCGGCAACAAGGGGAGTGACAGGGGAACAGGGGGAGGAGGAGAGGGTTGGACGTCGTCGACGTCCTCGTCATCCGGCTCGCCGACCTCGGCGAGCAACGGGAACGTCGTCGTGGAGGAGTCCGTCAGCGGGTTGGCCTGCGTCCGCCCCGATGCCGGCCCGTACTCCGTCTTGCACATCTCCAGCGACAGCGTCTCGTAGAAGATGTCCTCCACCGTGGTGACCACCTTGTTGTCGGTGAGGTCGAGCACCTCCCAGCCCTTGCTCGCTGGCGACACACCGAGGTGAAGCCCCCACTAGGCCTTCGGCACCAACTTCCCACCACGCTGCTGCTCGGGGACCATGAACTGCACCATGCAGCCCCACACGCGTTCCAGCGTGAGGTCGGGCTTTTTGCCGGTCAGGAGCTTGTGCGGCGTCGTCCCCGGCGGCAACACCGACCGCTCAAGACAGTTGCGCACCCAGACGGCCTGCCGCAGGGTGAGGTGCCACAAGTGGTGCTGCACACCCATGTGCAGCAGCATCGTCCGCACCGACTCGACACCGTCCGCATCTCCCTCTCCGCCATGCCGTTCTGCTGCGGAGTGTACGGGCAGGTCAAGTTGTGGACGATGCCATTCCCGTCCACGAAGTCGGTGAACTGCCTCCCGAGGAACTCCCCTCCGCGGTCGGAGCGTAGCATCAGCACTGACTTCTTCGTCTGCCGCTCCACCACCAGCAGCCACTTCTCGAACTCCCGCAGCACGTCGGACTTCTTGGCGACCGACTTCATCCATACGTAGCGGGTCTTGCGGTCCTTCAGCAGAAGGAAGTACAGGCTACCGTCCTTGGCGGCTACCCGAAACGGCCCGCACAGGTCGATGTGCACGACGGCCAGGGCCTCGTCGGCGTCCGAGCACGTATCGGGGAAGGTGTGCCGCGCCAACTTCCCGCCGACGCAGGAGACGCACGGCAGGTCGGCCCCGGACGACGGCTTGATGTCCAGGCCGGTGGCGACTTCATGCTTCGCCGAGCTCGTGATGGTGTCGACGCCGACGTGCGCGAGCCTCGCCTGCCATCTGTCCGGCGTCGACTTCGTCGCCGAGGCGATAGTTCGCAGGGCCACCGTCTCCTTTGTGGCCACGCCGGCTTCGTCGTGCAAGGGCGAAGGTCGGTGCAGAGTTCCCGGCCGGTGTAATTCGCCCGACCAAGCACTTCCCGGGCCGCCGAGACGAGCAGCATTTTGTCGCCGTCGTCTTGCAGCCGCACGCCGATGTCCTTCAGCTGGCCGCCCGAAAGCAGGTTCGCCTGCACGCCTGGGACATAGAGCACGTCGGAGATGAGGACCTGCCTCCCAGCCTCCCCTTGCAAGGCGACGGTGCCGCGGCCTTGGACGGATTGCAGCGCCCCATTGAAGCCGCGCACGTGCTTCACGTTGCCGCTCGGCCCCAGGTCGACGAAGACTATATACGTCCCCATCAAGTGGTGCGAGCAGCCGCTGTCGAGCACCACCACCGCCGGGTTCGCCTGCACGGCGTCTGCCACCGCCTTGAAGTCCTCTCCGGCCTCCGGCGCCAGCGAGACGGTCGTCTCCACGACGCCGACCAGCGAGCACGACGCCTCCCCGTCGCCTCCCCCTTTGCCGCCAGAGGAGAAGTCGGCGTCCTTCGCCGACGCCGTCGACTTCGTCCATTGCTTCTTCTTGCGCGGCTTCTCATCTTGACGTCGGCGACCGTTGGCCGACCTCCCGCGGCCCTCCTTTCGGTCGTCGTCGTCGGGGTCGTTGCGGTCGGGACACTCGAATACCGTGTGATGTGGGAGTTGCCGGTGTCATCGTCGAGCGAGTCACGCATACCGGGCAATACTAACATCCGGTGTATGAGGTTGTAGCCACTCGGCAATCCCTTGACGACGTGTGTGGTGTACGACGCCGTCGAATAGTCGACGCCGGCCATCCTCATGCTGGCCAGGATCCGCCGAGCTCAGTTGCAGTAGTCCGTCGCCGACTCCTGCTCGCTCATCCAGAGCTGGGTCAGCTGCTCCTCCAGCTGGCCGATGTACAGGTCGTCGGTCGCTTGGTAAGTCGACGTGATGAACCGCCACGCTTGGTGGCCGACGTCCAGTCGAAGTCGACACGGCTTCAGAGCAATCTGCACCATTGGCAAGCTGCACCTCGGGATGACCATGAAGGTCAGCATGTGAGCGGCGTGGAAATCCGCCTGCAGCTCAGCGTGGTCCTCGCCCGGCGTCGGCACGTCGCCGTCGGCGAAACCCTTCAGCTGGGCGATCCCCAGCTGCGACTCAATCGACTCCATCCACGTGATGGTACTAAGAGTAAGTGCGTTACTTACCCTTATCGTTGGTACTAAGAGTAAGTGCGTTACTTACCCTTATGGTTGGTGCCAAGAGTAAGTGCGTTACTTACCCTAACGGTTGGTACTACAAAAAAGTGCGTTACTTATCCTTATGGTTGGTACCAAGAGTAGGTGCGTTATTTACCCTTATGGTTGGTAAAAAGAGTAAGTGTGTTACTCACCCTTATGGTTGGAACCAAGAGAAAGTGCATTACTTACCCTTATGGTTGATACTAATAGTAAGTATGTTACTTACCCTTATGGTTGGTACTAAGAGTGAGCGCGTTAGTTACCCTTATTGTTGATACTAAGAGTAAGTATGTTACTTACCCTTATGGTTGGTACTAAGAATGCGTGCGTTACTTACCGTTATGGTACGTATTAAGAGTAAGTGTGTTACCTACCCTTTTGGTTAGTACTAAGACAAAGTGAGTTACTTACCCTTATGGTTTGTACTAAGAGTAAGCGCGTTACTTACCCTTATGGTTGGTACTAAGAGTAAGAACGTTACTTATCCTTACGGTTGGTACTAAGAGAATGTGCTTTATTTACATTTATAGTGGGTACTAAGTAAAAGCGCGTTACTTACCCGTGTTGTTGGTACTAAGAGTAAGTTCGTTCCTAAACCATGGTTGGTATTAAGTGTAAGTGGCTTTCTTACCGTTATGGTTGGTACTAAGAATATGTGCGTTACTTAACCTTATGGTTGGTACTAAGAATACGTGTGTTACTTAACGTTATGGTTGGTACTAAGAGCAAGACCCTTATGTTTGTTATTAAGAGTAAGTGCGTTACCTGCCCTTATGGTTGGCACCTAGAGTAATTGCATTTCTTCCTCTTATAGTTGGTACTAAGAGTAAGGGCCTTATTTACCCGGTACTAAGAGAAAGTGTGTTACTTACCGTTATGGTTTGTATTAAGAGTAAGTGTGTTACTTACCGTTATGAATGGTACTAAGAAAAACGTACGTTACTTACCCTTATGGTTGGTACTAAGAATACGTGTGTTACTTACCGTTATGGTTGGTACTAAGAGCAAGTGCGTTACTTACTCTTATGTTTGTTATTAAGAATATGTGCGTTACCTACCCTTATGGTTGGCACCTAGAGTAATTGCATTACTAGAGCCTATACGGGCTGAAGCAGTCGCCACTGCTGTAGTACAAGGCGCTGGACGACGTGCTGGTCGGTGCCGACTGGAATAAGAGCCAGGTCGACCGGGCACTCTACTTCAAGGTCGGCGACGATGGGGTGACCTACTGGGTGCTGGTCTACGTCGACGACCTGCTCGCTGCCAACAGTAGCACCACGATGCTGAGGGAGCTGAAGGAGCTGCTTGAGGCCGCCTTCGAGCTGCGTGAGATCTCGCCGGTGGTGAAGTACCTCGGGCTGGAGATCGTGCGTGACAGGCCGGCGAGGAAGTTGTGGCTGCACCAGCAGAGCTACGCCGACAAGCTGCGCAGGCGTTTCGTCGACGAGGAGCAGGGCGGTCGAGTCCCGAAGTCGACGGTCTCCGTCGACGCCTATGCCGAGCTGACGTTCGACGACGAGGAGGCTCAGGAGCGCGAGGAGGAGGAGTACCGGCAGAAGGTCGGCTCGCTGCAGTTCGCGGCGACAACGACGAGGCCGGACATCGCCTTCGCCTGCAGCAACCTGGGGAGCGGCCTCACGGTGAGGGGCGACCAGCACTGGCACGAGGTCGACCGCTGTCTCGCTTACCTCGCCGACACCCGTGACACCGCCCTGGAGTACGGCGGTGGACCAGAGTCGCTGAAGCTGGTCGGCTACGTGGACGCCGACGACGCCGGCGACAAGCAGAACAGGACGAGCACTGGTGGCTACGTATTCGTCTTTGGAGGGGCCGCAGACTCCTAGTCGAGCCAGCGCATCAAGTGGCAACGCTGTCGTCGACTGAGTCGGAGTACGTGGCGGCCACTGAAGCTGGCAAGGAGGGACGCCGACTTCGCTTCCTTCTTGCAGAGTTCCAGCTGCTGGACGCTGGGACGCCGACCGTCCTTCGGGTGGACAACAAGTCGGCCATCACAGTCGCCGAGGGCTTGGGGCTGCAAGACAACCTCAAGCACATGGAGCGACGCTATGCCTGGCTGCAGCACATGGTGAAGCGCGGGAAGTTCATACTGCGGTACATCCCGACCACCGAGCAGCCGGCCGACTTCCTGACGAAGGCGCTGCACTATCCGGCCTTCAACCGGTGCTCCGTCGCAAATCGGCCAAGTGCGTTTGGTCGACGTCGGCGACGGTGACGATGACGTGCAGCAGTAGGTGCCATGCCCTCTTGCATGGCTGGTGCGGTGACCGGCGTGCTGTGTGTAGTGTGCACGCCGACGGGCTATTTTCCGAATGATGCTGCCGTGTGGGCAGGGGGCCCAAGCGTGAACGCGGCAGGGGAGTGTCAACGGGAGTTGTGGTTGGCCCCGTCCTCGCTTGGGCGGAGCCGACTTCGTGGTCGGGTGTGCGGGAGGTGCAGCCGACCTGCAGTAGTGGGCGATGTCGACTTGGGCGAGCTGGTCGACGGGTTGGTCGACGTGCACGGGGCCACTGGGAGGTCGCCGACCTTGGGGCGCCGACCGCCGACGTCGACCTGAGGAGGGCGTCGACTTGGGAACGCCGACCTGGTGATGCCGACTTGATGTGGTCGGCTGACATCTGTGCTGGTCGACCTGGAGCTGGTCGACCAAGCGTGTGGTCGACTTGGTGAGATCGACCGGAGGTGGCCGTCGACCTGGGTGGTCGACGGGCACGAGGAGAAGGAGCTGGTCGACTTGGTTGCCTGGTCGACCAGGTTACCCGGGCGACGGGGTTCTGCGGAGGAGTGCGACAGTCGCCCAGGTGGTCTTGGCGAGGCCGACTTCGGAGGTGGTATCCTGAGGTCGACGTGGCTGATCAGGTGCAGCCACCAGCACGTGGACGATTTGGTGTATGCTGTGCAGGGGACGAAGCACAGCACGCCAATCAACTGCAAGCACCTGCGAAGCGGGTGCACTGCTGTCCTGCGGGTGCAATGCTGTGCAGCCGCCCTGCTGCAGCGTTGGCACGCCGTCGACTTGCAGTGTTGGCAGCCCGCGACTTTGCACTGCTGGAGCGCGGTCGACCATATCGTGCTGGAACGCGGTCGACCGTGCTGCGCTGGCAGTCGACCTGCATGCATGCTAGCATCTGATGTAGTCTTTCTTGCCAACTTCATTCTAACTATTGTTGTAAACTTTTGCTAGTGAAACTCTTGGCGAATTTCCCCGTGAATGCGTAAGTAGTGCAAGCACAAGCAAACGACTAAGGAACGAACGCAGAGATCACTCCTACCCCGTGCCTAGCCCGTAGACTAGCTCCCGTTGCTAGAGTTATCTCCGCAGTTCTGACCGGTCACTGCGACTCTTCCTACGCCGACGACGTGGAGACCTCCAGGTCTACTCAAGGATGTGCTTTAGCTTTCGCTCTGGAGTTGTGTAGTGGAGGTCTCTCAGCATCCTAGCTCGCTTTGTTGCGACTGGGAGGCACCGTTCTCTTCACTAGACGGCAGCTGTGAGGGTAGCGAAGTACCTGGCGACTACATCAGGCATGGGGCTTGTGCTGGGAGGGACACAGCCAGTTGTGCTGACCGGTCACTGCGACTCTTTTTACGCCGATGACGTCGAGACCCAGCGGTCTACTCAGGGGAACTGCTTCAGCTTGGGCTCTGGTGCTGTGTCGTGGAGGTCTACTCGGTCGTCGTCTGTGGCGCAGTCTAGCACGGAGGCCGAGATATACGCTGGTGTCATAGCTGCACAGGAGCTTCGCTGGTTGACCTTCTTGCTCACCAACCTTGGTGAGCGGCTGAGCTCTAAACCGACCTTGTTCGCTGACAACAACGCCATGATCCTGCTGTGTCGAGAGCCTCGACTGGAGAGCAGAGTGTAGCACATCGACGTGAGGTACTTTTTACTGCGAGAGCAGCAGCGACGCGGCCATGCACGCTTGGACTTTGTGGCCTCAGCGGCCAACACTGCAGACATCTTCACCAAGGCCCTTCCGCCTGGTGACCACCACAGGTCCTGTCTGCAGGTAGGCCTTGTTGAGGCAGGCCCTCGGTTGCTGTAGTCTAGCCTCTTGTTTCTTGCTCTGTTTGTCCTTGCGTTTACATATATTTGTGAACTCTCGAATTGGCCTTGTGGCCGCTTGTGCTCAGACTGTGTGGTGACTTCGTGATCCAACCTTAGCTTTGTGTTGTTGCTTCCCTTGACTGGTCTTGTGACTTTTTGTTTACATTGCTTGCTCTTTGATGCCCCTCACTTCGCCTATTGGGGTGTGTCAAACTATGTTCATATTTGTGATAGGCTAGAGTGAGGTAGATTGTATGAGTACAACTCTTTAGGGTTTGCATATGTATCTCATGCTTGCAAGTCAAACACACATTCTGCCGTTCTAACTCTGAGAGGAGTGTGGGTGGATGTTCCAAAGGGTCCTACTTCGACAACCTTTTTTTCGGGACGCCACGTCACGAAGTATGCCTGCTGAGGTCAATTTTGGAATTTATGAGTCAGCACGTGCACGAATTCGCGTTATAAACAAATAGAAATGTACACGCTATTTGATTTTACGTAAAATGGTCTCTTACAACGGGACTCCTCTTTGTAAGAATATACCCCAATAGAAAACAACGGTGTCTTCAATTGGACACTATATTTTATCCAGGTGCTTACAGTATGTGCACTTGGGTTTCAGCTCTATCAATGGAGAAATGATACAATAGGGCCCACAATTTGTTTTGCCCACCCTGTCAAGTCAGGGTTTCAGGCCTGCTGTACCCTGACTCCTAGTGTAAAATTTTCCATACCCTGCTGAAAACGGCCTATAAAGTTCGGTACACTGATTTTGTCTGTATAACTTTGCAGTTAGGATGTTTACTATGCAGTTTAGCCAAGTCATAAAATTCACATGTAACAGTTTGTATTATTACAATCCTAGCACACAAACACCATCTACGCACTGCTTGGCACACTACCAACTACTTCGTCATCTACGAACTGGGCCTCGCTAGCCTTGCTCTTGTCAAAGTCCTTGGTGGAGCGTCGCAGCTTCTCTCCGCGGAAAATGGCGACCACTTCGTACCAGTCGACCTTATATTGCAGCAGGGAACAGCGCATTAGATACTCCAGGCTGCTGTCAGCGATGCTGTCGCGTCCCCAGCTCATGATCAGATTCTGCTTGCTGAATCCACGTTCACACTCAACCGTGCTCAATGGCAGCACGGCGACAGACTGACAAATGCGCATGATGTTGGGGAATGACTGCTACCAGGCATCGTCGCGCAACATGTTCCCCAACGCCTGATGGAAATCTTCATTGTTGTGCTGGGAGAACATTGTGGATGTGAACATCCACAGTTCCTGGCCGGCCCTCTGATAGTCGAACCCTGTTGAGGTGGGGGGGGGGGGGGGGGGGAGGGGGGGAGAACTTGGGCTATGCTTGCAGACACGGGTAGGAATGGGGGGCATTATTCCAACAAGAACACATCTGGTGCATGTGCATGGGAAACCATGGGCCACAGACAGATAAACAGAAACAATATGCAGGAGAGTGATGCGGCGCGGTCAACTCAGAATCTCACCAGGCAGTTTGTCGTTGTACAGCTTGTGCAGTTGGCCCAGCCACTTCTTAAATGCCTCTACACGCTTGTGTGAAAACAAAGAACGAGGAATGAATTGACTAACAGCAGGATGGGTACAAGTACTAACCCGAATTGGGTTGTACCCCATATGGGCTACCCCACTACAGCCTACACAAGCTATAGCATATAAGTTTGACACACCCCCATAGGCAAAGTGGGGGAGAACAAGAGGTCACAAGACCAGTCAAGAAAGGCAAAGCAAGCTCAGGGTGGATCACGACGTCACCACGCATTCTGAGCACAAGCAAATCGCCACAAGGCCAGTTCACATGCAGAGTTATATAAAGGAGAACAAGCAATACAGTGATCACAACCTAGCAAGTGGAAGCATGCATGTATATGTATAGAGATCACAGTACAAGCAGAGTCAAGAAGTAAGCAAGTGAGGCCCAGTGGGCACAAGGCCTAGAACAGTACAGAAACGCTGATGATCACAAGGCTGAAGTGCCTTGGTGAAGACATCAGCAGTGTTGGCCCGAGTGGCCACGTAGACAAGACGAAGCTGACCACGCTGCTGCAACTCTCGAGCAAGGAAGTAGCGCAGAGCGATGTGCTTCGTCCTGTGCTCCAGTCTGTGCTCCTGACACAAGGCAATCATGGCCTTGTTGTCGACGTACAGCACTGGAGGAGAACGAGGCTGGCTCTCCCAGGTCGGTCAGCAGGTAGGTGAGCCAGCGTAACTCCTGTGCAGCCATGGCCCCTGCGTAGATCTCAGCCTCACAGCTGGAGCTGAGAACAGAAGACGAGCGGGTAGACCGCCAAGAAACAGAGCCGGAGCCACGGCTGAAGGTGTAACCCTGTGACGACCGCTAGCACGAGCCCCATGCCCGACGTACTGCACAAGTAGCGCAACACCCTCTTAGCGGCATCCATGTGCTCCTTCCGGTGTCTCCCAGGAGCGACATAGCGTGCCAGAATGCTAAGAGGGTAGGCAAGGTCAGGTCGAGTGCAGGTCATCAGGTACATGAGGCAGCCCACAAGCTCTGGGTACGGACCACTCGGCTCTACGGACTCGTCCGAAGGTGGAGCTGAGAGCGAGTGGCAAGTAGGCAGAGGAGTGTGCTGTGGCGAGGAGTACGTGAAGCCAAGGCGCTGAAGGACCTGCTGCACCATGTGTGACTGAGTCAAGGTAATGGTGCGCTGTGCTCTGTCCCGGGTGATCCGCAAGCCAAGATATCTGCTCAGCTCACCCAGGTCTGTGCACGTGTGCCTCTTCTGCAGCTCCGATTTCACGTGGGCGAGTCCCTCAGTGTCAGCAGTAGCAAAGACCAAGTCGTCGACGTACACGAGGACGTAGAACGGCGGCAGAGAGGTGTCGGTGCGTAGAAACAGCGACGGGTCAGCAGTGGAAGGAGCAAAACCAAGAGCCACAAGAGTCTTCCTCAGTGTGTCGTGCCACTCACGGGGCGCCTGGCGGAGACCGTAGACTGGCCGCCGGAGGCTCCACTGGGTACCAGCAGGAAACGACCCAGTGAAGCCAGGTGGGCGGCGCAGCCAGATCTCCTCGTACAGGCTGCCCTGTAAGAAAGTTGTGCTGAAGTCAAGAGAGTGAAGCTCGTAGTCACGCTGAGCGGCGACGTGCAGCAGCACCCGAAGAGTGGTCATCTTCGGGGTAGGGGAGAAGGTCTGGAAGAAGTCAACTCCGTGTCGCTGACTGAATCCTCGTGCAACGTAACGCGCCTTGAAGACAGGCGGAGAACCCGGCGGCCGCTTCACCCTGAAAATCCACATGCCATCGACTATGTTCGCCCCAGGAGGGAGAACCTCGTCGACGTAAGTGCCTGTGGACTTCCAGGATGGCATCTCTGCGACCATGGTTGTCTGCCACTGAGAGGAGTAGGGACCCGTAATCGCCTCTGCGTAAGAGCGCGGGGTCGAGATGTCTGGTGCATCCGGGTCTCCCTCAGGTGCAAGCAGCATGGACACGAGATGAGGTAAAGCAGCAGCAAAGCACTCAAACTCCTCCTGTCTGTCCTCAAGGACGTCCGTGCCAAGAGCACACTCACCCCCGACGGACGGAGGACAGACAGACTCAGACTCAGCAACAAGGCTAGCGGCGTAGTGAAGACGGCAGGCGGCAGCAAAGTCAACAAGCTCAGCAACTAGAGCAGACGCAGCAGTGGACTCAAACGAAGGGTCAGTGACAACAGTGGCCAGGAGACGCGTGACCGTAGGACTAGCAGCACGAAGGGAGTCAGACTCCGGGTCCGGACCCTCAGGAAGAGAGGACGCAGGAGGAGACGGCAGAGGGACACGCTGTGGAGCAGTGGAAGGACGAAGTGCCATCAGGTGTGTGCCGGGGACAGGAGGAGGACGCTGACGCGGAACACGACGACCAGTGCAGACAGCGCGAACAGGCGACGCAGGACGAGACCCAGGCGACGCAGGACGAAATTCAGGTGACGCAGGACGAGACTCTGGCTCACGACGCTCCGTAAGACCTCTACTCGGCCCAGAGTAAGGAGAAGGACCAGGCAGTGGAGAGGCTGGCTGTAACTGCGACTGCGACTGGTCAGGCTGTGGACTCAGTAAGGGTGGAGTAGGACCAGTAGAAGGCGGGAGGCCAAGAACCTGCTGAAGGAGCGGAACGTAGTACGGCCGCGGCCGCGTAGCGCCTCCAGAAACAGCAGAGATAGCACTAGTACCCCAAGCTCCAGGGTCTCCAGCTCCAAATCCCGCAGCACCACCAGCTCCAGCACCTCCAGCAGGAACAGCTCCATCGCCTCCAGGTCCAACTCCTGCAGCACCACCAGCCCCAGCAGCTCCAGTACCTGCAGTACGAGCACCTTCGGGACCAGCGGCTCCAGCACCTCCAGCAGGTCCAGCACCAGCAGCACCTCCAGCACCAGCAGTACCTCCAGCAGCTCCAGCTCCAGCAGCACCTCCAGTACCAGCAGTACCTCCAGCAGCTCCAGCACTAGCAGTACCTCCAGCAGCTCCAGCTCCAGCAGCACCTCCAGCACCAGCACTACCTCCAGCAGCTCCAGCACCAGCAGGACCTCCAGCAGCTCCAGCTCCAGCAGCACCTCGCTGGAGTCTCCAGCGGCGAGCAAACCACTCGCGCAGCTGCGGTGGAGAGAGAGGCTCCCGCCGCGACGAGGCACCTGCAGGAACTCCAGTAGACTAAGCACCCCCAGTCTCAGCAACCGCAGACTCAGCACCCCCCAGGCTCAGCACCCCCAGGCTCCGCACCCTCAGACTCAGCAACCCCAGGCTCAGCACGCTCAGGCTCAGCACCCCCAGGCTCCGCACACTCACGCTCAGCACCCCCAGCAACACCACCCCCAGTAGCAGCACCAGAGTCAACCGCTACCTCGACAGGCTCGACAGCGTCTACCAGGGACACACCTGAGGGAGCAGGACCCTGAGGGGGGAGGGGGTCTACCGGAGGAGGACCTGGTGTAAGGAAGAGCGGCGGGGGGGGGGAGAGAGGAAGTGCGGTAGGGGAAGAGACGGTAAAAGGGAACCGACTCGTCGAACGTGACGTCCTGAGAGGGCAGGACACGGCACGAGGTGGGGTGGTAAAACTGCCAGCCAGGCGCGTCAGGGACAAAGCCAAGGAAGACGCAGGGAATAGCACGGGCGGAGAGCTTGTCCGCAGTAGTATCGCGGACAGAGGCACGAGAACCCCAGACCCGAAACACTGACGTATTGCCAACCTTCCCCGTCCAAAGCAGTGTGGGCGAGGTCTCCGGCAAGGAGACACGGGGCCAGAGGTTGAGCTGATGCGCAGCGTATCGGACCGCAAACGGCCACAGAAAATGGGGGGCAGCCGCATGGACCATGGAGGTACGAGCGACCTCCATGACTAAGCAAATGCGGCGCTCAGCAATCCCATTCTGCTGCGGTGAGGCCGGGAGCGTGAACGTCTAGCGAATGCCCTTCCCACGACAAAAGTCCCGCAGAAAGTCAGAGGCAAACTCACCACCTCTGTCAGAGTGCAGACGCAGGACGGGAAAGTCCGTCCCGAACCGCTCGCGGAGCTGGAGACGGGCAGCGCGGATCCAGGGGAAGACCGTGGTGTAACGCGTGTAGTCGTCAACGACCAGCAAAAATTACCGCTCGCGGTCCTGTCCACGAACGCGGGCTGGGCCCCACACGTCCATGTGGAGGGTCTGCAGGGGAGCAGTCGTCGGGGGAAACGAGGAGGAGTGAGGAGCGGCGCGCTGCCGCCCCTCGACACAGGGAAGACAGGGAGGAGCAGGCGAGGGTGGGAGGGGCGGGAGAACCCTGGGAAGACCAGAGACAAGGACACGTCGGTGCATGCCACAAAGGCGCTGCACCGAGGGGTGACCAAGACGGTGGTGCCAAAGGACAGTCTGGTGCGACAAAGCGAGACACGAGCAGGGGGCCGCTAGCTGATCTGACGCAAACGCAGACGCAGACGCAGCTACCTGAGGGGACACAGTAGTCAGTGTGTACAGACTCGAGCCAGGCGCTCGGGTGAACGTGGCCAGGTGCCGACCAGTCCGGGAGCACGTACAGTGGGTCACACGCTGACCTCCAGGAGTGAACGGATCAACCCACTCATCCTGGAGGTCAGCTCCACTCACCAAGTTCGTAGAGAACGAGGGGAGGTGGAGACTCGACAGTGAGCCAGACGGGACAGCCGGACACGGGAGGACCGTGGAGGAGTGCGCAAGGACGGGGCCCCCAGAGGGGTCCGCCAGGGAGACTGCAACTGGCCGACTGAGCGTCGTGAGTGTGGTGCTGTCGCGAAAGAAGGAGCGGGAAGCACATGAGTCAAGTGTGAAGGTGTGCAAGGCCTCAGCAGGCGCAGTACCAGAGAGAGCAGACTCACCAGCACCTGGAGGAGCAGACTCACTAGCACCTAGAGCAGCAGCCTCACCAGCACCTAGAGCAGTAGACTCACTAGCACCTAGAGCAGCAGCCTCACCAGCACCTAGAGGAGCAGACTCTATACTTGGGTCAGGCGGGACACACAGGTAGCAGGCATCCTCAGCACTAGTGGACAATGCATACATGGCAGTGAGGATAGCATCATAGTCAAGAGCAAAGATATCCACCCTCTGCCTAAGCAGCTCCAGCCAGTCGGGGAGCTCAGCCTCGTCGCCCCACTCGGTACGCCAGGAGTCGCTCAGACAGGCGAAGCAGCGGGACTGCGTGTGACCAACCGTCCCGCAAGTCTGACCAGCCCGATCACCTGTGCGAATGACGTACGGGCAGCGAACGGTACTCTGAGACCCTCTACTCTGAGCGTACCACTCACGAAGCTGCAGGGGCGTAAGGGTCTCGCGCGGGCGCCGCTGCAGCTGCATCTGGCCACCGCCAGAGGCTCCCGACTGACCAGCTCCAGGGCGACTGCCACGACGGCCGCCGCCACGACACCAACTAGCGTACCACTCACGAAGCTGCTGGGACGTGAGGGACTCTCGCGGACGTCGCTGGAGCTGCATCTGGCCACCGCCAGTAGCAGCAGTAGCAGAAGTAGCAGCAGTAGCAGCAGTAGTAGCAGTAGCAGCAGTAGCAGCAGTAGCAGCAGTAACAGCTGTAGCAGCAGTAGCAGCAGTAACAGCTGTAGCAGCAGTAGCAGCAGTAGCAGCACGAGCAGCGCGGGCAGGACGTAGCGGCTCAGGAGGGCAGGGCGGCGCAGCTCGGCAGAGCAGCGCGACTCGGCAGAGAGGCGCTGCTTCGCTGAGCGGCGCGGCTCGGCTGGGCGGCGCGGCCCGGTTGGGCGGCGCGGCTCGGCAGGCAGGCAGGCGCGGCAGGCAGGCAGGCAGGCAGGCGCGCGGGTAGCGCGGGGAGGGCAGGTGCTCACCAGGGGCGGGTAGGGCAGGTGCCACCGGCGGCGGTAGGCGCGCGACTGGCGCGGGTAGGGCAGGCGCTCGACGGGCGGCTGCATGTGCTCGACGGGCGGGTCCCCCAGGGCGCCGCGACGGGCGACGGGATGGCGGGGGGGGGGGGGGGCGCGTGCGGGTCCCCCAGGGCGCCGCGACTGGCGACGGGATGGCGGGGGGGGGGGGGGGGGGGGGGGGGGGGGGGGGGGGGGGGGGGGGGGCGCGGGTGCAGGGTAGGGCCGCGACGAGGCGGCTGCAGGTCAGGGCCGCGACAGGGCGGCGGTACAGCAGGGCCGCGACGAGCGGCTGAGGGCAAGGCCGCGACAGGTGGCGGCAGGGCAGGGCCGCGACGGGCGGCAAGGTCAGGGCCGCGACGTGAGGCGGCAGATCAGGGCCGCGACGGGTGGCTGGGTCAGGCCGCGACTTGTGGCGGCAGGGCAGGGCCGCGACGGGCGGCAGGGCAGGGCGCACGACGGGCGCGTAGGGCAGGGCCGCGACAGCGGCTGCACACGCTCGACGGCAGGGCCGCGACAGCAGGGCCGCGACGGTAGGGCCGCGACGGCAGGGCCGCGACGGTCGGGCAGGCGCTCGAAGGCGCACAGCAGGGCAGGCGCAAGGGCGCAGGTTAGGCAGGCGCGAGGCGCACGACGGGGCAGGCAGGCGCGGCAGCACGCTTCGGGCAGGGCAGGAAAAAAAAATCGTGGTGGGCCCTTTAAAATTTCGTTCCCACTAGGGGACCTGCTCTGAAACCATGTGAAAACAAAGAACGAGGAATGAATTGACTAACAGCAGGATGGGTACAAGTACTAACCCTAATTGGGTTGTACCCCATATGGGCTACCCTACTACAGCCTACACAAGCTATAGCATATAAGTTTGACAGCTTGGCATCATCTGCAATGTACGAAGCTGTGCGAAACAGCTTCGTACCTTCCAGCAGGTTCAGGTCGTGCATGCGCCACTCCAGCTCCTTGTCCAAGGCCCGCACGAAATTCAGCGCCAGCTCGAAGCACGCGGTGACAACTCCTTCCGTGTCGTGCCCATCCAGTTGATGCTCGTGCAGAGTGAAGACAAACGACACGGGATTCCCGTCACTGTCAACACCTTCCGCCCGCATCTCCCTTATCTCCGTCGACTGGTGGTTCTTGATGAACTCCGGGAGCTGCATCTTCTCCTCGCTTCCGAAGTGGTGTCCTGGTTGCATGTCGAAGTAGAGGGCTTTCAGGCGCATCCTGGTTTGCTGCACGATGTGCGCCACCAGGGTGACGTCAATCTGCACATCGGGAAGAGAAAAGGTCAGAGAAATCTCGTGATACTACACCAATGTACAGAGGACGAGATGCATGGCAACCAACACCCTCACCTGGCGTTGCTGGAAGCGCTGGTTGAGGTTGTTGAGTTCCCACAACACATCCGCAAGGAATCTGAGGAGGAAGTGGAACTTGAACGATGTAACCATCTCGTACAAGTCATTTTTGTACTCCTTCATCACCACGACTGCTGCTGGGAGTATCTCAAGCAGACGTTGCACCGCCTCACCTCGCGAGAGCCAGCGCACAGCGTGTATCCCCTACGCCTCCAAGTTCGTCTGGCAGAAGATTTTTTGCAGTTTTTGAAACTTATAGTGCTGCACGCTGCTGCGGCCAATCTCGTCTGCGAATGCACGCACGACATCATCGACCATGCCTAACTCCGGGACTGCATCCGCGGCATCACGGGCAGCGAGCGCCTCCCTGGAAGAACAAACACAGATTACAAGACGAGTAAGCAAACACTAAGAAAGTTAACCAAAATAAGGAACATGTGGGTCAACCGCTCACCTATGCGCGATACAGTGGGTTGAGGCGAGGTGTGGAATCCCCAGTCGCAGCCTCGCCACGACCCCATTGTTCTTCCCGACCATGACGTTTGCGCCGTCGGTTGAAATGCCTGAGATCTTCTGCAGGTCGATCCCGATCCCTGTGAGGTGCTGCACGACGACAGAGGTGAGAGACGCAGCGTTAGTGCGGTCGGCTGTAATCAACGTTAGAAACTCGGTTACCACCGTCTTGTTTTTTATTAAGGAACGCAGATTATGAGATGTTTCCCATGAATGCGGTCGGTGCTTTTGTCTAGGGAAATCCAAATCCAATGGGATTCCAACAGGTGAAGCCGTTGGGTCTCTTAGAGATACGTAGAAATGGCACGCAGGTTCTCCTTGAATCCGGAACTGCCAAGAACAAATGAAACAAAATAAGTACTGCAAATAGCGGGAAAAACGACTACCATAAATAAAAACCCAACCACACTTACTTGGTGTAATAAGCGCCGTAACCTCCAGAAGGAGGAAGGTCTGGTAACCCCTCCTTAGCCAAGAACCAGCAAAGAAGGACGAACATCGCGATGGGCGCGTCTGCCTTGCAGACAAAGAGTGCGATGTGGAGGCAGCAAATGATGTGCCGGGTAGAAGCATCCGCCGTCTGCTACCGAGTGATCGTTGCTTGCTTTTCTTTGGCCGCCTCTGCTGTCGCCTCGTTGTTGAGTGCCTGTTTGTGGGCTCGGGTAGACGAGTGAGTGCGGATTCTCCCTATCTGCAAGTCTCGACCACCGTCACCCCTCACCCCGTTGGCAGTGTGAGCGGTTGGATCTTCGTGCTTCACGCAAATGGCAGATTTCAAAGACGGCCTACCGTTAGCCATGCGATTTAGTCGCAGCCATCTGAATTTACCTGCCCACTGCGTGTCAAAGGTGTCCTTAATCACTTCGTACTCAGCTTCAGCAGTCGCGGTGGGAGGCTTCGGCTCGTCAGGAGCAGCAGGCCATGTTGGTGATGCCGCCTTTCGGGGAGGAGGGGCGCCCCAGAGCCTATGCTGCGTGTAGGTCGCACCAACACGATGTCGCTTCACGGGCGTGCTGTTAACAGTTGACGGTGACGCCGTGTATGGCTTCGACGAGCCTTCGCCACCGCCAGGAACTAGCACCAGACATGGGTGTGGATCAAACACCGTCGGTGAGTTCGACGGCTCGAACGGATAAACGGTTCCTACGTGACATTCCGGAGAGGCTTCACGCGGTGGCTGTGAGATGGGAACGCTATAGTTTTCTCGGTGGCGGAGTAAAACTCCCAGCACGGAGAGGTCGTTTCTGGTGCTACCAGGCGGATCTGGCTGTGCAGCAGGCATGTTTGAGAGACCCTGCCGAGAAGGAAGAGAACGGTGAACAAGAAAGGGTCCCCTTGGGAAAGCACGAACCACACCAAGCCCCTTACTGAGTGATGCCCGCGCAGCGTGGGAAATGCATGGCTGGTACTGCAGCACAACAACGACTGCCATGTTATGCGTAGGACACCACGAAACACAGTTGGCGCGCTTAATGGCACAGTTGGCAATGGGATTGGCGTGGTGTGGCAGGATTCCGGGGTGCGTTGGCTGAAGTGTGGCTCAAACAACCAATAGGAAGAAGAGGCGCCCCGCCGACATTTTTTTTCCGCCGCCTGTGGTCGAAAACGACAAGGGAGGCGGTGGGACCATGTAACGATTTGTCAGGACGTTAAGTGTGGCCGGATCCTCGGTACGAAAGATCCGGTATCAGTGTAATGCACAGCGAACCCTGTACAGGCAGGGTAACAAAACCGGTGTCAGTGTAAAACAAAAGTTATCCTTTTTTCTCTAGGGTAAAAATCTTGGTACACTGATTTTGCAAGGGTAACTGCCAAAAAACGGCCGCCCATCAGGGCAAAAAGGGTATTTTACCCTGATATTTTGGGCCCTGAATAGGGCTCAGGGCAGGCCCTACGATATCAGGAATTTTTCCCTGAAATTCCTGATTTTCTGCCTAGTTTTGTGTACCTACACTGATTTTTCAGTGTTGAGATTTTTGTGACACTGATTTTCCAGCCTTTATTTCATAGCTAACACTGACTTTTCAGTCTTTTATCGAAGTGTACACTGAATGCACATTCCGAATCCTTCCCGTAAAACACCCGAGAGATTCAGTCAACCAACATTTCCACATTGTACACGTAAAACAACGTAAGACACTGACGGCTGACAGGATGAACTGTCCAGCGGTTAGTGAAATTGATACCGAATAGTAAAGTTCTCGGTTCGAATCCCTCGGCTGTCATGTTTCGTTAAGACTACTCTGATATAAAAGGCATGATGCGATCGACAATTCAGGCTTGTGTTTTTAGGAACCCTGAAAATTCAGGCTTTTTTTTTTCACAGGGACCCTGATGTATCAACGTCCCTAAATGTGAATCTGAGGGCCTGGCTCAGGGCGTAACCCAGTGAAGTGTCAAAAGGGCTAGTGTCATGACATCTTTCTTGGACCAATCGCGAGGCGAGAATGAGTTGGTGTCATGACACTAGCCCTCTTGACACTTGGCTGGGATACGCCCAGGCCCTACGATATCAGGAATTTTCCCCTGAAATTCCTGATTTTCAGCCTACTTTTGTGTACCTACACTGATTTTTCAGTGTGTAGATTTTTGTGATACTGATTTTTCAGCCTTCATTTCATAGTTAACACTGATTTTTCAGCCTTTTATCGAAGTGTACACTGAATCCACATTCCTAATCGGGAAAATATGCGAATGGTAACATACATGGGGCTTTATAACACGTACGGTAACCATAACAATGAATTTTCACGCGTTTGGTAACTCGATTCACGCGTTTGGTAACTATACACTGGCAAGCCATCACGCGAATGGTAACTAGAAGAAACCCTCGTCCAACTTGACCCTGATTCTGGTTTTTCCCGCTCGCGCCAGACTGAATTGACGAGTCCTGAAGCACGAAATTCTGACACACTTTCCGAAATTCTGACACACTTTCCGAAATTCTGACACACTTTCCGAAATTCGGACTATTTTGTAAACAGTTGCTGTTTTGAAAACCGTTTCTCATATAACGCTGATATTCTGGCGCTCGCGGAAAACTGATTTTACTTAATTCTATCGAACAACCGGGGCAAAAAATATATACCCCTTTCGGATGGCAAATGATTTTGAGAGCATCAACCCTAAACTCCTTGCGACAGGGCGTTCAATGCTATTTCTACAATAAAGGCATGCCATTCGGAAGGATGTATTATTTTCTCACCTCCAAAATTATCCCACGCTGCACTAATCACACATTTATTTTTTATAAAAGTATTGTCGCTTTTCCGGGAAAATTTCATCATTTTGCAATTATGCAATCATGCTTGCAAGAATATTATTGTACTTGTTAGTACTATATTTCAGAGCTTAAAATAGATATGAAACGGCTCTGAAACTATTTGGTCCGTGGTAATTGAACAAACGCGATCCTTCAAAGTCACGGCGGGAATCGTTCAAGATCGATTAAACGGTGCGTGAAATATTTCAATTTAACAAATTCCTCTTAGTCAGGATCATTTCGGCAGGAGTTTCATCTAGTTACCATTCGCGTGATCATTCGCCTGTGCTAAGTTACCAATTGCGTGAAACGAGTTACCAAACGCGTGAAAATGCACTGTAATAGTTACTGTACGCGTTAAAGAGCCCCATGTATGTTACCATTGACATACTTTCCCTTCCTAATCCTTTCTGAAAAACGCCCGAGATGACCAGTACTCCAACAATTTGTGTTCGTCAACGTTACAAACAGATCGCCAACAGCTTGGTATGTCTCAGTTGTGGGTGATAGTACCGTTGAAGTGTAAGGTTTGCGGCTCGAGGCCCCGAGCTGTCATATCCCGAAAGTGATCGGTCACTGATCGAAGATATTATGTGGGTGAAAATAATAGTTTTTCAGAGATAACCCTGATGAAGCAGGCATTTTTTTTTAGGAACACTGAAAATCAGCCTTTTTTTCACAGGGACCTTGATGCATCAACGTCCCTAAAAGTGAATCTGAGGGCCTCCTCAGATTCACTTTTAGGGACGTTGATGCATCAGGGTCCCTGTGAAAAAAAGCCTGAATTTTCAGGGTTCCAAAAAAAAATAGCCTGAATTTTCAGGGTTTCTAAAAACAAATGCCTGAATATCCTATCACATTATGCATTTGTACAAGAGATTAGCCTTCACGAAACATGACAGCCGAGGGATTCGTACCGTTGAACTACCGTATAGCCCCGGATATAAGCGCATATGCGCTTATAATAAAATCATTTTTTTAGGGGGTGGCGCTTGTAGTTGAGTAACGGCCATAAGCGCCGGCGCTTATATAATGACAATACAAAATTATATATTTAGAGCACCAAATTGTATCATTTCCTTTTTGCCATTTCAACCGAGTCGAATTTTTTTGGCGTCACAAAGCAGAATCGCGCGCGAGCGATATTCTGCCAGCACACAGAGGAAAACACACGTCATGCCAGCACATCCTGACTGGACGCGCAGCCAGTCAGGTCTTCGAGAGTCAAACGAAGCGAAATTGAAATATGACTCGCTGCAAAATGAATCTCGTTAATGTTCTAAGCAATATTTTAAATTTAAATTACACATGCGCTTATAATAAGTAAAGGATTTTTAGGGGGGGCGCTTATAATCGAGGAACGGCCATAAGCGCCATGCTCCAGATAGAAGCGCCGGCGCTTGTAATAGGCCGGCGCCTATATCCGGGGCCATACGGTAACCATTCGGTATCAGTTTCGCTAACCACTAAGACAGTTAAACCTGTCAACAGTCAGTGTCTGTTCTTTAGACAATATAAAATACAAATGTTGGTTGACTGAATCTCTCGGGTGTTTTACGGGAAGGAGTCGGAATGTGCATTCAGTGTACACTTTGATAAAAGTCTGAAAAATCAGTGTTAGCTATGAAGTAAAGGCTGAAAAAATCAGTGTCACAAAAATCTCAACACTGAAAAATCAGTGTAGGTACAAAAATCTAGGCTGAAAATCAGGAATTTCAGGGGAAAATTCCTGATATCGTAGGGCCTGCTGGATACGCCCTCAAACATGATTACAATTGAAAAAGGCACAGACATGCGAATAAATACTGCAGAGGTGTGCATACCTTGCCTCACATTGCATCGTTTTCCACGATGGGGCAATCCTCGCTTGTTCACTCCATTGCACTTATATTTCGAGCGGTACCAAGCTTTCCGGTACATCCTCTAGTGATCGCATCTGTTAGGATACACGATGTTTATCGCTACTAGTAACTAGTGACAGTGAACAGTAAGTCCACAATCCTACCTAGCGTCCCGCATGCATGCATTTTCAGCGCAAAGGCCTTCCATCAGCAGCAGGCAATGGTGGAGTGTCACTGCTTGCCGTCAGCGTCAGCGTCGCCCTTGCCCCTGGCGTGGCGCAGGCGCTCCTTCTCCTCCTCCACCTGCGCCAGCATGGCCTCCAGCTCCGCCTCCGGCATCGCCTCCAGCCGCTTCTGCTCCGCCCACCACCGTCATCGTGGTGGGTGGTTGGTACGGGGGAAAGAGATGCGAGTTTGAAATGAGTGACACGATGGGTAACAAATGGATGACCAAATCGGTTATTAAAAAGTGTAAATCAATAAGGTTGGTTAGTATGGGTGATGGGAATGGATGATGGGAATGGGTGATGCGAATGGGCGATGGGAATGGGTGATGGGAATGGGTGATGGGAAGGGGTGATGGGAATGGGTGATGGGAATGGGTGATGAAATGGGTGATGGGAATGGGTGATGGGAATGGGTGATGGGAATGGGTGATGGGAATGGGTGATGGGAATGGGTGATGGGAATGGGTGATGGGATGGGTGATGGGAATGGGTGATGGGAATGGGTGATGGGAATGGGTGATGGGAATGGGTGATGGGAATGGGTGATGGGAATGGGTGATGGGATGGGTGTGCAGCGGCATGCAGAGGAGTGGTGGAATGACGGACCTTCATAACAGCGTCCTCGTAGTCCTTGAGCTGCTTCACATACGTCATCTCCTTATTGCCCACTCGCCACACATAGCTGGCCGTCCACACCAAGCACAGCCCCAACACCAGCACCAGCTGCACCACACTGCCCGACTGGAACGAGTCAAACCCCGCCAACTGACCACGAGGGGGGGACGGGGGGAGGGGAGATGAGGATTGCTCAGGTACTGCCACTCCCAACATTACGTCCCCAGGGCGTAACAAACGAATGTGAGAAAGAGAAAAAATGAAAGAAAAGAAAAGAAAAAATAGAAAGAAATAAAAGAGTAGACACCAAAATTCGAAGGAACTTGGCAGTGTACCGAATTCACCCTGCCGTGCTACCTGTGTCACCTCCAGGCGTCCTCACCTCCAGGCGTCCTCACCTCCAGGCGTCCTCACCTCCAGCCGTGCTCACCTCGAGGCCCTCCTGTCTCACCTCGAGGCCCTCCTGTCTCACCTCGAGGCCCTCCTGTCTCACCTCGAGGCCCTCCTGTCTCACCTCAGCCGTGCTCACCTCCAGCCGTGCTCACCTCCAGCCGTGCTCACCTCGAGGCCCTCCTGGCGGTACTCACCTCGAGGCCTCCTCACCTCGAGCCGTGCTCACCTCGAGGCCGTACTTGAGGGCGACACCAGCGACGGTGATGCCGACGCCGATGAGAATCACGTCCAGCCGCGTGTAGCCGAAGGGCGGCTGGGGGATGCACCGCCATGCACACACGGGAGAGGGAGGGCGGGTGGGATGGGAGGCAAGGGAGGATGTGCGGATGGTGCCCCATGATGATGGTGCCCCATGAGGTGGTGCCCCATGATGGTGGTGCCCCATGATGGTGGTGCCCCATGATGATGGTGCCCCATGATGATGGTGCCCCATGATGGTGGTGCCCCATGATGATGGTGCCCCATGATGGTGCCCCATGATGGTGCCCCATGATGATGATGCCCCATGATGATGGTGCCCCATGATGATGGTGCCCCATGATGGTCCCTCCCTCGCTCCCTCGCTCCCTCGCTCCCTCGCTCCCTCGCTCCCTCGCTCCCTCGCTCCCTCGCTCCCTCGCTCCCTCGCTCCCTCGCTCCCTCGCTCCCTCGCTCCCTCGCTCCCTCGCTCCCTCGCTCCCTCGCTCCCTCGCTCCCTCGCTCCCTCGCTCCCTCGCTCCCTCGCTCCCTCGCTCCCTCGCTCCCTCGCTCCCTCGCTCCCTCGCTCCCTCGCTCCCTCGCTCCCTCGCTCCCTCGCTCCCTCGCTCCCTCGCTCCCTCGCTCCCTCGCTCCCTCGCTCCCTCGCTCCCTCGCTCCCTCGCTCCCTCCCTCCCTCCCTCCCTCCCTCCCTCCCTCCCTCCCTCCCTCCCTCCCTCCCTCCCTCCCTCCCTCCCTCCCTCCCTCCCTCCCTCCCTCCCTCCCTCCCTCCCTCCCTCCCTCCCTCCCTCCCCCGCATCTCACCCTCCCCCGCATCTCACCCTCCCCTCTGGCTTCTCTGGTTGCGCCTCTGCCCGCACGCCATTCCCCCTCTTCCCCGCCGCCCCCAGCCCCACTCTCCCCTGCTCTCCGATGTGCGCCCGGCGGGGGAGAAGCGGAGGCGCGCGTTGGGAAAAGAGAGGCGGACGAGGAAGGAATGCGGAGCGTAGAGGCGCGGAGGCGGGAGAAGCGACGCCTGCTGGAGGCGGAGGGGAGAGACGGTAGAGGGGAAATAGCAACCTAAGATGGAGGGAAAACGAAGGGTTGGCAAGATGAAAGACCATTTAAGGCGAAAGGCTCGGAGCGAACGCGCGTAAGATAGGAGGCGCGCGCCGCGTGGTCGAGCGAGGTGCGACGCGAGGCAACGTCGGAAGCGACGCACGGCGGACAGGTGCTCGAAGCGGATGGAATGACGACGAAAACGAAGGTGCGTTCGGAGCGCGAGGGAAGGCGCGCGGTGGCGCGAGGTCGCTGACCTCTGCCGCTGATGGAGTAGGGAAGCAGAGAAGAGGCGGCGCCGATGACGAGAGCTGAAGCCATGGCGGCAAGGAAAGTTTTGAAAGTGGAGATGGTGGGCAAAAAAAGTCGGTAGTTCGTACGCTGGTGCTTGTTAGGGCGTGTAAGGTCCCCCAACACGGTGTTTGGTGGCCACAACAATTCCGGGTTTGGTGGTCGCTATAACGAAGCTGTCGGATTGAGGTTCGGCCAACATCATACATACTCAGATTAGTCCCAAGTGGGTTCTCAGGTGTAATCAACCTGGAGTTCCTCAACGTTGATTGGTCGTCGCTTTGTAGTCACATTTCTCGCGCTGGTCGAACTCTTTAGGCAGTGACAAAAACAGAACCATCCAAATTACCCTCCCGACTTGGATATGTTAGATTAAAGTACGGGAATTTTCGGCAGGGCTGAAAAATATAAAACCCTTAGGGAATCTGGACGCATTTTCGGGAGGGATCAACCCTAAACATGGGAAAGGGCATCGTTCTTAGGGTTGATGCCTCCCTAGTCGCATCCCTTTCCGATTGGGTTATATTTTTGGGTTAGGTGGGGTGCAATATATTTTTTCCAAAATATTGGGCGACTTCCCGTATTTAGGGTTGATCTGTCCCGAAATTCATCTAGGTTCGCTACAGGTTTTGTTTTTCAAGTGCTGTAATTTGTTTAGTGACTGTATACAGAAAACAACTAGAATAACCTAGTACTATATCGGGAAACTGTGTTTCTGTTGGTGATTACATATGAGAAACCGCTCGGGAATAATCTGAGTATGTATGATATTGGCCGATTAAGGTCTGTTGTGGTTGCCGAAATTCCGCGATGGTATCGTCCAAACACAACTGAGGGCGCATTCGTAGCCCATGTCAGACATCAGGTCAGACCCGAAGTGGAGGCTCGGAAGACCCGAAGTGGGTCGTTTGTGAGGCAAATCCGAGTTCGGATGAGCCAAATTGGAGACTAAGGGCTTTTGACCTGAAGTCTGACACGGGCCACGAATGTACCCTGACATTGTCACTCTGTTTTTTGGTTACGCATTCACCCTCCGGTCAAGATGCCCCCAGACGCCTCTGTTTACACCGCGACCAGACCCTCACATTCATTTTAGGCTACACTGATGCATCAGGGCTGTTTAGTAGAAAAGCAAAATTTGTCCTGATTCATCAGTGCTACATGGGTAAGGTACCTTGATTTGTCAGTGCTATTTTTTGGGTTGCGTAGCAACCCCATATATTTGGTTTGACATTTTGGGGATATCATTTGAAGAGTGACTTTTTATTGGGTTGCGTAGCAACCCTACATATTTGGTTTGACATTTTGGGGATATCATTTGAAAAGTAACTTTTTGCGCACTCTTTGGAGCACCAGTTTGAACGTTTTTTTACTGTGTTCAAATGGATGCCTCAAATAGTGAATAAAAAGCATTCTTGAATGAGATCACCATATGTGAAACCAAATACCGGTGCGTATCATGTTGAAACCATGAATTTGCTCGACCGTCCCAGCTGTGAAATGTTTAAAAGGAAGAAGAGGGTGGTTGCACTAGCAAGAATGAGGATACAAATAGCAAACCCTAGAAGGGTTGTACTCGCTATAGAGCACCCCACTACAGGCTAGAGCATAATATTCTGACACACCCCCATAGCCAAAGTGGGGTGTAATCAGCAGAGCAAGCAAAGCAGTACAAGCTCAGGGTGGATCACAATGTCACCACACATTCTGAGCACAAGTTCAAGAAGCAATAGTTTAAAGTTCACAATTATGAGCAAAGCTAGTGGTAGTCACAACGGGCAAGTGAGGAGGAGGAAAGAGACTATGAGAGGAGAGGAGGTAGTGGGCGGCAGCTGAAGCTGCTGGCACACGGCGCAACTGGAGCAACTGGCACACGGGCAACTGGAGCAACTGGCACACTGGCAACTGGAGCAACTGGCACACGGGCTACTGGAGTAACTGGCTCCGCGGCTAAAAGTAGCGGCAGACGAGCAACGGACTCACGGGCGACTGGAGCAACGGGCTCACGGGCGACTGGCGCAACGGGCTCACGGGCGACTGGCGCAACGGTCTCACGGGCGACTGGAGCTGCTGGCTTCACGGCGGCCACCCCCTTCAACCTCCCCAAACTATCCCACTCCCCCTGACACACACCCGCTGCTACACCGCTAGCTCCACTCCCCCTTCACCCCCCCTTAGTACCACTCCAACGGCTCCAACAAGTCCACCCCCCCTCAGCGGCAGCTGCAGCACAGGGAGACGGAGGAGGAGGAGGAGCAGGGAACGGCACACAGTGGCTTCACCCCCATATCCCTCACCCCCAAACCCTAATTCAGGAGAACGGGCTGTAGGAGGGGTGGGGCGCCAGTAGAAGCACGGGGGACAGCGGGGAGGGCAGGGGCAGCGAGGAAAGGGCCGCCCACGGGCCTGGCACAGCCGCCCGAACCGCGCGCAGGCGGCCCGAGCCGCGCGCGGGCCTGGCGCAGCCCGTACGGGCCGCGCGCGGGCCTGGCGCAGCCCGTACGGGCCGCGCGCTGGCCTGGCGCAGCCCGTACGGGCCGCGTCCGGGCCTGGCGCAGCCCTTACGGGCCGCGCGCAGCCTGTACGGGCCGCGCGCAGGCCACGACGGGCGACGGGGGGCGACGCGCGGGTCCCCGTCGCCCGTCGCAGCGCCTCCCGAGGGCGACGCGCCGAGTGACGGGGCAGAAGCCCGCCGCGCGCCTCGGGGCGCACAGCGGGCAGAGAACCGCCGGGCGCCACGGGGCGCACGGCGGGCAGAAAACCGCCGCGCGCCTCGGGGCGCACGGCGGGAAGAAAAACTGCCGCACGCCACGGGGCGTGCGGCACAGAGGGTAGCAGTGGAAGTTGCAGCGGAAGCAACGAGGTGGTGAGCCCACCCACAGGATCGATCCAAGGGGATCGACCTGCTCTGATAGCATGTGAAATGTTTAAAAGGAAGAAGAGGGTGGTTGCACTAGCAAGAATGAGGATACAAATAGCAAACCCTAGAAGGGTTGTACTCGCTATAGAGCACCCCACTACAGGCTAGAGCATAATATTCTGACACCAGCATCGTCGATAAATTCGGCGGATGGTACGGCCGATCATAATATTCCGGTATCAACGTGAACGAATGTAATTGTACAAATGAACAACAAAGTATGAGGTGGTGTGGATCCTTCAAAGTGAATGTTAAGATGCATCATGTAGCAACAGAGGTTGATGGGGTCGTTGAAACAGCGAAAACACGCTGCCCCAAAGACGATTAACAACCTCTAATTTCAACCGTGAAAGGGACGGATAATGTACATCTTGGGCTTGGTTGGGGTTGTCGTCAAGCTTGCGACATTTTTTCTGCCAGCGCAGAACGAGGAACTGAAATGTTTTATATACGCTGTACATGGGACTATTGTCAAACATATGTTATAGCCTGTTTAGGCTGTAGTGGGTTAGACAATAGGGGGTACATCATTTCTAGGGTTTCCCTATATGTACCCATCTCCTTTCTAGTTCAATCATTCCTCGCATTATTCTCACATGGTATAGAGCGGGTTCCCTAGTGGGACCGGTTTTTTTTTTTAAGGGCCCACCACTACGAATTTTTCTTACCTGCCCGAAGCGCGCTTCGCGCTTGCCTTATTTGCGCCCCGTGCGCCTGCCCTCCCGTCGCGCGCTCTGCCCTTAGCGGCCCTGCCCTTAGCGGCCCGTCGCGCCCTTTAACGGCCCGCCCTTAGCGGCCCTGCCCTTCGCGACCCGCACCCGTCGTCGCCGCCCTTAGCGGCCCGCCCGCGTCGTGGCCGCCCCTAGCGGCCCGCTCGCGCTGTCGTCGCCGCCCTTAGCGGCCCGCCTGAGCTGTAGTCGCGGCCCTGCCCCACCCGCCTGCTGCGACCTGCTTTCGCCACCCGCACGGCCCTACCCTGCCGCGGCCCTGCTTTGCCGCGGCCCTGCCTTACCGCGGCCTCGGTGCCGCCCTACCCTGCAGCAGCCGTGACGCGGCCCCGCCCTGCAGCCGCCCAGTCGCGGCCCGGCCCTGCCGTCTCGTCCCGGCCCTGCACTGCCGCCTCGTTACGGCCCCGCCTGTCGCGGCCTCTGCCCTGCAGCCGAGTCGCCGCCCTGCATTGCCGCCCCGAAGCGGCCCTGCCCTGCCTGCGAGCCACGGCCCTGCCCTGCCAGGTGCAGCCCTACCCCGATCCGCCCTGGTAAGCGCCGCCCTTCCTAGCCGCGCCGCCCTGCCGAGCCGCGCCGCCTAGCCGAGCCGCGCCGCCCTGCCGAGTCGCGCTGCTCCTGCTGCTGCTACTGCTACTGCTACTGCTGTCATGGCTAGCCCTAACGTACTTACCTTCGATGCTGAGGGTCGAGCGGTCGATTTTGAGGTCTGGGTCGATGATCTGCAGCTGTTTCTGCAGTGCGATAGCAAGGATGGAGTCTCACTTTTTGACCTCACGTCTGGCGCCTCTGCTGCACCTGCTGCTGATGCTGCCAATACTGTTCGCTCACAGTGGACCACGCGCGATGCTGCTGCCCGTCTTGCTGTCCGTAGTCACCTGCCGTCTGCTGAGCGCGCACACTTTAGCCAGTACAAGACTGCTATCACTCTGTACACTGCTGTTGTTGCGCGCTACTCTTCCCCTGCCACAGCTGCCCTCAGCCGCCTCATGCTGCCGTACCTGTTCCCTGACCTAGCCGCTTTTGCCACAGTCGCTGACCTCATTACGCACCTCCGCAATAGTGACACCCGCTACCGCGCTGCGCTTCCTACCGAGTTCTGCGCCGCGACCACCCCCCCTATGTACATCACTCTCTACTACCTCGTCACCCGGCTCCCTGACTCCCTTCGCTCGGTCAGGGACCACTTCCTCTCCCTTTGCCCCACCACGCTCACCGTTGACCTCCTCGAGGAGCGCCTCCTTGCAGCTGAGAAGAGTATCGTCGCTGTAGGAGCCTCTCATGGTGACCCTCGTGCCCCTTTCTTTGAGGGGTGCTCCCCCGTCCCTCTTTTGCCCTCTGTTGCCTCTGCTGCTGCTGTCGACCTCGTTGGCACCGAGTCGGTCGGCGCTGCGTCTACCCCTAGTGGGAAGCGCCGCTACGGCAAGGGCAAGGGGGGCAAAGGGGGTGGAGGGGATGGAGGGGGCAGCGGTGGTGGCGGTGGAGGAGGCGGAGGGGGTGGGGGTGGAGGTGGGAGTGGTGGCGGGAGTGGGGGCTTCGGTGGCGGCGGTGGAGGTGGAGGCGGTGGAGGCAGCGGCAGTGGGGGTGGAGGTGGCGGCGGCGGCGGTGGAGGTGGGGGTGGCGGTGGCGGTGGCGGTGGCGGTGGTGGGCAGCGGGGAGGCTCGAGCGGTGGCCAGCGCCAGCAGCAGCAGCGCTCCCGTGAGACCCCGTCGCCTCAGAAACTCCGTGAGTGGTACGCTGGGCGTGGGAGGTCTGGGGGTGCTGGTCCCTGCACTTATGTTCTTCGCACCGGCGACCACAGTGGAGAGACGTGCGGCGGCCCGCACGCCACGCCACGCTGTTTCGGCCGCCTGACTGACGCCTGGCGTACACAGTTCCCTGGCTCCACTGAGATCCCTCGCTGGGGTGATCTGCTTAGGTCGGGGGTTGCTATCTTTGATCTTGATTATGATGCTATCCTTGCTGCTATGTATGCTGTGTCTATTAGTGCTGAGGGTGACTGTTACCTGTGTGTTCCGCCCGACCCGGGCATTGAGGCTGCTGCTCTAGGTGCTAGTGAGTCTGCTGCTCCAGGTGCTGGTGAGGCTGCTTTCTCTGGTACCGAGTCGGCTCAGGTCTTGCACACTTTCACCCTTGACTCGGGTGCTTCCCGCTCCTTCTTTCGCGACTGCACCACACTCTCGCCGCTCAGTCGGCCAGTGGCAGTCTCTCTGGCTGACCCCTCTGGTGGTCCGGTCCTTGCACACTCCTCCACGGTCCTGCCGTGTCCGGCGGTCCCGTCTGGCTCTCTGTCTGGCCTCCACCTCCCCTCGTTCTCCACGAACTTAGTGAGTGGAGCTGACCTTCAGGACGTGTGGGTTGACCAGTTCACTCCTGGAGGTCAGCGGGTGACCCACTGTTCGTGTACTCGGAAGGGCCGGCACCTGGCCACGTTCACCCGTCAGCCTGGGTCGAGCCTGTACACCCTGACTACCGTGTCTCCTCCGGTTGCTGAGTCTGGTCGGGTAGCCGCGTCGGGTCAGGTGTTTGCTGCAGCGTCCCGGTCTGGCCATGAGTCTGCCCCCTGCTCGTGTCGCCTCCTGTCTCACGAGACTCTCCTTTGGCACCACCGCCTTGGTCACCCCTCCCTGCCTCGTCTCCGAGGCATGGCCTCCCGTGTCCTTGTCTCAGGTCTCCCAGAGTCCCTCCCTCCCCTTCCTCTGGGGCCTGCCCCTACCTGCGTTCCCTGCGTCGAGGGCCGGCAGCGCGCCGCTCCTCACTCCTCCGAGTTTCCTCCGACAGAGGCTCCACTGCAGACTCTTCACATGGACGTGTGGGGCCCAGCCCGCGTCCGTGGACAGGGTCACGAGCGTTACTTCCTGCTGGTTGTTGACGACTACTCGCGTTACACCACGGTCTTCCCCTTGCGCCGCAAGGGTGAGGTCACTGAGGTGTTGATCGCCTGGATCCGCGCTGCTCGTCTCCAGCTCAGAGAGAGTTTCGGCTCGGACTTTCCTGTTCTGCTTCTGCACTCGGACAGAGGTGGAGAGTTTTCCTCCGACCTTCTGCGAGCTTTCTGTCGGGCGGAGGGCATCCGCCAGACGTTCACGCTTCCGGCCTCTCCACAGCAGAATGGGATTGCTGAGCGCCGCATTGGCATGGTCATGGATGTCGCTCGTACGTCCATGATCCATGCGGCTGCTCCCCATTTTCTGTGGCCGTTCGCGGTTCAGTACGCGGCGCATCAGATCAACCTCCAGCCCCGGGTCTCCATGCCGGAGACCACCCCTACTCTGCGGTGGACGGGGAAGGTTGGCGATGCGTCTGCGTTCCGTGTCTGGGGATCTCGAGCTTTCGTCCGCGACTTGTCTGCGGACAAGCTGTCCTCCCGTGCCGTTCCCTGCGTCTTCCTTGGCTTCCCCCCTGACGCGCCTAGTTGGCAGTTTTACCACCCCACCTCGCCCCGTGTTCTGTCCTCTCAGGACGTCACGTTTGACGAGTCGGTTCCTTACTACCGTCTCTTCCCCTACCGCACTGCCCCCCTTCCCCCCCCCCCGCTCTTCCTCGTGCCAGGTACTCCTCCGGTAGACCCCCTCCCCCCTATGGGTCGTGCCCCCTCAGGTGTGTCTCAGGTAGACGCAGTCGAGCCTGTTGAAGTAGCTGTTGACTCTGGTGCTGCTAGGGGTGCTGAGCCTGCGGGTGCCGGGTCTGGGGGTGCTGAGCCTGGGGTTGCTGAGTCTGGGGGTGCTGAGCCTGGGGGTGCTGAGCCTGGGGTTGCTGAGTCTGGGGGTGCTGCGCCTGGGGGTGCTGTGTCTGGGGGTGCTGAGACTGGAGGTCCTCCGAGTGTCCCGTCGCGGCGGGAGCCCCTCTCTCCATGGCAGCTTCGTGAGTGGTACGCTCGGCGCTGTAGCCGTGGTGCTGGAGCTGGGGGGCCTGCTGTTGGAGGTGCTGCTGGTGCTGGAGCTACTGGAGGTGCTGCTGGTGCTGGAGCTGCTGGTGGTGCTGCTGGAGGTGCTGCTGGTGCTGGAGCTACTGGAGGTGCTACTGGTGCTGGAGCTGGTGGAGGTGCTGCTGGTGCTGGAGCTGCTGGTGGTGCTACTGGAGGTGCTGCTGGTGCTGGAGCTGCTGGAGGTGCTACTGGAGGTGCTGCTGGTGCTGGAGCTGCTGGAGCCGCTGGCCCTGGAGGTGCTCGTACTGGAGGTACTGGAGCTACTGGGACTGGAGCTGCTGCGGGAGTTGGAGCTGGAGGTGCTGGAGCTGTTGGAGCTGGTGGTGCTGCGGGAGTTGTAGCTGGAGACCCTGGAGCTGAGGGTGCTGGTGCTGTCTCTGCTGGTTCAGGAGGCGCTGCGCGGCCGCGGCCGTACTACGTTCCGCTCCTTCAGCAGGTTCTTGGCCTCCCGCCCTCTACTGGTCCTACTCCTCCCCTACCGAGTCCACCGCCTGTCCAGTCGCAGTCACAGTTACAATCAGCCTCTCCACTGCCTGGTCCTTCTCCTTACTCTGGACCGACTAGAGGTCTTACGGAGCGTCGTGAGCCTGAGTCTCGTCCTGCGTCGCCTGAGTCTCGTCCAGAGTCGCCTGTCCACGCTGTCCGCACTGGTCGTCGTGTTCCGCGTGAGCGTCCTCCTCCTGTCCCTGGCACTCACTATATGACTCTGCGTCCTTCCACTGCTCCACAGCGTGTCCCTCTGCCGTCTCCTCTTGCGTCCTCTCTTCCTGACGGTCCGGACCCGGAGTCTGACTCCCTTCGTGCTGCCAGTCCTACTGGCACGCGTTTCCTCGCCACTGTTGTCACTGACCCTTCCTTTGAGTCCACTGCTGCGTCTGCTCTAGTTGCTGAGCTTGTTGACTTTGCTGCCGCCTGTCGTCTTGACTACGCCGCTAGCCTTGTTGCTGAGTCTAAGTCTGTCTGTCCTCCGTCCGTCGGGGGTGAGTGTGCTCTTGGCACGGACGTCCTTGAGGACAGACAGGAGGAGTTTGAGTGCTTTGCCGCTGCTTTACCTCATCTCGTGTCCATGCTGATTGCCCCTGAGGGAGACCCGGATGCACTAGACATCCCGACCCCGCGCTCTTACGCAGAGGCGATAGAGGGTCCCTACTCCTCTCAGTGGCAGTCAGCCATGGACGCAGAGATGGCTTCCTGGAAGTCCACAGGCACCTACGTCGACGAGGTTCCCCCGCCTGGGGCGAACATCGTCAGTGGCATGTGGATTTTCAGGGTGAAGCGGCCGCCGGGTTCTCCGCCTGTCTTCAAGGCGCGTTACGTTGCACGAGGCTTCAGTCAGCGTGAGGGAGTTGACTTCTTCCAGACCTTCTCCGCTACCCCGAAGATGACCACTCTTTGGGTTCTGCTGCACGTCGCCGCTCAGCGTGACTACGAGCTCCACTCTCTTGACTTGCTTTCCTACAGGGCAGCCTGCACGAGGAGATCTGGCTGCGCCGCCCACCTGGCTTCACTGGGTCGTTTCCTCCTGGTACCTAGTGGAGCCTCCGGCGGCCAGTCTACGGTCTCCGCCAGGCACCCCGTGAGTGGCACGACACACTGAGGACGACTCTTGCTGCTCTTGGGTTTGCTCCTTCTACTGCTGACCCGTCGCTGTTTCTACGCACCGACACCACTCTGCCGCCGTTCTACGTTCTCGTGTACGTAGACGACTTGGTCTTTGCTACCGCTGACACTGAGGCACTCGCCCACGTGAAGTCGGAGCTGCAGAAGAGACACACGTGCACAGACCTGGGTGAGCTGACAAGCTATCTTGGCTTGCGGATCACCCGGGACAGAGCACAGCGCACCATTACCTTGACTCAGTCACACATGGTGCAGCAAGTCCTTCAGCGCTTCCGCTTCACGTACTCCTCGCCACAGTCCACTCCTCTGCCTACCGGTCACTCGCTCTCAGCTCCACCTTCGGACGAGTCCGTAGAGCCGAGTGGCCCGTATCCAGAGCTTGTGGGCTGCCTCATGTACCTGATGACCTGCACTCGACCTGACCTAGCCTACCCTCTTAGCATCCTAGCACGCTATGTCGCTGCTGGCCGACACAGGAAGGAGCACATGGATGCTGCTAAGAGGGTGTTGCGCTACTTGTGCAGTACGTCGGGCATGGGGCTCGTGCTTGGAGGGCGAGGTCCAGTTGTCCTCACTGGTCACGCAGACGCTTCTTGGGCTGACGACTTGGCTACGCAGCGGTCGTCACAGGGTTACACCTTCAGCCTTGGCTCCGGCTCTATTTCTTGGCGGTCTACCCGCTCGTCTTCAGTTCTCAGCTCCAGTTGTGAGGCTGAGATCTACGCAGGGGCCATGGCTGCTTAGGAGTTATGCTGGCTCACCTACCTGCTGACCGACCTTGGAGAGCCGCCTCGTTCTCCTCCAGTGCTGTACGTCGACAACAAGGCCATGATTGCCTTGTGTCAGGAGCACAGACTGGTGCACATAACGAAGCATATCGCTCTGCGCTACTTCCTTGCTCGAGAGTTGCAGCAGCGTGGTCAGCTTCGTCTTGCTTACGTGGCCACTCGGGCCAACACTGCTGATGTGTTCACCAAGGTGCTTCAGCCTTGTGATCATCAGCGTTTCTGTACTGTTCTAGGCCTTGTGCCTACTGTGCCTCACTTGCTTACTTCTTGACTCTGCTTGTACTGTGATCCTTATATGTGTCTACCTGCATGTTTACACTTGCTAGGTTGTGATCACTGTACTGCATGTGATCTGGTCTTGTGACCGCTTTCTTGTGCTCGGAATTTGTGTGGTATCCTTGAGATCCACCCTGAGCTTGTTTTCCTTTTCTGGACTGGTCTTGTGACCTCTTGTTCTCCCCCACTTTGCGTGTGGGGGTGTCTCAAACATATGTTATAGCCTGTTTAGGCTGTAGTGGGTTAGACAATAGGGGGTACAGCATTTCTAGGGTTTCCCTATATGTACGCATTTCCTTTCTAGTTCAATCATTCCTCGCATTATTCTCACAACTAAATGCAAGACCTGGGCACTTGGCACAAGGAATATGTACAAGCCTGGGCACTTGGCAATACTAAAAAAAAACATGCACACACTAGATTTGGAAGCTAGTGTCACGTGAAAACACATACGTAACCACGCCATCCAACTAGCTGACACATCAGATACAGTTGTTGCAAATATAAAACCCGCTATAGTAACCTGATAAAACAACACAATAAGTTGTTGGTAAAAACCAATCATATTTATTACAATCACAAAAAGAACATCAATATCCAAATTGTTCTATAATAATTAACACTGAATTATTTTTTAAGGAAGAAACATGTAAAAAGCATGCTTCTTCCAAAATATGGAATTATTGAGTTTGTCCCATTTTAACTAATACGAAGAGCTTAGTGAATTTGATCTATAAGTAAAATATATATCTAATATACTGTCAGAACTATGCATATATGCTCTATGCTGTAGTAGGGCACTCCTCATGGGGTACAGCCCAAATTAGGTTTTGCCTATACAAACCTTGTACTGCTCTCTTTCTAGTCATTCTTCCTTCACATTTCTGACATGGTTTCAGAGCAGGTTCCCTAGTGGGAACTTTTTTTAAGGGCCCACCACGATAACCTTTTTTTTCCTGCCCTGCCCGAAGCGCGCCTCGCGCCTGCCTCACTTGTGCCGTCGCGCGCCCTGCCCTACTGCCGCCCGTAGCGGCCCCTGCCCTACCGGCCCGTCGCGGCCCTGCCCTAACGGCCCGTCGCGGCCCTGACCTAGCCGCCCTTCGCGGCCCTGCCCTGCCGCCCCCCGTTGCGGCCCTGACCTCGCCGCCCGTCGCGGCCCTGCCCTGCCACCACCCGTCGCAGCCCTGCCCTGCCGCCGCCTCGTCGCGGCCCTGCCCTACAGCTGCCCCGTTGCGGCCCTGACCTAACCGCCCGTCGCGGCCCTACCCTGCACCCGCTCCTGGTAAGCGCGTCGCCCCTGCCCTGCCCGTCGCGTCACCCAAGGGCAAGCGCGTCGCCCCTGCCCCGCCCGTCGCGTCACCCTAGGGCACGCGCGCCGCCCCTGCCCTGCCCGTCGCGTCGCCCTAGGGCCCGCGCGCCGCCCCTGCCCTGCCCGTCGCGTCGCCCTAGGGCCCGCGCGCCTCCCCTGCCCTACCCGTCGCGTCACCCTAGGGCCACCGCGCCGCCCTGCCCTGCCCGTCGCGTCGCCCTAGGGCACGCGCACCGCCCAGTGCAAGCCGCCCGCGCGCAGACCCTTGCAGCCCGCGCGCCGCTCGTCTGCAGCCCGCGAGCCTCCCCTGCAGCCCGCGAACCACCCCTGCAGCCAGCGCGCCTGCCTCTTGCAGCCAGCGCACTGCCCCTGCAGCCCGCGAGCCACCCCTGCAGCCCGCGAGCCGCCTCTGCAGCGCCCAGCGCGCCCTGCCAAACCCTAAAAAAAAAAAAAAAAAATTTAAAAAGAAAGAAAAAAAAAAAAGGAGCCCTAGGTGCTACTGCCCTAGGAGCTGCTTCTACTGCTGCTACTACTGCTACTGCTGCTACTGGCGGTGGCCAGATGCAGCTCCAGCGACGTCCGCGAGAGTCCCTCACGTCCCAGCAGCTTCGTGAGTGGTACGCTAGTTGGGGTTGTGGCGGCGGCCGTAGTGGCAGTCGCCCTGGAGCTGGTCAGTCGGGAGCTTCTGGCAGTGGCCAGATGCAGCTGCAGCGGCGCCCGCGCGAGACCCTTACGCCCCAGCAGCTTCGTGAGTGGTACGCTCAGAGTAGAGGGTCTCGGAGTACCGTTCAATGCCCGTACGTCATTCGCACAGGTGATCGGACTGGTCAGAATTGCGGGACAGTTGGTCACACGCAGTCCCGCTGCTTCGCCTGTCTGAGCGACGCCTGGCGTACCGAGTTTGGCGACGAGGCTGAGCTCCCCGACTGGCTGGAGCTGCTTAGGCGGAGGGTGGATATCTTTGCTCTTGACTATGATGCTATCCTCACTGCCATGTATGCATTGTCTACTAGTGCTGAGGGTGCCTGTTACCTGGTGTCCCGCCTGACCCAGGTATAGAGTCTGCTGCTCTAGGTGCTGGTGAGGCTGCTGTTCTAGGTGCTACTGAGTCTGCTGCTCTAGGTGCTGGTGAGGCTGCTGCTCTAGGTGCTAGTGAGTCTGCTGCTCCAGGTGCTGGTGAGTCTGCTCTCTCTGGTACTGCGCCTGCTGAGGCCTTACACACCTTCACACTTGACTCAAGTGCTTCGCGCTCCTTGGACGGGCCGCCACCTGGCCACGTTCACCCGTCGGCCTGGGTCGAGCCTGTACACACTGACTACTGCGTCTCCTCCAGTTACTGCGTCTGGTCAGGTAGCAGCGTCTGGTCAGGTGTTTGCTGCTGCGTCCAGGTCTAGTCCAGAGTCTGCCCCCTGCTTGTGTCGTCCTCTGTCACACGAGACTCTCCTTTGGCACCACCGCCTTGGTCACCCCTCCCTGCCTCGTCTTCGAGGTATGGCCTCCCGTACCCTTGTCTCTGGTCTCCCCCGGTCCCTCCCTCCCCTTCCTCCGGGGCCTGCCCCTACCTGTGTTCCTTGTGTCGAGGGCCGGCAGCGCGCCGCTCCTCACTTCTCCGAGTTCCCTCCGACAGAGGCTCCCCTGCAGACTCTCCACATGGACGTGTGGGGCCCAGCCCGCGTCCGTGGACAGGGTCACGAGCGTTACTTCCTGCTGGTCGTTGACGACTACCCGCGTTACACCACCGTCTTCCCCTTGCGCCGCAAGGGTGAGGTCACTGAGGTGTTGATCGACTGGATCCGCGCTGCCCGTCGCCAGCTCAGCGAGAGTTTCGGCTCGGACCTTCCTGTTCTGCCTCTGCACTCAGACAGAGGTGGTGAGTTTTCCTCCGACCTTCTGAGGGCTTTCTGTCGTGCGGAGGGCATCCGCCAGACGTTCACGCTTCCGGCCTCCCCACAGCAAAATGGGATTGCTGAGCGCCGCATTGGCATGGTCATGGACGTCGCTCGTACGTCCATGATCCATGCGGCTGCTCCCCATTTTTTGTGGCCGTTCGCGGTTCAGTACGCTGCGCATCAGATCAACCTTCAGCCTCGTGTCTCCTTGCCGGAGACCACACCTACTCTGCGGTGGACGGGGAAGGTTGGCGATGCGTCTGTGTTCCGTGTCTGGGGATCTCGAGCTTTTGTCCGTGATTCTTCCGCGGACAAGCTGTCCTCCCGTGCTGTTCCCTGCGTCTTCCTTGGCTTCCCCCCTGACGCACCAGGGTGGCAGTTTTACCACCCCACCTCGCGTCGTGTTCTGTCCTCTCAGGACATCACGTTTGACGAGTCGGTATCTTACTACCGTCCCTTTCCCTACCGCACTGCCCCTCTCCCCCCCCCCGCCGCTCTTCCTCGCACCAGGAGCTCCTCCGGTAGACCCCCTCCCCCCTCAGGGTCCTGCCCCCTCAGGTGTGTCCCAGGTAGACCCTGTCGAGCCTGTTGAGGTAGCTATCGACTCTGGTACTGCTAGGGGTGCTGCGCCGGCGGGTGCGGGTGCGGGGCCTGGGGGTGCTGAGCCTGAGGTTGCTAAGTCTGAGGGTGCGGAGCCTGGGGGTACTGAGCCTGGGGTTGCTGAGTCTGAGGGTGCGGAGCCTGGGGGTGCTGAGCCTGAGGGTGCGGAGCCTGGGGGTGCCGAGCCTGAGCGTGTGGAGCCTGGGGGTGCTGAGCCTGGGGGTGCTGCGTCTGGGGGTGCTGAGCCTGAGCGTGCTGAGTCTGGCGGTCCTCCGGGTGTCTTGTCACGGCGGGAGTCCCTCTCTCCACAGCAGCTGCGCGAGTGGTACGCTCGGTGCTGTAGCCGTGCTACTGGAGCTACTGGTGCTGGAGCTGCTGGAGTTGGAGCTGCTGGAGGTACTGCTGGTGCTGGAGCTACTGGAGGCGCTGGAGCCGCTGGTCCCGGAGGTGCTCGTACTGGAGGTACTGGAGCTGCTGGAGTTGGTGCTGCTGGAGGTCCTACTGGTGCTGGAGCCGCTGGTCCCAGAGGTGCTCGTACTGGAGGTACTGGAGCTGCTGGAGCTGGTGGCGCTGCAGGAGTTGGAGCTGTTGCTGCTGGAGGTGCTGCTGGTGCTGGAGCTGGTGGTACTGCGGGAGTTGGAGCTGGAGACCCTGGCGCTGGGGGTACTGGTGCTGTCTCTGCTGGTTCTGGAGGCGCTGCGCGGCCGCGGCCGTACTACGTTCCCCTCCTTCAGCAGGTTCTTGGTCTCCCGCCTTCTTCTGGTCCTACTCCTCCGTTACTGTGCCCACAGCCTGTTTGGTCGTAGTCGCAGTTATAGCCCGCCTCTCCACTGCCTGGTCCTTCTCCTTACTCTGGGCCGACTAGAGGTCTTACGGAGCGTCGTGAGCCAGAGTCTCGTCCTGCGTCACCTGAGTCTCGTCCTGCGTCACCTGAGTCTCGTCCTGCGTCGCCTGGGTCTCGTCCTGCGTCGCCTGTTCGTGCTGTCCGCACTGGTCGTCGTGTTCCGCGTCAGCGTCCTCCTCCTGTCCCCGGCACACACCTGATGGCACTTCGTCCTTCCACTGCTCCGCAGCGTGTCCCTCTGCCGTCTCCTCCTGCGTCCTCCCTTCCTGACGGTCCGGACCCGGAGTCTGACTCCCTTCGTGCTGCTAGTCCTACTGTCACGCGTTTCTTGGCCACTGTTGTCCTGACCCTTCGTTTGAGTCCACTGCTGCGTCTTCTCTAGTTGCTGAGCTTGTTGACTTTGCTGCCGCCTGTCGTCTAGACTACGCCGCTAGTCTTGTTGCTGAGTCTGAGTCTAAGTCTGTCTGACCTCCGTCCGTCGGGGGTGAGTGTGCTCTTGGCACGGACGTCCTTGAGGACAGACAGGAGGAGTTTGAGTGCTTTACCGCTGCTTTACCTCATCTCGTGTCCATGCTGCTTGCCCCTGAGGGAGACCCGGATGCACCAGACATCCCGACCCCGCGCTCTTACGCAGAGGCGATAGAGGGTCCCTACTCCTCTCAGTGGCAGACAGCCATGGACGCAGAGATGGCTTCCTGGAAGTCCACAGGCACCTACGTTGACGAGGTTCCCCCACCTGGGGCGAACATCGTCAGTGGCATGTGGATTTTCAGGGTGAAGCGGCCGCCGGGTTCTCCGCCTGTCTTCAAGGCGCGTTACGTTGCACGTGGCTTCAGCCAGCGACAGGGAGTTGACTTCTTCCCGACCTTCTCCCCCACCCCGAAGATGACCACTCTTCGGGTTCTGCTGCACGTTGCCGCTCAGCGTGACTACGAGCTTCACTCTCTTGACTTCAGCACTGCTTTCCTACAGGGCAGCCTGCACGAGGAGATCTGGCTGCGCCGCCCACCTGGCTTCACTGGGTCGTTTCCTGCTGGTACCCAGTGGAGCCTCCGGCGGCCAGTCTACGGTCTCCGCCAGGCGCCTCGCTAGTGGCACGACACACTGAGGATGACTCATGTGGCTCTTGGGTTTGCTCCTTCTACTGCTGACCCGTCGCTATTTCTACGCACCGACACTTCCCTGCCGCCGTTCTACATCCTCGTGTACGTCGACGACTTGGTCTTTGCCACTGCTGACACTGCTGGACTGGCCCACGTGAAGTCGGAGCTGCAGAAGAGACACACGTGCACAGACCTGGGTGAGCTGAGCAACTATCTTGGCTTGCAGATCACCCGGGACAGAGCACGGCGCACCATTAGCTTGACTCAGTCACACATGGTGCAGCAGGTCCTTCAGCGCTTCCGCTTCGAGTACTCCTCGCCACAGTCCACTCCTCTGCCTACCAGTCACTCGCTCTCAGCTCTGCCTTCGGATGAGTCCGTAGAGCCGAGTGGCCCGTATCCAGAGCTTGTGGGCTGCCTAATGTACCTGATGACCTGCACTCGACCTGACCTCGCTTACCCTCTTAGCATCCTGGCTCGCTACGTTGCGCCCGGGAGACACCGACCAGAGCACTGGAAGGCCGATAAGAGGGTGATGCGCTACTTGTGCAGTACGTCGGGTATGGGGCTCGTGCTTGGAGGTCGGGCTCCAGTTGTCCTCACTGGTCACGCAGACGCTTCTTGGGTTGACGACTTGGCTACGCAGCGGTCGTCACATGGTTACACCTTCAACCTTGGCTCCGGCTCTGTTTCTTGGCGGTCTACCCGCTCGTCTTCTGTTCTCAGCTCCAGTTGTGAGGCTGAGATCTACGCAGGGGCCATGGCTGCACAGGAGTTACGCTGGCTCACCTACCTGCTGACCGACTTGGGAGAGCCGCCTCGTTCTCCTCCAGTTCTGTACGTCGACAACAAGGCCATGATGGCCTTATGTCGGGAGCACAGACTGGAGCACAGAACGAAGCACATCGCTCTGCGCTACTTCCTTGCTCGAGAGTTGCAGCAGCGTGGTCAGCTTCGTCTTGTCTACGTGGCCTCTCAGGCCAACACAGCTGATGTCTTCACCAAGGCACTTCAGCCTTGTGATCATCAGCGCTTCTGTACTGTTCTAGGCCTTGTGCCTACTTGGCGAGACGACACCGTGGGAAGCGATGGCAACGCCTTCAGTGACGGCGTGGAGGAGTGGCGTCGCGGCAACGACGCTTAAGGTACGCGTCATGCAATGCCTCGCCGAGCCCTTTACGCCTCTCTTTCAGATCGCTCGGGGACCGTGTAATACAAGAACTCCAATTGTAGACGGCCAAGCCTCCACGTGTCCACCACGGGTCCCATCCTAACGTTGTGGCTGCCCACTTGACGTTTGGATTTTTCATACGCGCTCCTGCCATTTTGATTCCCATGTTATGCAGGATCACGACGCAACTGGCACCTGCAAGCACGCGCCAGAGCGCACAATCATGGCGGCCGGCAAAAAGGCGGAAGCGGCCTTTGAACTTGCCGATTGTGCGCTCGACGGACATTCGCGTGGCGGATTGGCAGTAGTTAAACGTCTTCTGCTTCTCTAGCATTGGGCGGCCAGTTGGTGTGTGCAAAGGCGTGAGGCAATAATCTCGAAGAGGGTAGGCAGCATCGCCGACCAACTGGTAGGGGGCGATGTCGCCGCGCTCTAGCCTTTCGTAGAGGTAGGAGTTGACAAACACTCTTTGGTCGTGTGCGGTCCCTGGGAACCCGATGAGATAATCCCAGATTGTGCCTTTAGCGTCGCATGTTATCTGAAGTTGCACTGCATATTGCGATTTTCGCGTGTAATATTCGGCCCTGTGACCGTCCATGCCCCTTATTTGCACATGTGTCCCATCTATCGCTCCAATGACCGCAGGGATGCCTTTTATACTTTTAAATTCCTCTGACTTGCGCTGCATTTCTTCCCTTGTTGGAAAACAGACCCATGCAGACTTGAACACGCGTCAGAAATTTTGTAGAAATATGTCTACGAGCCTATGACAAAGGGTTTTCGGGACCCCGAACCAGAAAGCCAGGTTTATGTACGACATGGTGCTGGCGAAGTATTTAATAGGCACCAAGATCGCGACTGTAATAGGCAGACGATGCCTCTCGATGACCGGGGTCAGAACGTGGCGCATTCCGTTGCAAATATAGTCTAGGATGGCGTGGTTTATCCGGAAGAGATCAGTGAATGTCTCTTCCGGCATAGACGCCATCTCGTCCTCCCATAATTGTAGATGACGTTTCCGTAATGCACGGTTTCGGGCGCGAAGAGCACCCCGTGATTCTACCGTGTTTGCGTCGCAGCTAGCGGTTTCTATTTGCTGGAGCAGCTATATGAAATTGGTCGCGCACTCTAAGAAGGTGGTGTAGTAGAACGCATGCCATACGATGAGAAGCCGTGGCAGAAATGGCATATCAGTCATGCTGACTAGCAGTACTAAAATCGCGTGATGTATTTGCGCTTTTACTTAGCTGTAGGAAACGTGCTGAGAGAAGCATCACCTCGTGAGTGGGCTTGGGTTGTTGATGTGTCGTTGTGTTTTTGTTTATATGCTTACGCTGATGTGGCAACGTGTGCCAAACCGCATAATGTGCCCTGGTTTACAACGATGGCCAATTTGCAACGTCGCAGTTGGCCACATCAGCATACAATCACAGTCGCGCAGGAGCGCAAACTGGCAGAAATGTGTGACAAGAGGTTAGCCCTACACTGCCGAGTTATAGGCTCGGAACCCTTGGCTGATAAAAGGCGGCCCTAATAGAGGCCCGTAGGAACACGCTATTAAAGTAGACAATACTGAATCTTCAGTCCAAGTAATTCATTTATCCTGTTTCTTCAGGCCTGGCACCCGAACCCTATCCTGAAATAAGTATAATCATGATAAATTATCTTGATAAAATAGGGCCTGACCGCGACACTATGTACTGACCTAAATACCAGTTCGTACTGCTGCGGCATTTTGTTAGAATAGCCGCAGGATCTTTGTTGGACAGAAGAAGTCTACTAGAGGAGTAGTAAAGATAGCAGAACTCTTTGTAAGGGACCTTGTTCATAGTGAATTTAAATGACAAGATGATTAAAACAAAGCATTATAATGATATATAGTTTCTTATCAGCCATGTATTCTGAGAGGTACATTCACTTATTTAACCGTTTTACAGGCATTGCTACAACAGCAGCGACTAGGTATTGCAATTCCTAAGGTAACTTCTCTGCACTTCATAACCTCCGGTTGTAACCTCAGTGGAGGTTGGTCAACTCTCGAGAGTCAACATCTCGACCGTTTTACCTATTTCCGCACTATCACGTGCTCCTATTGTGAAAGATAGGAAACGAGAATGGATTGACTAACAGCAGGATGGGTACAAGTACTAACCCTAATTGGGTTGTACCCCATATGGGCTACCCCACTACAGCCTACACAAGCTATAGCATATAAGTTTGACACACCCCCATAGGCAAAGTGGGGGAGAACAAGAGGTCACAAGACCAGTCAAGAAAAGCAAAGCAAGCTCAGGGTGGATCACGAAGTCACCACGCATTCTGAGCACAAGCAAATGGCCACAAGGCCAGTTCACATGCAGAGTTATATAAAGGAGAACAACCAATACAGTGATCACAACCTAGCAAGTGTAAGCATGCAGGTATATGTATAGAGATCACAGTACAAGCAAAGTCAAGAAGTAAGCAAGTGAGGCCAAGTGGGCACAAGGCCTAGAACAGTACAGAAACGCTGATGATCACAAGGCTGAAGTGCCTTGGTGAAGACATCAGCAGTGTTGGCCCGAGTGGCCACGTAAGCAAGACGAAGCTGACCACGCTGCTGCAACTCTCGAGCAAGGAAGTAGCGCAGAGCGATGTGCTTCGTTCTGTGCTCCAGTCTGTGCTCCTGACACAAGGCAATCATGGCCTTGTTGTCGACGTACAAAACTTGAGGAGAACGAGGCGGCTCTCCCAGGTCGGTCAGCAGGTAGGTGAGCCAGCGTAACTCCTGTGCAGCCATGGCCCCTGCGTAAACCAGTGAGGACAACTCGAGCCCACACAGCTGGAGCTGAGAACAGAAGACGAGCGGGTAGACCGCCACGAAACAGAGCCGGAGCCAAGGCTGAAAGTGTAACCCTGTGACGACCGCTGCGTAGCCAAGTCGTCAGCCCAGGAAGCGTCTGCGTGACCAGTGAGGACAACTCGAGCCCTTCCTCCAAGCACGAGCCCCATGCCCGACGTACTGCACAAGTAGCGCAACACCCTCTTAGGGGCATCCATGTGCTCCTTCCGGTGTCTCCCAGGAGCAACATAGCATGCCAGAATGCTAAGAGGGTAGGCAAGGTCAGGTCGAGTGCAGGTCATCAGGTACATGAGGCAGCCCACAAGCTCTGGGTACGGACCACTCGGCTCTAAGGACTCGTCCGAAGGTGGAGCTGAGAGCGAGTGGCGAGTAGGCAGAGGAGTGGGCTGTGGCGAGGAGTACGTGAAGCCGAAGCGCTGAAGGACCTGCTGCACCATGTGTGACTGAGTCAAGGTAATGGTGCGCTGTGCTCTGTCCCGGGTGATCTGCAAGCCAAGATAGCTGCGCAGCTCACCCAGGTCTGTGCACGTGTGTCTCTTCTGCAGCTCCGACTTCACGTGGGCGAGTCCCTCAGTGTCAGCAGTAGCAAAGACCAAGTCGTCGACGTACACGAGGACGTAGAACGGCGGCAGAGAAGTGTCGGTGCGTAGAAACAGCGACGGGTCAGCAGTGGAAGGAGCAAACCCAAGAGCCGCAAGCGTCGTCCTCAGTGTGTCGTGCCACTCACGGAGCGCCTGGCGGAGACCGTAGACTGGCCGCCGGAGGCTCCACTGGGTACCAGCAGGAAACGACCTAGTGAAGCCAGGTGGGCGGCGCAGCCAGATCTCCTCGTGCAGGCTGCCCTGTAGGAAGGCTGTGCTGAAGCCAAGAGAGTGAAGCTCGTAGTCACGCTGAGCGGCGACGTGCAGCAGTACCCGAAGAGTGGTCATCTTCGGGGTAGGGGAGAAGGTCTGGAAGAAGTCAACTCCCTCTCGCTGACTGAAGCCTCGAGCAACGTAACGCGCCTTGAAGACAGGCGGAGAACCCGGCGGCCGCTTCACCCTGAAAATCCACATGCCACTGACTATGTTCGCCCCAGGTGGGGGAACCTCGTCGACGTAGGTGCCTGTGGACTTCCAGGAAGCCATCTCTGCGTCCATGGCTGTCTGCCACTGAGAGGAGTAGGGACCCTCAATCGCCTCTGCGTAAGAGCGCGGGGTCGGGATGTCTGGTGCATCCGGGTCTCCCTCAGGTGCAAGCAGCATGGACACGAGATGAGGTAAAGCAGCGGCAAAGCACTCAAACTCCTCCTGTCTGTCCTCAAGGACGTCCGTGCCAAGAGCACACTCACCCCCGACGGACGGAGGACAGACAGACTCAGACTCAGCAACAAGACAAGCGGCGTAGTCTAGACGACAGACGGCAGCAAAGTCAACCAGCTCAGCAACAAGGGCAGATGCAGCAGTGGACTCAAACGAAGGGTAAGTGACAACAGTAGCTAGAAGACGCGTGACAGTAGGACTGGCAGCACGAGCAATGTCTGACGGCGGGTCAGGGACGTCCGGAAGAGAGGACGCAGGAGGAGACGGCAGAGGGACACGCTGTGGAGCAGTGGAAGGACGAAGTGCCATCTGGTGCGTGCCTGGGACAGGGGGAGTACGCTGACGCGGAACACGACGACCAGAGCAGACAGCTCGAACAGGCGACGCAGGACGAGACTCAGGCTCACGACGCTCCGTAAGACCTCTAGTCGGCCCAGAGTAAGGAGAGGGACCAGGCAGTGGAGAGGCTGGCTGTAACTGCGACTGCGACTGGTCAGGCGGTGGACTCAGTAAGGGAGGATTAGGGCCAGTAGAAGGCGGGAGGCCAAGAACCTGCTGAAGGAGCGGAACGTAGTACGGCCGCGGCCGCGCAACTCCTCCAGAAACAGCAGAGACAGCACCAGTACCCCCAGCTCCAGTGTCTCCAGCTCCAACTCCTGCAGCACCACCAGCCCCAGCAGCTCCAGTACCTCCAGGACGAGCACCTCCGGGACCAGCGGCTCCAGCACCTCCAGCAGCTCCAGCACCAGCTGTACCACCAGCAGCTCCAGCTCCAGCAGCACCTCCAGCTCCAGCAGCTCCAGTACCTCCAGTACGAGCACCTCCGGGGCCAGCGGCTCCAGCACCTCCAGCAGCTCCAGCACCAGCAGTACCTCCAGCAGCTCCAGCTCCAGCAGCATCTCCAGCTCCAGCAGCTCCAGTACCTCCAGGACGAGCACCTTTGGGACCAGCGGCTCCAGCACCTCCAGCAGCTCCAGCACCAGCAGTACCTCCAGCAGCTCCAGCTCCAGCAGCACCTCCAGCTCCAGCAGCTCCAGTACCTCCAGTACGAGCACCTCCGGGGCCAGCGGCTCCAGCACCTCCAGCAACTCCAGCACCAGCAGTACCTCCAGCAGCTCCAGCTCCAGCAGCACCTCGCTGGAGTCTCCAGCGGCGAGCAAACCACTCGCGCAGCTGCGGTGGAGAGAGAGGCTCTCGCCGAGACGAGGCACCTGCAGGAACTCCAGCAGACTCAGCACCCCCAGTCTCAGCAACCGCAGGCTCAGCACCCTCAGGCTCAGCACCCCTAGACTCCACACGCTCACGCTCAGCACCCCCAGGCTCCGCACGCTCAGGCTCAGCACCCCCAGGCTCCGCACGCTCAGGCTCAGCACCCCGAGCAGCACCACCCCCAGTAGCAGCACCAGATTCAACCGCTACCTCGACAGGCTCGACAGCGTCTACCTGAGACACACCTGAGGGAGCATGACCCTGAGGGGGGAGGGGGTCGACCGGAGGAGGACCTGGGGCAAGGAAAAGCGGCGGGGGGGGAAGCGGTGCAGTGCGGTAGGGGAAGAGACTGTAAAAGGGAACCGACTCGTCGAACGTGACGTCCTGAGAAGGCAGGACTCGGCGCGAGGTGGGGTGGTAAAAGTGCCAGCCAGTCGCGTCAGGGACAAAGCCAAGGAAGACGCAGGGAATAGCGCGGGCGGAGAGCTTGTCCGCGGACGTATCGCGGACAAAGGCACGAGAACCCCAGACCCGGAACACCGACGCATCGCCAACCTTCCCCGTCCACCGCAGTGTGGGCGAGGTCTCCGGCAAGGAGACACGGGGCCAGAGGTTGAGCTGATGCGCAGCGTATCGGACCGCAAACGGCCACAGAAAATGGGGGGCAGCCGCATGGACCATGGAGGTACGAGCGACCTCCATGACTAAGCCAATGCGGCGCTCAGCAATCCCATTCTGCTGCGGTGAGGCCGGGAGCGTGAACGTCTGGCGAATGCCCTTCCCACGACAAAAGTCCCGCAGAAAGTCAGAGGCAAACTCACCACCTCTGTCAGAGTGCAGACGCAGGACGGGAAGGTCCGTCTCGAATCGCTCGCGAAGCTGGAGACGGACAGCGCGGATCCAAGGGATCAAAACATCAGGGACTTCACCCTTGGTGCGCAAGGGGAAGACCGTGGTGTAACGCGTGTAGTCGTCCACGACCAGCAAAAAGTACCGCTCGCGGTCCTGTCCACGGACGCGGGCTGGGCCCCACACGTCCATGTGGAGGGTCTGCAGGGGAGCAGTCGTCGGGGGAAACGAGGAGGAGTGAGGAGCGGCGCGCTGCCGCCCCTCGACACAGGGAAGGCAGGGAGGGGCAGGTGAGGGTGGGAGAGGAGGCAGAGTCTTTGGAAGTCCAGAGACAAGGAAACGTCGGTGCATGCCACGAAGGCGTTGCACCGAGGGGTGACCAAGACGGTGGTGCCAAAGGACGGTCTGGTGCGAAAGAGCGCGACACGAGCAGGGGGCCGCTAGCCGACCTGACGCAAACGCAGACGCAGACGCAGCTACCTGAGGGGACACAGTAGCCAGTGTGTACAGACTCGAGCCAGGCGCTCTGGTGAACGTGGCCAGGTGACGACCAGTCCGGGAGCACGTACAGTGGGTCACACGCTGACCTCCAGGAGTGAACTGGTCAACCCACACATCCTGGAGGTCAGCTCCACTCACCAAGTTCGTAGAGAACGAGGGGAGGTGAAGACCTGACAGTGAGCCAGACGGAACCGCCGGACACGGCAGAACCGTGGAGGAGTGCGCAAGGACTGGGCCCTCAGAGGGGTCCGCCAGGGAGACTGCAACCGGCCGACTGAGCGGCGTGAGTGTGGTGCTGTCGCGAAAGAAGGAGCGGGAAGCACCTGAGTCAAGTGTGAAGGTGTGCAGGGCCTCAGCAGGCGCAGTACCAGAGAGAGCAGACTCACCAGCACCTGGAGCAGTAGACTCACTAGCACCTAGAGCAGCAGCCTCACCAGCACCTAGAGCAGCAGCCTCACCAGCACCTAGAGCAGCAGACTCTATACCTGGGTCGGGGGGCACACACAGGTAACAGGCACCCTCAGCACTAGTAGGCAATGCATACATGGCAGTGAGGATAGCATCATAGTCAAGAGCAAAGATATCCACCCTCTGCCTAAGCAGCTCCAGCCAGGTGGGGAGCTCAGCCTCGTCGCCAAACTCGGTACGCCAGGCGTCGCTCACACATGCGAAGCAGCGGGACTATGTGTGACCAACCGTCCCGCAAGTCTGACCAGCCCGATCACCTGTGCGAATGACGTACGGGCAGCGAACAGTACTCCGAGACCCTCTACTCTGAGCGTACCACTCACGAAGCTGCTGGGGCGTAAGGGTCTCGCGCGGACGCCGCTGCAGCTGCATCTGGCCACTGCCAGAAACTCCCGACTGACCAGCTCCAGGGCGACTGCCACTACGGCTGCCGCCACAACCCCAACTAGCATACCACTCACGAAGCTGCTGGGGCGTGAGGGACTCGCGCGGACGTCGCTGGAGCTGCATCTGACCACTGCCAGTAGCAGCAGTAGCAGCAGTAGCAGAAGTAGTAGCAGTAGCAGCAGTAGCAGCAGTAGCAGCAATAGCAACAGTAGCAGCAGTAACAACAGTAGCAGCAGTAACAGCTGTAGCAGTAGGAGCAGTGCGGGCAGGGCAGCGCGGCTCAGTAGGGCAGGGCGGCGCAGCTCGGCAGAGCGGCGCGGCTCGGCAGGGCGGCGCGGCTCGGCTGGGCAGCGCGGCTCGGCTGGGCGGCGCGGCTCGGCAGGCAGGCAGGCGCGGCTGGCGCTTGTAGGGCAGGTGCACGGGTAGCGCGGGTAGGGCAGGTGCTCACCAGGGGCGGGTAGGGCAGGTGCCACCGGCGGCGGGCAGGGCAGGCGCGCGACAAGCGCGGGTAGGGCAGGCGCTCGACGGGCGGCGGCAGGGTAGGCGCTCGACAGGCGGCTGCAGGCGCTCGACGGGCGGGTAGGGCCGGCGCTCGACGGGCGGCGGCAGGGTGGGCGCACGACGGGCGCGTAGGGCAGGGCCGCGACGCCGCGACAGGCGGGTAGGGCAGGGCCGCGATGGGCGGCGGCAGGGCAGGCGCTCGACGGGCGGCAGGTAGGGCGGGCGCTCGACGGCGGGTAGGGCAGGCGCGCGACGGCGGCTGCAGCAAGGGCAGGCGCTCGATGGCGCGGGTAGGGCAGGCGCTCGACGGCGCACAGCAGGGCAGGCGCAAGGGCGCAGGTGAGGCAGGCGCGAGGCGCGCGACAGGGCTGGCAAGCGCGGCAGCGCGCTTCGGGCAAGGCAGGAAAAAAAATTCGTGGTGGGCCCTAAAAAAAAATCGTTCCCACTAGGGAACCTGCTCTGAAACCATGTCAGAAATGGGAAGGAAAGAATGAAACAGAGAAGAGATTGACTAACAGCAGGATGGGTACAAGTACTAACCCTAATTGGGTTGTACCCCATATGGGCTACCCCACTACAACCTACACAAGCTATATCATATAAGTTTGACACCTATATGGGCATAGCGCAATAGTGGAACTTGCGCGTGCTCTATATGTGCTCATGCACTAAGGGTACAGCTAAAGGTATGTTAAATAACATTTTCGGTTATTCCAACAACCCCCTTCATTCCTGAAGGTGTGCCACGGGGGAATTCTCGTTCATTCTGCTGACATGGTATCAGAGCGGTCTCGGGTTCGAATCCCGGTGTATGCACATGCAGGCCGTTGCCGCTGTGCCGAGTCCTGGACCTCCCAGTGTGGGGGGGTGTCAGAAGGCTTGCACTGTGAGATCCCCGATTGATCCTTGGGGGGTTACAGACCTGTTAGCCTGGGGGGTTATGGGCGCACTGACCCGCTACTGAAACAAGCCCTTTTATCCCAATGGTCTAGTGGTTGGGATTCTGACAATTCTTGGTGACTCCGCGTAGGTCCGCGCAGTTTTGGAACTTTTGACGTGGCAGCTTCTTCATGAAAACATTTGCTGCCGTATCGCTAGTTGGGCAATAGGTGAGTTTGACCTTGCCCTCGTTGATTTCGTCTTTCACGAAAAAACAAAGTAACGGATGGCGATAAGGTTTGTACGGTGCACGATGCCGGGTTTGTTCGCCGGCCTCGGAATACCAGCCCGGAGGTCGACATTGTCAAAACCACTTGGGCGACGTCACCCAGCAGATCTTCGTCGCCCTGTTACTCGGTCGACCAGGTAATGTCTCCGTAGGTCGTCGCCGACTTGGCAGTCGACCGACGCCCGCAGGTCGACGAACGTCATCGTCGACCACAGAGGCCCAGCACTGCTGCGGCTCGCATTTCGTCGATGGCGACGCCCAAGGGGGGGCGACCAGGGACGTCGAGCTCACCCGTCGAAGCCGACCAGGGACGTCGAGTTCACCCTGCTGTTCGACGCCGACCTCTGTGCTCAGCCGGTCGCACACCTCGCGCGCCCGTCAGCGTCGTCGGCATCGCCCAAGGGGGGGCGGGGCCATTTTCCGTCAACACTCCCCTGCCTAACTCACGCTTGGCGAAACCCAGAGGGATAAAGTACAAGGGGGGAAGTCGTCGATTTGCACATAACACACAGCACGTCGGTCACCGCACATGTCAACATATCAGCTTATGCAACCCAACTGTCATCCGATGGGTCATATCCCGTCCAGTGGATCAGGAACTCGAGCGTGTTGTCGCTTCTGCGTCGATGATCGAGGACACGTTCCACCTCGCACTTTGGTTCATCCTGTACAAGAACAGATGGCGGTGGCGTCGGAGAACACTCTTCCTTCTAGCACCTGCTCCTCTTCTTGTTGTCCCCCTGGCTCTCTTCCTTATCCATGTTGCTCTGCCTCAGTCACTCCCATGTAAGAAATTACTCCCTCACCCCGCATGTTCTCTCCCAGTGGTGTGCCACCGAGTGCAACAGCTAGAGTGACAGCCTTCACTATTACGAGAGAATAATAGAAAAGAAGGATCGAGTGGGTGAGTGTGGCTGAATTTACCTAGCCCAGGCTCGGGCCGCACATTTCCCAATGTGCGCTTCGGGCTTGGGTTCGTTGGATTCAGTTTGGTTCTCACATTTCGCCCCTCGGTACCTTCCCCCGCATTCCCTAACATCACTGTCCAACTCCCACCCTCTACTCCTAATACTACAGTCGCTACACTGCATTCTACACCCGCGTACCACTTTTATCGTATATCCACAACGTGCATATGCGATGACAGCTGTTGGAGAACACTCTTCCTTCTAGCACCTGCTCTTCTTCTTTTTGCCCCCCTGGCTCGCTTCCTTATCCATGTTTCTCTGCCTCAGTCACTCCCTGCACCCTCCTGTACCCGTTCTCGAGCGGCTTGAGCGCGTGTCACAGGACCATCCTGCCGAGGCTTAGCTCCTTTGACCACAGCTGTGTTTGTCTGGTGCTCCTTCAGCTGTGCTCCCTTCTCGTTATCCAATACCAGCACCCCAGATGGGCACACTTCCTTCTCCCTCCACCTTTCTGTCCCCACCCCGACGTCCAACGAGTCTTGCTTTGCCCATTTCAGGAACACCTCTTGCCCCTCACTGACTCCCTTCTTTGTCCTCCCCGCCCCTTGCTGCTGCCGTTGCTCATAGCACCTTGCATCTCTCAACAGTGCGGTGTGGAGGTTTTCCAGAGTTGCTGGCATCATCACCCGTATGTACCTTGCTCTGACTTCTGACAGTGCTACCCAGTTACATATGGTGCCTGCCGTTGCCGTGTCCGTTAGGACCCGTGGAGCACCCATTGGCAGCACCGGCTCACAACCGAATAGGAGACTATACGATGAGTGGTCTCGCAAGGCTGCCTGTTACTCGAACCTGTATCCTGCTGCAATCCAATGGAGCTCGTCATCCCAGTCCCTCCTCTTCTCCTCATATGCCCACAATCCTCGCTTTAATGTCTGCACTAGGTGCTCCGTTAGCCCGTCACTCTGAGGGTGATAGCGGGAGGTGCGCCTGTGAGTGATGCCCGACTCCTCTAGCAGTTTCTTGAAGTCTCCTTGCAATTCATTCCCTTGGTCCGTGAGGACCTCTGCACATGCTCCAAATCTGCACACCACTTGCTCCTTGAATGCCGCAGCTTCATGCCTTGAGTTATTGCTTGGGATCACCCTGACTTCCAGCCACTTGCTCACGTGCTCCACCATGAGCACGATGTACTGTTTTCCTCCTTGACCCAACGGCAGCTCCCCCGCCAAATCCAAGGAACCTCTTATGCGGATGGGCAGAGACTGCAGCTCAGCCTTGGCTTGTGTCAGGTTCGCCTTGCTCCTCTGACATGCCTCACAACTCTCCACCCACTTTTTCACTTGCTTCCCATTCCTTCCCACCACCATCCCGTCTTCAACAGCTGCACTCCCCTTTCATGCCCGAAGTGCCCCAGCTTTGTATGCACCTCTTTGATCACTACCTCCATCTCACCCGGTGCTGGCACCAACTTCCATCCATCCTCTGTCTGTATCCCCTTACTCTCTCCGTCGTCTCCTCATCCTCTCTTGTCTCCCCTCTCACCCACCGCATAGCCTGTTCATTCTCCCAGATGTCTGCTGGCCCTTTGCTTCCTTTGGCCCCACTCAGCTCCACCTGCTTTGCTAGTAGGGATCAGTGTCTCTGTAGGCTCTGGCAGTGGTGGGTTACGGGAAAGGCCGTCCACGTGCTGCAAGGTTTTCCCCGGCCTATGTCGGATTTTGAAGTCCTACTCCTGCAATTTCATGGCCCACCGTATGTTCATGCCCGTCAGCCCCGGCGTGGTCATCAGCCACGTTAGTGGCTGGTGGTCAGTAACCAAGGTGAACTCCCGGCCCTGTAAGTACACCCTGAAGTACCCCACGGCCCACACTGCTGCCAATCCCTCTTCTATGTACGAGCTGTACTGTGCCTCTGCCAAATTACAGCTCCTACTCGCGTATGCCACCACCTTCTCTCCTCTTTCACTTCCTGGCAGAGTATGGCACCCATCCCTTGGCTGCTCTAGTTGGTGTAGAGGGTGAATGGCTGGTTCGCAGCTGGCAGCTGCAGCATGGTTGCCGTCTTTACCGCGGTCATCAGGTCCTGCAGTGCTCCCTTCTGTGCTTATCCCCACTCCCATGCCTTGTCCTCTCTCAGCATCCCTGTCATACATTGAAGTTAGCATGAATAGCGTAGCAACCAACTAAATTTAAATATGAGACTGATAGCTATATTAGTAGGAGAACAGGTTATAGCGGGAGGAAACAGGCCAAAGGGTCGTGGAATGGGAGTTGGCAAACGTGGCGAAACCCCAAAAAGGGAAGCGGGAAACCAGGCGAGGCGCAGGGCGGGAGCCATCCAAACCAACCTGTTGAGTAGCAACGGATCTAAACATGATACTTAGGCAGAATGGTGTGCTGATGCACGTAGCTTGTTTTTTTTTTTTTTTTTTTTTTCACTTTATGCTGGGAATTAGTCGTACCAGCTCTTACAACCTATGTGATACTCAGCCAGGGGAGCCAAACAGCAGCAAGCAATAAGCGTCAGCACTGATCTGAGTATTGAGCCAGCCAACCGAGCAACTAGCAAGGAGGTGAACCTGCACGGTGAGGCCACCTTCTTTCAAGTGAAGGATGCAGTACAAGGAGAGAAGCCAGTGGGGGAAGGAGGGCAAGAAGATGAGAGAGAGAAGAAGGGAAGGAACATGAAGAGAGGAGGCTGGAAGGAGAGACAAAGAAAGGGAGGATGAGGTGAAAAGAGGGAAGAGCAGGAAGGAAGAGAGGAAGAGAGAGAGAGCGCATGATCAGAATCCGACATCCCATTCAACACCACTGCTCGTTTGCTGAAGTTTGGCACAAACCGCCTGTAGTAGCTCAAGAAACCTAGTACCACTGTCACCCCCGCCTTATCTTTTGGTTCCCGCAGCCTGTCCAGGACTTCAACATTGGTCTGCTGGATCCCAATCTGCCCCCCTTTCACCTCGTACCCCAAGTATTGCACGGTCTGCTCGCCCCACCTGCACTTTTTTGGGTGACAGGTGAGTCCTGCTACCTCTATCGCCGTCAGCGTGTCCTCCACATCCTGCAGGTGCTGCTGCTCTGCCGTGCTGAAGATCACCACGTCATCAATGTAGCATGCCGCACATTCCACGTCACACAGCACTGCATCCATGACCCTCTGAAACACGGCTGAAGCGTTCCTTAACCCAAATGGCATGTACAGCCACTCGTACCGCCCGTCTGGCCCGTGGAAGGCCGTTTTCTTAATGTCCTCCTCTCTGATCTTGATTTGATTGAACCCTTGTCGCAGGTCCAGCGTCGTGAAGAAGACCCCGTCCGCTAGCTTGTCAAAAATATATTCGGCCATCGGCATCGAGTACATGTCGGGTATGGTGATCTTGTTGAGTGGCCTGTAGTCACCACACATCCCCATGCTCTGAATTTCTCCTGTCAAATCCTTCCTTGCTGCCACCACTGTTGGTGTGGCATACTCTGACTCAGACCGCCTAGTCAGCCCTGCTTCCAAACAGCTCCTTGATCGTTTCCTTGCAAATCTCCTCGTCCCCATGTAGCATCTTCCTTCTTCGGTGGAATGCGGGCTCAGTGCTGCTAAGCTTCTGCTCCATCTCCTTCACCTTGCACGTTCCCAACTCCTGCAGGGTGAAGGCGAAGCATTTCCTGTGCTTGGCCAGCAATTGTTGCATGGCCTCCTTTCCCTCCTCACTCATCGCCTCCCCCACCTTCCATTTTTCTTCCTATTCCGGCCGGCAGGTCTATGCTCCTTGTCCGGCCGCGCCTGCATACGCGACCAAGGTGGGCAGAGCTCGTATGTCTTGCCCCACCTGATTGCACCGTTAATGCCTGCTGTAGCCTTTCGTGCACACTGGTGCTGGGGTCCAACCTGGCTCTAGGATGTCCTGCACCCATCATCCCGGAGCTCTTTCACCCCATCTACTTCCTCTTGCAGGTTCTGCACCGGCACAATGTTTTGCCAGCACATCCTGAGTCGGTGCGCGTGTGATCACACCCTTGCTGCATCACAGCTCATCCCCTTGCCCATATGTCTCCTGATCCTTTCCCTCACTAGCCGAATTGGCTCTCGGCTGTCCCCCTCCAGGTCCAGGTTCTCCAACAGGTGTGTCACCGTGCCTTGTCTTTCTTGCAACCACTCCATGATGCGGATTAGGTTCTCCATCAGCTTCGTCCTTGGGTCTTCTCCTCCTCTCCCTTTTCCTGCCCATGATACTCCTTGACATTCCCCTTGAGATGCACAAGCAGGTCCACCTGCCCTCAGCTGCCCACCTCAGCCTCTGTTATCTTCCTTACGTCGTGAACGGTTCCACCCATGGCATCGTGAATCACCTTCCTGCTCAGGAGCTCCGGGAACTCCGGCTGTAGCATCCACGCGTAATGGTAAGCCATCCTCCTTACTGCAGGCGCCTATTCCACGTATATCCATTGCTTCACCGCGATTCCACTCCTCACCACTGCTGCCAGTCCTGCCCCAATCCCCCAAAAAGCTCCACCAGGCAGATGGGCTGCTGCCAGTTACTCTAATGCCTCCACTCGTCTATTAGCTTCATCTTGGGCCCTTCTCCAGCCCCCTTCAGTCCTCTCTGCTCCTCTGCCCGCTGCTTCATTGGTATCTGTCCTACCGTGGCCTGTTATGCCCTCTTAGGCTCCATCTTCACGAATTGTACGGGCAGCTGCTGTAAGGGTCCCTCCTTTTTCCAGTATCTTGTCCGGAACTCAACCTTCTCTGTTCATGTACGTATGGTCGTTCCCACTGCAAACACCAGTTCAGTGCCCACTAATACATCGAAGTCCTCTGACTCTAAGATTCCGCACTTCATCTGGTCTCGTGCTCTCCTCCCGGCAGCAGAGTCAGCTCTATGGGTGTTCGTGTGCACGGCACCCACTTAGGTTCCCCCCCTTCTGCCGTCATCACCAACATTCCCTTCGCCACGTGCCTTTTCGGGGCCATCAGCCCCAGCCTCTCAGCCATACCTTTGCCCAGCATTACAGTATGCGCTCCTGGATCTATGATAGCCGTTTTCACCTTCTCTCCTTCCACTTTCATTGCTCCTCCTTCCACCAAAAGCACTGAAGTCTGACACGCCAACCTTTCCTGTGGAGGGCGTGCTGGGGGCTGCTCCTGCGCTGGCCCTTCTGGTTTCTGTCCTCTCTCCCATTCCTTCCTGACATGCTCATGCCTGCCGTCCTTCCCTCCCCTTCGCAGCCCCATCTCTTCCCTTCCCCTCCACGCCATGAGCGCACACTGCACATCCTGTTCCACCTCCTCTCCTTCCTCATCCCTGTCGTACATCCCTACCTCGGCCTCCCACCTTGGTCCCAAGGCTTGCAGTTGAGACGGCAGCCTGCTGATCTGCCGCTGCAGCTCCTCCGGGTTTCTCCTTGCTCCTCCTAAATTTGTCGGAGTGGAGCGTAATCCGGATCTTTCCGGAACCCTTCCGCACTACTAGGTCTTTCTCCCAATGTAGTAGTTTCCTTCTCTACTGTAACGTTTTCTGCGTCCAAGGAGTACCCATGTTGGAATAAGCCCTTTAGCATGGGTTAATCCCGTCGAGCTGGATCCCTACTACATGCCCGGGTCGGCTCAGTGCAGCTGCCTAAGTGTTACCCCGGCTTGTAGACGATGTCGTAGTGGAAGTGCGTCTCGAGGAAGTCCATCCACCGCACCTGTCGTCATGAGAGCATAGGTTGCGACTTGATGTATTTGAGACTACAGTGGTCGGTGTAGACCGTAGTCTTAGCTTCTTCCAGGTAACACCTCCACGCCTTGAAGGCTGTAATGATCGCCAAGGCTCCTTCATTGTGGAGTGGGTACTTCAGCTGTGAGAGTACACTACCCGTGCTTACCCATTCTTGCTTATTTCTATTTTGCTGTTATCATTTTGTGCTTGTTTTTCTATATTCGTTGCTTTACTATATTTATAATAGTTATAGCACCAAATTGGGTTGCGTGCACCGAATTCTGTTGAATTTTGGTTAAATCCGCGTGGCTTTGCGTTCGTGTGATTTCGGTCGAATTTCTTCTACCGAATTCAGGAAGGTTCCGTTCCGACGGTTCCCGATGCACGTAATATTCGCGTAACATCCTGGTTACCTGCCTTGTATCGTGCTTATATATAGCCAAGTAGTTGTACCCAGGATTCATAATCATTTTTCACTCGAAGTTCTTCACTTGCTAAAAAAACAACCTTAAAAAAACCGCAGGGGCGACGACGATCACGCCGATTCGGGTAGGTTCAAATCCAGTTCCGCGTTGATTTTTAATTCCCCCCGAGTGGTTAACCGAACAGGCATTGAGGGGAGCGGCGACAATTTTCTCCAGGAGCTCGCAGCTCTTTGTGCCGAACAAGAGTAGACGTGCGCGACTCTTCAACGACTCGAGGCTCTGCTCCCGGACCATTCACCAGCCGCCATAGCAGCAGCGAACGCAGCGGCGACAGCAGCAGCAGCGGCAGCAACACCTACATTCCTTCCTGCGACAGCGTCACTAGCCACAGTAAACCTCGAAGCAACGAAGCCGAGGCTACCGGAGGCGTTCGATCCTAGCGCGAAAGGGAGCGACGTCAGTCAATTTGTAACTGTACCTGAAATTTACTTCGAGGTCGTTGGATGCACGACCCGGACCCACGATGCGACACGAATTCGGCTCGCAGCAACACCGTTACGAGGCCCGGCAATGGAGTGGAATTACAACAACGAAATCGTGCGAGGCGAAGGGTCGTGGGCGCAGTTTCGGGCAGCCCTAATCGAACGTTTCGAGCCACCATTCTTCGAGCACGGGAACCATATGCAAGCAATACCACAGCAGGGCAACAATTACAAGAAGTCGGAACTGGTCTGATTTGGGTACCTGCTTACCAGATTTGGGTACCTACCATGGGTCTTCCAGCTGGCGCCTCAAGCAACGACTCTGTACTCATCATCGTCGATTGCCTCACGAATATGTCATATTAAGCACCTTGTCGCACAACCATCGCCGCTGACAAAACCGTCTGACAGTCGATGTTCGCCTGCATCGCATTCCAACTATGATTATCAGCTCCCGTTGTGACCCTGAGTCAACGTTAAAAATTTGGAGGGAGATGTGGGCGCAGAACAACAACGATATATAGTTCTCATCTGCCTACCGCCCACAGGCCGATAGTCAGGATGATGCACGAATCAGACGATGTAGAACTCATCCGTACCAACTGCCCCGAACTTGTCCGTTGGAAAAACCCCATACGGATGCTTGAAATCACCTACAACAACGCCCTGTCATCAGCGACTAATCACCCACCGAATTTCCTCAATTACTGGAACTCATCGTGCCTATCAACCCTGGCATTATGTCACGGATTTACAGAACATCAACGAGAAACCTGCCAAAGTCGACACCCGGCGTCGGGAATCCATCATGACGGCAGGGCAACCGATCCTTCTCGACACAAAGAATATCCGCCCCCCCTGTCTCGCCAAAACCCCATGCACGATTTTTTGGATAATTCGCATCATCAAATGGATCGTATTTTGTGTCTGGATACGGTTTGAAGTACTACTAAGAGGCTACAACCAAGCATACATCACATGGGACATATCAGGCATACAAACTCAAATTGTACGAGATTTTGTCAAACGTTTCAAAACCACCCATGGGTGGATGGAAGGATTCGTCATATTGGCGATCGAAACTTTTCTGTTAAACCAACTGCCATGTGATGGTTTATGGATAATAACGCCTCATGACAAACCTTTCAAAGCAAGTGAAAGGTCCTTACTTAGGCACTGGTGAATAAACAGACGGTGTGTCTACTTCAGTCTCGCCACCCTCAGGGATGACGTTTAATAAGATGGTTTCTACATTAAATATTTTACAGTAGCATTAGCAATGGGAGGAACAAGATTGTCTCCCTCGTCGATGTTTAATCCAGCAGTTGGGTCAGGTACATGATCGTAGTTTGCTCCATTTAATCCCATGTTGCAATTTTACGAAAGCTTCAATCAGCATCGACGGGACTTTGTATTGTTATACATTCAAGATAGGTTGATAAGATGGAATAAGACCAAAATATAAATACAAGATAGGAAACTAGTGTAGCAGCGAGGACACACAATGATGAAACTATAGATGAACTAGTACGGGAAGGAAGTCAAGACGAAATCAAGCGAACACACCGTTGCAATCAACAGTATCCAGGTTGGCAATACTTATGTTAGGGCTACGAGAACTCTTCCAGCTTGCTTTTGAATTTTCACTCTTAGAAAGGAATTGTGTAGTTTGGACTATGAGGTCCCTCTCCCACTGTAGCAGTTTCTGTTTCTCTGCTAATCCAATTTCAGGGCGTACGGAGTACCCGTGCAGGAATAAACCCTTGAGCAAAGGATTCATTCCTTAGATCTGAATCCCTGCCATATGTGCGGGTTGGCTGAGTGCGTCTACTTTGTTCTTAAGTCCCGGCTTGTAGACGATGTCGTAGTGGAAGTGTGTTTCCAAAAAGTCCATCTACCGTACATGCTGCCTAGAGAGTGTCGGCTGCGACTTAAGATATTTAAGACTACAGTGGTCGGTGTAGACTGTTGTTTTCGCTCCTTCGAGATAACACGTCCACGTCTTGAAGGCTGTGACTATCGCCAATGCTTCTTTTCTAGTGAATCGGGTAGTTTAACTCTGCTCAGTGTAGTTTCTTGCTCAGGTACGCGATCGGCTGCAACCCGCATCCGTGATCCTTCATCAGTACTGCTCCGACTGCTTGGTCACTCGCGTCTGCTTCCACCACGTACTACTTTTCGGGATCCGGTAGGATCAGTACTGGGGCAGTTGTCAAGGCTGTCTGAAACTGCTCCATGGCTTGCTGTTGAGGGGTTTCCCATCTGTAGGGAGTATCATTTTTTAATAAGTTCGTGAGAGGCGCTGCTATCTTAGCGTACTGCGGCACAAACGGGTTGTAGTAGTTGGCGAAGCCTAAGAACTCTTTGACGTTTTCTGGAACCTTCCACTTCTTGACGGCTTCGATCTTCCACGGGTCTACGTGTACGCCCTCAGCACTCACCATGTGCCCAAGGAACTGTACCTTCTTCTGGGTGAAGTCGCTCTTCGACAGCTTCACGTAGAAGTTATTTTTCAGCAGGACTTCGAAGGATTTCCGTGGATGCTCCACGTGCTCCTTCAAATTTTGGAGTAGATGAGAATGTCTTCCAAGTACACCACCACGCACTCGTCCAGCAGGGGTCGTAGGATGTGGTTCATTTCTGCCTAGAACGTAGCCGGTGCATTGCAGAGTCCAAACGGCATCACGAGGTACTCACAGGAGCCATATCGTGTACGAAACGCCATCTTGTGGATCGAGTTTTCCCCCATCTTGATATGCCAGTATCGAGACCGTAAGTCCAGTTTATACATGAAGTCGTCTATACGCGGTATCGGGTATGTGGTTTCAACTGTCTGTTTGTTGAGTGCTCGGTAGTCGATGCACATCCGTAAACTACCGTCCGGCTTAGAAGTGAAGAGAACCAGTGCGCCGTAGGGTGATGTGGAGGGTCGGATGAGGCCGCGATCGAGCAGGTATTCGATCTGCTTCTTCATGTCTGCTAGCTTTGCTGGGCTGAAGTGGTACGGTGCACGCAAGGTTGGTTTTGAACGTGGTTCTTCCACTATATTATGTTGGTGAGTCCTTCCAGCGCCACCCCTGCAGGTAGGTCGCCCGGCATGATGTCCTTGCACTCCACTAAGACCTTCTGTACTGCTGCAGAAAGCTCGGAGTTTTGAGTTCTCCTTTTCTACTGCCATCCCCAGTGCCAGGTAACCTGTGCTGGTTTCCTTCACCGTCTTCTCAAACCGTAAGAGTGTCGCCTCGGGGATCTCGCCTGTATCCATCCATCTTCATAGCTCCACTCGTTTCCCGTTGTTGTAGATGTTCGCCTTCCGGTTGACCCAATCGATCCCAAGGTTGAACCGTCTCAAGGAGTCACGCCCCAAGATGAAATCCAAACCCTTGATGTTGGTGACGGGTAACGTTGGTCTCTACCCAACGCCCCTATCTGTAGCTGGAGGGTTGCTTCGCCATGGATGGGTAGCCTTCTGGCGTCCACCATGGTTGGTGCGAACTAGGTCCCCTTGTAGGACTCTTCAATTTTCTCCAACATCCCACGGTCGCATACTGAGTGAGATGCTCCACTGTCCACCGTCGCCTGGAGGCGTCGTCCTCTGCAAACCACCTCGAAGAGTAGTGGTTGTTGCCGCTTCGAGTAGCCGCAGATGGTCTCGTTGATAGGATCATAGGGTACATCAAATAAATCATCCCTAGGTCCTACTCAGGAAAGGGAAGATGGGTGACCCTCCCGCAAACGACAAGGCAACGAAGAAGAAGAAGTTGGTGAAGGAGCACAAGGGGAAGGGCTCCATCGCCATCAACGAGGTTTGTTGTTCGGACGATGAGTACGTTGAGGCTGCTGGACCACTACCCTCCTTCCCTGAAAAGGCTAAAACGAAAGATCCCACTTTTGCTAACGCATATGCCCATCCTCCATCCCCACGCAGTCGCGGTGTGAAACGGACCAAGAGGAGCTGGAGCTTGAAGGGGAAAACCAAGTGGGCCCGGCGCTACATGGAGCTCGGCTCCCTGAAGAAGACGGCAATGGAATCTTCCGCCAGCATTGCAAGCATCCGACGGTGGGTGGGGCAGGTGCAGTCCGGCGTGTTTCGTGGTGCTGCTAACTGTCGGAAGCGCCTACACGGCGCTGGCCGGCACTCACATCACCCCGACACGGAGAAAGCTCTCTACCGCCACATCTATCTACAGCGTGCGAATGGGGTGCCGATCTCGGTGAAGGAGACGCAGCGGTGGAGCCGTGAGTGGATGAAGAAACATCACCCTGACAAGAACTGCAATGCCTCCTTGTACTGGAGCAGAGATTCCGCAATCGCTGGAACCTTGTGATGCGGGTGAATACGAAGGTTGGTCAGAAGTTGTCGGAGGGTGAGTCCTTCTCTTGCCTATTGCTTCTGCTATTCTCATTTCTACCTTCTTTATATTCTCAAAGCCGTCGCCATATCCTTGCTACTGCATGTACTTGTGTGGATATTGCCGTCTGTGCTTACATCCCCTTGTGCTTCTCTCTATGTGTTTCTTCCGTTGAGTGTCGACATGGCAGAGTGTGCTCACGGTTGTGAAGGCTTCTGGAAGTTCGTTCGCATCAGCCGGGCACGCCAAAACATCACCTCTCGCGCATCATCAACGCATACAAACTCCTATGTTTGTGGAGATGCCGATGGAGAGGACCACAAACCACAGAAGTGCGCGGTCTATCCTATCCGCACGGCTGGCTACGAGAAGCAGAGACTCACGGTTATGCTTGCGTGCACAGCCTCTGGAGAGAAGTTGCGGCCGTGGGTGTGGTTCATGATGAAAAACGTTCTAAGTGTGACATTCCCAAAGGTAAATCACATGTCTATGGTGTTTACGGTGATGACATATCCCTCTGTCATTGCTTACATCCTTGTTCTCATCCTGTTACGGAGGTGTTCTGATGCCACGTTTCCTTTACTTGGCTCGGCAGGTGTCATGGTCCAAGCCGAGGAAAATGGGTAGATAGATGAGACGGCGGTGAAGACGTGGTTGGCCAAGGAGGTGCTGCCCTTCCTGAACCCCAAGAAAGGGCAGTCGGCGCGGCATTCGATGCGAGTGTTGGATTCGTACTGCGGGCACATCACTCAACGGGTGCTGCAAACGAATCGAGCGCACTGCATCACCCCTGTCATAATCCCTGCAGGTTGAACCAGCCAGATTCAACCTGGATGTCTCGATCAACTGCTGCTTCAAAGCCGCGGTGCGAGCCCGCTACTGCAGGTGGTTCATGCACCACGGCATCAACCTGAGCACGCTAGAAGGTGAGTTGATTAACCGTGCCTTCTGCCCTTAAAGTTTTCCACGCCTTTACTCACCCGTCCCTTGAATATTCCCTCTCATCCCCCAACAAGGAACTTGGGGAGGCCTCTGCATCACGTGGTGCTGCAGTGGATTGCAGAGGCGTGGGAGCAAGTGGCACCCAAGGTCGTCATCAAGGCATTTAAGACCTGCGGGATCTTGAGCCACCTCGACGGGACCGAGAATCACTTGGTCATGTCTCACCTGCGCGTGAGGGGCACCACATACGTGTCTGAATACATGTCTTTGCGGGGGAGCACGCCTGCTTGGGCAGGCATAGGGAGGGAGGGAGGAAGAGGAGGGGGAGGAGGAGGAGGAGGAGGAGGAGGAGGAGGAGGAGGAGGAGGAGGAGGAGGAGGAAGAGGAGGGGGGGGAGGAGGAGGAGGAGGAGGAGGAGGAGGAGGAGGAGGAGGAGGAGGAGGAGGAGGAGGAGGAGGAGGAAGAGGAGGAGGAGGAGGATCTGCAGGCAGACGACGTCAGGGAAGTCGGCGTGGCAACTGATCTGAACGCCTGATGGAACCGTCAAAGACGGCCAAGCATGCCTAGAACGTCCCAGTCTTAGGAGTGCAGGAGCACACTTCTGCTAGTGCAGATGAAGAGGAGGGCGTGACTGAGGGGTACTAGATAGAAATGGCAGGGATCATTGTATGACAACTGTACCCTGTAAATGCATAAAAACCGTTTAGGACCCCCCTCCTTTTTAGAAGAAAACCCTTAAACCTTTAGACCATATATATAAGACATATCTGTCCAAACTCGTACACACACATGGGTCTCTTATAACCAGAACACTCATTTATAAGAATCTACCCTGATTAAAGACACCCATGTTGTGAGGATCGTAGAGTTTAGAGTTTAATAATAATGAATCTTGGGTACAACTACGTGGCTAAATATAGGCACGATACAAGGCAAGAAACCCAGGTGTTACGCGAATGTTTCGTGCATCGGGAACCGTCGAGAACAGAACCTTCGCGAATTCGGTACAAGAACTTCTGCCGAAATCACGCGCACGCAAAGCCACGCGGCAATAACCGGAATTCCACAAAATTCGGCACACGCAACCTAAATCGGTGCTATTACTACAATAAGTATAAAAAAGCAAATATTCTAAGAAAACTAGCATAAACAAGTACAAGATAATATAAATATGCAAGATAATGCAAGTATGGGTAAGCGTAGCCGTTGTACTCTCATGTTTGTTTCCAAAAAGAAGCTGGAAAATCAGCCTCGGTTTTGAAAAACGTCTGACATCTTAGCATTTTTTACCTAAACCAACCCTTTTTCGCTGACTTCTTAGGTTCTAGTGGAGTTACGCCCAAGATAGCGAGTAATTTCTGTTAGAATCAGGATCCCTTAGATAGGATAGGTCTGCCTGAGTATGTAGGTATCGGAAGTCTTGGTGGTGAAACCTTGTTGCATAGTAAATGTAAATGACAAGGATTGATTAAAATAGACATTACACACAAGATATAGATTCTAGCTAGCCATGTACTCTGAGGGGTACATTTCCATATTAACCGCAACGCATTGCTACAGTGCTAGCAATCCTTTAGTTACCTTGTTGCTGTAATTGTAGGGACAGTTACGACTGTTGCAATTCCTCGCAAGCAGCCGTTTGGTCCAGGTTAGTCAACAGTCGCGACAGTTGGCTTGCAACTGTTGACCTGTGTGCCCTATATGGGCTAACCTGATAGTGGTACATGGTATACTTCGATAGTAGCGGGTGCGATACTGGTGCACCTTCGGGAATGCTTAAGTCAATTCCCTTCTGACTCCAACACTCCCCTTCATTCCTGAAGGTGTGCCACGTGGCTCTTCTTGACGACTCCGCACAGGTCCGCGCAGTACTGAAACTTCTGACGTGGCAGTTTCTTCGTCAAGAAATCGGCTGCCATTTCGCCAGTTGGGCAGTAGGTGAGCTGGACTTTGCCCTTGTCGATTTCGTCCTTGACGAAGAAGTAACGGAGGGCGATGTGTTTTGTGCGGTTGACGAAGCCGGGCTTGTTCGCGATTTTGAACGCGCTCTGGTTGTCGCACAGTAACTTGAATGACCCGTTCATCGCCATTTTCGTTTCCTGCAGGAGCTCCATGAGGTAAAGGCCTTTGCGAACTGCTGCACTTGCTGCGATGAGCTCAGCTTCGGCTGACGAAAGGGCGATCAGCTCCTGCTTCTGAGAATTCCAGGAGATGGTTCCCGCAGGTTCAAGCTTGAAGACAAATCCCGTGCGGGACCTCCTGTTATCTACGTCCCCTGCGTGGTCTGCATCCACGTAGCCGGTATGTTGTAGATTAGCCGTTAGGTTCGCCTGTAGGCGAGGCCGACGTCAGGAGAATGAAGATACTGGGCGCATCGTAGGTCCGCCATAATCTTCCCTTCAGGTCGGCGCAGATACTGGGCGAGCTGGCTAGCGGCGTACGATAGGTCCGAGCGGCATGTGACAGCGGCAAAGAGAAGGCACCCGAGTTGCTGCTGATAGAGGCGATGATCGGCGGCGGATAGTGGAGTTGTATCGGGCTCGTGGTTAGGCGGAGGAACGCGGAAAGGCGTTGTGAGGTTGACGGGGGCGATTCCGAGTTTCTTGGCGAGTGTTTTGGCGTACTTCGCGGCCGAGAGATGGATAGAGTCGGCCGACTGTGTAACGTTGAGGCCGAGGAACTGGGTGACATTGTGGTTCACATTCACCTCGAGCTTCTGTTTGATGTCACTCTCGAAGCGATCTAGCAGATCCACATTGGCCCCGGTGTAGAGCAGGTCGTCCACGTAGGCAACGAGCAGAATGAAGCTCCCGCGGGACTCGAGCCGGTACATCCCTTGGTCGTGGGGCAGCTGCTGGAACCCGAGCTCGATTAGCATGGTGTGAAGGTACTGCTGCCACAGGCGCGGTGCCTGCTTGATCCCATAGAGGGACTTCTGGGGGAGGCACACGGCATCGCCATCCTCCTCAAAGGCGTGCGGCTGCTCGACGAAGATAATGGCGTCGACACTCGATGAAGATAATGGTGTAGAGGAACGCGTTCAACACGTCGATCTGGCGGAGTGTGCGCTGCTTCACAGCTGTGGCGCGAATGAGAATAGGCACTGAGGTATGTCGCCTGACAGGTGCGAACGGCTTGTCGTAGTCGACGAACTGGGTTTGCTCAAAGCCGCGGACTACCCAGCGCGCTTTGTACTTGTCGATGGAGCCGTCTTCGAGTGTTTTAATCCGGAACACCCACTTGCCGCTGAGAATTTTCCTCCCCTTTGCTGTTGCACGTGGTACTAGCTTCTAAGTGCCTCGCCTGTTGAGTGCAACTACTTCGGCAGCCATGGCTGCTCTCCACTTCTCACCGTCGAGACCCTGCAGAGCTTGGCGAACAGTGGTGGGCTCCACCTGTTCAAGGTTACCACGGATGGCGACGGCGAGTCCAAGAATGCGAAGTCCGGTGAGGTTGGACTTGGCGGTGTTGGTTACTTCGACCACGTCGTCGTCGTCGCCAGGGATGTCGCGAACGGTGTCACGAGAGGAGTTGAGGTTGGAGTCTTCGTCCATTGGTGAGTGCATTTCTGCACTTTCGTAGTTGCGTTGTGCCTGTACTGCTTCATGTTGATCAGGATCGGTTGGGAAGAATGTTACGGTGCCGGGTACGAAGGGTGCCTTGCCTGCGATCTGATTCTCTGGTTGTTGTCCTGCCACGTCAACCTCGTCCTGATCGTTCCCGTAACTGTGCTCCCCCTGGAAGATGTTGTCTGGTGCGTCTTGTGCAGTGCGGTGCTGGCGGTACAGTGGCACCGTCAGTCTTTCGTAGAAGATGCAGTCACGTGAATGCGTGACTTGGTGAGTGGCGAAGTCGAGGATGGTCCAAGCGTGGTACTCTGGTTCGATGCCGAGGTGGATGCCCCAGCGTGCGCGGTCTTCAAATTTTCCGGTTCTGGCAGTGTGGGGACAGTACTGTACCATGCATTTGAAAACCCAGAGCATGCGTGTGTCCGGACTTTTCCCTGTCCACTCCTTGAAGGGCGAGTTGTTCTTGAGCATGGCTTTTGAAGAAAGCTTATTGCGCAGTCGCAAAGCATGCGCCATCGCGTAGGGCCAATAAATGGTTGGCACAGCTGACTGCTTCGTGAGAGCTCGCATTTTTTTCGCGAGGCTCCTGTTGGTTCTCTCCGCAAGACCCTGCTGCTGGTGAGCGTAGGGGAGAGAGATCATCCTCTGGATACCCTCTTCCGCACAGAGGGTTTTGAACTCCTATGTCTGGTACTCCAGTGCTCCATCTGTCTGGAAGGCCTTCAGCTTCTTGCCTTCGCTTTGTGTTTCTGCCATTTTCAGCCACAGGTAGAAGCAGTGGTAGGCGACATGGCGGTTGGTGACGTTCGCGGCCCAGACAAAGCGCGTGCCAGCGTCGATGAAGGTGATCGTATATTGCTCCCCCTTCAGCCCTTTTGCCATGAGCACCAAGAAGTCACTATTGACTTTGTCGAGTGGTTCGTATCGTTCAGCGCCAGGAAACGTTTCGGGAAAAGGAGAGTGAGTTAAGGCGGCAGTCGGACAGACGGTGCAGTTGGGCAGATCTTCCCTTGGCTTGAGTGATTTTCCATCGGGCAGTAGCAGCGCTTCTTCCGCGAACACCTTTGCGTTGATGCAGTGGTTGAGTGTTTCTACCGAAGGGTGTCCGAGTCGTTTGTGCCAGATGTCAGCGTCGGCGCGATATCCGAGTGTGCGTGCATACTGTTGCTTCTCTCGCGCTAATAACGCTTCTGTTATTGGGCTTCTTGTTTCCTCCGCAGGTTTTGCTGGTACAATAACTTCAACGGCTGCCGCGTGAAGAGTCTCGAGTCTCGTCCCGTTGTATTCTCCGCTGGAGTCTCCGATGGTTTTGGTGTCAGTTGTCACGGGAAGCTCCAGCGGTTCTTCCGGAGGCGTCGGCGTAATTTTACGGCGACGATCTTCTGGCTGAGTGACTTCGCCTTCTTCAAAATCGGTATCGCTCCCCTCATGTGGACTCGAAGATAGTTGCTTCCATCCGTCGTGACTGGAATGAGGTGAGGCCCATACTTGGTCAGGAGTTCTTCTTCTGGGGCAGGTAACTCGGTTGCATGTTCAGACACATTGACGATGACTTCTTCTCGCGCCACTTCAGTAACCTCTGGTTCTTCTCCTTCTGCAGGTTCTTCGGTGGTTTCGGACGAACCTCCTTCAGCTCCGACGACTTGTCCAGGACGTGCTCCCCACCCTGTACCGCGTGTTGCCCAGGCGACATCCACTGCATCCCAGCCTTCTGCCACGTTCCGGCCGGTTGGTTGCTCGACCCTAGGCCAAATTGCACATGCCCATCCTCTTGCTGAACTAACCTCTTCTTCAACTGCTTGTTGCCCGGTGTCTGCAGGATTTGAGGTCGAGGCAACGGCACGGCAAGAGCGCGACAAAGTCCGTCCGGTCCTGGTCGCTCCAGGTCCGTCTCTTCCGGATGGGTCCAGACAGGTGACGATGATTGTCCTGGCGGATCGAGGACGATGATGCGGTCTTTGTCGCCGACATTTCCTGGTGAGTCGAAGTTGAGTACAAACACTCCGTTCTTGCTTTTTGCCTTGCCGATGAGTGTCCCTTCATGGACTAAGTGGAAGTCTCCGTTGTGTGTGTGCAGGTCAATGCCGCACTTCATCAGTTGGTCGGCTGACAGAAGGTTGAATCGGAGGCTCGGTACTACAAGTACATCGCTGATGTGGATGCGGAAGTTCGTGTCGTTGGACTCGAGCTGGATCTGGCCGCAGCTTTTCGCCCAAATTAATTGGTTTTTGGCGACGGTGATATCCACTTCGTTGAAGAGTGGCTCGCTGTTGAGGACAAATTTGTCGGAGGCGACCATGTGTTGACCGCAGCAGCTGTCCAGGTACCATTTGTTAATGTCGTTGTTCTGTTTGGCGATGTTTGCGAGTCGTGGGGTCAGTGGTGCTCCATATCGTTGTCTTGCTCATAAGTGTATTCTTCGTCGTCCAGTGCGATGCGTGCAGGTGGCGACTTCGAGATCCACGGTGGCGCTTCCCAGTCGTACTGCATTCGTCCGACCGCCAGCTCGTCATAGGTCGGGTCGTTCTCTTCTTCTTCTTCAACCGATCCTTCTGGCCTTTCTTGAGGTGGGTCTTGAAACATGTCTTCCCAGCTGCGGAAGAAGCGATAGTGGCGGCTGGGTCGAGGAGGCCCGCATCGCACCATGCAAGTTAACACTTTGTTTTTCCATTTGTTGTCTGCAGAGATGTGTGCTGGAGCTTGCGAAGTAATGGCAACGGCAGGCGGTGACACGGTTTGGTTGTGCGTTGGCGGCCCAGCGGCTTGCTGGTAAGGCGCTCCTCCCGATTGCCTTTGCGCATTGTTGCCGTTGTTGTTGTTGTTGCGCTTCCAGCATTCCTTGATAGTGTGTCCCAACTTCTTGCAGTACTTGCAGAACAATTTCCTTTTGTCCGTGGGCCCTTCTGTGCTTGCCGTATAAAGCACAATCTTCTCCTTCTTGTTGCCTCTCTCATTGTACAGATCGATCTCCTGCTGTTCGGCGAGGAGCGAAGCGCAGAGCGAATTTTCGCTGAGCGTGCCTTGGGTGCAAAGTAGCGACTTGCAGTGGCGCCAATCCGGGCTCAGTCCAGCGAGAATGATGGTGACGAACATATCGTCAGAGAGTTTCCGCCGCTTTTCTTGAATTGATCCCTCAAGTTTCTGCAGCGATTGATGTATGCCCCTGCTTTCTCCTCAGGGAACATCCTGACGTTGTCCAGCTGGTTTAACAAACGGCTGAGTGGTACTGAGTCAGTTGCCATGTAGCATGTGCGCAGGTGCTCCCACGATTGTTGCGCAGGCGCCCACTGGTTCTTGAAGGAGTGAATGCTGAGTTGCTCCGCGGGCGACAAGTTGCGAATCAGGACGGTGTATGCGAGGAGTGACTCGTTATAGTACTGCGTCTTTTCCTGAGGTGAGCCGTCGGTTCGGAATGGCAGAGATCCGCCGTGGTACATCCACATCTGTGCACTTTGAGCCAGGAGCTCGAACTCGAAGCCCCAGCTGTAGAAATCCTTCCCGTCTAAGAGCGTGGTTGTTCTAGATTGATGTCGAGAGGAACTCGCTCTAGATTGATACAATTGCTTCGTAGTGAGCTTGTTGTGCTTGCGCAGGTATTTGTGCTCCTCGATTGTCGAAGGTGAACGATCGCTTGGAGTAGGGTCCTTGTGGATCGGGAGGTCTTCTGGCGTAGCTGGAGCCATCCACGATCATGGGTTGATGATGGCTCTCCAGTGCGCTGATGTGGGTGATGAGCTGTCAATGAGTGCTGGGTCCACAGATGTCGTCCCAGAGGTGTCATTGGTGGGGGGATTGGCCTGATTTATAATAAAAGATCATTTTGTAGATCGTGTTCTTAGCAGATCCTATCATCCAAACTTGCTCTCATACCATGTTAGAATCAGGATCCTTTGGATAGGATAGGGATGCCTGAGTATGTAGGTAGCGGAAGTCTTGGTGGTGAAACCTTGTTGCATAGTAAATGCAAATCAGAAGGACTGATAAAAATAAACAAAACAAGAGGCGACAAGATCGTCTTAGGGTTGCGAAGCAACACTTGTAACATGCATTAGAATTTTGAAGGACTTCGATAAATTATGATAAATTATGCTTTTTAAATGTTTTATGAGAATCCAGGTTTCATATGTTTTTCTGTTTTTTTTTTTTGTTCAGCTTTAAACTAATGATGATGGTGTGTATACATGATAGCAATAATGGCAAGGATAAAAATTATCAAAACGAAAGTTAACATAATGCATGTGGTTCTGTTTTCTATATTTACAGTTATCATGTGTTTTCACAAGAGTGGTGCTGTATTTTTCGTGCAAGTTATTCGCTGATGTCAGCAAGGTCGCGCCGAAATTTCACGGAAAATGTTTGTCGTGTCTGTTGACGCCAGCTGCAATGTTGTTGACCGGTATTTGGGATGTAAAGGCTCTTAACACACCTTTAAATCACACTAGGTACTCCCCACGGGGTCACCTCCAAGGGTCCTCGGATGCCTGGCAAAACCAGCCCCTATCCAAGGGTCCGTGTTTGAAGAGGGAATTTCCTAAGTGCGAAAATAGTCGTGCATTCTAGAGCGTTCCCAAACTTCGTTGCGCAGCGTTGACGACGGATTGGCTCGTGTGCAGAAATAGCTCTTCCCGTCAATACGATGATAGAGCACGTTAACTCGTTTGAGAGCTTCAGAAAATATTTCCACTAGAAAGGATTGATGTCGACAAGTACAAGCACACATTTATATAGATTCTATGCACAGGCAAGAGCAAGCATAAAACAGTTGTTTAACCAGCTCGCAAGATTTCGCCACGCTGTACTTGAGAACGGTTGCACAACTCCTTGAGCATTTGGCTATATCCTCCTCTTGTTAAAAACTGTCTTCAAACTGTACTTGTAACAGTTGCCCCTGCTGACTCAAATGTGTGCACTCATGAGACTCGCATGTGGCTCCAATGTAGCTCCAATGTCTTCATGCGAGCTCACAGTTGTATAACGGTTTTTACCGTTGTGAAAAACGGAGTAACCGATTTGCACCTGTGTCGAAATGATTCCGCAAAGCGAAATGACTTTCGCGAGAAATTTCTTGTTCCGCGAGTCAACGCGGAATACAGTTTTTCAACTGTAAATCCGAGCACCCCCCACGTGCCACACGCCACGTCAGAAATGACAAGGCTCGAGATTCAGTTATTCAACTGAAATCTCGAGTCAAACCTCGAGCACCCTTCGCGATCCCTTTGCACCCCCCGAAACACACGCGCACCCCTGAGGGGCGCAATCATGCACGACCAGACAAACTGGTCGTGCTGTACTGTGCGTGGGCAGGGCGATCATTTGCCCTGTTCTGTTGCGATCTTTGGCCCTGCCACGCTCGCAACAGTGCGCGAGCACACGCTCGAGCCCTGAGGGCCCACACGCGAAATCAGGACCACACGCGCGGTCAAGATTTCGCGTGCTTGACCAGCGCGAAAGTCAACAGCACCCTCTTGACCAGTCAAACTATCGAGCCCCAACAAAAACACCCCACGGTACACCACCCGCTCGCATGAGGCACGCATGAAGCATGAAAAACAAATGGGACTTTCATGGGAAGCTCATTTGAGGCTCATTTGAGCTTCATGAGAGCTTTCATTTGAGCTTTCATGAGAGCTTCATTTGAGCGCGTCATGGGAGCCTCATTTGAGCGCTTCATGAGAGATTCATTTGAGCGCATCATGTGAGCCTCATTTGAGCGCTTCATGAGAACAGTGAAAACGAAAATGAAAAATACACAAACACAAAATGCAATCACAAATGAAAACGAAACACACAAAATGAAAGGACGAGTGCGCACAGAACACACACAAAATGCAAAATGAAAATGCACATCTCTCACGCCACAAATTACCTTCAAACAAAACTCCCCCATTTTCCATTGCCGTCGGCGAATAGGCGGTAGGTTGCCGTGCAAACCATGTATTGCACTCAACAAATGTATCGCGCGCGAATTTTCTGGGGATGCTGCTGACGTCAGCCGGCAATTTCTTCGCGAGCGACTCTTGCGACTGTTTTTCTCCTAACAGTTTCGGCAGCTTTCTGACAGCTGTCAAAACTGCTCAACGGTTTTTTCACGCGACAATGTGGGATGGGGCGCAGATGGGGCGGTTTGTCAGGTCGTGAAATGAGGCAGTCCGTGGGGCTTGCTGTCTGTGGGATGCCCTGGCTGTTGCCAGTGGCGCAATTGTCTGGGTGAATCAAATCGAGCGACTTGGAAGATGGAGCCAAATGAAGCGATTTGGCAGCAGTACGCGAGCGATACAACAAAAAATGCGCTGCACTATGAATTTTTGGAGCTGTCGAACTGCCCCTGTCGTCGCTGAAAGTCTTGTTTCAATGGTAGTGAAATCGAAGTTGCGGAATATGGCGTGTGGGTGAAAACGGACTGTCGGGCAGGACGTTTGAAAAATATCGTGGCTGATATGCTGCTGCTTGCAGAAGCTGCAGAATTTCGGAACTTTCTCCCTTGCGTGGCAGAAACGCTGGTATTGACGTGGGTAGAGTGGAAATCGAATCCGCTTAGGAAACTTTGAGGTTGCAAAACTTGAAAAATTCGTCATTCAGTCGCTGTCGCCACTGTTCACGCGGTTTCCCCTGGTAATAACTGAACAAATCCCCACAGTTCAATCTATCTTTTCCTACGTGAGTAACTGTAAAATTTAAGACTGGTCTGATTCGACCTAAATGCTGCCAACTGTTTCAACTGTATTCTTTGTGTTGTTAATAACATTTCCACTGTTTGTTTTGTTTTTAGCTCATAGCAACTAGTCTCTTGCCATTGGTCCTTCAGTTTATGTTAAAACTGAATGACAGTTTTGGAAGTTTGTGGAAGGAGGGACAGTTTGAGGTTCCCTCTTCCTTTCTTTCTCATCCTTCTCTTGGTCACACCAAAACCAACATTTGCTCACAACTTCTCTTTCATTCTTCTTGCTCACACCAAGCTCAACAGATTGTTACTATCTTTCCAAGGTAGTGATCACTAACTTACTCTTGCTCTATGTTAAGTAGTCTTTCTTAGTTGGGTGAGGTGTTTCGTTAGTTGACGGTTCTGCTTTCAGCCATTTGTTGTTTGGTGAGAGCTGTGAGACTCAATTCTAGTTCCTTGTAGTTTCTGTTGAACTACACCATTTCAAGATACCCCTTCTACTTCCCACTTGTTTATCACGTTTCAGAGTGTCGTGACTCCTCCTACTCTACGCATCCAGAAGAAAGTCGATATCAACTCTTGTGTGTATTTATTATCCATATATTTTGAAATTTACATTCCTTTGGTCTACCTGCATCTTGACTTAGGGTTGGATTGAGTTTGATAGTCTCATTTGAAGATGGTGTGGTAAGTTTCCGAGATTGCTAGTTTGCTGATATTATTGATTCACAAATTTGGAGTCTCGTGAAAGATGGCGTTAAATGTGTTTTGCGAGTTTCTGTTGCTATCCAGTTTGTCTTAGATTTTCCAATACATTGTTCTTTTTTTTTTTTTGTCTATGCTTCGTTATTTGTGAGCAGAGAACTTGCTCATTGCTTCTTTCTTAGACTTGAGAACTCTTTTTTTCTCTCCTAGCCCAACTCATACAAAACTCTATGTTTTTCCATCAGTGATTCAAGCAGGAGGCTTCCGTGCTCGTTCTCAAAGCGTGTATGCTACGAGACCTGAAAGGCTTCTCTCTTCGTGTTCAAGTCAAGTCGGCTTCTGTGTATGTATTTTTCTTGATTTGTGCAAATTCTCTATTTGTAGTGTTTGTTTCAGTTTTTTGCTTTCCCTCAGAAATATCTGTTTCCATTGTTTTATAGCATCATGTATGTCTGGTCATTGTTTAGCCCGTTCTTGTCTCTGTAGTTCCGTGATGCTATAGGAAAGAATTGAGTATGTACAACATTTCTTTTTACATGTACCTTTTGTTTGCATTTGTATTTAGCTGTACTTTTTTTTTGACTTGATGATTTTTTCACCCTCTTTTAAACAGGAATCTCTGTTAGCTCTCCCTGGAACTTTGCTGAGGTATTACTTTGAAGGTGCAGATTGGATTGTTTTGGTTTGTTGTTATAATTTATTTCTCTGTTGCCATTATTGCTAATACCGTATAAGGCTAATCTTTAAAACAGCTACTTCGTGTCAAACATTGTATATGTTTGTGTTGGCTATAGTGGGTTTAGCCTTAGGGGGTACAACTTTCTAGGTTTTCCTACTTGTACTCCCAATCTTGCTAGTTCATTCACTTCTCTCATTCTGACATGGTATTACGAGCCTAGGTTAGGAACCTAGGACCGATCGTTCCTAAGGGCCCACCGTTCCGCTAGAAGCGCCCTCGTGCGCCCTTCCTTCCTCGCGCCCTCGTGCGCCTCGTTCCTAGTGCGCCCTCGCGCGCCCCGCTTTTCGTGCGCATAGCCCGCTAGTCGCCCGCGCGCGGCCCGTTTTTCTCCCGCGCAGCCCGCTAGCCGCCCGCGCGCGGCCCGTTTCTAGTGCGCGCGACCCCGTAGCCGCCCACGCCGTCGACGCCGCCCACGCGTAGCCCGCCCTGGCCTCACGCGGCCCCTAGAGCAGCTCGCGAGCTGCCCGTCGACCGGCGCGCGCCGCCACCTCGCCCAAGCAGGCCGCCGCCTGTACGTAGGCCGCCGCCCGCACGTAGGCCGCCACCCGCGCGTAGGCCGCTGCCCGCACGTAGGCCGGTGGAGCTGGTGGCGGGCGCGGTGGAGCGGTGCAGCGTGGAGGGTTCGGTGGTGGCCAGAGGCAGCAGCAGCAGCGTCCCAGCGAGACCCCGTCCTCCCAGCAGCTTCGTGAGTGGTACTCTCAGCGTGGGGGGTCTGGGGGTGGAGGTACCTGCCCGTACGTTATCCGCACAGGTGACCGCACTGGCCAGACCTGTGGGAGGTTCCACACGGCACAGCGCTGCTTCTTTCGTCTCGACGACGCCTGGCGCGCGCAGTTTCCTGACGCCACTGAGCTGCTCCGCTGGGCTGATCTGATGAAAAAGAACATTGATATCTTTGCTCTTGATTTTGATGCTATCCTTGGTGCCATGTATGCATTGACTGTTAGTGTTGAGGGTGACTATTACCTGCGTGTACCGCCTGACCCGGGTATTGGGACCAGTGAGGCTGCCGCTCTAGGTGCTAGTGCGTCTGCTGCCCTAGGTCCTGGTGAGGCTGCTGCTCTAGGTGCTAGTGAGTCTGCTGCTCCAGGTGCTCGTGCGTCTGCGCCTGCTGGTACTGCGTCTACTGAGGCACTGCACACCTTCACACTGGACTCGGGTGCTTCCCGCTGCTTCTTTCGTGACCGCACTGTCCTTGAGCAGCTAGCTCGGCCTGTTGCTGTCTCCCTGGCTGACCCCTCTGGGGGCCCGGTCCTTGCGACCTCCTCCACTGTCCTCCCTTGTCCTGCGGTCCCGTCCGGCACCCTGTCAGGTCTCTACCTCCCCTCGTTCTCTACGAACTTGGTGGCGGGCTCTGCTCTCCAGGACGGGGGTGTTCACCAGTTCACCCCTGCCCATGAGCGTGTGACCCACTGCACGTGTGCTCGGACGGGTCGCCACCTGGCTACCTTCACTCGGCAGCCGGGGTCGGACCTGTACACACTGACCACTGGGTCCCCTCAGGTAGCTGCGTCTGCGTCTGCGTCAGGTCAGCTGTCGGCCCCCTGCTCGTGTCGCTCCCTGTCGCACCAGACCGTCCTCTGGCACCATCGCCTTGGTCACCCGTCAGTGCAGCGCCTTCGTGCCATGCACAAACGGTACCTAGTCTCTGGTCTTCCCAGGGTTCTCCCTCCCCTCCCACCCTCGCCTGCTCCTCCCTTTCTTCCCTGTGTCGAGGGGCGGCAGCGCGCCGCTCCTCACTCCTCCTCGTTCCCCCCGACAGAGGCTCCCCTGCAGACTCTCCACCTGGACGTGTGGGGCCCAGCCCGCGTCCGTGGACAGAGCGGCGAGCGATACTTCCTGCTGGTCGTTGACGACTACACGCGTTACACCACGGTCTTCCCCTTGCGCACCAAGGGTGAAGTCCCTGATGTTTTGATCTCCTGGATCCGCAACAGTCATCTCCAGCTGCACAAGCGCTTCCACACGGACTTTCCTGTCCTGCGTCTGCACTCTGACAGAGGTGGTGAGTTTTCCTCCGACCTCTTGAGGGCCTTCTGTCAGGGGGAGGGCATTGAGCAGTCGTTCACGCTTCCGGCCTCTCCTCAGTAAAATGGGGTTGCTGAGCGCCGCATTGGCTTAGTCATGGAGGTCGCTCGTACCTCCTTGATCCATGCGGCTGCCCCCCATTTTCTGTGGCCGTTTGCGGTTCGATACGCTGCGCATCAGCTCAACCTCTGGCCCCGTGTCTCCGTTCCGGAGACCTCGCCGACACTGCGTTGGACGGGAGAGGTTGGCGATGCGTCGGTGTTCCGGGTCTGGGGATCTCGTGCTTTTGTCCTCGATACGTCCGCGGACAAGCTCTCCGCCCGCGCTGTTCCCTGTGTCTTCCTTGGCTTCCCCACTGACGCGCCTGGCTGGCAGTTTTACCACCCCACCTCGCGCCGTGTCTTCGCCTCTCAGGACGTCACTTTTGACGAGTCGGTACCCTTTTACCGTCTTTTCCCCTACCGTACTGCCCCGCTTCCCCCCCCGCCGCTCTTCCTCACCCCAGGTGTCCCTTCGGTAGACCCCCTCCCTCCCCAGGGTCCTGCTCCCTCAGGTGTTTCCTAGGTAGACCCGGTCGAGCCTGTCGAGGTAGCTGTCGACTCTGGTCCTGCGAGGGGTACTGAGCCTGGGGGCGCTGAGACTGGGGGTGCTGAGCCAGGGGGTGCTGAGACTGGGGGTACTGAGCCTGAGGGTGCTGAGACTGGGGGTGCTGGGACTGGGGGTGCTGAGCCTGGGGGTGCTGAGACTGGCGGTGCTGAGCCTGGGGGTGCTGAGACTGGGGGTGTTGAGCCTGGGGGTTCTGAGACTGACCGTACTGCGCCTGGTGGCGCTCCCTCTTCACAGCAGCTGCGTGAGTGGTACTCTCAGCGCTGCAGCCTCCGGCGTGGGGCTGCTGGAGCTGGTGGTGCTGCGGGTGCTGTGTCGCGGCCGGAGCCTCCCTCCCCACAGCGGCTGCGTGAGTGGTACGCTCGGCGCTGCAGCCTCCGGAGCGGCGCTCCTAGCACTGAGGTGCCGCCCGCTGGAGGCCCTGGTGCTGCTGGAGGTGCTGGACCCTCTGGTCCTGGAGGTGCTCGTACAGGCGGTACTGGAGCTGCTGGGACTGGGGGTTCTGCTGGAGCTGGAGCTGGTGCTGCTGGTGCAGGAGCTGCTGGTGGTACTGCTGGAGGTGCTGCTGGTGCTGGAGCTGCTGGAGGTGCTGCTAGTGCTGGTGCTGCTGGAGGTGCTGCTGGTGCTGGAGCTACTGGAGGTGCTGCTGGTGCTGGAGCTGCTGGAGCCGCTGGTCCTGGAGGTGCTCGTACTGGAGGTACTGGAGCTGCTGGGACTGGAGCTGCTGCGGGGGTTGGAGCTGGAGGTGCTGGAGCTGCTGGAGCTGCTGGTGGTGCTGCGGGGGTTGTAGCTGGAGACCCTGGGGCTGAGGGTGCTGGTGCTGTCTCTGCTGGTTCAGGAGGTGCTGCGCGGCCGCGGCCGTACTACCTTCCGCTCCTTCAGCAGGTTCTTGGCCTCCCGCCCTCTACTGGTCCTACTCCTCCCCTACTGAGTCCACCACCTGTCCAGTCGCAGTCACAGTTACAGCCTGCCTCTCCGCTGCCTGGTCGTTCTCCTTACGCTGGGCCGACTAGAGGTCTTACGGAGCGTCGTGAGCCTGAGTCTCGTCCTGCGTCGCCTGAGTCTCGTCCTGCGTCGCCTGAGTCTCGTCCTGCGTCGCCTGAGTCTCGTCTAGAGTCGTCTGTCCGCGCTGTCCGCACTGGTCGTCGTGTTCCGTGTCAGCGTCCTCCTCCTGTCCTTGGCACTCACTATATGACTCTGCGTCCTTCCACTGCTCCACAGCGTGTCCCTCTGCCGTCTCCTCCTGCGTCCTCTCTTCCTGACGGTCCGGACCCGGAGTCTGACTCCCTTCGTGCTGCCAGTCCTACTGTTACGCGTTTCCTCGCCACTGTTGACACTGACCCTACCTTTGAGTCCTCTGCTGCGTCTGCTCTAGTTGCTGAGCTTATTGACTTTGCTGCCGCCTGTCGTCTAGACTACGCCGCTAGTCTTGTTGCTGAGTCTGAGTCTGTCTGTCCTCCGTCCGTCGGGGGTGCGTGTGCTCTTGGCACGGACGTCCTTGAGGACAGACAGGAGGAGTTTGAGTGCTTTGCCGCTCCTTTACCTCATCTCGTGTCCATGCTGCTTGCCCCTGAGGGAGACCCGGATGCACCAGACATCCCGACCCCGCGCTCTTACGCAGAGGCGATAGAGGGTCCCTACTCCTCTCAGTGGCAGACAGCCATGGACGCAGAGATGGCTTCCTGGAAGTCCACAGGCACCTACGTCGACGAGGTTCCCCCGCCTGGGGCGAACATCGTCAGTGGCATGTGGATTTTCAGGGTGAAGCGACCGCCGGGTTCTCCGCCTGTCTTCAAGGCGCGTTACGTTGCACGAGGCTTCAGTCAGCGTGAGGGAGTTGACTTCTTCCAGACCTTCTCCCCTACTCTGAAGATGACCACTCTTCGGGTTCTGCTGCACATCGCCGCTCAGCGTGACTACGAGCTCCACTCTCTTGACTTCAGCACTGCTTTCCTACAGGGCAGCCTGCACGAGGAGATCTGGCTGCGCCGCCCACCTGGCTTCACTGGGTCGTTTCCTCCTGTTACCCAGTGGAGCCTCCGGCGGCCAGTCTACGGTCTCCGCCAGGCACCCCGTGAGTGGCACGACACACTGAGGACTACTCTTGCTGCTCTTGGGTTTGCTCCTTCTACTGCTGACCCGTCGCTGTTTCTACGCACCGACACCACTCTGCCGCCGTTCTACGTTCTCGTGTACGTAGACGACTTGGTCTTTGCTACTTCTGACACTGAGGGACTCGCCCACGTGAAGTCGGAGCTGCAGAAGAGACACACGTGCACAGACCTGGGTGAGCTGACAAGCTATCTTGGCTTGCGGATCACTCGGGACAGAGCACAACGCACCATTACCCTGACTCAGTCACACATGGTGCAGCAGGTCCTTCAGTGCTTCCGCTTCACGTACTCCTCGCCTCAGTCCACTCCTCTGTCTACCGGTCACTCGCTCTCAGCTCCACCTTCGGACGAGTCCGTAGAGCCGAGTGGCCCGTACCCAGAGCTTGTGGGCTGCCTCATGTACCTGATGACCTGCACTCGACCTGACCTTGCATACCCTCTTAGCATCCTAGCACGCTATGTCGCTCCTGGCCGTCACCGGAAGGAGCACATGGATGCCGCTAAGAGGGTGTTGCGCTACTTGTGCAGTACGTCAGGCATGGGGCTCGTGCTTGGAGGACGGGCTCGAGTTGTCCTCACTGGTCACGCTTACGCTTCTTGGGCTGACGACTTGACTACGCAGCGGTCGTCACAGGGTTACACCTTCAGCCTTGGCTCCGGCTCTGTTTCTTGGCGGTCTACCCGCTCGTCTTTTGTTCTCAGCTCCAGTTGTGAGGCTGAGATCTACGCAGGGGCCATGGCTGCACAGGAGTTACGCTGGCTCACCTACCTGCTGACTGACCTTGGAGAGCCGCCTCGTTCTCCTCCAGTGCTGTACGTCGACAACAAGGCCATGATTGCCTTGTGTCAGGAGCACAGACTGGAGCACAGAACGAAGCACATCGCTCTGCGTTACTTCCTTGCTCGAGAGTTGCAGCAGCGTGGTCAGCTTCGTCTTGCTTACGTGGCCACTCGGGCCAACACTGCTGATGTGTTCACCAAGGCGCTTCAGCCTTGTGATCATCAGCGTTTCTGTACTGTTCTAGGCCTTGTGCCTACTGTGCCTCACTTGCTTACTTCCTGACTCTGCTTGTACTGTGATCCTTATATATGTCTACCTGCATGTTCACACTTGCTAGGTTGTGATCACTGTATTTCTTGTTGTATTATCAACCTGCATGTGAACTGGTCTTGTGACCGCTTGCTTGTGCTCGGAATTTGTGTGGTATCCTTGAGATCCACCCTGAGCTGTGCTCTGCTTTGCTTTGCTTTGACTGGTCTTGTGACCATCTGGTTGTCTCCCACTTAGCCTATGGGGGTGTGTCAAACATTGTATATATTTGTGTTCTGTAGGCTATAGTGGGTTTAGCCTTAGGGGATACAACTTTCTAGGTTTTCCTACTTGTACTCCCAATCTTGCTAGTTCATTCACTTCTCTCATTCTGACACTTCGATCGTGGTCTTCTGTTACGTTTTGTCTTCATAATTTCTTAAAGCTACTATAATATCCTCAATTGTATTTCGTGTGTCATATTTTACATTTTGTTTTGGCGTTTCAGAAGTTTTGATAGTCTACAGAGCTAAAAAGGGATCATATATCACGTTGTGGAATCTCTGCTGGCTTGGCAATGTCAAACATTATATGTTTACATTGTGTAGGCTATAGTGGGTTTAGCCTTAGGGGGTACAACAAACTTAGGGTTTCCTACTTGTACCCAAACTTTCTGATAGTTTCATCATTCTCGTTCTCTCTCAGTTTCTAACATGGTATCGCGAGCCTAGGTCGTAACCTAGGACCGATAGGGCCCACCGTTCCGCTAGAAGCGCCCTCGAGCGCCGTATCTCCTTAGCGCCCTCGAGCGCCTCTCTCCTAGTGCGCCCTCGTGCGCCTCTCGTCCTCCTGCTGCCCGTGCGCAGCCCGCTAGTGCCGCGCACGGCCCGTTTTTTCTTGGCGCGCGTAGACCACTAGCAGCCTGCGCGCGACCGTTTTTTGAGCACGCGCCGACCCCTAGCTGCCCGCGCGACCGTCGCCGCCCACGAGCAGCCCCCTAGCCGCCCGTCGACCGCCGCCCAGAGAGTCGCAGCCCGCCCTTAGGCCGCCGCGACACCCCACTAGGCCGCCGCCGGCGCGCTAGACCGGCCCACGCACAGCCACGGCCCGCCCGCTACAGCCGCCCACGCGCACGCCCCCCGTCGCGCTCCGCCACGTAGCCCAGGCCGAGCCGCCCGAACCGAGCCGAGCCGCCCGAACCGAGCCGCGCCGCCCGAACCGAGCCGCGCCGCCCGAACCGAGCCGCGCCGCCCTGGCCGAGTCGAGCCGCCCAACTGTGCCCCACCAGCTACTACTACTGCTACTACTGCTACAGTTGCTACTGTTACTCCTGCTACTGCTACTTCAACTATGGCTAGCCCCTCTGTGCTAGCTTTCGATGCTGAGGGCCGCCCACTGAAGTTTGAGACCTGGCTCGATGACCTGCACCTATTCCTCCAGCTCACTGCCAAGGAGGATATCTCACTGTACGATCACGCGCTAGGCAATGCTGCTGCCCCTGCTGCTACTGCTGACAGTACTGCCCGTTCACAGTGGCAGACTCGTGACGCCCACACACGCTTCGCTATTCGCAACTCCCTGCCGATCGATGAGCGTGAGCACTTTGGCCAGCACAAAACAGCACAGGCGCTGTACACTGCTGTAGTGGCACGCTACTCCTCACCTGCTTCTGCTGCGCTAGGCCGTCTCTCGCTCCCCTACCTGTTCCCCGACCTGTCCGCTTTCTCCACAGTCGCTGACCTCATCACGCACCTCCGCACTAGTGAGGCCCGCTTCCGTGCCGCTATGCCCGCTGAGTTTCTTGCCACCCACCCCCCCCCGCTCTGGCTCACTCTCTACCACCTGGTCACCCGTCTCCCTGACTCTCTTCGTGCGGTCAGGGACCACTTCCTAGCTCGCTGCCCCGTTGACCTGCTCGAGAAGGAACTGCTTGCAGCTGAGACTAGCATAGTCGCTGTAGCTGCCTCTCGTGGCGACCCCCGCACCCCTTTCTTCGAGGGGTGTTCCCCTTCCCCCCTTCTCCCCTCTGTCGCCTCTGCTGCTGCTGTCGACCTCGTTGGTACTGAGCAGGTCAGGACTGCGTCCGCTCCGAGCTGGCGCCGCAGCGGCAAGGGCAAAGGGGGCAAGGGAGGTGGAGGTGACGGCGGGGGAGGCGGTGGTGGGGGCGGTGGCGGTGGTGGGGGCGGTGGCGGGGATGGAGGGGCTAGTGACAGCGGTGGGGGTGGTGGCGGCAGCAGCGGAGGAGGTGGCCGGGGTGGGGGCGGTGGTTGGGGTGGCGGTGGACACGGAGGCGGCAGGGGCGGTGGTGGTCGAGGTGGTGGAGGCGGCGGTGGTGGTCGTGGAGGCGCTGGCGGTGGCCAGAGCCAGCAGCACACTCCGTCTTCCCAGGAGCTTTGTGAGTGGTACTCTCAGCACGGGGGGGGGGGGGGGGGGGGGGTGGCCTTAGCTGCACTTACGTCATCCGCACTGGTGACCGCACTGGCCAGACGTGTGGGAGGGCGCACACCACGCAGCGGTGCTTCTCCCGCCTTGACGACGCTTGGCGCTTCAGCGCTTCCGCTTCACGTAATCCTCGCCTCAGCCCACTCCTCTGTCTACCGGTCACTCGCTCTCAGCTCTGCCTTCGGATGAGTCCGTAGAGCCGAGTGGCCCGTATCCAGAGCTTGTGGGCTGCCTCATGTACCTGATGACCTGCACTCGACCTGACCTAGCCTACCCTCTTAGCATCCTAGCACGCTATGTCGCTCCTGACCGTCACCGGAAGGAGCACATGGATGCCGCTAAGAGGGTGTTGCGCTACTTGTGCAGTACGTCGGGCATGGGGCTTGTGCTTGGAGGACGGCGCGACGTTGTCCTCACTGGACACTCAGACGCTTCTTGGGCTGACGACTTGACTATGCAGCGGTCGTCTCAAGGTTACACCTTCAGCCTTGGCTCTGGCTCAGTTTCTTGGCGTTCTACACGCTCTTCCTCTGTTCTCAGCTCCAGTTGTGAGGTTGAGATCTACGCCACAGCCATGGCGGCCCAGGAGCTTCGCTGGCTCACCTACCTGCTGACCGACCTGGGAGAGTGGCCTCGTTCTCCTCCAGTGCTGTACGTCGACAACAAGGCCGCCCTTGCCTTGTGTCAGGAGCACAGACTGGAGCACAGAACGAAGCACATCGCTCTGCGCTACTTCCTTGCTCGAGAGCTGCAGCAGCGTGGTCAGCTTCGTCTGTCGTACGTGGCCACTCGGGCCAACACTGCTGATGTGTTCACCAAGGCGCTTCAGCCTTGTGATCATCAGCGTTTTTGTACTGTTCTAGGCCTTGTGCCTACTGTCCCTCACTTGCTCACAGTGGGCCACGCGCGATGCTGCTGCACGTCTTGCTGTGCGTCGCCACCTCCCTACCTCTGAGCGTGCGCACTTTAGCTCAAGAGTGCTCAGACCTTGTACGACGCTGTAGTTGCACGCTACTCCTCCCCTGCCACTGCTGCACTGAGCCGCCTCATGCTACCGTACCTCTTCCCTGACCTTGCTGCCTTTCCCACAGTCGCTGACCTCATTACGCACCTCCGCTCTAGTGACACTCGCTACCGCGCTGCGCTTCCTGCTGAGTTCTGCGCCAAGAACCCCCCCCCCATGTACATCACCCTCTACTACATAGTCACCCGTCTCCCTGACTCCCTTCGCGTAGTCAGGGACCACTTCCTCTCAGTTTGTCCCACCACTCTCACCGTTGACCTCCTCGAGAAGGCCCTCCTAGCAGCAGAAAAGAGCATAGTCGCTGTAGGAGCCTCTCGTGGTGACCCTCGCACCCCCATCTTTGAGGGGTGTTCCCCCTCCCCTCTTTTGCCCTCTGTTGCCTCTGCTGCTGCGGCCGACCTCGCTGGTTTGGAGTCGGTTGGGGCAGCGTCTACCCCTAGCGGGAGACGCCGCCCTGGCAGGGGCAAGGGGGGCAGGGGCGCTGGAGGAGCTAGCGGGGGCGGTGGAGGCGGCGGTGGAGGTGGTGGAGGAGGTGGGGGTGGCGGTGGGAGTGGTGGCGGGGGTGGAGGTGTAGGTGGCGGCAGTGGAGGCGCAGGAGGCAGCGGCGGTGGCGGAGGGAGCGGAGGTGGCGGCGGTGGAGGAGGAGGCGGCGGAGGAGGTGGAGCTGGTCGGGGTGGCGCTGCGCAGAGGGTCAGCTCCGGTGGTGGTCAGCGCCAGCAGCAGCAGCAGCGCACTCGTGACGTCCCCTCCCCTCAGCAGCTCCGTGAGTGGTACACTGCACGCCAGAGGGGTGGGGGTGCTGGTCCGTGCACCTACGTCCTGCGCACCGGCGACCGCGCGGGTGAGCAGTGCGGGGGTGCGCACTCCACCCAGCGCTGCTTTGGCCGCCTCACGGACGCTTGGCGTCACCAGTTCCCTGAGGCCACTGAGATCCCCCGCTGGGGTGAGCTGTCTAGGGCGGGTGTAGCTGTCTTTGACCTTGACTTTGATGCTATTCTTGCTGCCGTGTATACTGTGACTATTAGTGATGAGGGTGACTGTTACCGGTGTTTTCCGCCCGACCCGGGCATTGAGACTGCTGCTCTAGGTACTGGTGAGGCTGCTGCTCTAGGTGCTAGCGAGGCTGCTGCTCTAGGTGCGTCTGCTCCCTCAGGTGCTGGTGAGTCTGCTCTCTCAGGTTCTGCGTCGGCTTCGGCCTCCCACACCTTCACACTTGACTCGGGGGCTTCTCGCTCCTTCTTTCGAGACCGCACCACACTCACGCCGCTTTGCCGGCCAGTTGCGGTCTCCCTGGCAGATCCCTCTGGGGGTCCTGTCCTTGCTCACTTCTCCACTGTCCTCCCGTATCCGGCGGCCCCCTCTGGCACCCTGTCTGGTCTCTACCTCCCCTCGTTCTCTACGAACTTGGTGAGTGGTGCTGACCTACAGGATGCGGGGGTTCACCAGTTCACTCCTGCGAGTCAGCGGGTGACCCACTGCACGGACGCTCGGACAGGCCGCCACCTGGCCACGTTTACACGTCGGCCAGGGTCGAGCCTGTACACACTGACCACTGCGTCTCCTCCAGTCCCTGCATCTGGTCAGGTAGCTGCGTCGGGTCAGGTGTTTGCTGCAGCGTCCAGGTCTGGTCCTGAGTCTGCCCCCTGCTCGTGTCGCCTCCTGTCTCACGAGACTCTCCTCTGGCACCACCGCCTTGGCCACCCCTCCCTACTTCGTCTCCGGAGCATGGCCTCCCGTGTCCTTGTCTCTGGTCTTCCCCGGTCCCTCCCTCCCCTTCCTCCGGGGCCAGGCCCTACCTGCGTCCCCTGTGTCGAGGGACGGCAGCGGGCTACCCCTCACTCCTCCCAGTTTCCTCCGACAGAGGCCCCGCTGCAGACGCTTCACATGGACGTGTGGGGCCCGGCCCGCGTCCGTGGACAGGGTCACGAGCGCTACTTCCTGCTGGTGGTTGACGACTACTCGCGTTACACCACAGTCTTCCCCTTGCGCAGCAAGGGTGATGTCACTGAGGTGTTGATCGACTGGATCCGCGCAGCTCGTCTCCAGCTCAGGCGGAGCTTTGGCTCGGACTTTCCTGTTCTGCGTCTGCACTCTGACAGAGGCGGAGAGTTCTCCTCTGGCCTTCTGCGAGCCTACTGTCGTGCACGAGGCATCCGCCAGACCTTCACGCTTCCGGACTCTCCACAGCAAAATGGGATTGCTGAGCGCCGCATTGGCATGGTCATGGACGTCGTCCGTACGTCCATGATGCATGCGGCTGCCCCCCATTTTCTGTGGCCGTTTGCGGTTCGGTACGCGGCGCATCAGATCAACCTTCAGCCCAGGGTCTCCATGCCGGAGACCTCCCCAGCTCTGCTGTGGACGGGGAAGGTTGGCGATGCGTCTGCGTTCCGTGTCTGGGGATCTCGGGCGTTTGTCCGCGACTTGTCTGCGGACAAGCTGTCCCCTCGTGCTGCTCCTTGCGTCTTCCTGGGTTTCCCCCCTGACGCCCCAGGGTGGCAGTTCTACCACCCCACCTCTCGCCGTGTTCTGTCCTACCAGGACGTCACGTTCGACGAGTCGGTCCCCTACTACCGCCTCTTCCCCTACCGCACTCCGTCCCTCCCCCCGCCACCGCTCTTCCTTGTACCAGGTCCCCCCCCGGTAGACCCCCTCCCCCCTCAGGGTCCTGCCCCTTCAGGTGTGTCCCAGGTAGACGCTGTTGAGCCTGTCGAGGTCGCTGGTGACTCTGGTGCTGCTGAGGGTGCTGAGCCTGGGGGTGCTGACTCTGGGGGTGCTGAGCGTGTGGGTGCTACGCCTGGGGGTGCTGAGCCTGGGGGTGCTGAGCCTGGGGGTGCTGAGTCTGGGGGTACTACGACTGGGGGTGCTGAGCCTGGGGGTACTACGCCTGGAGGTGCTGAGCCTGGGGGTGCTGCGTCTGGGGGTGCTGAGCCTGGGGGTGCTACGCCTGGTGGTGCTGTGCCTGGTGGTTCACCGGGTGCTCCCTCTCGCCGAGAGCCACTCTCTCCCCAGGAGCTGCGTGAGTGGTTTGCCCGGCGCTGGAGGCGAGCTGCTGAAGCTGCTGGAGCTGGAGGTGCTGCGGGTACTGGAGGTTCTGTTGCTTCTGAGGGAGCTGGTGCCACGGGTCCCGGAGGTGCTCGTACTGGGAGTACTGGAGCTACTGGACCTGCGGGTACTTCTGGAGCTGGAGTTGCTGCGGGTGTTGGCGCGGAGGCTACTGCTGTCGGTCCTGGAGGCGGTCCTGCTGGGGGTACTACTGGTACTGCTGGGGGTTCTGGAGCTGGAGCTGCTACTGGTGCTGGTGCTGCCCCTGGGGGTGCTGGTGCTGTCCCTCCTGTGTCTGGAGTCGCCGCGCGGCCTCGGCCGTACTTCGTTCCGCTCCTTCAGCAGGTTCTTGGTCTCCCGCCTTCTATTGGTCCTCCTCCTCCCTTAGAGTGTCCACAGCCTGTCCCGTCGCAGTTCCAGTTACCGCCGGCCTCCCCACTGCCTGCTCCGTCTCCCTACACTGGTCCTACTGGAGGTCTTACTGAGCGTCGTGAGCCTGCGTCTCGCCCTGCGTCGCCTGTCCGTGCTGCTCGCACTAGTGGTCGCGGTTCGCGTCAGCGTCCTCCTCCTGTCCCTGGCACGCACCGGATGTCTCTGCGTCCGTCCACTGCTCCTCTGCGTGCCCCTTTGCCTTCTCCTCCTGAGTCTTCTCTTCCTACTCTTGCCGACCCGGAGTCGGACTCTCTTCACGCTGCCAGTCCTACTGTCACGCGTCTCCTTGCTACGGTTGTCACCGACCCTTCCTTTGAGTCCACTGCTGCGTCTGCTCTAGTTGCTGAGCTCATCGACTTTGCTGCTCGCTGTCGCCTAGACTACGTCGCCAGTCTTGTTGCTGAGTCTGAGTCTGTCTGTCCTCCGTCCGTCGGGGGTGAGTGTGCCCTTGGCACGGACGTCCTTGAGGACAGGCAGGAGGAGTTCCAGTGCTTGGCCGCTGCTTCACCTCATCTCGTGTCCGTACTGCTTACCCCTGAGGGAGACCCGGATGCACTTGACATCCCGACTCCGCGCTCTTACGCGGAGGCGATAGAGGGTCCCTACTCCTCTCAGTGGCAGGCAGCTATGGACGCAGAGATGGCTTCCTGGAAGTCCACAGGCACCTACGTTGACGCTGTTCCCCCTCCTGGGGCGAACATTGTCAGTGGCATGTGGATTTTCAGGGTGAAGCGACCGCCGGGTTCTCCGCCTGTCTTCAAGGCGCGTTACGTGGCTCGTGGCTTCAGTCAGCGGCAGGGAGTTGACTACTTTCAGACCTTCTCTCCCACCCCGAAGATGACCACTCTTCGGGTACTGCTGCACGTAGCTGCTCACCGTGACTACGAGCTACACTCTCTTGACTTCAGCACTGCTTTCTTGCAGGGCAGCCTGCACGAGGAGATCTGGCTGCGTCGCCCACCTGGCTTCACTGGGTCTTTTCCTCCTGGCACCCAGTGGAGCCTACGGCGGCCAGTCTACGGTCTCCGCCAGGCACCGCGTGAGTGGCACGACACACTGAGGACTACACTTGCGGCTCTTGGGTTTGTTCCCTCTACTGCCGACCCGTCGCTGTTTCTGCGCACCGACACTTCTTTGCCGCCGTTCTACATTCTCGTGTACGTCGACGACTTGGTCTTTGCCACAGCTGACACTGCTGGACTAGCCCACGTGAAGTTCGAGCTGCAGAAGAGACACACGTGCACTGACCTGGGTGAACTGCGCAGCTACCTTGGCTTGCAGATCACTCGGGACAGAGCACGCCGCACCATTACCCTGAGTCAGTCACACATGGTGCAGCAGGTCCTTCAGCGCTTCGGCTTCACGTACTCCTCGCCTCAGGCCACTCCTCTGCCTACTCGCCACTCGCTCTCAGCTCTGCCTTCGGATGAGTCCGTAGAGTCGAGTGGCCCGTACCCAGAGCTTGTTGGCTGCCTCATGTACCTGATGACCTGCACACGACCTGACCTTGCATACCCTCTTAGCATTCTTGCACGCTATGTTGCTCCTGGGAGACACAGACCGGAGCACATGGCTGCAGCGAAGAGGGTGTTGCGCTACTTGTGCAGTACGTCGGGCATGGGGCTTGTGCTTGGAGGGCAGAGTCCAGTGGTCCTTACTGGGCACGCAGACGCTTCTTGGGCTGACGACCAGGCTACGCAGCGGTCGTCACAGGGTTACACCTTCAGCCTTGGTTCCGGCTCTGTTTCGTGGCGGGCTACTCGCTCGTCTTCTGTTCTCGGCTCCAGTTGTGAGGCTGAGATCTACGCAGGAGCCATGGCTGCACAGGAGCTTCGCTGGCTCACCTACCTGCTGACTGACCTCGGAGAGTTGCCTCGTTCTCGTCCATTGCTGTACGTAGACAACAAGGCCATGCTGGCCTTGTGTCGGGAGCAGCGACTGGAGCACAGAACGAAGCACATTGCTCTCCGCTACTTTCTTGCTCGTGAGCTGCAGCAGCGTGGTCAGCTGCGTCTTGCGTACGTGGCCTCTGAGGCCAACACTGCTGATATCTTCACCAAGGCACTTGCGCCTTGTGACCATCAGCGCTTCTGTACTCAGCTGGGCCTTGTGCCTACCTTGCCTCACTTGCTCACCTCTTGACCTTGCTTGTACTGTTACATATATATATTCCTGCTCTTGTTTGTCTAGCCTTTTTATATATATATGTGTACTCCTGCTTGTGAACTGGCCTTGTGGCCTTGAACTTGTGCTCGGAATGTGTGGTGACTTTGTGATCCACCCTGAGCTTGTTTTTGCTTTGCTTTGCGTGACTGGTCTTGTGACCCCTTGTTCTCCCCCACTTTGCCTATGGGGGTGTGTCAGATTTATATGACATAGCTACTGTAGGCTATAGTGGGGTAGCACATATGGGGTACAGTTTCCTAGGGTTTACTTCTTGTACCCAACTTTCACTTAGTCTTTCATCATTCCTCGTTTCTTCTCACGACCAAGCCGTATTGACGAAGTGCCAAAAAGAGGCGAAACGGTTAAATATTCCTGACGAACAAGTGGAAACAAGAACATTGCGCGTGAAACGCGAGCACGTTCGGTGCAAAAGCGCATCAAGTGGGCAAATTATCAGTGGACAACCTGTTCGTATGCACGAAGTTCATGAAGATCAAGATCGGTCTAGCATTCCTGATGCACGAGTTGGGTCGATTTCGCCGCGCACGCAGCGAGGACTTGCTTCATCCAACACTGTTCCATGCAATGGAACAAAGGCTATGCCCTATATTTTTGAAGATGAAAAACAAGACGATGAAGTACGATTCAACATATCGGACGAACAGATTTATGATAATGGGGATATTCATTTTTCAATGCCAAACATTGCACCAAACAGTGAGAGTTTTGTAGGCATCATCGAAGACGGCGGGCGTTTTACCGTACGATTAATGGTGAATCGTAAAAAGATTGATGTTCGCGGATTTCCAACAGGTCGGCATGCTGCCTGGGCACGACAATACTATATTTTGAAGTATCGAGGACTCAAGACAGGTCAAAAGCTTCCGTTTGATCGTCAATATTTCATCAACAACGGAAAACTCGTGGACATACCCTTTTTCGACACGATTTACAAAATAAACGATTGTGACAACGGCTCACATACTACTCCTAAATCATATGTCGGTGTATATGAAGGATGCGAGAAATTTGGTTTTAGTATAATGGTGGACGGACGTAATTTCATGTACGAGAAATGGGATTCCGAAGAATCGGCAGCACGTGCAAGGCAATATTTTTTGCATTTAGTATTCGTCCCTAAATTCACTAAAACATTGCCTTTCAATGTCGACGAGTTCTACGAGGATGACAAGCTTCTTCGGGATGAGCGATTAGATAGTATTTTTGATGACGTGGAAGATCGATACGATGAAGAAAACGAACAAGCTAAGATCGTTGATGAAGCTTTATCTCGATTTGAAGAAGTATCAAAATAAGACCCAATACATCCGTGCAAAAGTTGCGACCAGCTAATGTTCAGACGGCAATTGTCCAAAGTTGATGACGGTGCATTTACAGTTAGAAAAGTGTGTCGTAGTTGCAAAATGGCAATCACGGGCAAAAAAACACCCACACTTTCTCGAAAAGGGGGAGCATTGCTACCGAACCGACCTCACGATCTTACAGGATTGACGTACTTGGAAGAACGTTTGGTTTCACCGCGCGTTGTGTTTTCAAGCATTGCACAAACGCACGTTGGAAAACAGTACAAGATACGTGGCGGAGTAGTAAATGTTCCAGTTAAAGTTGTTGACATGATAACTGCTTTGCCTCGACTACCACAAGAATCTCATACTGTCCGTGTGCGTTTTAAGCGCAAATTGCAGAACGGGCATAATGTGTATGATGACAATGTGAGACCCGCCAAGATATTGCGAGCCCTGTCGCTTCTGGAGAAGAAAGATTTGTTCCGAGAGTTTGGAATCAGACTAGATAACGGAAGAATGTCTGAGTTACAACAAGAGATTGATGATATTGATCTTCACAATCAGTTTCTATCACACGACAACGATGATCAAACTAACGATCATTCGGAGATGAACGAAGGTGCGACTGAATTGGGCGACGAGGAAGTGGAAGTGGATATTGACGAAGCCGATCTAAACGTCGGAGTTTTGGATACCATCATATGTAATGAGCCGTTGTATCAAAATTTAGAGCAATTTGTTGTGAAAATGGCTCCCGGTGAAAGATCGCGACCGTTGCCTATTCTAATGGACAAACACGTTGAGGAGTTGGCATTTCCTACTCTATTTTGCGGAGAGATTCGTGTGGAAGTGAGGAACGAGAATGAATGAACTATGAAATGAAGTGAGTACAAATAGGAAACCCTAATTGGGTTGTACCCCCTATGGGATACCCCACTATAGCCTACACAACAGCATAAGCTATATAATGTTCTGACACACCCCCATAGGCAAAGTGGGGGAGAACAAGGGGTCACAAGACCAGTCAAGCAAAGCAGAGCAAGCTCAGGGTGGATCACAAAGTCACCACACAGTCCGAGCACAACGACAAGGCCACAAGGCCAGTTCACATGCAGGAGTACACATATATATATAGAGCTAGACAAGCAAGAGCAGGTATATATATGTAACAGTACAAGCAAGGTCAAGAAGAGAGCAAGTGAGGCAAGACAGGTACAAGACCCAGCTGGGTGCAGAAGCGCTGATGGTCACAAGGCGCAAGTGCCTTGGTGAACACATCAGCAGTGTTGGCCTCAGAGGCCACGTAAGCAAGTCGCAACTGACCACGCTGCTGCAGCTCACGAGCAAGAAAGTAACGGAGAGCAATGTGCTTCGTTCTGTGCTCCAAGCGCTGCTCTCGACACAAGGCCAGCATGGCCTTGTTGTCTGCGTACAGCACTGGAGGAGAACGAGGCGGCTCTCCAAGGTCAGTCAGCAGGTAGGTGAGCCAGCGAAGCTCCTGTGCAGCCATGGCCCCGGCGTAGATCTCAGCCTCACAACTGGAGCTGAGAACAGAGGACGAGCGAGTAGCCCGCCACGAGACAGAGCCGGAACCAAGACTGAAGGTGTAACCCTGCGACGACCGCTGTGTAGCCTGGTCGTCTGCCCAAGAAGCGTCCGCGTGCCCAGTGAGGACCACTGGACTCCGCCCTCCAAGCACTAGCCCCATGCCCGACGTACTGCACAAGTAGCGCAACACCCTCTTCGCTGCAGCCATGTGCTCTGGTCGGTGTCTCCCAGGAGCAACATAGCGTGCAAGAATGCTAAGAGGGTATGCAAGGTCAGGTCGTGTGCAGGTCATCAGGTACATGAGGCAGCCAACAAGCTCTGGGTACGGGCCACTCGACTCTACGGACTCATCCGAAGGCAGAGCTGAGAGCGAGTGGCGAGTAGACAGAGGAGTGGCCTGAGGCGAGGAGTACGTGAAGCCGAAGCGCTGAAGGACCTGCTGCACCATGTGTGACTGAGTCAAGGTAATGGTGCGGCGTGCTCTGTCCCGAGTGATCTGCAAGCCAAGGTAGCTGCGCAGTTCACCCAGGTCTGTGCACGTGTGTCTCTTCTGCAGCTCGGACTTCACGTAGGCTAGTCCAGCAGTGTCAGCTGTGGCAAAGACCAAGTCGTCGACGTACACGAGGACGTAGAACGGCGGCAAAGAAGTGTCGGTGCGCAGAAACAACGACGGGTCTGCAGTAGAGGGAGCAAACCCAAGAGCCGCAAGCGTAGTCCTCAGTGTGTCGTGCCACTCACGCGGTGCCTGGCGGAGACCGTAGACTGGCCGTCGGAGGCTCCACTGGGTGCCAGGAGGAAAAGTCCCAGTGAAGCCAGGTGGACGGCGCAGCCAGATCTCCTCGTGCAGGCTACCCTGCAAGAAAGCAGTACTGAAGTCAAGAGAGTGGAGCTCGTAGTCGCGCTGAGCGGCTATGTGCAGCAGCACCCGAAGAGTGGTCATCTTCGGGGTGGGAGAGAAGGTCTGAAAGTAGTCAACTCCCTGCCGCTGACTGAAGCCACGAGCGACGTACCGCGCCTTGAAGACAGGTGGAGAGCCCGGCGGCCGCTTCACCCTGAAGATCCACATGCCACTGACGATGTTCGCCCCAGGAGGGGGAACCGCGTCAACGTAGGTGCCTGTGGACTTCCAGGACGCCATCTCTGCATCCATAGCTGCCTGCCACTGAGAGGAGTAGGGACCCTCTACGGCCTCCGCGTAAGAGCGCGGAGTCGGGATGTCTTGTGCATCCGGGTCTCCCTCAGGGGCAAGTAGTACGGACGCGAGATGAGGTGAAGCAGCAGCCAGACACCGGAACTCCTCCTGCCTGTCCTCAAGGACGTCCGTGCCAAGAGCACACTCACCCCCGACGGACGGAGGACAGACAGACGCAGACTCAGCAACAAGACCGGCAGCGTAGTCTAGACGACAGCGAGCAGCAAAGTCGACGAGCTCAGCAACAAGTGCAGACGCAGCAGTGGACTCAAAAGAGGGGTCAGTGACGACAGTAGCAAGGAGACGTGTGACAGCAGGACTGGCAGCACGAAGAGAGTCCGACTCCGGGTCAGGAAGAGCAGGAAGAGAGGACTCAGGAGGAGAAGGCAAAGGGGCACGCAGAGGAGCAGTGGACGGACGCAGAGACATCCGGTGCGTGCCAGGGACAGGAGGAGGACGCTGACGCGAACCACGACCACTAGTGCGAGCAGCACGGACAGGCGACGCAGGACGAGACGCAGGCTCACGACGCTCAGCAAGACCTCCAGTAGGACCAGTGTAGGGAGAAGGAGCGGGCAGTGGGGAGGCCGGCTGTAACTGGAACTGTGACAGGACAGGCTGTGGACACTCTAAGGGAGGAGGAGGACCAGTAGAAGGCGGGAGACCAAGAACCTGCTGAAGGAGCGGAACGAAGTACGGTCTAGGCCGCGAGGCGACTCCAGACACAGCAGGGACAGCACCAGTACCCCAAGCGGGAGCACCAGCGCCAGCAGCACCTCCAGCTCCAGGACCTCCAGCAGCACCAGTAGCACCCCCAGCAGGACCGCCTCCAGGACCGACAGCAGTAGCCTCAGCGCCAACACCCTCAGCAGCTCCAGCTCCAGCACCTCCGGGACCCGCGGCACCAGCACCCTCAGTAGCCGAAGAACCTCCAGCTCCAGCAGCACGCCTCCAGCGCCGGGCAAACCACTCACGCAGCTCCTGTGGAGAGAGGGGCTCCCGCCGAGGCGAAGCACCCGGAGAACCGCCAGGTCCCGCACCGCCAGACGCCACAAGGGGAGGTCCAGTGGCCGCAGGCTCCGCAGCTCCAGGCTCAGCACCTCCAGACGCAGCACCCCCTGGCTCAGCACCCCCAGTAGCAGCACCCCACGGCTCAGTACCCCCAGACTCCGCACCCCCAGGCTCAGCACCCCCAGTCGCAGTACCCCCAGGCTCAGCACCCCCAGACTCAGCACCCCCAGGCTCAGCACCCGCAGCAGGACCAGAGTCACCAGCAACCTCGACCGGCTCGACTGCGTCTACCTGGGACACACCTGAAGGGGCAGGACCCTGAGGGGGAAGGGGGTCTACCGGGGGGGGACCTGGCACAAGGAAGTGCGGTGGCGGGGGGAGGGAAGGAGTGCGGTAGGGGAAGAGGCGGTAGAAGGGGACTGACTCGTCGAACGTGACGTCCTGGGAGGACAGAACACGACGAGAGGAGGGGTGGTAGAACTGCCACCCTGGAGCGTCAGGGGGGAAGCCGAGGAAGACACAGGGAGCAGCACGAGGGGACAGCTTGTCCGCAGACAAGTCACGGACAAACGCCCGAGATCCCCAGACACGGAACGCAGACGCATCGCCGACCTTCCCCGTCCACAGCAGAGCTGGAGAGGTCTCCGGCCGGGAGACCCTGGGGTGAAGGTTGATCTGATGCGCCGCGTACCGAACCGCAAACGGCCACAGAAAATGGGGGGCAGCCGCATGCATCATGGACGTACGAGCGACGTCCATGACCATGCCAATGCGGCGCTCAGCAATCCCATTTTGCTGTGGAGAGTCCGGAAGCGTAAAGGTCTGGCGGATGCCTCGTGCACGACAGTAGGCTCGCAAAAGGCCAGAGGAGAACTCTCCACCTCGGTCAGAGTGCAGACGCAGAACAGGAAAGTCCGAGCCGAAGCTCCTCCTGAGCTGGAGACGAGCTGCGCGGATCCAGTCGATCAACACCTCAGTGACATCACCCTTGCTGCGCAAGGGGAAGACTGTGGTGTAACGCGAGTAGTCGTCAACCACCAGCAGGAAGTAGCGCTCGTGACCCTGCCCACGGACGCGGGCGGGGCCCCACACGTCCATGTGAAGCGTCTGCAGAGGAGCCTCTGTCGGGGGAAACTGGGAGGAGTGAGGGGCAGCCCGGAGCCGCCCCTCGACACAGGGGACACAAGAAGGTCCGGGTCCCGAAGGAAGGGGAGGGAGAGACCGGGGAAGACCAGAGACAAGGACACGGGAAGCCATGCCCCGAAGACGAAGCAAGGAGGGGTGGCCAAGACGGTGGTGCCACAGGAGAGTCTCGTGAGACAGGCGGCGACACGAGCAGGGGGCAGACTCAGGACCAGACCTGGACGCAGCAGCAAACACCTGACCCGACGCAGCTACCTGGCCAGACGCAGGGACAGGAGGAGACGCAGTGGTCAGTGTGTAGAGACTCGACCCTGGCCGACGCGAGAACGTGGCCAGGTGTCGGCCTGTGCGGGCATCCGAGCAGTGGGTCACCCGCTGACTCGCAGGAGTAAACTGGTGAACCCCCGCATCCTGCAGGTCAGCACCACTCACCAAGTTCGTCGAGAACGAGGGGAGGTACAGACCAGACAAGGTGCCCGAGGGGGCAGCCGGACACGGGAGGACAGTGGAGAAGTGAGAGAGGACAGGACCCCCAGAGGGGTCAGCCAGGGAGACTGCAACCGGCCGGCCAAGCGGCGTGAGTGTGGTGCGGTCTCGAAAGAAGGAGCGAGAAGCCCCTGAGTCAAGTGTGAAGGTGAGGGAGGCCGAAGCCGACGCAGTACCTGAGAGCGCAGCCTCACCAGTACCTGAGAGTGCAGACGCACTGGCACCTAGAGCAGCAGCCGCAGAAGTACCTGGCGCAGCAGTACCAATGCCCGGGTCGGGCGGGAAACACTGGTAACAGTCACCCTCCTCACTAATAGTCACAGCATACATGGCAGCAAGGATAGCATCAAAGTCAAGATCAAAGACAGCTACGCCAGCCCTAGACAGCTCTCCCCAACGGGGAATCTCACTGGCCTCGGGGAACTGCTGACGCCAAGCGTCCGTCAGGCGGCCAAAGCAGCGCTGAGTGGGGTGCGCACCCCCACACTGCTCACCCGCTCGGTCACCGGAACGAAGGACGTAGGTGCACGGACCAAAACCCCCACCCCGCTGACGCTGCGTGTACCACTCACGGAGCTGCTGGGGCGGGGGGATGTCCCGCGAACGCTGCTGCTGCTGCTGCTGCTGACGCTGGCCACCACCAGGGCCGCTACGCAGCGGGGCACCACCCCGACCAGCTCCACCCCCTCCGCCACCGCTGCCTCCACCTCCACCACCACCGCTGCCTCCGCTCCCACCGCTGCCGCCACCACCGCCTCCTCCTCCGCTGCTGCCACCGCCACCACCGCCCCCGCCACCACTCCCACCGCCACCCCCACTCCCTCCTCCGCCTCCACCGCCTCCTCCACCGCCCCCGCCAGCTCCACCCGCGCCCTTGCCCCCCTTGCCCCTGCCAGGGCGGCGTCTCCCGCTAGGGGCAGACGCCGCGCAGACCGACTCAAGACCAAGCAGGTCGGCAGCAGCAGCAGAGGCAACAGAGGGCAGCAGGGGGGAAGGAGAACACCCCTCAAAGATGGGGGTGCGAGGGTCACCACGAGAGGCTCCTACAGCGACGATGCTCTTCTCCGCCGCCAGGAGGGACTTCTCGAGGAGGTCGACAGTGAGAGTGGTGGGACAGACCGAGAGGTAGTGGTCCCTGACTACGCGAAGGGAGTCAGGGAGGCGTGTGACTATGTAATAGAGAGTGATGTACATGGGGGGGGGGTTCTTGGCGCAGAACTCAGCAGGAAGGGCGGCGCGGTAGCGAGTGTCACTAGTGCGGAGGTGCGTAATGAGGTCAGCGACAGTGGGAAAGGCAGTAAGGTGAGGAAAGAGGTACGGTAGCATGAGGCGGCTCAGGGCAGCAGTGGCAGGGGAAGAGTAGCGCGCAACTACAGCGTCGTACAAGGTCTGAGCACTCTTGTACTGACTAAAGTGCGCGCGCTCAGTGGTAGGCAGGTGGCGACGCACAGCAAGACGTGCAGCAGCATCGCGGGTGGCCCACTGAGAGCGAACAGTGGGGTCAGCATCAGTAGCAGGGGCAGGAGAGGCGCCAGAGGTGAGGTCAAAGAGGGAAAGACCGTCCGCCCTATCGCACTGTAAGAACAGCTGCAGGTCGTCGACCCAGACCTCAAAGTCAATGGCTCGACCCTCAGCGTCAAAAGCGAGGACACTAGGGGTAGCCATGACGACGACAGACGAGCAGTGCAAGCAGTAGGGGAAGGGCACGCAGTGACAGTGGGGCTGTGCTCACCGGACAGGGCAGGTCGGGCGGCTCGGCAGTAGGGCGGCTCGGCTGCTCAGCGGCTCGGCGGCAGGGCGGCTCGGCTGCTGGGCGGCTCGGCTGTTGGGTGGCTCGGCGGCAGTGCGGCTCGGCTCCCGGGCGGCTCGGCGGCAGGGCGGCTCGGCTCCCGGGCGGCTCGGCTGCAGGGCGGCTCGGCTCCCGGGCGGCTCGGCGGCAAGGCGGCTTGGCTCCCGGCGGTTCTGCTGCTAGGCGGCTCCCGCAGGTAGGGCGGCGGTAGGGCCGCAGGTTGGGCGGCGGTAGGGCCGCAAGGAGGGCGGCGGGCGGGCCGCAGGTAGGGCGGCGGTAGGGCCGCAAGTAGGGCGGCGGGCGGGCCGCAGGGAGGGCGGCGGTAGGGCCGCAAGTAGGGCGGCGGGCGGGCCGCAGGTAGGGCGGCGTACGGGCCGCAGGTAGGGCGGCGGGCGGGCCGCAGGTAGGGTGGCGGGCGGGCCGCGACGTGAGGGCGGCGGGGCCGCTGTAGTGGGGCGGCGGGGCCGCTTAGCAGAGAGCGGCGGGGCCGCGTGAGCAGGGCGGCGGGGCCGCGTGAGCAGGGCGGCGGGGCCGCGAAGCAGAGGGCGGGCGGGCCGCGACGTGAGGGCGGCGGGGCCGCTGTAGCAGGGCGGCGGGGCCGCGTAGCAGAGGGCGGCGGGGCCGCGTGAGCAGGGCAGCGGGGCCGCGAAGCAGAGGGCGGCTGGGCCGCGCGAGCAGGGCGGCGGGGCCGCGAAGGAAGGGCGGCGGGGCCGCGTTAGTAGGGCGGCGGGGCCGCGAAGGGAGGGCGGCGGGGCCGCAAGGGGCGACACGGAGGGTCGCTAAAAAAAAAGGAAAACGCGCCTCGGGGCGCGCTTCGGTGGGCCCTAGAAGCAGTCCCTAGGAGGGGACCTGCTCTGATTCCATGTGGAAGTGAGGAACGAGAATGAATGAACTATGAAATGAAGTGAGTACAAATAGGAAACCCTAATTGGGTTGTACCCCCTATGGGATACCCCACTATAGCCTACACAACAGCATAAGCTATATAATGTTCTGACAATTCGATTGCCAAATGTCGACATATCTGCTTTAAAATATCGAGACAGTGCAAAATGGGAACTCATTCATAAAGACGCACGTTTTTCTTCATGTCCGCAAAACTTTTTTTTCAAAATGTTTAAGCTAGAACTGATTCAGATGGATAACGTAATTGGCACACGTGTGCGACGAGAAATGATGGAGCATGTTGGTCAATACTCAGCTAAGGATATGCTGAATACTGACACACGTAGATAAAAAAAAAAAAAAAAAAAAAAACGTTGTTCAACGAGTTCAAAAGTCTTCGCATGTCGCCACAGTACCTTGAGAATTGTAGGAAAGATTTGTTTGCAATAATACGTCAGTTAGGCCCGCCAACATTCTTTTTAACGATATCAATGGCCGATACAAAATGGATCGATCTACACGTTATCTTACTGGAACATAACAGAAATACAGAAAACCTAGCTAATCTTGCAAACACCAATATGATTCCTCCTTTGGATTTTGAGACCATAGCTTTACTCGTACGCACATACCATGTAGTTAGCGCGCGATATTACGTCGAACGAAAGAATGCATTGTTTCGAGAGATTCTGACAAAAAAAACCGGAATTTTAGGAGGAGTTGTAGATTATTTTGCTCTCGACGAGTTTCAGCATCGAGGTGCCCCCCATACTCATTGCCTAATATGGAGTGAGTTTTTAGCTTGCGATGCCACAATTCCTCTAGAAAAGATACTTACATTTGCCGATGAGCATTTATCGTGTCACGCACAAGAACTTGCCGAGGAATCATTAACAAGCGACCTATTAAAAGTGCAAACTCATAGACATACGAGAACGTGCAGAATAAAGAAGAACCGTACTTCGCGTAAATGTCGTTTTGGTATACCAAAGTATCCACTTCCGAAAACTTTGGTTTTAATGCCGATGTGGATGTGGAAAAACATAGGACGAATAGAAAGACAGTGGATGAATTCATAAACGCTCTTGGAAAAAACCACTTGATCGAAACCTCCAACCTAACTTTTGCTTTGTTTTTAGATACGGTGCGTCTAACATACGACGATTATATTAGTTGTCCGCGTGTAGGCCTTAAAAAGCGAACACTTTTTCATGCCAGGGATGTACGGGATTGTTACGTCAACAACTTTAACAAAATAATACTTTCTGTTTGGCGAGGCAATATGGATATTCAATTGTGTATCGACCCATATAGTGTGGCAACGTATATTGCGGCATATATGACAAAATCAGGTAAAGGTGTAAGTAAGATTATAGAAAATGCAAAAAGGTTTGCAGCAGTGCAAGGTACGGGTGTTTTACACGTTCTTCAAGACATTGGAAATTACATATTAAACACCCAATAAATTAGCGCGCAAGAAGCTATTTATCTTATTCTGAGCCTTCCCTATAAGAAAACCACTCGTGGTTTTGTGTTCATTAATACAAATCATCCACAACGACGGTTGTTATTATTGAAAACCAAGGCCGAATTAGAAAGTTTGGATCCTCAGTCGACGGACATTTTTACACCATATGTGTGAGAATACTAGCGAGGAATGATTGAACTAGAAATGAGATGGGTACAAATAGGAAAACCTAGAAAAGCTGTACCCTATAATGTCTAACCCACTACAGCCTAAACAGGCTATATCATATATGTTTGACACACCCCCATAGGCAAAGTGGGGGAGAACAAGGGGTCACAAGACCGGTCAAGAAAAGCAAAGCAAGCCCAGGGTGGATCACAACGTCACCACGCATTCTGAGCACAAACAAATGGCCACAAGGCCAGTTCACATGCAGAGTTATATAAAGGAGAACAAGCGATACAGTGATCACAGCCTAGCAAGTGTAAGCATGCAGGTATATGTATAGAGATCACAGTACAAGCAGAGTCAAGAAGTAAGCAAGTGAGGCACAGTAGGCACAAGGCCTAGAACAGTACAGAAACGCTGATGATCACAAGGCTGAAGGGCCTTGGTGAAGACATCAGCAGTGTTGGCCCGAGTGGCCACGTAAGCAAGACGAAGCTGACCACGCTGCTGCAACTCTCGAGCAAGGAAGTAGCGCAGAGCGATGTGCTTCGTTCTGTGCTCCAGTCTGTGCTCCTGACACAAGGCAATCATGGCCTTGTTGTCGACGTACAGCACTGGAGGAGAATGAGGCGGCTCTCCAAGGTCGGTCAGCAGGTAGGTGAGCCAGCGTAACTCCTGTGCAGCCATGGCCCCTGCGTAGATCTCAGCCTCACAACTGGAGCTGAGAATAGAAGACGAGTGGGTAGACAGCCAAGAAACGGAGCCGGAGCCAAGGCTGAAGGTGTAACCCTGTGACGACCGCTGCGTAGCCAAGTTGTCAGCCCAAGAAGCGTCTGCGTGACCAGTGAGGACAACTCGAGCCCGTCCTCCAAGCACGAGACCCATGCCCGACGTACTGCACAAGTAGCGCAACACCCACTTAGCGGCATCCATGTGCTCCTTCCTGTGTCTGCCAGGAGCGACATAGCGTGCTAGGATGCTAAGAGGGTAGGCAAGGTCAGGTCGAGTGCAGGTCATCAGGTACATGAGGCAGCCCACAAGCTCTGGGTACGGACCACTCGGCTCTACAGACTCGTCCGAAGGTGGAGCTGAGAGCGAGTGGCGAGTAGGCAGAGGAGTGGGCTGTGGCGAGGAGTACGTGAAGCGGAAGCGCTGAAGGACCTGCTGCACCATGTGTGACTGAGTCAAGGTAATGGTGTGCTGTGCTCTGTCCCGGGTGATCCGCAAGCCAAGATAGCTTGTCAGCTCACCCAGGTCTGTGCACGTGTGTCTCTTCTGCAGCTCCGACTTCACGTGGGCGAGTCCCTCAGTGTCAGCAGTAGCAAAGACCAGGTCGTCTACGTACACGAGAACGTAGAACGGCGGCAGAGTGGTGTCGATGCGTAGAAACAGCGACGGGTCAGCAGTAGAAGGAGCAAACCCAAGAGCAGCAAGAGTCGTCCTCAGTGTGTCGTGCCACTCACGGGGTGCCTGGCGGAGACCGTAGACTGGCCGCCGGAGGCTCCACTGGGTACCAGGAGGAAACGACCCAGTGAAGCCAGGTGGGCGGCGCAGCCAGATCTCATCGTGCAGGCTGCCCTGTAGGAAAGCAGTGCTGAAGTCAAGAGAGTGGAGCTCGTAGTCACGCTGAGCGGCGACGTGCAGCAGAACCCAAAGAGTGGTCATCTTCGGGGTAGCGGAGAAGGTCTGGAAGAAGTCAACTCCCTCACGCTGACTGAAGCCTCGTGCAACGTAACGCGCCTTGAAGACAGGCGGAGAACCCGGCGGCCGCTTCACCCTGAAGATCCACATGCCACTGACGATGTTCGCCCCAGGCGGGGGAACCTCGTCGACGTAGGTGCCTGTGGACTTCCAGGAAGCCATCTCTGTGTCCATGGCTGTCTGCCACTGAGAGGAGTAGGGACCCTCTATCGCCTCTGCGTAAGAGCGCGGGGTCGGGATGTCTGGTGCATCCGGGTCTCCCTCAGGGGCAAGCAGCATGGACACGAGATGAGGTAAAGCAGCGGCAAAGCACTCAAACTCCTCCTGTCTGTCCTCAAGGACGTCCGTGCCAAGAGCGCACTCACCCCCGACGGACGGAGGACAGACATACTCAGACTCAGACTCAGCAACAAGACTAGCGGCGTAGTCTAGAGGACTGGCGGCAGCAAAGTCAACAAGCTCAGCAACTAGAGCAGACGCAGCAGTGGACTCAAACGAAGGGTCAGTGACAACAGAGGCCAGGAAACGCGTGACAGTAGGACTAGCAGCACGAAGGGAGTCAGACTCCGGGTCCGGACCGTCAGGAAGAGAGGACGCAGGAGGAGAAGGCAGAGGGACACGCTGTTGTGCAGTGGACGGACGAAGTGTCATATAGTGAGTGCCAGGGACAGGAGGAGGACGCTCACGAGGAACACGACGACCAGTGCGAACAGCGCGTACAGGCGACTCAAGACGAGACTCAGGCGACGCAGGACGAGACTCAGGCTCACGACGCTCCGTAAGACCCCTAGTCGGTCCAGAGTAAGGAGAAGGACCAGGCAGTGGAGAGGCTGGCTGTAATTGCGACTGCGACTGGACAGGCGGTGGACTCAGTAGGGGAGGAGTAGGGCGAGTAGAAGGCGGGAGGCCAAGAACCTGCTGAAGGATTGGAACGTAGTACGGCCGCGGCCGCACAGCGCCTCCTGAACCAGCAGAGACAGCACCAGTACCCGCAGCTCCAGGGTCTCCAGCTACAACTCTCTCAGCACCACCAGCGACAGCGCCTCCAGCAGCTCCAGCTCCAGCAGCACCTCCAGCAGCAACAGCTCCAGCAACTCCAGCTCCAACTCCTGCAGCACCACCAGCCCCAGCTCCTGCAGTACCACCAGCCCCAGCAGCTCCAGTACCTCCAGTACGAGCACCTCCGGGACCAGCGGCTCCAGCACCTCCAACACCAGCAGGACCTCCAGCAGCGCCAGGACCTCCAGTACGAGTACCTCCGGGACCAGCGGCTCCAGCACCTCCAGCACCAGCAGCACCTCCAGCAGCTCCAGCTCCAGAAGCACCTCCAGCAGCACGGCTACAGCGCCGAGCGTACCACTCACGCAGCCGCTGTGGAGAGAGAGGCTCCCGCCGTGACGGGACACCCGGAGAACCTCCAGACTCAGCACACTCAGGCTCAGCACCCCCAGACTCAGCACCCCCAGACTCAGCACCCCCAGGCTCCGCACGCGCAGGCTCAGCACCCCCAGGCTCCGCACCCTCAGACTCAGCAACCCCAGGCTCAGCACCCCCAGGCCCCGCACCCGCAGGCTCAGCACCCCTAGCAGCACCAGAGTCGACAGCTACCTCGACAGGCTCGACAGGGTCTACCTGGGACACACCTGAGGGGGCAGGACCCTGAGGGGGGAGGGGGTCTACCGGAGGAGCACCTGGTGCGAGGAAGAGCGGCGGGGGGGGGAGGGGGGCAGTGCGGTAGGGGAAGAGACGGTAGTAGGGGACCGACTCGTCAAAAGTGACGTCCTGAGAGGGCAGGACACGGCGCGAGGTGGCGTGGTAAAACTGCCAACCAGGCGCGTCAGGGGGGAAGCCAAGGAAGACGCAGGGAACAGCACGGGAGGACAGCTTGTCCGCAGACAAGTCGCGGACGAAAGCTCGAGATCCCCAGACACGGAACGCAGACGCATCGCCAACCTTCCCCGTCCACCGCAGAGTAGGGGTGGTCTCCGGCTTGGAGACCCGGGGCTGGAGGTTGATCTGATGCGCCGCGTACTGAACCGCGAACGGCCACAGAAAATGGGGAGCAGCCGCATGGATCATGGACGTACAAGCGACGTCCATGACCATGCCAATGCGGCGCTCAGCAATCCCATTTCGCTGTGGAGAGGCCGGAAGCGTGAACGTCTGGCGGATGCCCTCCGCCCGACAGAAAGCTCGCAGAAGGTCGGAGGAAAACTCTCCACCTCTGTCGGAGTGCAGACGCAGAACAGGAAAGTCCGAGCCGAAACTCTCTCTGAGCTGGAGACGAGCAGCGCGGATCCAGTCGATCAACACCTCAGTGACCTCACCCTTGCGGCGCAAGGGGAAGACCGTGGTGTAACGCGAGTAGTCGTCAACAACCAGCAGGAAGTAACGCTCGTGACCCTATCCACGGACGCGGGCTGGGCCCCACACGTCCATGTGAAGAGTCTGCAGGGGAGCCTCTGTCGGAGGAAACTCGGAGGAGTGAGGAACGGCGCGCTGCCGGCCCTCAACGCAGGGAACGCAGGTAGGGGCAGGCCCCGGAGGAAGGGGAGGGAGGGACTCTGGAAGACCAGTGACAAGGACACGGGAGGCCATGCCTCGGAGACGAGGCAGGGAGGGGTGACCAAGGCGGTGGTGCCAGAGGAGAGTCTGGTGAGACAGGAGGCGACACAAGCAGGGGGCAGACTCAGGGCCAGACCGGGACGCTGCAGCAAACACCTGACCCGACGCGGCTACCTGACCAGACGTAGCAATCGGAGGAGACACGGTAGTCAGGGTGTACAGGCTCGACCCAGGCTGACGGGTGAACGTGGCCAGGTGCCGGCCCGTCCGAGTACACGAACAGTGGGTCACCTGCTGACCTCCAGGAGTGAACTGGTCAACCCACACGTCCTGAAGGTCAGCTCCACTCACCAAGTTCGTGGAGAACGAGGGGAGGTAGAGGCCAGACAGAGAGCCAGACGGGACCGCCGGACACGGCAGGACCATGGAGGCGTGTGCAAGGACCGGACCCCCAGAGGGGTCAGCCAGAGAGACTGCCACTGGCCGACTGAGCGGCGAGAGTGTGGTGCAGTCGCGAAAGAAGGAGCAGGAAGCACCCGAGTCAAGGGTGAAAGTGTGCAAGACCTGAGCCGACGCGGTACCTGAGAGAGCAGCCTCACCAGCACCTGGAGCAGCAGACTCACTAGCACCTAGAGCAGCAGCCTCAATGCCCGGGTCGGGCGGAACACACAGGTAACAGTCACCCTCAGCACTAATAGACACAGCATACATAGCAGCAAGGATAGCATCATAATCAAGAACAAAGATAGCAACCCCCGACTTAAGCAGATCACCCCAGCGAGGGATCTCAGTGGAGCCAGGGAACTGTGTACGCCAGGCGTCAATCAGGCGGCCGAAACAGCGGAGCGTGGCGTGCGGGCCGCCGCACGTCTCTTCACTGCGGTCGCCGGTGCGGAGAACGTAAGTGCAGGGACCAGCACCCCCAGACCTCCCACGCCCAGCGTACCACTCACGAAGCTGTTGGGGCGACGGGGTCTCACGGGGGCACTGCTGCTGCTGGCGCTGGCCACCGCCTGAGCCTCCCCGCTGCACACCACCGCCTCCGCCACCCCCACCGCCGCCGCCGCCGCCGCCACCTTCACCCCCACTGCCACTGCCTCCGCCTCCTCCACCTCCACCGCCACCACCGAAGCCCCCACTCCCGCCACCACTCCAACCTCCACCCCCACCCCCTCCGCCCCCTCCTCCGCCTCCTCCACCTCCACCGCCACCACCGAAGCCCCCACTCCCACCTCCACCCCCACTACCTTGCGAGTCTTGTCTCTGACCCTGTCCCTGCCTGTCCTCCGTCCGTCGGGGGTGAGACTGCTCTTGACTGTACTGCCCTTGGCTGTGACGTTCTTGAGGATAGACAGGAGGAGCTGGAGTGCCTTGCTGCCGCTTCACCCCATCACGCGACCATGCTGCTTGCCCCTGAGGGAGACCCGGATGCACTTGACATCCCCACCCCGCGCTCCTACAGGGAGGAGATTTCGGGTGAGTACTCCTCTCAGTGGCAGACAGCCATGGACGCAGAGATGGCTTCCTGGAAGTCCACAGGCACCTACGTCGACGAGGTTCCCCCACCTGGGGCGAACATCGTCAGTGGCATGTGGATTTTCAGGGTGAAGCTGCCGCCGGGTTCTCCGCCTGCCTTCAAGGCACGTTACGTTGCTCGAGGCTTCAGTCAGCGTGAGGGGGTCGACTTCTTTCAGACCTTCTCCCCCACCCCGAAGATGACCACTCTTCGGGTGTTGCTACACGTTGCAGCTCAGCGTGACTACGAGCTGCACTCCCTCGACTTCTCAACAGCTTTCTTGCAGGGTAGCCTTCACGAGGCCATCTGGTTGCGCCATCCACAGGGCTTCACTGGGTCGTTTCCTGAGGGTACCCAGTGGAGCCTACGGCGACCAGTGTACGGCCTGCGTCAGGCGCCCCGTGAGTGGCACGACACACTGAGGACGACATTTGCGGCTCTTGGGTTTGCTCCTTCGACTGCTGACCCATCGCTGTTTCTACGCACCGACACTACTCTGCCGCCGTTCTACATCCTCGTGTACGTCGACGACTTGGTTTTTGCTACTGCTAACACTGAGGCACTGGCCCTAGTGAAGGCGGAGCTGCAGGAGAGACACACCTGCACTGACCTGGGTGAGCTGCGGAGCTATCTTGGCTTGCAGATCACCCGGGACAGAGCACGGCGCACCATCACCCTGACTCAGTCACACATGGTGCAGCAGGTCCTTCAGCGCTTCTGCTTCACGTGGTCCTTGCCACAGCCCACTCCTCTGTCTACCGGCCACTCGCTCTCAGCTCCACCTTCGGACGAGTCTGTAGAGCCGAGTGGTCCGTACCCAGAGCTTGTGGGTTGCCTCATGTACCTGATGACGTGCACACGACCTGACCTCGCGTACCCTCTCAGCCTCCTGGCTCGCTACGTGGCACCTGGTAGACACCGAAAGGTGCACTTTGATGCTGTGAAGAGGGTACTGCGTTACTTGTGCAGCACATCGGACATGGGGCTCGTGCTTGGAGGACGGGGTTCGGTGGTCCTCACAGGACACTCTGACGCTTCTTGGGCCGACGACCAGACGACTCAGCGTTCGTCACAGGGTTACACCTTCAGTCTTGGCTCTGGTTCTGTCTCATGGAGGTCCACTCGTTCTTCTTCTGTGCTTGGTTCCAGCTGTGAGGCCGAGATCTACGCTGGGGCCATGGCTGCACAGGAGCTACGCTGGCTGACCTACCTGCTGACTGACTTGGGGGAGCGGCCTCGTTCTCCTCCAGTTCTGTACGTCGACAACAAGGCAATGCTTGCCTTGTGTCGCGAGCAGAGACTGGAGCACCGAACGAAGCACATTTCTCTTCGCTACTTTCTTGCACGTGAGCTGCAGCAGCGTGGTCAGCTGCGCCTTGCTTTCGTGGCCTCTCGGGCCAACACTGCTGATGTCTTCACCAAGGCCCTTGGGTCTGGTGATCATCAGCGTTTCTGCACTGCTCTTGGGCTTGTGCCCACTCTGCCTCACCTGCTGGTTGCTTGACTTGCTCTTGTTGTACACTGATATATATCTTTATACCTGCACATTTTCTCTTGCTAGGTTGTGATCAGTGTACTGCCTTGCTATTATATACCTCTGCATGTGAACTGGCCTTGTGGCCACTTGCTTGTGCTCAGAATGCGTGGTGACGTTGTGATCCACCCTGAGCTGTGTTCTCTTCTGCAGACAGGTCTTGTGACCGCTTGTTGTGTTTGCTATCCCCTACTTTGCCTATGGGGGTGTGTCAAATTACAATTGTGTCTCTAGGCTACAGTAGGGTCACTCCTTAGTGAGTACAACACTTTAGGGTTAGGTTTCCCCTACTTGTACTCATCCCTTGCCTAGTTCATTCATTCACTCCTAGTTCTATTCTTGACAATGTCGATAGTAGCGGGTGCGATACTGGTGCACCTTCGGGAATGCTTAAGTCAATTCCTTTCTCACTCCAACAATTTTAAAGCCCGAGTACAGCATGGTAATTTTTAAGTTCAAGATTCTTGAACTTGAAGTCGCCGAAACAGGGTTACCCTACTTGTTTTGAAACAAGGCTCGACGCTTTAACGTCGGAAGGGTTGCGTAGAGTGTTACTCTCTTATAGCGTCCCTCACATATATTCAAAGAGTGGATACCGAATTGATAACAATATAAGAATGCCATGTATGTTTTTAATTCAATTATCAACCATGAAACCACTAGCAACAGATTGGGACTTATAACGCTAGGAACAGATTGCACTAAAGAATCTTTCTTTGCTGACTTTGTTGGGATTGGGTGAACAGTAGGCTAGGGTTTCGTTGCCCTCCCACCCAACCACTCCTCCCAAAGTGCTCTCGAGGCTTTCCCTCATGCCCTTTCCAACTCATGCGATGTCATCAAGAAGTCAACTAGCTCAGGTAGTTCTAACGATTGCTACCTTGTTAATGCCTAAGCCGCGCGCGCCTAGAGCGCAATATAGCATAGAGCATTCGCCCTAGGGCGCTCTCTCCTAAACGTTGGAACCTAGGCCTATGGCGCCTAGGGCGTAAGCGCCAAGGGCATTGGCCTTAGGGCGCTAGCGCCTTAGGCGTCATTGGCTCGTAAGGCGTTGGCGCCGTTGGGCGCTGGCACCATTCGCGTTGGCGCCGTTGGGCGCGGTCGCCGTGGGCGCTGGCGCTGGCACTGGCGCCTTTGCGCGCTGGCGCTGGCGCTGGCGCCTTAGCGCGCTGGCGCTGGCGCCTTTGCGCGCTGGCGCTTGCGCGCTGGCGCTGGCGCCTTTGCGCGCTGGCGCTTGCGCGCTGGCGCTGGCGCCTTTGCGCGCTGGCGCTAGCGCCTTTGCGCGCTGGCGCTGGCGCCTTTGCGCGCTGGCGCTGGCGCCTTTGCGCGCTGGCGCTTGCGCGTTTGGGCGCTGGCGCTGGCCCCTTTGGGCACTGGCGCTGGCGCCTTTGGGCGCTGGCGTTGGCGCCTTTGCGCGCTGGTTCTTGCGCCTTTGGGCGCTGGCGCTGACGCCTTTGCGCGCTGGTTCTTGCGCCATTGGGCGCTGGCGCTGGCGCCTTTGGCTCCTTGGCTTTAATTTCGTTGGCTCTAGGCGTTTTCCGTCGCATTCTAGTGGAAAGTATTAAGGCATGGTATGCACATGCCTTGCGTTTGCTGATGTGAGGCGCACATGCTCACAACTCCCTCCCTCCCTGCCCCTGCCCGTTCCACCCCTTCCTTCCAGGGGTCTAACCTATGAGCTCTCCTCTTATCGGCGGCGGCAGCAGCAACGCAGGGTGCGAGCATCGTCGGCACAATGCGGTGAGAGGAAGGTTAGAGTGTTGGAAATTGTGAGATGACGAGAGGTCGAGTGGGGTGGGGGGGAGGGGGAGAGAGATAGAGAGAGAAGGTTTCTGTTGAGTTATAGGGCAGGGCTAAGAGATAATACTAAGAGTTTGGGTATGTGAAAGGTTGGCCATTGTGTTGGCTCCTAGGATGCTTGGCTGTAGCACGTTTACGTAATGCGATGACGATTTGGGCACAGGCGCCTGGTGCTCCGGCGTTAGGCTGAGGGCCGCTGACGTTGGCTCGTGATTGCGAGTGTGATAGTGCAAGTTCAGTTTGAGGGTGTGCGCAATGTGTGCGCGCGTGCGTGTGTGGGTGGTCGGGTGAGCGTGAGCGCGAGTCAGGGGGTGAGTGCGAGGGTTTGTGTGTGTTTCCTTGAGTGTGTATGAGAACGGTTGAAAAAATATTCGAGTGTCCGTGAGTGGTTGCGAGAGTGACTGCGAGCGTCTGCGAGAGTGTGAGCACGGGTTTGAATTCGGGAGCAATAGCAGGTGTGAGAGTGAGCGTGCGCATGCACTTGAGGGTGTCTGCGAGAGTGAGTGCGAGTGTGTGTACGAGAGGGTCAATGTGAGCAAGTGCGAGCGTGAGTGCGAGAATGATTGCGAGGGTGGGTGTGAGAGCAATACGAGTGTGAGTGTGAGGGTGAATACGGGTATGAGCGCGAGAGTGAGTGCAAGGGTGAGTGTGAGGGCGAGGGTGAGTGGGTGTGTGTGATTGCATGTGTGTGATTTTCTGTGTAAGTGTGAGAGTGAGCGCGAGCATGTTCGCGAGCTTAAGTGCAAGGTTGAGTGCCAGGGTTTGAGAGTGTGTTTCTGTGAGTGTGTCTAATAAAAGCTGAGAGCGACTGTGTGGGCATTAGTGGGTGGGAAAGTGAGTGCTAGAGTGAGTGCAAGCATGAGTGTGAGGATGAATGTGAGGGTGAATGCAAGGGTGGCTGCGAGGTATTGCATGCACTCAAGTTTGATTGTTTAATCACTCTTTAGTTTCATCAGCAATTTCTTTAGCGATTAATTTGTTTCTTATGCATTGTGAGAGCTGCATTTTCTGATTTTGTTGTCTTTTGCAGCTCATGCAAGAATTATACTCTGATTTTGTCCTTGTTGGTGCAGGGAGTGTGAGTTGCATTCGCTGTTTTTTCTTTCCTGTGCAGGGAGTTCAAGCTGCATTCTTTGTTTCTTGCAGAGAAAAGGGAAGGGGGGGGGGGGGGGGGGGGGGGAGAGGGGGAGGAGACCAGGGAGGGAGGGAGGAGATTGGGGGACATGCTAGCAATAATGTATACATGGCTGAACCTAATTGATTAGGCTTGCATGCTTATTAGCTGTATGTTTTTGTGCTGTGTGTGTATGTGTGTGTGATCCTGTATGTGTGCGTGCGTGCACGTGTATACGCGTGTTAGTGTCTGTGTCTGTTTCGGGGTGTGGTGCTAAGTGCCTCGTAAATGCAACCGGGGTTGTGATCGTTGGTGGGGCAGCTTTGCTCGCCTCTTCCATACCAGATCAATTTCAGTTGCATTATCGATGCATTCTAGCATTAGCTTCGATGCATTCACAACAGTTCTCGTTTTTGCACATGTTTGTGTGCTTTCGTTTGTGTAACGTGTTGTGTCTGTTTGGGGGTGTAATGCTAGGTGCCTCCGTGTATGCAATTGAGGTTGTCATCGTCGGTGGGGCAGCTTTGCTCGCCTTTTCCGCACCACATCAATCTCAGTTGCAGCATTGATGCATTTAGTAATCGCTTCGAAACAGGCACGATTTCCAAATGTGGTTTTTATATACGTTCACGCGTGTGATAGTTTGTGTATGTGTCTTAGGGCGTGTTGTCATTTGGTCAAACCAATTTTTCCATTCGCCGTACTTATCGACGACTATGGAATTATTGGGTACAGTTGGTTTCACATTTTTGGGATCTTAAACAGTTGAACAGTGTTCTTTTCCCAAAAAGGTCAGGGAAAATCACTGTTCACGGTCAGTTCCCCAAAAAGTGAAACCAAATGTATAAGGGTACGTTTCTATCCCGTGTCAGACACAAAGTCAAGCATTTCTTGGGCCACTTTGGGTCTTCCGGGCCAAACGTTGGGTCTACGATCTAGGTTTAGCTACAGTGCTGCGCGAAAAGTATGCGAGGGTTTACAAGTGGGGCTGCGTCAAATTGCGACCAGTGTACATGCAACACCAGTCGGTAGGCAACCCCATGCAAATTTGCAGACGTGCAGAATTGCAGGAGCGGCTCGGCAACACCCCCTCACAAACTTCCCACGCGCACGCAACTTCTTCTCCCCGTCTAGTCGAGCCCAACACAACTTCTTCATCCATTACTACAAGGCAAACCCAGAAACAGAACGCGCAAGTGCTATTATGGCTTCCATTCAGGGTCCTACCATGATGGGTCCTACCTTGATTTTAGCAATGGTAGCTCTGCTTCTCATAGTATATGTCCTCCAATGTCAGAACGCGGCGATACAACACGGTGCTCTGTGGTTGGAGCGTAGGCAGTCTACTCGGAATGCTGGTCGACCTTCGAAAAAGAGAAAGCGCAACACCACAAATAGCGCGCGCCGCGCAGCAGTGAGGAAACGTCGTCGTGCGACCTGTAGGCGGTGGGCTGCTGACATCGTCGAAATGCCAGATAGTGAATTTGTAGACTTGTTCCGTGTGTCAAAGACTGTTCTTCGTGTAATAGTGGACGGCATGCAAGATGCGTTTGGATGGGTGGAAGAGCGCCATAACATACCCGTGGCAGTTTGCTGCCTGGTCCCCATCAAATATTTCGCAACAGCTATGTCTTACTTAGACATGTCTTATTTTTTTGGCATTTCCAGAACCCTGTGCCATAGGATCGTCGACATCTTCCTAGACGAGTTTCCTAAAGTGTTCAAGGCTGCATGGGTTCGATGGCCAACACGGAAAGAAATGGAAGAGTGGGCCGAGGAGTTTAGAGATATAAAGGGAGTTCCAAATGTCATAGGTGCAGTTGACGGCTCTCACATTCATGTCCAAGGCATGGATGACCACCGTACGGAGTATTTCAATCGGAAACAAACATATAGTGTTGTGCTTCAGGCATGTTGCAACGCGCGAGGGTTGATTTGGGATTACTATGTTGGGATGCCTGGTGCATCTCATGATTACCGTGTATTCAAGAGAAGCGCCTTATTTGAGCGTTTAGAGAGGGGGGATGCGGGTCCCTTCCAGATTGTTGGAGACGCGGCGTATCCACTCCGCGAGTATTGTTTGACTCCTCTTCATGCCACCACCAAGCGTCTCATGAAAGAATGGGAGCAAACATACAACACCGTGCAGAGTTCAACGCGGATGGCCATTGAGCGTACTTTTGGGGCCCTCAAACAGTGGTGGAGGTTGTTTTCCGGTCGTAGCGAGTGTCGCATATGGCGCGTATGTGCGGGAATAGCATGTGTCGTTATCTTGCATAACATGATTACTACCATAGATGTGAAACGCACGAGACATGTTGACCCGGAAGATCTACTCCCTAATGGTGATATCAATGATTGGTGGAATCGCGAAGGCATGAAGGACTACAAGTGGTGCCCTACTCCTAATGCAACCTCTGAAGAACTACAGGATAGGCGAACTGATTTCGGGCATGCAATCCAGGTGGCCTACGAGCGGAGACATGCTACATAAGGTGGGACTTGGTTCTACGGTTATCCATGCTGGCTAAGTTAGCTGATTTCATCAGTTCTGATGCTCTTCGTCCTCTTTGGCAGGATCATTAAACGGACCAAGATTGCCATGTGGGTGCGTAGCCCTGGGTGCATTCGCTGGATGCGGAGTCCTCGTCTGTGGAGGAGCAAAGGGTGGAGGTGCAGCACCCATGGCAGCATTGGTAGCAGCATGTATTCCGATGGCCTGGACAATTACGAAGATGAGCTGATCAATTTTTGCAACCCCGATGGCATTGCACTCCCGCATCGTCTCGCACACCATCGTCGCCTCATCCTTCAAATCAGGGGGGACAGTGGCATTGCGACGTGGCTGTCCACGCTGCACAGTCCTTTTGAAACGACCGCTGACACCGGCACGGTCTCCTTGCTCGGTTTCTCCTGCACAGTGATCAGTGACAGATTGTTAAGAAGTTAGCATTGGCATTACATGACAGCCATGTGTAATCACCTTGATTAATGTTACATTACGCACCAGCATTTGCAGTTGGAGCATTGGATGTCGACGCACGGGGAATGGTTGTCCTTTCCGCGTTGATGTTCTCAGCCCCTCCGCGGTCCTCTACGTGTGGATTAACAGCGGCTGTGTGGCGCTTCAGATCGTCCATGAACTGAAACCAGGGGGGTAGAGGAAGGTTCCCACTGCCCGAGCGCCCTAACGCCTCACATATATCCCTGTACTCACTCTCCAGCCGCTTCCAGCACTGTTTCATGGATTCACTGCGACGGTTCCAGCCAGGAGTCGCTTTGCGCATGTGCTGGCGCAGTTTTTTCCAGTATTGCGCGCCTTGTTTCCCTTGCATTTTTTTCACATCCTCTTTGGAATACCATCGTGCAGCAGCAAGCGCTGTCATTTCATCCATGGTCCACAGCTGGCGCTTATGCTTTCTCTTCTTTCTCTTCAGGCTGCCCTTACCGCGACCACGTTTGTCCGTGGTATCGCTCTTACCGTTGGAGGAGCTGTCATCCAAGTCGGTGTCGCTGTCCGAGGGGGATAATGACTTGTAGCTACTACTATCCGCTTCCTTATCGGTCATTTGCGAGCTGCTTGGGCCGGCACCCATGTCGGGCGTGCTGGAAGGTCCTGGGAACGTATCAGGATGCCCGGAGGTGGGGTTGCAAGCCTCACGACGAATGCGGCCCTTATCCTTGCCCAAGGCCTGTTGCTCACGCATCCAGATGACGTATGGATGCTCCGGCGGAGAGGCGTCTTCATCGTCATCAGTCGCCTTCTCTTTGCCCTTGCGACTATACTTCCGTGGAGCCATTAAACCGGCAGTGTTGATTCTAGACTGGGGAGAGGATAGTGCAAAGTTAAAGCCCGGGTACAGCATGGTATTTTTCAAGTTCAAGATTCTTGAATTTGAAGTCGCAAAAAACAGGGTAACCCTCTCTGGTTTGAAAAACAACTCGCGACTCAGGGAAAACCTATTGCGACCCTCACTCCTGATTGGTTTCCGTGCCCAGTCGCACAACACCTCCGACCATCGCCCACAATATTGCCGTGAGCACCTCTCACATATCTTGAAGACCTAGTAGTACTAGTCTGCTAGAATAGGGACAGTACTAGGAAACGCGCGGCAGGGCGATAGAAGCTAGCTCAAGTAAAGGCGACTTTCTCCATGCAACACGAGGCACTCACGCTGTCTGACCAATCGCTGAGCAGCACAACTTCAAGCCAAGCGCTCACCGTACCTCTTTCGCATGCCAGGGACGCTACCCGTGCTAGCGCACGACACGAGCAATGCTCGTAAATGGCATGAGCTACCACACTCAAGGGATTTAGTATGACGAGAGCGCGTTACCCTCGTGAGACTGGCAGAAAAGCGACACCCGCACTTCTTCTCGTCACCCACACTTGCTCGGGTCACCATATCTCCCACTCGTCTCTCTCGCTTTCCTTCGTCGCCCGCGCTTCCCACCGTCCCGCGCTTCTCCTCGTCGCCCGCGCACGCACCCTGATCCGTCGCCCTCGCGCGCTTCTGCTCGTCGCCCGCGCGCGCTTTTCCTCGTCGCCCGCGCGCGCTTTTTCTCGTCGCCCGCGCGCGCTTCTCTTCGTCGCCCGCGCGCGCTTCTCTTCGTCGCCCGCGCGCGCTTCTTCTCGTCGCCCCCGCCTCTTCATTTGGCCCAAGCTTCCTCCCTCCATCCCTCTTTCTCCCCTCTCTTCCTCTCTCCCTCCGTCCCTCCCTACCTTGCTCTCTACCTTCATTCCTCTGTCCCTCTCTCCCTCTCCCTCTCTTCCCTTTCTCGCTCTCTTGCCTTTCTCTCTCTCTTCCCTCTCTCCCTCCCTTTTTCGCTAAGGACAGAGGGGGAGAGACACGGGGGGAAGGACACAGGTGGAGAGACAGAGGGTGAAGGGCAGACGGGGAGAGACAGAAGGGGAAGGACGGAGGGGAGGAACAGAGGGGGAGGGGCAGAGAGTGAGAGACAGAAGGTGAAGGGCAGAGGTGGAGAGACAGCAGGGGAAGGACGGAGGGGTGGGGAACAGGGGGGGGGGGGGGGGGGGGTGTCCCAGAGAGTGAGCGACAGAGGGTGAGAGCGGGTACTCCCCTCACTCCCTCTCCCTGTCGATCTCACTCCCCCCTAATTGTTTACACCCCTTTTTTTTATTACCAGCCTCCCTCACTTCCACCAGCTCCGTTTACCCCCCAATATATTCTCCTTTGCCTCACCTGCTTCCCCCCATCCCCTTCCCTGCTTCCCCCCATCCCCTTCCCTGCTTCCCCCCATCCCGCTCCCTGCTTCCCCCCATCCCGCTCCCTGCTTCCCCCCATCCCGCTCCCTGCTTCCCCCCATCCCCTTCCCTGCTTCCCTCCATCCCCTTCCCTGCTTCTCCCCATCCCCTTCCCTGCTTCTCCCCATCCCCTTCCCTGCTTCTCCCCATCCCCTTCCCTGCTTCCCCCCATCCCCTTCCCTGCTTCCCCCCATCCCCTTCCCTGCTTCCCCCCATCCCCTTCCCTGCTTCCCCCCATCCCTTTCCCTGCTTCCCCCCATCCCGCTCCCTGCTTCCCCCCATCCCCTTCCCTGCTTCCCCCCATCCCCTTCCCTTCTCTACACGGTGCATAGCAACACGCACGCGCATGCAGAAGTTCTTCGATGACTGGATCCCCTGGCACTAGTGATGAGCGTCACTCTCTCCCCACTCCCGCTCCCCTCTGCTCCCCCTCTTCCTCGTGGCAGGCCACCGAAGCACCGCATCCAGCAGATCTTCGAGTGAATCTGCCCTGAGGCTTGCTGGCGGAGCTGTGAGCAGCCTCCTCCCGAAACTGCCTTCAGCCTCCCCTGCTGCCCAGCAGGATGCCGCGGAGCATTGATGCGGGAGGGGGCAGACCATGCTGGCAGAAATGATGGCGGCAGCGCACGTCAGGTCTGCGCTGCTGTGGGCCGGGGGAGTGCAGAGTGGTGCAGGGACCAGCACGGCATGTCGATATGTGGCCGGCCGAGATCCTTATGAGCTGAGGGATCTGAGCTTGAGAGAGTGCGTTCCCGAAATGTATTGGTAATGCGTTTCTTGATATTTCATTATTTTTTATTCACAATTTGCTTGCAATGCTTTTCTGCACCTATTCAGCACATGAAATGTTGTGTTTTTCTGAAGTGAAGTCTCAAAAGCATCCAGACATTTAGTAAATTAGAAATTGTAAAAGTAGTGTTCAGTGTACTGCCTTACTCTCACTCGCGTGAGTTTCGCGTTGCCCACCATTTCAACCCCAAGAGAAGCGCCAGCAGCAGTGGTGGGGCTGGAGCAGTGCTCTGTCACACACACAATCGTTCGGCCCTCCCATATCCTTGGAAACAGCTGTCGCATAGTATCGTGGCGAAGGCTGTTTTACCCGCCTCCTGAATTCGCTTTCGCCCCACACACATTTTCGAAATACACGATATTATTATTTTCGCCAGACTGTTTCAACCCCACATAACTTGAAAATTTGCCATGCTGAACTCGGGCTTTAATTGTGCATGCAATGTGATTTGTACCGTCGAGGGATAGTTCAGCAGGGCTTGCGAAATTGGGTTGAAAGTTGGTGGGCACCGCGTCGCCCGCACTACACAATTGCATACCGTGATTGGCGTTCGCACCAGGCATGAATACCCAATTTTGTGTTCACAAATCTATCGCGTGGTCAAACCGCAGGAACGTGACGGTGGTAACTTCCGTTGGGCACGATTGGTTGCGATGTGTCAAACAAACGTGCATGCAGGTTGGGAGTGCCGATTTCCGAACCTGGCCGTTTGACTGTCGTGGACACAAAGCCTCGGGTCTTGCAGCTTCATGTCTTCCCACTAAAACCTCAGGTCTGACACGGGATAGAAACGTACCCTAAGGTTGCTGCACAACCCAAAAACTCTCGAGATCCCAGGCAATCGTCCTGCGACAACGGAACCCGAGTGCCCAAAACCAGAACTGACGCGATGATCGCCAACCATATGCACTGTCCCCCACTCACATAACTTGCTCACCAAGTAGTACTCATAGGCTTTTTTTTTTTGCGGAAAGAAATATAAGTCCACCTCAACCATCTTAGTCAGTGCACGCTCCGATCTCTCCCTAACGTCACCGGTCTCGTGTTACAACCCGTTCACCCACGGCACTTACGTTAGTAAACGAGATTCGCGTTACTCGCGTCTTGCATTCAAGCTCGCATCGCACACGCAGGCTCTTGTCACACTTGCTGCGGTTCAGCCTCGTGTCACGATCGTACCGTTTTAGGCACGGGTCGCTCACGCGAATGCCGTACTGGTTCGCGTGACGCACTCAGCCGTTACTCGCACATGTTCCTCCTCGTCGGCCGCTCTTTCCCACGTCAGACCGCTTTCCTCGTCGCCCGCGCTTTCCCTCATCACCCTCACCGACCCTCTGGTCGCATATGTTGCCCTAGTCGCTCGCGCTTTCCCACGTTAACCACACATCCCCTCGTCGCAATCGCTGTTAGTAAACATACCGCGCTTCAGATCGTCACCCGCGCTTCACTCATCACCCTCGTCGACCCGCACCGATCCTCGCCGCCCTCACCTCCCTTAGTCACCCACATTCCCTCTCGTCGCTCGCGCTTCCCCTCATCACCCTTGCCGACCCTCGCTGCCCTCGCCTCCCCTCGTTGCCCGCGCGTCCCGTCGTCGGGCTTGCCTCCCAGTCACTCGCGCTTCCCCTCGTCATCCGCGTTTCCATCCGCTCTTCCCCTCTCCCCATCTCACCATCTCCAGCCCATCCTTCCTCCCTCATTCCTTCCGAAGGGGTGGGACAGATGGGGAGGAACAGAGGTAGTCGCTTCCGCCACCACAAAGAAACATTGTTTCGATCCCCTCTCTGCTCCCCACCATCCTCCCCCCAGCTCTCTCCCCGGCATCTGCCCCCGTTCCCCCCATCCTCTTCCCTGCTTCCCCTCATCCCCTTCCCTGCTTCCCCCCATCCCCTTCCCTGCTTCCGCCCATCCCCTTCCCTGCTTCCGCCCATCCCCTACCCTGCTTTCCCCCATCCCCTGCCCTGCTTTCCCCCATCCCCTGCCCTGCTTCCCCCCATCCCCTTCCCTGCTTTCCCCCATCCCCTGCCCTGCTTCTCCCCATCCCCTTCCCTGCTTCCGCCCATCCCCTTCCCTGCTTCCGCCCATCCCCTGCCCTGCTTTCCCCCATCCCCTGCCCTGCTTTCCCCCATCCCCTGCCCTGCTTTCCCCCATCCCCTTCCCTGCTTTCCCCCATCCCCTGCCCTGCTTCCCCCCATCCCCTTCCCTGCTTTCCCCCATCCCCTGCCCTGCTTCCCCCCATCCCCTTCCCTGCTTCCGCCCATCCCCTTCCCTGCTTCCGCCCATCCCCTGCCCTGCTTTTCCCCATCCCCTGCCCTGCTTTCCCCCATCCCCTGCCCTGCTTCCCAACATCCCCTTCCCTGATTCCCCCCATCCCCTTCCCTGCTTTCCCCCATCCCCTGCCCTGCTTCCCCCCATCCCCTTCCCTCTTCCCCTCATCCCCTTCCCCGCTTCCCCCCATCCCCTGCCCTGCTTCCCCCCATCCCCTTCCCTGCTGCCTCCCATCACTCGCATTCTCCTTCCTCCCTCACTCACTCTCTCAGTCCTCTCGCACTTCCTCTCTCTCTCTCCGTCCTCTCGCACTCGCACTCTCCTTCCCACCACCCTCAGCCCTCCTTCCCCTCACCCTCTCCCCTGTTCCCACCTGCCCTCCATATCCCTGCCTTTCCCTCCCTGCCCTGCCCTTCCCTTCTCCATCCCTTCTCAACCCTTCCCTTTCATGTCATGCCCTCCCCTTCCCCCTCACCTTTCGCCCTCTAGTTCCCATGCATGTGCACCCATCACTGTCTCCCCATGCTTTCATCATGTGCGCTTGCTTGTGTTTCCCTGCAGTTGTTCCCTTGGCACCTCACACCACCTCCCCCATGTTCCGTCACACAATTCTTTCTGCCTACTCTGTTGGGATAACCGAAAGGTTATCACAAGCATTCCCGAAGACTCTCCACTGTCGCATCTCTTCATAGCGAAGCAGATGCTTGTACCAGTACCGCATGAGCTCGTATAGAGCACGCGGAAGTTCGAGGGTCACCTGAAGGTCAACAGTCGAAGACAGTCAACGGTCGTGACCCTTGACTGCCCAGTAACCGCACAAGGCAGTTGCGAAATGCAACATGGTAACTGTCTAGAACGGCAATAGTCGCGGGTTACTGTAGCAATGCAATTCAGTTAATAAGGGAATGTACCCCTCAGAGTACATGGCTAGCTAGGCTTTCTATTTATACTCTTGTACTCCTATCTTATAATCATCTTGTTCTCTTTCAATTTATTAACAAGGTCATTACAGAGACTTCACAGTTCTCTCCTTTACACTTGGCAACCTTATCCTATCCACTACGATTCTTAGTTATAACATCATCAAAGACTTATAAGGCCTGCTAAGTTCTTGTTCTTGCTAGAACAAACTCCTTATAAGTTATCCTTTACATCATCAAAGACTTTGTATCACTATGGCTCCAGAAGGGAAAGCCACTGCAGAATCTCCGGGCCCACCATCAGCAACACCCACTGCACCATCTGCGGTGACCTCCGTCAGCGCCGCTCTCGTTGAGCAGCTGGTCGCCCGCATCAATGCTCTTGAAAGCCATCAAGCCATGAGCATCGATGGCTCAAGCTTCGCACGTGGGGTTGCTGGACTTCTTCTCTCTGGAGAAGACCGTCGCGTCAACTCTGAGAGATCATTCACGTTTGACAATTGTCAAGCTTCAGCTCCTGCGCAAGACAATCAACAACGCGCACACGCAGATACGATTACAGCAATACATACAAAATTCGTTCTGACATCAAAGCTGAAGACATCAGTTCCTTTCAACGGAAAGGACTTCTACACTTGGAGCTTCGAGTTTGAGCTCCTCGCTACAAATGCGCAAATTTGGATGTACTACGACGGGAGCTTACCGTTTCCAACGGAAGGCACCATCCAAGAGAAGAACCATTACTACCACGAATCTCTTCTCGCGTACACCACTCTGCTCCGAAATCTCTCCCCCGACGAACAGCTCGGCATTCGCTCCTACAAATCAGAGTGGGCACCCGCATATGCCTCCTGGGAGCACCTGCGCAACTCATACATGGCAACAGATCCAGTCACTATGAGTCGCCTGCTCAGCCAGCTGACATCGGTCAAAATGCATCAAGGAGAGAAAGCGGGACCATATATCAACCGATGCCGCAATCTGCGCGACCACATCAAGAAGTGCGGCGGATCAGTTCCTGGCGACATGTTCGTCTCAATGGTTCTTTCTGGTCTTGGTCCCGACTGGCGTCAATGCCAATCCTTGCTCCGCGCTCGAGCAACTGTCTCCGAATCAGCCCTGTGCGCCACACTTCTCTCCGAGCAAAAGGAGATCGACCTGTACAACGAGAAGAACACAAAGCGGGAAAAGTTAAGTCTTCTACGTCGGAGCATCTGAAGGGGAGCAGCACGGAAAGAAGGGGACTTTTTGCAAATACTGCAAGAAGCCCGGTCACACTATCGATCGGTGCTACAAGCGAAAAGCAGCCGACGAAAGACGCAACAATCCCTCAAACCCTTCTACACCCTCCGCCGCAACAACCACCGTCTCGCCTCCCTCCGTCGCAAGCACCTCGCAGACACCTGCACGCATTACAACCAAGGACAAAGGCAAGGGGACAGAGGTTTTCGATACTATGATCGAGTAACATTCGCACTTGATGACCCTATCAACCCTGTTGCGCCCAGGCAGGACAACGACCCCACTGCCCCTACCTGGTACAACTCACAACAGAGGCATCCACCTGATTTCGAGCTGCCACCGCCAACACCAGAATCACCTCCCAGCATTTCAGCGAACCGGTACTTCGCTCTCTCGCCATACACCGGCGAAATGGATCGCGTGGTCACGCCGAAAATCGCCAACATCGCGCGACAGAGCCGCGAAACCATTAACACCTGGTACCTGGACAGTTGCTGCGGGCAGCACATGGTGGGATTGCCAACATTCATCACCAACTCCAAACGCATGCGACGACCCTGCGAGATCACAGTGGCAAACGATGGCACACTCAAAGCATACAACATCGGTGAGATCTTCCTTGAAGCTGACGACACACACTTCACGATTCACATCGGCGACGTGCTCGTCGCTCCAGATCTGCGGTACAACCTTCTTTCCTCGGCTCAGCTTATGCGGTGCGGAGTCGATATTCGAAGCAACCGCAAGGACAAGACCTTCGAACTCTTCTACGGCAACACTTACATCGGCAAAGCCGTGGACAAAGACGGGGTCTTCGTGCTGCAGTTCTCAGCTCAGAGCACCTCAGGAGACTCTCACCGCACCCTGCTGTTGAAGACAACCACTGCAGAAGCTCCAACCTGGTCGCATCCCACAGAGATGGATCTCGAGCGACCCGCCTCGGACGGCCTCCTACGACTGCGCACCGTCCCGACAGCCTCGACCTCCAACCCAGCCGAGACCGGACCTGCATCAATGGAAGAAGACAGCGGGACGTCAGCATCTGCGGAACAATCCGCCAAAGGAAAAGAGAAGGTCGGAACCGAACCAGTCAGTCCTGGCCCTGCACTCGGTCCCTTGGGAGAAGTTCTAACACCAGAGGAAGTAGCGGCAGAAGGACGGGACACCATCTCGGCATCCGAAGGCACCGCCACTGCTCCTACAGATGCCGGCGCTGGGGACTGGGGATCTGGTGGCGGCTGGGGAACCGGAGGAACTGGAGGTGGCTGGGGAACCGGAGGAACTGGAGGCGGATGGGGAACATCAACTAGCGAAGAAGGCTGGGGTCAAGCTGCTCCTGCCTATCCCGAAGCTCCGGGACTCCCTTCAGCGGAAACCGCGGCAATCGATCCCTACTGGGCAACGCGCGGCACCAGCTGGGGCGGACCTCCTCTCCCCGATCAATACGCTCCTGACACACCAGAACCCATGCAAGAAGAGTCAGAGGAGGAAGAAACATATGAATTCTTCGGAGAAGCAGCAGAACTACCAGCACCTACCGAGGAGCCGGCGCCACCAGTACAAGGTCCCCAGGAGATTGAAGTCATCGGGGCCGAGTATAGCTACTTCCGAATTCCCATGAAGGGGCTCCCAGTTCGCGACTAGCCCAATCAGTGCCTGCTTGTTACTGGAGACCAAGTTGACGCCGGCGACACCGACGACATCATTGGTATCCCCCACGCGCTTCTGGAACGAAAGTCAATTCGCGCGTTCGCCACCGACGCTGACGACGCCGCCGACGCGGGACCTGAAGGGGAGGCAAACGACGAAGCAGCAAGACAGAAATATTATCAGAAAACAGTGGGCTACCGTGCGGAACCAGAAATCTGGCATCAGCGGCTCGGGCATCCTTCTCACACGACACTCAAGAACTCCCTGAAGGCTGGTGTTCTCGACAACGAAGCTCTGCTCCTCCCATGAGGAGGATTCCTTACCGCAGGCTCTGAAGACCCGCCGTGCACAGTATGTCCCGCCGCGTCGCTCGCCCACAAGCCTTTCCCCGACTTACCGCCCGGCTACGAACGCTACAAACCACTCGAGAAAGTCTACAGCGACTTCATGTGCCTGACGCAGGAAGGACTCGATGGCGAAAACTACACGCTGACCTTCATCGACGCCAGCACTCGCCACGTTTGGGCTGTCAATACCGACTGCAGATCACTTGCCTTCGAATGCTTCATCGCGTGGATGAAGCGAGCTGAATGACAATCGGGACTTAAACTAAAGAGCTGGCAAACGGACGGAGCTCTGGAGTTCTTCTCAGACGAGTTCAAGGAGCTCTTCCGGAAGAAGGGGATTGAACATCTGGTGTCCCTGCCCTACGCTCACGAGCAGCAAGGAGTAGCAGAACGGACAAATAGGAGCCTCGCCACCGGGATGAGGGCCCTGATGAAGCAGTCGGCCATCCCAACTCGTTACTGGCCGTTCACCATGAACCATGCAGTCCGGCTGCACAACTTGCTGTCATCCCGAAGCCTCGAGAACAACAACTCCCCCTACAAGGCGTGGACGGGCAGAAAAGCATACACGCGTCTGCTTCGGGTGTTTGGCTGCGTGGTACAGTACAGACCACACACAGCAAGGACCGGAAAGTTTGCTGACCGGGCTCGCTGGGGCATCCACCTCGGAATCGAAAAGGAATTCAAGGCGTGGATCGTGCTGGACTACGCGACACACGAGGTGACGAAATCACGTGACTGCATCTTCTACGAGAAGCTGACTCTGCCACTGTTCAATGAACACCGCGAAGCTGACAGGGCACCAGAAAGGGTTTTCGAGGGACACCGCAGCTTCGCAACTCCACACGATGAGGCTGACCTGGCGGAAGATGTGGACGCAACAAATGTCAGCCAGTTTGACAGCGCACCCAACATCCCCCTTACAAGCCCGTTCCAAACTCCAACTTTCATCCCTCTACACCAACCTGACCCCGATGATACAACTCGCGAAGCTCACAACTTCAACAGCGGCGCCCGCCAGTCACCAGATGCCGAGTTACCACCACCAAACACCTCGCAGGACTCCATCCGCCCCGGCAACGACAGTGACGACGACGTGGTCGAAGTAACCAGCTTCCACGACTACGACCGTCTGCACTACGAAAAGACCAACGAAACTGGTCTCCGCATCCTCGGGCTCGCCGTCGCTGTTCGCCACTCCTCCCCCAAGGAACCCACCACTATTCGCCAGGCTCTCTCTGGCCCCGACAGTGAGAAATGGAAGGCAGCCATGGCCAAGGAAATCGCGTCGCTAAAAAACCGTGGCACCTGGAAGCTGGTTCCCCGGACATCTGCGAAGGGGAGAAAATTTCTCAGCGGAAAATGGGTGTTCCGCATCAAGACACTGGCGGACGGCTCCATCGACAAATACAAAGCGCGTTGGGTGGTGCGCGGCTTCGAGCAAACACACATGGTGGACTTTGATCTCACCTACGCACCAGTTGGACGGCACACCTCCGTACGAATCCTCATCTGCATCGCAGCCGTCAAGCAGCGCCCACTCCGTCAGATCGACGTCGGCAGCGCATTCTTATACGCTCCGGTCGACGCAATCATCTTCGTCGAGCAGCCGCATGCCTTCGAAGAGAACGACGGCGCCGTCTGCCTGCTCCAGAAATCCCTTTACGGGATCAAGCAAGCACCTCGCCTGTGGCAGCAGTACCTCCACACGGTGCTAACAAACCTCGGCTTCCAACAGCTACCCCACGACCTCGGAATGTACAGGAAGGAGTCGCGCGGCAAGTTCATTCTCCTCGTCGCCTACGTCGACGACCTCCTCTACACCGGTGACGACACGGAGCTACTGGACCAGTTCGAAGCAGATATCAAGGAGCAGCTGGAAGTCACCGTCAACCACGACGTCACACAATTCCTCGGACTCAACATCACCCAGTCTGCCTCCTCCATTCATCTCTCCGCCGCCAAGTACGCCGAGACACTCGCGAAGAAATTCGGCATCGCACCAATAAACCTCTCCACCCCGTTTCGCACTCCTCCTAACCACGAACCGGACACCTCGCCCCTCTCTCTTGAGGATCATCGGCTCTATCAGCAGCAGCTCGGGTGCCTTCTCTTTGCCGCCGTCACGTGTCGGCCCGATCTCTCCTACGTCGCAAGCCAGCTCGCTCAGTACATGAAGCGATCTGAAGGGGAGAATCTACAGGATCTGCGCCGCGCACTCCAATACTTCATCTCTACTCCCGACGTCGGCCTCACCTACGAAGCTAACTTAACGGCCACCCTGCAGCTGCACGGCTACGTAGACGCTGACCACGCGGGAGATGTTGACAACAGACGCTCCCGCACAGGATTTATTTTTCAACTCCAACCTGCTGGGCTCATCTCATGGAACTCTCAAAAGCAGGAACTCATCGCCCTTTCGTCAGCCGAAGCAGAATTCATCGCCGCCAGCGCAGCTGTTCGCGAAGGACTGTACCTGATGGAGCTCCTGCAGGAAGCGAAAGTAACGATGAACGGGCACTTCACGTTACTCTGCGACAACCAGAGTGCGATCAAGATCGCAAACAAGCCCGGCTTCGTGAACCGCACGAAACACATCGCCCTTCGCTACTTCTTCGTCAAGCTCACGTACTGCCCGACTGGTGACATGGCAGCCGACTTTCTGACAAAGAAACTGCCACGTCAACAGTTCCAGCACTGCGCCAACCTTTGCGGGATCACCAAGAAATCCCACGTGGCTCACCTTCAGGAATGAAGGGGAGTGTTGGGATAACCGAAAGGTTATCACAAGCATTCCCGAAGACTCTCCACTGTCGCATCTTCATAGCGAAGCAGATGCTTGTACCAATACCGCATGAGCTCGTATAGAGCACGCGGAAGTTCGAGGGTCACCTGAAGGTCAACAGTCGAAGACAGTCAACGGTCGTGACCCTTGACTGCCCAGTAACCGCACAAGGCAGTTGCGAAATGCAACATGGTAACTGTCTAGAACGGCAATAGTCGCGGGTTACTGTAGCAATGCAATTCAGTTAATAAGGGAATGTACCCCTCAGAGTACATGGCTAGCTAGGCTTTCTATTTATACTCTTGTACTCCTATCTTATAATCATCTTGTTCTCTTTCAAATTATTAACAAGGTCATTACAGAGACTTCACAGTTCTCTCCTTTACACTTGGCAACCTTATCCTATCCACTACGATTCTTCGTTATAACATCATACTCCACTCCCCAAATTTTCAGAGGTGAAGCAGAGGAGCAAGCTGAGGCGCAACTAGAGCTAGTCGGTGCTTTACACCGTAGCACCACCTGTTTCTTGTGTGTTGTGTGCAAGCATGATACTGTATTACTGTTGGAGATATCCATCTCAGAAGCATAATATGTACTATTGTTTCTGCAGTGCAAGATATTCTTCCAAGATGCATGGACACTAAGAGTGTCAGAAGGGTAGATAAGAGGCATGATCTTGATACTTTAGATTGTACCCTTCTCAAGGCCTTGAAAAAAACATGAGGGGAACTGGTTTCTCTACGAGCGTGGCATGGGATGATGGGCTTCGGCGAGTTGCTGTGCCAGAAAATCCAGTGGTGTCACTGCACTACCCAGGGAGAGGGAGGGAATACCGGTACGAGGGATGGGGATGCGGAATAAGACTAAAGTCAAACAGGGGAGATAGGGAAGAGGAGGAAGAGGGAAACATGGATGAGAGGGAAAGAAGGAAGTACCGTAAGAAGAGGATAGGGAAGAGGTGAAGCAGGGAGGGAAATGAGGTGAAGCAGGGAGGGAAATGAGGTGAAGCAGGGAGGGAAATGAGGTGAAGCAGGGAGGGAAATGAGGTGAAGTAGGGAGGGAAATGAGGTGAAGTAGGGATGAGGGGAAGCAGGGGGAAATGAGGAGAAGCAGGGAGGGAAATGAGGGGAAGCAGTGGGGGAAATGAGAGGCAGCAGCGGGGGAAATGAGGGGAAGGAGGGGGGGAATGAGGGGAAGCAGGTGGGGAAACTATGAGAGCAGAGGGGGAAACGAGAAGAAGCAGCGGGGTTCATGAGGGAAAGAAGGAGGTCGCATATGAAGGGAGAGAATACGAGGGATGGGGAGGGGGAACAAGAAAAAAAAAAGTCAAACAGGGGGGATAGGGAAGAGTGGGAAGAGGGAAGCAGGGTGAAAGGGAAAGGGGGAGATAGGACGATGTGAGAGGGAAAGGGGATAGGAAGAGGGGGGGTGAGGGGGAAAGGAGGAGGTAGGAAGAGGGTGAGAGGGAAAGAAGGAATTACAGTAGGAAGAGGGAGGATAGGGAAGAGGGGAGATGGGAAGAGGGGAGAGGGAAAGAAGGAAATGCAGTAGGAAGAGGGAGGATAGGGAAGAGGGGAGATAGGAAGAGGGGAAGAGGGAAAGAAAGAAATACAGTAGGAAGAGGGAGGATAGGGAAGAGTTGGGATACGATGACGGGGAGAGGGAAAGCGGGAAATAGAAAGATGACACGAGGGGAAGAAGAGGGGGAAATGAGGGGAAGGAAAAGGGGAAGCATGTCAGCTGAGGTGGCAGGAGGAGCACGTAAGTAGGAGGGGAGAGGGAAAAGGGGAGAGGGGAGACATTGGGAACCAGGTAAGGAGGTGGGGGAAACAGGGAAAAGTGGTCAGGAAGAGATGAGAAACAGAGCAAAGAGGATACAGGAATGATATGCCTGGAGAAGTGGCCAAGAAACAGAGAGATAGGGACATGGGCCTACATGCACACCCAGCAGAGGTAGGGAGAGAGGGTGGGCCATGGGCCTAGAGGGCCGTGAGAGAGGGGGTGGTGGACTTGAGGGACGGGAGTGGCAGGCTGGAGGGGAGCAGGAGAGGAGGAGGGGGTGGCATGGGGAGCAGAGCAGAGCAGCATTGCGACCTGCCTGCAGCATTGCGACCTGCCTGCAGCAGTGCGACCTGCCTGCAGCAGTGCGACCTGCCTGCAGCGTCATCCCCAACAGCGGAGATGAGGAAGGGCGCGGCGGAGAGTGCTGCCATGCACTCCGCTATGTTGTGCGCCCCCCCCTGCAAGGAGAAACGGGGGAAGGGTGCGGCAGGCAGAGAAGGAAGGAGGAGGGGGAGAGGAAGAGGGGCGGGACACACATGAGAGGTTGGGACATGCAGCAGTGGACGACACTCCCCACTCGAATTCCTTTCACCTGCCCTCCCCCCTGCCTCATGCGGGAGGAAGAAAACGGGTGGGGGAAAGGGAGGAAGGGGACAACCATGAAGGGGAGGGGGTGGAAAGAGCATAGGGCGCAGAGCATAGGGCGCAGAGCATAGGGCGCAGAGCATAGGGCGCAGAGCATAGGGCGCAGAGCATAGGGCGCAGAGCATAGGGCGCAGAGCATAGGGCGCAGAGCATAGGGCGCAGAGCATAGGGCGCAGAGCATAGGGCGCAGAGCATAGGGCGCAGAGCATAGGGCGCAGAGCATAGGGCGCAGAGCATAGGGCGCAGAGCATAGGGCGCAGAGCATAGGGCGCAGAGCATAGGGCGCAGAGCATAGGGCGCAGAGCATAGGGCGCAGAGCATAGGGCGCAGAGCATAGGGCGCAGAGCATAGGGCGCAGAGCATAGGGCGCAGAGCATAGGGCGCAGAGCATAGGGCGCAGAGCATAGGGCGCAGAGCATAGGGCGCAGAGCATAGGGCGCAGAGCATAGGGCGCAGAGCATAGGGCGCAGAGCATAGGGCGCAGAGCATAGGGCGCAGAGCATAGGGCGCAGAGCATAGGGCGCAGAGCATAGGGCGCAGAGCATAGGGCGCAGAGCATAGGGCGCAGAGCATAGGGCGCAGAGCATAGGGCGCAGAGCATAGGGCGCAGAGCATAGGGCGCAGAGCATAGGGCGCAGAGCATAGGGCGCAGAGCATAGGGCGCAGAGCATAGGGCGCAGAGCATAGGGCGCAGAGCATAGGGCGCAGAGCATAGGGCGCAGAGCATAGGGCGCAGAGCATAGGGCGCAGAGCATAGGGCGCAGAGCATAGGGCGCAGAGCATAGGGCGCAGAGCATAGGGCGCAGAGCATAGGGCGCAGAGCATAGGGCGCAGAGCATAGGGCGCAGAGCATAGGGCGCAGAGCATAGGGCGCAGAGCGCAGGGCGCAGAGCGCAGGGCGCAGAGCGCAGGGGCCAGAGCGCAGGGGGCAGAGCGCAGGGGGCAGAGCGCAGGGGGCAGAGCGCAGGGCGCAGAGCGCAGGGGGCAGAGCGCAGGGCGCACGGGGCAGAGCGCAGGGCGCAGGGGCGCGGAGCACGTGTACCTGTCCTGGCGTGGTGGTGCCTCGTTCCAGCGCCCTCTCCGCGCCCGCTCTTCCCTGCACGTCCAGCACCATTTCCCCCACCACCACGGGCGCGCCCAACCCCGCGAAAACAGAGCAAGGCGCGGGAGCAACCGCGGTGGGGGGAACGGCGAGCGGAGGCGCGGCGAGGCGAGCGGCGCGGCCGGCGAGCGGAGGCGCGACGAGGGGAGGCTTCCAGAAACGAGTGGAGGCGTGACGATGAGGGGAGGCGCGGCGAGGGGAGGCGCGATGGGCGGAGGAACGCGACAATGGGGACGATTGGAGGAGCTCGAGGGAAGGGAGGCGCGTTCTATGAGCCACTCAGGGAGGTGCGTGGGCAGGCATGGTGAGGTGGCTTCACTGACCTTCTCCGACCACAGTGACTTTGTGCATGCGCTTGTAGAGTCCCTATATCCTGCGTAATTTATGCTGCTGCGCTACCTGAGTAGGTGGAGTAGTTAGCTTGATTGAAGTAGTCGATTGATCGTGGTGTTTTTTCTCCTCACTCGTTCTGAGGTTGTTGGAGCTTCCCGTCTTCGTTTATGCTAGTCGTTGCATCGTGCGTGGACATTCTCCACTACGTAAACCTGATTGGCTGAACCGTGCGACACTCCTTCCAGTCGCCCGACGCTGTTCTGCAAATTCGTCAAAGCTGCACTGTATCATTTACCATCGCTTCACGTTTGGCGAGACCCCTTTTCCCCTCGTCAGTCAATCCCTTTTTCGCTACACTGACTTTGCCGAAATTCTTGTTTTCAAGGTTTCGCTAACACTATTTCAAAACCACATAACTTGAAAAATTACCATGCTGACCCTGGGCTTTAAATCACCAATGGGTATCCCTGGACAAAGTTGAGAATCACCCTATTCTCACCGCCCATCCGAAGAAGAATTTTCCGTGTCGTCAACGCCCTTTCGTACGAAGGGTCTCCTTGAGGAAGGGGGTAGTGTAAAGAATCAACTTTCCTTACCTCGCGTCTACCGTGCATTCCACAATCACGTACACTATACACAGCACCCACAATCACTTCGTCCCGTTACCATTCCACGACATTCTCCTCTTGACCACCGATCACACCATCGCGCCCGAGTCACACGCCTCGGCTTGTAATCCGCGGTCCAGCCATGCCTTGGACATTTCCTTCCAGCCCTCGGAGCTCGGCCCGTAGAGCACCCCACTACTTCGCGCTAATTGTTTCGCTATATTATATTTGCTCACAACTTCGCTCATATTATTTGTGATTCTTGCCTCCATAGTGCATCCTCGCTCGCTCAGTTGCACTCGTAACTGTGATACAGAAAACAATAATATTAATAATGGAATTAACTAAACAGGTGCTTCCGTTCCTGATTTATTTCAGCAGAACCGCAGGTGCAGCAAGCCGGCCATTGGTGGCCCTCAAGGCGAGGATGAGACGAGCGTGCTGTGAGGCCAGTGACCCCACAAAATAATCTGACTCCGCTGCGATCAGCACACTCGCCAGCTGTGATCCCACCATGCCTGCCATGCTGGCAGCCGCTGATTGGCCGTAGCTGACGTGCCGGGAGTTGAGGAAGGTCCAGTCGTCGAAGGCTGCCAAGTGTGTCTGTGTGGCCTGAGGGGCCCACAGGGGGGTGGGAGAGGCGGAGACAGGGCAGACGGAGAGGGTGTGTGATGAAACAATGGCAGTGATGGCTGGGAAGGAGTAGCGTGCATGTGGGGCACTTGGACCTCTGCTCCTCGCACCACATGGCCCTGCACCCTCTCGCACCACATGGCCCTGCACACCACATGGCCCTGCACACCACATGGCCCTGCACACCACACACCCCTATGTCTCGTTGGACCACACACCACTGTGCCTCATTGCACCACATGCAGCGATGCTCCAGCGCACCTGGGAGGGAGGGGCGGTGAGCCACACGTGGTGGAGGTCGGGGTCGTGCTGCCTCAGGCTGTACGCGTGGAACACACCCGCCACCACCACCATCTGCTCCCTCTTCCCCCGCTCCTCCCACTCCTCCCGCCCACTCCTCCCCCCCCCCTCATCCTCCCCTTCCTCCTCATCCTGCTCATCCTCTGTCGAATGCTGCACTGGCGGCCTATCCACCCCTCGCCTCCGCCCGGTGTGCAAGGCAACGATGGGGCGCAGCACATACGCCTCGCGCCCCGCCCCAAAGTAGTCCGCCAGGGGGTTGCCCCGCGTCGCCATCACATTGCCGCGCCCGCGCGCCACGCACCCCTGGAAGCCCAGCCCCGGCCACACCTGCGCCTCTGCGGAGTGCGGCGTCGAGAAGTTGAGCGTCGCCAGCTCACGCCCCTCCTGCTGCAGGGCCCGCGCTGCAATGGGGCGGCGGGCGGCCAGGGGAAGCGGCAGCAGCAGCGAGGAGAGGATGGCGTCCCCCTCCGCGTGGTGCGTGGCCATGCCGCGCGCCACGTGCATGCCGAAGGCGCGGTGGCGGTGGCGGTTGAGCAGATGGCAGAGGTAGGGCGAGGGCCAGCGCAGCATGAAGCGCAGCGCCTGTGCCCGCCACCACTGCACCTGCAGAGAGGGACGAGGGGGGGTTAGCAGGGAGGGTGGAGGGACGAGAGGGATATAAGGCGGTCGCTACAGTGGAAAGAGGAAAGGTAGCCCTCCCCCACTGCATGTGGGTGGAAAGAGGAGAGATAGCCCTCCCCCACTGCATGTGGGTGGAAAGAGGAGAGATAGCCCTCCCCCACTGCATGTGGGTGGAAAGAGGAGAGATAGCCCTCCCCCACTGCATGTGGGTGGAAAGAGGAGAGATAGCCCTCCCCCACTGCATGTGGGTGGAAAGAGGAGAGATAGCCCTCCCCCACTGCATGTGGGTGGAAAGAGGAGAGATAGCCCTCCCCCACTGCATGTGGGTGGAAAGAGGAGAGATAGCCCTCCCCCACTGCATGTGGGTGGAAAGAGGAGAGATAGCCCTCCCCCACTGCATGTGGGTGGAAAGAGGAGAGATAGCCCTCCCCCACTGCATGTGGGTGGAAAGAGGAGAGATAGCCCTCCCCCACTGCATGTGGGTGGATTGGGGGAGGGGACGAGCAGAGGGATGAGGGAGGCGCAAAAGGGGAGGTACGACAAGGGAATGGTGGCGGGACGACGTGGCACCAGCAGTGCTGCAATGGCTCCATGCATGGCATGGTGGCATGGTGGCATGGTGGCATGGTGGCATGGTGGCATGGTGGCATGGTGGCATGGCGGCATGGTGGCATGGTGGCATGGTGGCATGGTGGCATGGTGGCATGGTGGCATGGTGGCATGGTGGCATGGCGGCATGGTGGCATGGTGGCATGGTGGCATGGTGGCATGGTGGCACCTTCTGCTGTTTCTCTGTACACCGCTCTGCACCCCTCCGCGTCCCCCGCACCACCACCTGCTGCCACGCCCCGCCCAGCAGCCTGGTCACATATAGGAAAGACAGAAAGGGACGGGAGGTAGATGAGGATGAGATGGAGGGAGAGAGACAAGGGGGGAGGCGTTGGGGAGGACGGAGAGACAAGGGTTAAGTTCAGCAGGGAAAAGTGGCGAGCATGGATCATATCACGCATCACACATGCCACGCATGGGTCACACCACATCACACCACGTCACACCACACCCGCACCACACCACACCACACCACACCACACCACACCACACCATACCACACCACACCACACCACACCACACCACACCACATCACATCACATCACATCACTCACGCAGCAGCAGCTTCAGCAGGATGCTTCCCACGCGGCCCCGTGCCATCACCGCACACCACTGCTGCATTCGCCCGCACGTGGGCAGTGGCGCACACCACACGCGCCTCTGACGCCGCCGCACTGCCCACCTCCGCCAGCGGCCTGCACCCCCCCGCCACGCCCTCGCCGCCCTCTGACCCCTCCGCGCCCTCCGCATCCTCCTGAGTGTCTGTGAGAGCGGCGTGGGCAGCGGCCTGGCAGGCGGGCGAGGCGAGGCGGTGGAAGTAGCAGTGCCACGACCCCCATGCGCTGTGCGCTGGTGGGGGAGCGAGGGGTATGGGGGGCAGGCAGGGGAGAGGAGATATGGCGAGATTGCAGGGGAGTGCAAGGCGCATGTGACACAGGCGGGCACCTTGCACGCACCCATGTGTCTCACTCCACGCACCCATGTGTCTCACTCCACGCACCCATGTGGCTCACTCCACGCACCCACTTCTCACCTCGCCATCCCTCACGCGTGCCACTCCGCATGCCATCCCTCATGGGTGCCACCCATGGCAGGGACTCACCTCGGCAGGCGGGGTGGTGGGCGACTCACCTCGGCAGGCGGGGTGGTGGGCGACTCACCTCGGCAGGCGGGGTGGTGGGCGACTCACCTCGGCAGGCGGGGTGGTGGGCGACTCACCTCGGCAGGCGGGGTGGTGGGCGACTCACCTCGGCAGGCGGGGTGGTGGGCGACTCACCTCGGCAGGCGGGGTGGTGGGCGGGGCCAAACGAGCCCCCCACGGCCACCAGCACGCGCCCACTGCTCACCGCCACCGCCAGCGCCTCCCCCATCGCCTCCACCGCCCCCTCCACCCACTCCCCCAGCCCCTCCCCCTCCCCCTCCCCTTCCGCCCCCTCCTCTACACCCCACCAGGTGCGGTTGAGCGCGGGGGGCAGGGGGGGCCAGTGCACGAGCAGCAGGCGGCGGCCGCGGCAGCGGTGCGGCGGGAACTGGTGCTCCCACAGGTCCCTCTGCGCCTCCCGCGTGCCGCCCAGATTGCCCGCCTCCGACCCGCGCACCTGGGGGGAAGGGGAACGCGGTTGGAAGCGAGGAGCAAGGTGTAGGTGGGGAGGCCATAGGTAGAGGAGAGAGGTGCGGGTGCCATAGGTAGAGGAGAGAGGTGCGGGTGCCATAGGTAGAGGAGAGAGGTGCGGGATTAGAGAGGAGCGACACGAGGCGACAGCTTAAGAAGAGCGCAGAGAAGGCCGAGGGAACGTGGGTGGGAGAAAAAGGTGGCCGTCGCAGGTGCTGGTGCATGCATGGGTGCTGGTGCATGCATGGGTGCTGGTGCATGCATGGGTGCTGGTGCATGCATGGGTGCTGGTGCATGCATGGGTGCTGGTGCATGCATGGGTGCTGGTGCATGCATGGGTGCTGGTGCATGCATAGGTGCTGGTGCATGCATGGGTGCTGGTGCATGCATGGGTGCTGGTGCATGCATGGGTGCTGGTGCATGCATGGGTGCTGGTGCATGCATGGGTGCGGTGGTGCATGCATGGGTGCTGGTGCATGCATGGGTGCGGTGGTGCATGCATGGGTGCTGGTGCATGCATAGGTGCTGGTGCATGCATGGGTGCTGGTGCATGCATGGGTGCTGGTGCATGCATGGGTGCTGGTGCATGCATGGGTGCTGGTGCATGCATGGGTGCTGGTGCATGCATGGGTGCTGGTGCATGCATGGGTGCTGGTGCATGCATGGGTGCGGTGGTGCATGCATGGGTGCTGGTGCATGCATGGGTGCGGTGGTGCATGCATGGGTGCGGTGGTGCATGCATGGGTGCAGTGGTGCATGCATGCAGCGGCGTGCACATCTCACCCAGGGCGGTTGCGGGATTCCCTCACACTGCTGCGCCATCGCGTCCGCCCATCGTGGCGCCTGCCCCTTGCGCCCGCGCTGCTCCGGGCGCGGCGGAAGGCAGAGCGCGCAGCACAGTCGTGCAGGTGGGGCGCGGGGGGCAGGGCGGCGGAGAGGTGCACCGCGGGGGGCGGGTGGGGGGAGTCCGTGGTGAGCCCATATGCGGCCGCCCACGCCTGTGGCGCATGGGGGGGGCAAAGGGGGAGGAGACAAGGCGTGGGGAAGGACGTCAAGAGAGGGGGTTGCGGCGAAATTCAGTTGGGAAGAGGGAGTTAGAGAGGTGCAGTATACATTCACATGCACGCACCCCATGTGCTCTCTCATGTGTTCACCTCATACATTCGCACACCACCTCACACATTCGCACACCACCTCACACATTCGCACACCACCTCACACATTCGCACACCACCTCATACATTCGCACACCACCTCATACATTCGCACACCACATCACACATTCGCACACCACCTCACACATTCGCACACCACCTCATACATTCGCACACCACCTCATACATTCGCACACCACCTCACACATTCGCACACCACATCACACATTCGCACACCACCTCATACATTCGCACACCACCTCACACATTCGCACACCACCTCACACATTCGCACACCACCTCATACATTCGCACACCACCTCACACATTCGCACACCACATCACACATTCGCACACCACCTCATACATTCGCACACCACCTCTTACATTCGCACACCACCTCACACATTCGCACACCACCTCATACATTCGCACACCACCTCATACATTCGCACACCACCTCACACATTCGCACACCACCTCATACATTCGCGCACCACCTCATACATTCGCACACCACCTCACACATTCGCACACCACCTCACACATTCGCACACCACCTCATACATTCGCACACCACCTCATACATTCGCACACCACCTCACACATTCGCACACCACATCACACATTCGCACACCACCTCATACATTCGCACACCACCTCACACATTCGCACCACCTCATACATTCGCACACCACCTCATATATTCGCACACCACCTCATACATTCGCACACCACCTCATACATTCGCACACCACCTCAAACATTCGCACACCACCTCATACATTCGCACACCACCTCATACATTCGCACACCACCTCACACATTCGCACACCACCTCATACATTCGCACACCACCTCATACATTCGCACACCACCTCACACATTCGCACACCACATCACACATTCGCCACATCACACATTCGCACACCACCTCATACATTCGCACACCACCTCTTACATTCGCACACCACCTCACACATTCGCACACCACCTCATACATTCGCACACCACCTCATACATTCGCACACCACCTCACACATTCGCACACCACCTCATACATTCGCGCACCACCTCATACATTCGCACACCACCTCACACATTCGCACACCACCTCACACATTCGCACACCACCTCATACATTCGCACACCACCTCATACATTCGCACACCACCTCACACATTCGCACACCACATCACACATTCGCACACCACCTCATACATTCGCACACCACCTCACACATTCGCACACCACCTCATACATTCGCACACCACCTCATATATTCGCACACCACCTCATACATTCGCACACCACCTCATACATTCGCACACCACCTCAAACATTCGCACACCACCTCATACATTCGCACACCACCTCATACATTCGCACACCACCTCACACATTCGCACACCACCTCATACATTCGCACACCACCTCATACATTCGCACACCACCTCACACATTCGCACACCACATCACACATTCGCACACCACCTCATACATTCGCACACCACCTCACACATTCGCACACCACATCACACATTCGCCCACCACCTCATACATTCGCACACCACCTCACACATTTGCACACCACATCACACATTCGCACACCACCTCATACATTCGCACACCACCTCATACATTCGCCCACCACCTCATACATTCGCACACCACCTCATACATTCGCACACCACATCACACATTCGCACACCACCTCATACATTCGCACACCACCTCATACATTCGCACACCACCTCATACATTCGCACACCACCTCATACATTCGCACACCACCTCACACATTCGCACACCACCTCATACATTCGCACACCACCTCATACATTCGCACACCACCTCACACATTTGCACACCACATCACACATTCGCACACCACCTCATACATTCGCACACCACCTCATGCATTCGCACACCACCTCATACATTCGCACACCACCTCACACATTCGCACACCACCTCATACATTCGCACACCGCCTCATACATTCGCACACCACCTCACACATTCGCACACCACCTCATACATTCGCACACCGCCTCATACATTCGCACACCACCTCACACATTCGCACACCACATCACATATTCGCACACCACCTCATACATTCGCACACCACCTCATACATTCGCACACCACCTCACACATTCGCACACCACATCACACATTCGCACACCACCTCATACATTCGCACACCACGCACCTCATAAATTCTCACGGAACCCTCGCTGGGCCTGCTTATCCGCACCGTTTCCCCTCCCTGCGACCCCTCCCTGCCTCCCTGCGACCCCCGATTTCCTCCCTGCATCCCCTCCTCGCTTTCCTGAGACCCCTCCTTGCCTCCATCCGACCCCTCGCCTCCCTGCGACACCTCCTGGCCTCCATGCGACAGAACGTCGATGTGCGATTTCGCTGCCAACCTTTCCCTTTCCGCCGTCCTCCTCTCTCCTTCCCACCCGCTCGCGCTTCCCTGCCCTCCCTTCCCCTCGCCCCCGCTCCCACTCTCGGCGCTCGCCTCTGCGCCCCGCGTGCGCGAAGCCGCCGCATCCGGCGCGCGCACGAACTCCCTCCCGCGCGCCGGATCCTGCGCAAAGTCCGCTCCTCCTTCTTGCACCGCGTCCCCCCTTTTCTCCGCTCGCCTTTCACGCGCCACATTCCCCTCGTGCGCCGCCGCTCCGACCGCTACGGATTGCCATAGCCTCGCGTTTTCCGCCGCCTCCGCTATGCGCGTTATATCCGGAAGGACGACAACGTACTGATCGACGCCTCGCGCGTCTATCCCGAGGTTTTCCAGCCCAGCCACGGCGTGCGGAGCGCCATCCGTCGCGTCGCCCCGCAAAGCGAGCGGCGTCACGATGCTGGGCGGGACCAGTAGGCTCCACGACCGCACGCTGGTTATAATGAGGAACACGGCCAGAAGGCTGACTTGTAACGCGTACGAGAGGTAGCGCGGAAGTTTGAAGGCTCGTAAAATGGGCAGGAAGCTTCGCTGTCGGTCCAAACTGCTTAACGCCGAGGCTGCCATGACGACAACACGTCGGCAACGCTCGCGTACGGTTTGGCGCATTCAAGAACGACACGTCGGAAACAATCCCGCCGGTGCCCACGGCCGCTACGTGCGATTCGTTCTGAAGCCTCCTGTCACGAGCTACGATAAGCTCATGCGCGCTCACATCACCTCATCATTCATCGAATCAACTCACGTCGTATGCGGCCTTTCTCCCGCCAGAAATATAGCTCTCACAAGCGCGTGATGCATATAACGGCCGATCCCAAATCCCTAGAATGCGTTCAAGTTTCGACACCCGTTTACCGCACTGAAACGTACTATGATGCAATGCAACACAGATTATTGTGTAAAGCCACTATAGCACCTTCAGCTTCAATGCACCACACCCAACTCCTACTGGCGCAGCGAAAGGCTTTCTGGCGGGTTTCCCCGAACGGCCTACTGGTACAGCGGCAACCCCTTGTCAGATCAGATCAGATCCCTGGGGAAAGTGAACCAGCCTCTGCGCTTGATTGAGCCAAGCCAAGTCGACTCTGACAGGACAGATCTGCCGAATGCTGAGGGAGATCCACCAAAAACCAATCAATGCGTCATCGGGAGGCGCCAAGCGCTGAGATTGGTCGGACTTTTACGGAAGTGGAAAGTGTCGGAGACGCGCGCGAAAACTCGTTGTGCATGCATTTCGTTTCAATTATGTGGAGGTGAAGGAACTGCTGGATACAAGACAGTTCCATTAAATTTTACTAATTTACATATGAAATTTAGCTCGACAAACTACTAGTATAACTAGATTCAAGCAACCTTCCCCCAAATCTCTCAACCAGACTAACCTACCTCATCCTTCTACTGTTATCTCAATTTACCTTCCTTTCTACATTTCTATTACCGTAGGCTCTTCTTTGAGTAGTAAGTAGTGGAAGTGGCGAGACTAGTAAGGGGTAGGGTACAACAAGTACCATCATCACCCACATAAAAAAACCTGAAAAAAATGGTGGGTGGGCTTATAATGTGTTACGATATGAAACTTTGCAAGAAGGCATTTTTGTATGCTACAGGGACCGACTCTAAAGTGTAAGAAGTCGAGGAGTCAGAAGAGTCAGAGCGACACTCGTAACTGTCTGATCAAGACCGATGCAGGCAGAAACATTCGAAGTGAAAAGAGCGGGAAGAGGTTTGAAATGGGTTCCCGCGCCGCACGGTTTGAATTTGTTGTAATAAGGGAATGTACCCCTTAGAGTACATGGCTAGCCTAGGTCTTTTCGTATTCCCTTGTATTCTTATATAAACCCGATGAATGCACGCTATAATCAACTTGTCAGAATCCCAACCACTAGACCACTGGGATAAAAGGGCTTGTTTCAGTAGCGGGTCAGTGCGCCCATAACCCCCCAGGCAAACGCGCCTGTAACCCCCCCTAGGATCGATCGGGGATCTCACAGTGCAGCTCTACTGACACCCCCCCACACTGGGAGGCCCAGGACTGAGCACAGTGGCAACGGCCTACATGTGCATACACCGGGATTCGAACCCGAGACCTCTCTGATACCATGTCAGAATCCCAACCACTAGACCACTGGGATAAAAGGGCTTGTTTCAGTAGCGGGTCAGTGCGCCCATAACCCCCCAGGCAAACGCGCCTGTAACCCCCCCTAGGATCGATCGGGGATCTCACAGTGCAGCTCTACTGACACAACTCAGTCATTTACATTCACTCTGACCTGAGATTCAATCTTTAGCTGCAACACTACCCTGAAAATCAACCCTGAGCGATCCTTCGCTAAGTCCCACTTGGGATTGTAACATAGTATGAGAGCTACACAGGGATTCTTCGCAACTTCACTTCCTTGAAATTCGCCGAACCAAGACCTGGCGAGCGGCACACGCTCCAAGACCAAGATGGCCGGAGGATCCGGAGGCCAAGCAAATCTGACGGCCGAAGGACAAACCAACCCGGCTGCGACAAATGAGGCGACAACCACGATCAGCACTGCCGCACTCGAGCAGTTATTTTCGCGACTATCAACTATGGAGAAAAACCTCCAAGAACTGCGCAAAGGCGATGCAGGAACCTCTTCCCAACCAGTTCAACCTGGACAAACGGCCGCGAAAAGCCGTGATACCGCCGCGCACGCCTTCTCCCTCGACACAGACAAATTAACAACAACTGCCCCCCGTCCAAGTGATGAAGTTATCAACTCTGCGCAAGCACGCTTTCTCAGCGTTTCAAAAATTAAGACTACTGCCGCATTTGACGGCAAGGACTTCTATACATGGAGTTTCGAGCTTGATCTCCTCCTACAAACAGCGCAGATCTACCATTACTTCGACGGCTCCTACGCAAAACCGGTGGAAGACACCGACGACGCCAGGGCTCAGTACTACAGCGAGTCCCTTATGGCATACAGTGTGCTGCTTCGCAATATGACGCCTGCGGAACAACTTAGCATTCGCTCCTACAAAGAGAGCGCCGCTCCAGCCTTGGAAGCCTGGAAGCACCTCGTTGAGGTATATCAGCCGAAGGATTCGGTCACCGCCAGCAGGCTCCTGCAGCAACTCATGGAGACAAAGATGGGCACGGGGAGAAAGCAAATTCTTATATCAACCGCTGTCGGAACATCCGTGACCAGATCACGAAGCATGGGAGCGCAATCTCAGAAGAGATCTTCGTCAATATAGTCCTTCAAGGACTCGGGCCAGAGTGGAAGCCCTGCAAAGCGCTACTCCGACAACGCGGAATCATCTCTGAAGCCGCGCTATGCGCCGCTCTCCTGACTGAACAGCAGGACATGGACTCGAGCAGAACAAGCTCCGCGCCGCGCCGAGAGCGCCTCGCCTTCTACACAGACAACCGTGAAGAGCGACGAAAACCAAGGCGCCACTATTGCAAAATATGCAAGGTCTTCGGACACTCAACGGATCGATGCAAATCCCGATCCAATTATCACCACCCGAATTCCACTCACCACAACAACTGGGTCGGCCGACAAGACGCTCGTCATTCTCAGCCCCAACATCAAAACTTTCGTCCCCCTGCATAGCACCAACAACAGCAAGGACAAGGACCTCAAGCAGGAGCTCCTAGAAACGTGATTGCGAACATGGCGGCAAGGTGTCGCCCTCGCGCCGCTGAACCAGACGAAGAGGACGAACTTCGCGGTGGGCTCATTCAACCTGAAGAAGGGTGGAACAACCCTCTCACAGAAGATCACTACTACCGCTATGACGAAGACGAGCAAAATTGGCATCAGCCAATAACACTGCGGGAAAGCCCGCCTCATGACAACCAGCACTACATACCTATGGGATGGAAAGAAGACGAAGACCCATTCTTTCACAGACGCTACAAGGCGACACTGGTGACTCCGCGACTTGCGCTACTCCTGCGCAACAACAACGCTGACAACTACAACACCTGGTACTTGGATAGCTGTTGCGGACAGCACATGGTGGGATCAGTTCGATACGTCTCGAATCTCAGCCGCGCCCCCGCCACCTACGTCACCGTCGCAAACAACGAACAGCTGCGCGCCAACGCGCAAGGGATTGTGGTCCTGCAAGCACGAGACAGTAACACTCACATTTCGTTCAACGACGTGCTCTACGTCCCGGATCTTCGATTTAACCTACTCTCAGCAGGGCAACTCCGAGATTGCGGGGTCATGCTCGCCACGGACCCGGATACACGCGATCTCATCCTCACCTTTGCTTCTCCGGACACCCCCCCCGAGTCGGCTCGTGGATCTCGTTCCCCTCGACTTCCCCTTCATGAACAAAGAGTCATGGCAGCACCCAGACGGGAGGCCGTGGATTCGCCGCAGCCCTCATCCCCGTGAAATCAACCTACACGAGCCCGACATCATCGGTCTCTGCACAACCTGCCACACACCTACGGCAAGCCGAACAGAACAAGTGGAGAGAGATTATGCGGCAATCCAGGAAGCGGAAAGCGCAGAGGCAGAAACTACGGGCATGACCGAGATGGAACTCGCCGTGACTACTCACCGCATCTTCGGCGAAGAAAACGAACGGCTTGGTCAACAGCGGCAAGAACGCCCAACGCCCCGCGCAGAAACCCTCCGATGGGTCCTAGAGGCAAACATTGGAACCTTCGACGACGAAGGACGCCCACGCCCATACACCCGCGACGTCTACCGCAAGGAGATCGACAAAGGGTGGAAAGATCCTGACGCAGAGGAAGAGCTGAGCGTCAAGGAGGAGGAAGATGAAGCAAAGGCAGAAAAGAAACAAAAACTGTATGAGGAGCGCGTAGCGGCCGGATGGGACGAGGAATCAGCACGACGAGGCGCATGGGGAGACGATGACTACATACCGAAGGAAGGTGCAACATGGGGATCCGCAACTGGCACATCCGGCACAGTGCATAGAGGCGGATGGGGCGACACAGGCGGATGGGGAGGAGGCGAATACATGGATGCTCCGCTCACCAAAGAAGAAGAAGAGGAGATGGAACGGGAAATGAGGGCTGAGCGCGGAGAACAATCTCCACGAGTCGCCGTTCCGCTCGGAAGACCCCCGCGCACTCACTCACCCCCAAGCTCACCTTATCGATGGAACAATCCCTGGACAGAGATCGAGGAGGGGAACGTGCCACCAACTCCCCCGCATGATTCACTTGGTCCAATCTCCCGTCCAGATCCGTTTGCTCGCTTTATCGAAGGAACAAGGACTCCGCTCAACATCATCCCCGACCGCGAATTTCTCGCACTCTATCTCACGACGGTACCTGCAGAAGGGGAGACAGCGACGGAAGCAGAAACAGAGGAGCCGGACAACGAAGCAGAACCAGGAGAAGAGGAAGAACCCCCACTCCAGATTCCGCAAGAAACAGAGGCGGAAGCAGCAGAGCATCATGCACGCTACATGCGCACCTCCGGCATTCGCGCCAAAGACGATCTCTGGCATCAGCGGCTCGGCCACCCCTCGCGCCAGACACTTGCTAACTGTCTCCGCGCCAAGGTTTTTCCCCCGGGAGCACTACTGCGCCCCGATGGCACAGAACCACACAACACCCCTCGTCCAATCACCTGCACCGTTTGCCCCACAGCTGCTCTCTCTCACAGCGCCTACCCCTCCCTGGAACCAAGCACCAACCGCTACAAGAAGTTGGAGAAGGTGTACATCGACTTCATCGTGCTCACCTGCGACGGCATCAACGGTGAAAAGTACACACTCACCTTCATCGACGCCTACTCACGCCACGTCTGGATCGCCAACGTGGATGCTCGCTCCAAGGCTCCAGAAGTCCTTTGCATCTGGCTCGCACATGCGCAACGACAATCGGGGAAGAAGCTGAAAATTCGGCAGAGTGACGGGGCTAAGGAATTTCGCAGCTACGAACTAGAGAGCGTCCTCACTGAAAAAGGGATCAAGCACGAGATCTCTCTCCCCTACGCACACAAGCAGCAAGGCGTCGCAGAGAGGGTTAATCGCACCCTCATGACAAAAGTTCGCGCCCTCATGAATCAGTCCGGCCTATCCAAGAAGTACTGGCCCTACGCCATGAACCACGCGGTGCGCCTGCACAACCTCCTCTCCACCACGGCCAACAGGGACAACCTTTCCCCGCACATGAAGTGGACCGGCTCAAGGGGAGACCCCTCCATGTTGAGGGTTTGGGGGTGCATGGTGCAATATCGGCCGACTTCAGCCACAATTGGCAAGTTCGCTCACCGCGAGCGCTGGGGAATTCATTTGGGACTCAGTAACGAGCACAAAGGCTGGCTCATTCTCGACATTAACAGCAAGGAGGTTGTTCCCGCGCGTGTTATTCCCTTCTACGAGCGACTCACCCTGAATCAGTGGATCGCAGACGAGCGTCCCAACGAGGCACGCGGCTATGTCAACAGCGGCCGCAGTTTTGCATCCCCAGAGGACGAGGCGGCAGCAGCAGCACTCGACCGCGATCCCGCCGACGAACATCCCGGCGTTCCGCCTCGCCCGCGCGACGACGACGACGACGATGACGACGACACACCCGCGCCAGGACCATCGCGTCGCCAACCTGAGCCCAGCACTACCGCAACTGCCCACGAGAGTGATGATGACGATGTGGTGGAGGTCACCACTAGCAACACCACCACTGTGTCCGGCCTGCAGCTTCTCGGCCTACACACGTCTGTCACTACCCTCACGCGCGCCGTCGAACCCAAGAACCCTCGCCAGGCTCTGACCGGTCCCCACGCCAAGGAGTGGCGTGATGCTATGGACGCGGAGCTACAGGCACTGGAATCACGCGACACATGGGTCCTAGTCGATCGTGCAGCAGTGAAGGGGAGGAGGGTGCTAAGCGGAAAATGGGTATTCCGTCTCAAAACTAACGCGGACGGCACCATCGAGCGCTTCAAAGCACGCTGGGTCGTACGCGGGTACGATCAGCGCCACGGCATCGACTTCGATCAAACCTTTGCTCCCGTCAGTCGCCACACCTCCGTCAGAATTCTACTCGCCATTGCCGCCGCTAAGCACCTACCACTGCGGCAGATCGGCGTGAATCCAGCTGAAGAAATCCCTCTACGGGATAAAGCAAGCGCCGCGTCTCTGGCAGCAGCATCTGCACAAAATCCTCCTGGAGATCGGCTTCAGGCAGCTGCCGCACGATTCGGGAATGTACCGCCTTCACTTTAACGGCGACTACATCCTTCTGACAGTCTACGTCGACGACCTGCTGTGCACCGGCACCTGCAACAAGCTTCTTAATCAGTTCGAAGAGAACCTACCGCAGCGCGTTGACATCACCATCAACCACAACGTCACACAGTTCCTGGGGTTAAACATCACCTACGCGCCAGAAGCAATTCATCTGTCAGCCTCTAAGTACGCAGAGCACCTGGGGGAACGCTTCAACATTTCACCCGCACCACTCTCAACCCCTTACCGCAACCCCAGTGCCAACTACAAACCGGACAACAAACCTCTGTCGCCCGCAGGACTCCAAATGTACCAGCAGAAATTGGGGTGCCTGCTGTTCGCCTCTGTCACCTGCCGACCCGACCTTTCGTACATCGCCAGCCAACTGGCACAGTACTCTCGCAAGCCAGTAGCAGAGAACCAGCTGGATCTGGAACGCGCCCTGCAGTACTTCATTTCCACACCTGACATCGGGCTCTCCTACTCCACGCTGACGACAACCTCCTTCAACCTCAACGGCTACGTGGATGCAGATCATGCCGCTGACCCTGCAAATCGACGGTCCCGAACCGGCTTCGTTTTTCGCCTGGAACCAACAGGACCAATCTCATGGAACTCGCAAAAGCAGAAGCTGGTTGTCCTGTCATCAGCCGAAGCAGAATACATCGCCGCGACAGCAGCAGCTCGCGAAGGTCTGTACCTGGAGGAGCTACTGCAGGAGGCGAAAATTCCAACTTCGCCCACCTTTCGTCTTCACTGCAACAATCAGAGTGCCATCAAGATTGCGAACAAGCCAGGTTTCGTGAACCGCACGAAGCACATCGCGCTTCGGTATTTTTTCGTCAAGGACGAAATTGACCAGGGCAAGGTTGATCTCACGTACTGCCCTACCACCGAGGTGGCAGCCGATTTTCTCACCAAGCGACTGCCACGTCAGCAGTACAAGCACTGTTCCGACCTCACCAGAGTGGTCAAGCGAGTCAGGCCCCTGCACGCCCAGGAATGAAGGGGAGTGTTACGATATGAAACTTTGCGAGAAGGCATTCCTGTATGCTACAGGGACCGACTTTAAAGTGTATGAAGTCGAGGAGTCAGAAGAGTCGAAGCGACACTGGTAACCGTCTGATCAAGACCGATGCAGGCAGAAACATTCGAAGTGAAAAGAGCGGGAACAGGTTTGAAACGGGTTCCCGCGCCGCACGGTTTGAATTTGCTGTAATAAGGGAATGTACCCCTTAGAGTACATGGCTAGCCTAGGTCTTTTCGTATTCCCTTGTATTCTTATATAAACCCGATGTATGCATGCTATTATCAACTAGTTCATTTACATTCACTCTGACCTGAGATTCAATCTTCCGCTGCAACACTACCCTGCGATCAACCCTGAGCGATCCTTCACTAAGTCCCACTTGGGATTGTAACATAATGTGGTAAAATTTATAACCCCATGGGCTAAATAAATGGCATTTATGGAATTTTGAATTTAAAACACTGGAATATAGATTTCACCATTGCGGATTCTATCGATGCTAACACAAAGTGCGTCGCTGCTGAAACTTTCAGGGAATGCGTCATACTGGCGATAATCCGTGTCAGCACATTCTGAACTGTTGATAATATGGTCTTACGTGTGCTCCCGTGACAGTTTCGCCTAGCGAGCCAGGGGGGATTTCGCCAGGCACGTCAGTAGTGATTGCTTTAGGCGCGTTAGTGGCGATTTCACTATAAAAAACACGGGAATTCAATGGGTGCGCTTATACGAAGATTGAGAGAAATTTGGGTGGGCTTAAAATTGGCAACCGGCTATAAGCCCACTAGTCTGATTATAAGCCCATGGGTGTAACATAGGCCTGGGGGTATATCCGGGTGATGACGGTATGAGTATCGAGAGAAATGTTGAACTTTATACTGAGAACCTCACTATAGCCTAGAATACATAATTAAGATACAAATAATTTGACACCACCCCCATAGGCTAAGCGAGGGGCAGGGCCCAAAATTGGTTTTGGGTCACCTTGTCGTATCAGGGTATCAGGCCTCATGTACCCTGACCCTTAGGGTAGATTTTTTCATACACTGCTGGAAACAGCCTAAAACTTCCAGTACACTGATTCAATCAGTGTAACTTTCCTGATACACTGATTTCCATGTGTTTGAGAGACGTCAGCGAGGTGGAAGAGAAAGATGAACAAGAAGGGGTCCCTTTGGGATAGCAAGAACCCCAAACAGGCCCCAACGGAGTGATGCCCGCGCAGCGTGGGCATTGCATGGCTGCGAGTGCACCACCACAACGACTGCCACCCGTTGCGTCGGACAGCACGAAGCTGTGGTGGCGCGCTACTTGACAGATCTGGCAGTGGGACTGGTGTGGTTAGGCATCAATTCCGTGTGCGTTGGCAAAAAGATGCTCAACCAACGAATAGGACGCAATGGCGGCCCGCCGACCAGAATTTCCAATGTTGCACCAGTGGACCAACGCGACAAGTGAAACTGTGGGCCTCTGGGCCTTTTTGTCTGCACGTTACCTGTGTCCGAATCCTCGGTAAAAAATATTCGGTAACAGGGTATAGCAAAACGCACCCTGTTCAGGAAGGGTATTTGAAATTGGCCTCAGGGTAAAATATATCATAGCCTTTTTGCTCTAGGGTAAAAAATCTCATACTCGGATTCTGAAAGGGTAACTGAAAAAAAGCGGCCGCTCATCAGGGCAAACAAGGTATTTTACCCTGATAATTTGGCCCCTGGCGAGGGGCATCAAAACAAGCAAGCGAGACGCATGGTCACAAGATCAGTAAGGAAATCCAAGCAATAAATGCAACTCAGGGCGGTACGACTAGCCCGCCTTTGAGACAAACGGCCACAAGGCCAGTTCAAAACCCGCAGAGCAAGAAAAAAGAGACAAGTCTACACGAAACGGGGGCATGTTTGAACAAGGCCAATATCTGAACAGAACCTGTGGTGGTCACCAAGCGCAAGGGCCTTGGTGACGATGCCTGCAGTCTGGGTCGCTGAGGCCACAAAGGCCAAGCGTGCCTGGCAGCGTCGCTGCAGCTCGCGCAGCAGGAAGTACCACAAGTCGATGTGCTCCACTCTGCCCTCCAGTCGAGGCCCTCGACACAGGAGGATCATGGCCTTGTTGTCAGCGAACAAGGTCGGTGCAGAGCTAGGCCGCCCACCTGGGTCAGTGAGCAAGTAAGTCAACTAGCGAAGCTCATGAGCAGCCATAACACTGGCGTAGATCTCGGCCTCAGCACTGGACGAAGCCACATACAACGACCGAGTAGACCTCTACGACACAGCTCCAGAGCTAAAGCTGATACAGTACCCCTGAGTAGACATGCAGGTCTCCAATTCGTCAGCATAGGACTACGCAGTGCCAGGTCAGTACAACTAGCTCTATCCCTCCAAGCACAAGCCCCACGCCTGGTGTAGTTGCCAGGTACTTCGCTACCCTCACAGCAGCCGCCCAGTGAACAGGACGGTGTCTCCCAGTCGCAACAAAGCGAGCCAGGACGATGAGAGGATAAGCGAGGTCGGGACGAGTACATGTCATCAGGTACATGAGGCAACCCACAAGCTCTGCGTAGGGACCACTAGACTCAAAAGGCTCGCCTGGGAGAGGAGCAGTGAGTCTGTGGTCAACTGCAAGAGGAGTGGGCTGTCTGGTAGAGAACTGAAGCTCGAACAGCTGAAGGGCCTGCTGCAGCATGTGTGACTTAGTCAGTGTGATGGTGCGAGCGGCTCTGTCCCTGGGAATCTGCAAGCCTAGGTAGCGGCGCAGTTCACCAAGGCCATTGCACATGTGTCTCTTCTGCAGTTTGGACGCCACAGCAACCATGTTTGCTGTGGCGAAGACCAAGTCGTCGACGTAGACGAGGACGAAGAAGGGAGTGGGACCAGAACGCACGAACAGTGAAGGGTCGGCGGACGAAGGACTGAACCCAAGGTCAGCAAGAGTGGTGCGCAGGGTGTCGTGCCACTCACGAGGTGCCGGGTGGAGTCCGTAGACTGGTCGTCTCACGCTCCACTGGGCCCCAGGCGGAAAACAACCGGTGAAGCCAGGAGGGAGGCGTAGCCAGATCTCCTCGTGCAGGCTGCCCTGGAGAAATGCAATGGAGAAGTCTAGTGAGTCCAGCTCGTAGTCTCGCTGTGCTGCGACGTGAAATAACACCCGAAGAGTAGTCATCTTTGGGGTGGGGGAGAAGGACTGGAAGAAGTATACGCCCTCACGCCGCCTCAAGCCTCTAGCCACGTAGCGCACCTTGAAGACAAGCGGCGATCCAGGCGGCCGCTTCACCTTGAAGATCCACATGCCATCGACTATGTTTGCCCTGGGAGGGGGAACTGCGTTGACCTACGTGCATGTGGACCTCCAAGACACCATCTCGGAGTCCATGGCCGCTATCCTCTGAGAGGCCCACGGCCCCGATACTGCCTCAGCGTGAGTGCGAGGAGTCGGTATGTCAAGGGCGTCAGGGTCTCCCTCAAGGGCTAGCAGCATGGCACAGAGATGGAAAGAAGCGGCTGCCAACAACTCCAGCTCAAACAGCATGTCCTCTAGGACGTTAGAGCCAAGGGCTGACTTACCCCCGGCGGACAGAGGACGGGTAGGAGGAGCAGCCACCACGCGGGTGGCGTAGTCAAGGCGCCGGGTGGCGGCAAAGTCAGTGATAATGACAAGGAGACAAGGAGACAAGGGACGTGCACGAGCGGGAGAGCGAGCTGGCCAGTTGTGCGGGACAACAGGAGGAGACGACTGTGACTGAGGAGGAGAGAAAACAGCCGGGGACGAGTCGGGGGGGGGGTGGGGAGCGTAGGACCGAAAGCATGAGGAGACATTGAGCGGTCTGGAGGAGGGGAAGGAAGACCAAGGGCCCGAAGGCCACTTACAGATGGAGACGACGGCTGCAAGGGCGGTGGCTGCTGCTGTTGCTCCCGCTGCTGCCGCTCCAGCTCCAGTCTCTCCTGCTCCAAACGTTCCCGCTCCTCGCGCTCCAAGCCTCTGGAAACTCGTCGGGTAGCGGTGGGGAGGTGGGGTAGGCTCCGCAGTAGCAGTGCCTCTAGCTCCAGTCTCCTCATAACTAGCACCTCCAGCTCCAGCACCCCCAGAACTAGGGCCCCTTGAACGAGCACCCCCGGAACTAGCACCGCCAGTGCCAGCACCCTCGGAACTAGCACCTCCAGCGTCAGTACCCTCAGCTCCAGCACCCTCAAAACGAGCACCGCCAGAGTCAGTGCCATCAGCTCCAACACCCTCAGAACGAGCACCGCCAGTGCCCGTGCCCCCAACACCAACACCCCCATAGTCTACTGGAACCTGTCGCGGTAGTGCCGAAGGCTGATGCGGTGACTGTGAGGACGACTGCGGGGAAGGAGATGGGACCTGACATGCTACCGTGGGGAGAGGGGTAGCGTGGGACACACCAGACGGGGCATGACCGGGGGGGGGGCGGGTGTACCGGATGAGCGGGAGCAAGAAGAGGAGAGGGGGCGAGGAAAAGGGGACGTGGGGGAACCGGGAGACCTCGACAGGGGTACCGGGTGTAGTAGGACACGGACTCGTCAAAGGTGATGTCACCAGAGTCAAGTAACCGGTGGAGGGGCGGGTGGTAAAAGGTGTAGTCAGAGGAGCCCATCGGGAAACCAAGGAAGACACAGGGGAGGGCGCGAGCCGAGAGCTTGTCCACAGAGGTGTCGCAAACAAGCGCAAGGCAGCCCCAGACACGAAACTCCGAAGCAACACTAGGGGACCTGGTCCAAAGACAGGTCGGTGAATCCCCTGGCCGTGAGACACGAGGGCAGAGGTTCAGCTGGTGGGCGGCGTAGCGAACCGCGTAGGACCACATAAAATGGGGCACACGGGCATGGGTCATGGAGGTGCTGTCAAACATTATACATGTTCATATTGTGTAGGCTATAGTGGGTTTAGCCTTAGGGGGTACAACATTGCTAGGGTTTCCTACTTGTATCACCCTGCTGCCTAGTTTCACACATTCTCGTTCAGTTCTACATTCTAACATGGTATCACGAGCCTAGGTTGCTACCTAGGACCGCTTTCTCCTACGGGCCCACTATTCCGCTAGACGCGCCCTCGTGCGTCCTACCTTACGTGCGCCCTCGTGCGCCCTCGTGCGCCCTACCTTACGTGCGCCCTCGTGCGCCCCCGTGCGACCCGCCCTTCGGTCTGCCCGCGTGCCGTCCTGCAGCCCTCGCGCTGCCTCCTGCAAGCTAGTACGGCCCTCGAGCCGCCCCTGCAGGTCCGTCAGGCCCCCGAGCCGCCTCTGCAGACCCGTCAGGCCCCCCCGAGCCGCCTCTGCAGGCCCGTCAGGCCCGAGAGCCGCCCCTGCAGCCAGCGCGCTGCCCTGCCGAGCCGCGTGTCGCCCGTGGGCGCTGCCTCTGCCCCGTCGCGCTGCCCTGGGGAGCCGCGCGCGACCCCCGCTGTCCCGTCGCGTCGCCCTGGGGAGCCGCGCTCGGCCCCCGCTGCCCTGTCGCGACGCCCTGGGGAGCCGCGCTCGGCCCCCGCTGCCCTGTCGCGACGTCCTGGGGAGCCGCGCTCGGCCCCCGCTGACCCGTCGCGACGCCCTAGGGAGCCACGCGCGACCCCCCCGCTGCCCCGTCGCGACGCCCTGGGGAGCCGCGCGCGCCCCCCCCCCCCCCCGCTGCCCCGTCGCGGCGCCCTGGGGAGCCGCGCGCCGCCCCCCCCCCCCCCCCTCGCTGCTGCCCGAGCCACCCTGCAGCCCGTGAGCCGCCTCTGCAGCGCCGAGTGCGCTCTGCCAAACCCTAAAAAAAATAATTAATTAAAAAAAAAAAAAAAGGGAGCAGCTGCCCCTGGCCCCTGGAGCAGCCGCCCCTGGAGCAGCCGCCCCTGCAGCAGCCGCCCCTGCAGCAGCCGCCCCTGCAGCAGCTGCCCCTGCAGCAGCCGCCCCTGGACCTCTGCAGCCGCCCCTGGCCCCTGGAGCAGCCGCCCCTGCAGCTGCCGCGGAGCCCTCGCCCTGCAGTGGTAGCGGCCTCGCCGTTACCACCGTCGTACGCCTGCCCTTCTCGCCACTGGTAAGCACTGCCCTGCCCGTATTGCTGTTACTGCTGCTCCTGCTGCTACTGCTCTTTCTACTTCTACTGCTGCTCCTGGCGTGGCCAGATGCAGCTCCAGCGCCGTCCGCGTGAGTCCCTCACGCCCCAACAGCTTCGTGAGTGGTATGCTGGTTGGGGTTGTAGGGGTGGCCGCGCTGCTGCTACTACTACTGCTGCTACTACTGCTACTGCTGCTCCTGGCGGTGGCCAGATGCAGCTCCCGCGACGTCCGAGTGAGTCCCTCACGCCCCAGCAGCTTCGTGAGTGGTACGCTCAGCGTGGAGGGTCACGGGGTACTGCTCGCTGCCCGTACGTCATTCGCACTGGTGCTCGGACTGGTCAGCCTTGCGGGACGTTTGGTCACACAGAGTCCCTCTGCTTCGCCCGTCTGAGCGACGCCTGGCGTACAGAGTTTGGCGACGCGGCTGAGCTCCCCGACTGGGTGGAGCTGCTTAGGCAGAGGGTAGATATCTATGCTCTTGACTATGATGCTATCCTCACTGCCATGTATGCATTTCCTACTAGTGCTGAGAGTGCCTGTCACCTGTGTGTGCCGCCTGACCCCGGTATCCAGTCTGCTGCTCTAGGTACTGGTGAGGCTGCTGCACTAGGTGCTCGTGTGTCTGTTGCCCCAGGTGCTGGTGAGGCTGCTGCTCTAGGTACTCGTGAGTCTGCGCCCTCTGGTACTGCGTCTACTGAGGCACTGCACACCTTCACACTGGACTCAGGCGCTTCCCGCTGTTTCTTTCGTGACCGCACTGCCCTTGAGCAGCTTGCTCGGCCGGTTGCAGTCTCCCTCGCTGACCCCTCTGGGGGTCCGGTCATTGCGACCTCCTCTACTGTTCTCCCTTGTCCTGCGGTCCCGTCGGGCACTCTGTCAGGTCTCTTCCTCCCCTCGTTCTCTACGAACTTGGTGGCGGGTAGTGCGCTCCAGGACGGGGGTGTCCACCAGTTTACCCCTGCCTACGAGCGTGTGACACACTGCACGTGCGCTCGGACGGGCCGCCACCTGGCTACCTTCACTCGGCAGCCGGGGTCGGACCTGTACACACTGACCACTGAGTCCCCACAGGTAGCTGCGTCTGCGTCTGCGTCAGGTCAGCTGTCTGCCCCCTGCTCGTGTCGCTCTCTGGCACACGAGACTGTCCTCTGGCACCACCGTCTTGGTCACCCGTCAGTGCAGCGCCTTCGTGCCATGCACAACCGGTACCTTGTCTCTGGTCTTCCCAGGGTTCTCCCTCCACTCCCACCCTCGCCTGCTCCTCCCTGCCTTCCCTGTGTCGAGGGGCGGCAGCGCGCCGCTCCTCACTCCTCCTCGTTTCCCCCGACGACTGCTCCCTTGCAGACGCTCCACATGGACGTGTGGGGCCCAGCCCGCGTCCGTGGACAGGGTCAGGAGAGGTACTTCCTGATCGTTGTTGACGACTACTCGCGCTACACCACGGTCTTCCCCTTGCGCACCAAGGGTGAGGTCCCTGATGTTTTGATCCCTTGGATCCGCGCTTCTCGTCTCCAGCTCAGTGAGCGGTTCCACTCGGACTTTCCTGTCCTGCGTCTGCACTCTGACAGAGGTGGTGAGTTCTCCTCTGACCTCTTGGCAGCCTACTGTGCGGAGCACGGCATCCGCCAGTCGTTCACGCTTCCGGCCTCTCCACAGCAGAATGGGGTTGCTGAGCGCCGCATTGGTTTGGTCATGGAGGTCGCTCGTACCTCCTTGATCCATGCGGCTGCCCCCCACTTTCTGTGGCCGTTTGCGGTCCGATACGCTGCGCATCAGCTCAACCTCTGGCCCCGTGTCTCCGTTCCGGAGACTTCGCCGACACTGCGTTGGACGGGAGAGGTTGGCGATGCGTCGCGTTTTCGGGTCTGGGGATCCCGAGCTTTTGTTCGCGATACGTTCGCGGACAAGCTCTCCTCCCGCGCTGTTCCCTGTGTCTTCCTTGGCTTTGTCCCAGACGCGTCTGGTTGGCAGTTTTACCACGCCACCTCGCGCCGTGTCCTGCCCTCTCAGGACGTCACTTTTGACGAGTCCGTGCCCTACTACCGCCTCTTCCCCTACCGCACTGCCCCGCTCCCCCCCCCGCCTCTCTTCCTCGCGCCAGGTGCTGCTGTGGTAGACCCCCTCCCCCCTCAGGGTGCCGCTCCCTCAGGTGTGTCCCAGGTAGACCCGGTTGAGCCTGTCGAGGTAGCTGTCGACTCTCGTCCTGCCAGGGGTGCTGAGCCTGAGCGTGCGGAGCCTGGGGTTGCGGAGTCTGGGGGTGCTGAGCCTGGGGGTGCGGGGTCTGGGGGTGCGGAGCCTGCGGGTGCTGAGTCTGGGGGTGCTGAGCCTGGGGGTGCAGAGCCTGCGGGTGCTGAGTCTGGAGGTGCTGAGCCTGGGGGTGCTGAGCCTGGGAGTGCTACGTCTGAGAGTACTGAGCCTGAGCGTGCTGCACCTGGGGGAGGCCTCTCCTCGCAGCAGCTGCGTGAGTGGTACTTACAGTACTGCAGCCTTAGGAGAGGTGCTTCTGGAGCTCGGAGTGGTGCCGGAGCTGGTGCTAGTGCTTCCCCTCCTAGGCGGGAGCTGCCCTCTCCCCAGCAGCTCCGAGAGTGGTACGCTAGGCGCTGCAGTCTCCGGAGTGGCGCTCCCGGTGTCGTGGACTCTGGAGCTTCTGGAGTTACTGGAGGTGCTGCTGCTGCTGGCGGTGCGGCTGGCGCTGCTAGAGGTGCTACTGGTGCTGCTGGAGCTGCTGGAGGTACTGCTGCTGCTGGAGGTGCTGCTGGCGCTGCTGGAGGTACTACTGGTTCTGGTGCTGCTGGAGCTGCTGGAGGTGCTGCTGCTGCTGGCGGTGCGGCTGGCGCTGCTGGAGGTGCTGCTGGTGCTGCTGGCGCTGCTGGAGGTGCTACTGGTGCTGGAGCTACTGGAGCTGCTGGTGGTACTGCTGCTGCTGGCGGTGCTGCTGGCGCTGGTGGAGGTGCTGCTGGTACTGGTGCTGCTGGAGCTGCTGGAGGTGCTGCTGCTGCTGGTGGTGCTGCTGGCACTGCTGGAGGTGCTGCTGGTACTGGAGCTGCTGGGGACCCTGCTGCTGCTGGCGGTGCTGCTGGAGCTGCTGGGACTGGCCCTGCTGAGGGGGTTGGAGCTGGAGGTGCTGAGCGGCCACGGCCGTACTACGTTCCGCTCCTTCAGCAGGTTCTTGGCCTTCCGCCCTCTCCTGGTCCTACTCCTCCCCTACTGAGTCCACCGCTTGTCCAGTCGCAGTCACAGTTACAGCCAGTCTCTCCACTTCCTGGTCCTTCTCCCTACACTGCGCCGACGGGAGGTCTTATGGAGCGTCGTGAGCCTGAGTCTCGTCCACCGTCGCCTGAGACTCGTCCAGAGTCGTCTGAGTCGCGTCCAGAGTCGCCTGTCCGCGCTGTCCGCGCTGGTCGTCGTGTTCCACGTCAGCGTCCTCCTCCTGTCCTTGGCACTCACTATATGACCCTGCGTCCCTCTACTGCTCCACAGCGTGTCCCACTGCCGTCTCCACCAGCGTCCTCTCTTCCTGCTCTTGCTGACCCGGAGTCTGACTCTCTTCGTGCTGCCAGTCCTACTGTCACGCGTCTCCTTGCCACTGCTGTCACTGACCCTTCCTTTGAGTCCTCTGCTGCGTCTGCTCTAGTCGCTGAGCTTGTTGACTTTGCTGCTGCCTGTCGTCTAGACTACGCCGCTAGCCTTGTTGCTGAGTCTGAGTCTGAGTCTGTCTGTCCTCCGTCTGTCGGGGGTGAGTGTGCTCTTGGCACGGACGTCCTTGAGGACAGACAGGAGGAGTTTGAGTGCTTTGCCGCTGCTTTGCCTCATCTCGTGTCCATGCTAGTTGCCCCTGAGGGAGACCCGGATGCACCAGACATCCCGACCCCACGCTCCTACGCAGAGGCGATGGAGGGTCCCTACTCCTCTCAGTGGCAGACAGCCATGGACGCAGAGATGGCTTCCTGGAAGTCCACAGGCACCTACGTCGACGAGGTTCCCCCACCTGGGGCGAACATCGTCAGTGGCATGTGGATTTTCAGGGTGAAGCGGCCGCCGGGTTCTCCGCCTGTCTTCAAGGCGCGTTACGTTGCACGAGGCTTCAGTCAGCGAGAGGGAGTTGACTTCTTCCAGACCTTCTCCCCGACCCGGAAGATGACCACTCTTCGGGTTCTGCTGCACGTCGCTGCTCAGCGTGACTACGAGCTCCACTCTCTTGACTTCAGCACTGCGTTCTTACAGGGCAGCCTGCACGAGGAGATCTGGCTGCGCCGCCCACCTGGCTTCACTGGGTCGTTCCCTGCTGGTACCCAGTGGAGCCTCCGGCGGCCAGTCTACGGTCTCCGCCAGGCACCCCGTGAGTGGCACGACACACTGAGGACTACTCTTGCTGCTCTTGGGTTTGCTCCTTCTACTGCTGACCCGTCGCTGTTTCTACGCACCGACACCACTCTGCCGCCGTTCTACGTTCTTGTTTACGTAGACGACTTGGTCTTTGCTACTGCTGACACTGAGGCACTCGCCCACGTGAAGTCGGAGCTGCAGAAGAGACACACGTGCACAGACCTGGGTGAGCTGACAAGCTATCTTGGCTTGCGGATCACCCGGGACAGAGCACAGCGCACCATCACCTTGACTCAGTCACACATGGTGCAGCAGGTCCTTCAGCGCTTCCGCTTCACGTACTCCTCGCCTCAGCCCACTCCTCTGCCTACCGGTCACTCGACCTGACCTGGCATACCCTCTTAGCATCCTAGCACGCTATGTCGCTCCCGGCCGTCACCGGAAGGAGCACATGGATGCCGCTAAGAGGGTGTTGCGCTACTTGTGCAGTACGTCGGGCATGGGGCTCGTGCTTGGAGGTCGGAGCGACGTTGTCCTCACGGGTCACTCAGACGCTTCTTGGGCTGACGACCAGGCTACGCAGCGGTCGTCTCAGGGTTACACCTTCAGCCTTGGCTCTGGTTCAGTTTCTTGGCGTTCTACTCGCTCTTCTTCTGTTCTCAGCTCCAGTTGTGAGGCTGAGATCTACGCCACAGCCATGGCTGCACAGGAGTTACGCTGGCTCACCTACCTGCTGACCGACCTGGGAGAGCGGCCTCGTTCTCCTCCAGTGCTGTACGTTGACAACAAGGCCGCCATTGCCTTGTGTGAGGAGCACAGACTGGAGCACAGGACGAAGCACATCGCTCTGCGCTACTTCCTTGCTCGAGAGCTGCAGCAGCGTGGTCAGCTTCGTCTGCGTTACGTGGCCACTCGGGCCAACACTGCTGATGTGTTCACCAAGGCGCTTCAGCCTTGTGACCATCAGCGTTTCTGTACTGTTCTAGGCCTTGTGCCTACTCTCCCTCACTTGCTCACTTCTTGACTCTGCTTGTACTGTGATCTCTATATATATATACCTGCATGTTTACTCTTGTTAGGTTGTGATCACTGTACCTCTTGTTATATTATCAAACTGCATGTGAACTGGTCTTGTGACCACTTGCTTGCGCTCGGAATTTGTGTGGTTTCCTTGAGATCCACCCTGAGCTTGCTTTGCTTTGCTTTGACTGGTCTTGTGACCATCTGGTTGTCTCCCACTTAGCCTATGGGGGTGTGTCAAACATTATACATGTTCATATTGTGTAGGCTATAGTGGGTTTAGCCTTAGGGGGTACAACATTGCTAGGGTTTCCTACTTGTATCACCCTGCTGCCTAGTTTCACACATTCTCGTTCAGTTCTACATTCTAACAGGTGCGGGCGGTCTCCATGACCAAGCCTATGCGGCGCTCAACAACCCCATTCTACTGTGGGGACTGTGGAAGCGTCCATGATTGGGTGATGCCCTGCTCGCTACAAAATCCGGCAAGAATGCCGGAGCGAAACTCACCCCCACAGTCGGAATGAAGACAACTGACACAACGGCCACGAGTGGTCTCAGTGGCCAGCAACCACCGGATCAGCGTAGAAGTCTCGTCGGACTTCTTCGCTAGGGGGAACACGGTGGTGTATTGGGAGTAGTCATCAACGACCACCAGAAAAAAGCTCTCCCTCTCGGGCCCAAGGCGAGGGGCGGGGCCCCAGACGTCCAAGTGGAGAGTCTGGAAGGGTGCGGTGGCCGGACGAAGGGAGGAGGAGTGAGGAGTGGCGCGCAGCCGACCCTCGACACAAGGAGTGCATGACAGCGCAGGCGAAGGAGCGACGCAAAGACGCGCGGGAGACCTGAGACAAGATGCTGACTAACCATGCTGCGGAGGCGTGGGAGGGAAAGGTGACCAAGACGGTGGTGCCACAGGACTGTCGGGTGGTAGAGGGACCTACAGGAGCACGACGCAAATACCTGACCAGTCGCAGATACCTGGGGGTACGCAGTGTGCAGAACGTAGAGACCTGAGCCGGGCTCCCTGGTGAACGTGGCAAGAATCGCCCCGGTGGAAGCGACCGTACAGATCGCAGTCCTCCCGTGCCCAACAAATGTGACTCTGATCCCACGATCCTGAAGGTATCCAACACCCACCAAGTTCCGAGATAATGAGGGGATGTGGAGACTAGAGAGGACACCAGAGGGGACAGCCGGACATTGAAGGGTGGTAGAGCTGCGTGCAACGACTTGTCCTGAAGTAGGATCAGCCAGTGCAACCTGAACCGGAGCAGAAAGCGGAGTGAGAGACGTGTGGTCACGGAAGAAATTCTGAGACGCGCCAGAGTCTAGCGTGAAAGAGAGCGACGCCTCAGCCATACGTGCACCTGGGCTAGTAACTACACAAGCACCTAGACTAGAAGCGCAGACACCTACACTAGCAACAGGCAAAGAACATAAACTAAGAACACGCGGGCAAACAGACCCAGCAGCACTATAGTCAACATCAGCATACATCATAGAAACAGAGTCTAATGCCTCAACTAACTCTACCGCAGACATGTCCCACAAAGCAACTCCACGAGAACGAGCAAGCAGGGCCCAGTCCAGAGCGGGGCCATGACCGTACTGTGCGCGAACGCGGTCCGTGAGCTGGGAAAACGACTACAGCGATGACCTTGTCGAGTGCACGTCTGAACAACGTACTAGCAGGGCGGAAAAGTGACACCATGCGACGCCGAGCTGGGTGGACCGCCGCCTCGACCAGCACTCCTTGGTCCACCAGGTCCCCACTGCTGAGGCAGCTGCTGCACCTGCCGCTGAACCTGCTGCAGTGGCTGTCTTTGCTGCTGCGGCCGTCCCCGATGTGGCTGCTGCTGCTGGGCTCGCTGCTGCTGCTGCTGCTGCTGCTGCTGCTGCTGCTGTGCTGTGTACCAAGCAACCGCTCCAGCACCCCCACTCGGTGGGACCGACGGCCCAGGACCACCTTCAGTGCCGCCTCCACTAGACACACTAGTGCCGCCACCCCCACCGCCACCACTACCTCCACCACCACCGCCACCACCTCCATCACCACTGCCGCCACCACCCTTCCCACCTCGTCTACCTCCCTTGCCCCGTTTCTGCCCACTAGCGATAGAAACGGCTACAATCTCCTCATAACTAGACAACGCAGCAGTGGCAAGAGATGCAGTGAACGTGGGAAGCTCGGGTGCAGCGCACCCGTCAAAGAGACGGGGAGGCACTGCATCAGTGGAAGCGGCAACAGTGAGGAGGTTGCTCTCAATCTTAGTGAGGGTGGACTCAAGAAGCTCGATAGTGAGCTCAGTGGGGTGCTTCAAGAGAAGCACGTCACGGGCAGATGAGAGGCGGCCAGGGAGGCGAGTGACTAACCAGTGGAGAGTGAGCCACCTAGGCGGTGGGGCAAGTTTGAGCTGTTCATCAGTGCAGGTAGCACAAAAGCTAGCGTCAAGAAAGCGGAGGTGGGTGACTAGGTCGGAGACATTCTCAAACAAGCCCAAGTCAGGGAACACAAAGGGCATGAGAAGGCGACTGAGTGAGGCAGATGTATGAGTGCTATATCGAGCAACAATAGCGTCGTACAGGACCTTAGCCGAGTCGCACTGGGAAAGTGGATGGCCTCGGTCGGCGGGAGAAGATCAGTGAGGGCGTTGCAGGCAGCGGCGTCGCGAGACTCCAAGGCGTCACACGCCAATAACTGCCTATCGTACTTGGCCTGCTGAGCAACGGTGGGAGAAGGCTCAGTGGGCAGAGGACTAGGGGACTTAGGGGCGTGAAGAGCGCCGGACGCGTGAGCGTAAAGGTGGGCGCCATCCGACGCTGACACTTAAGGTGGCGCTGGGCCTGGGTAAGCCACGTACGAAATTTGATCGGACGGCCCTCGGCATCGAAACGTAACACTCGAGAGGACGCCATCCTAGGCGCTAGGAGCGACTATAGGCAGGGGCGAACTGAACGAGACAAGCCACACTAGGTATGGCAAAGGAACTAGGCTATGAGTGGTAGGCTGAACACGGCACTAGCCCTATCCTCGAACGCGGCTGCCAGCGGCCGCTAGGAAGACCTATGGCAGGAGGCTCAGAGGAGACAGCACGTATGGGTGGGACGGAGTATGGTCTAGCGCAGTCGGGTGCAGTTGGGTGTGGTGTAGCACGGTGGATAGCGGTCAAGTACGGTAGGGTGCGGACTAGTGCGGTGAGGAGTGGTAAAGGTGTGGCCGGGTGCGTAAGGGTGAGGTGGAGGGCGTCTAGCACGGTGGTAAGCGATCAGGGGGGGCGGTTCAATGCGGTGGAGTGCGGTTGGGAGCGGTTCGGAGCGGTGGGGAACGGGGTGGCGTGTAGCGAAGGTACGTGCAGCTGTTGTTTCTGCACGTGCGAGTGCTGATGCTGCGCTTCTACCCGTGCACGGCGGCTTGCGTGTGGCTGCGCGTACGGGCGGCAGGGTAGGGCACGGAACAGGAAGGGGCGAGGGGCAGTCAGGGCGAAGTGGCTGCTGCGCAGGGCTGCAGTGCGCGCGGCAGTGGATGCTGCTCTCGCGGCAGCGGCTGCTGCATGCGTAGCGGCGGCTGCTGCTAGTGTGTGTGCGGTGGCCCGCGCGTTTGCGGCTGCTGCTGCGCGCGTGGGTGTGCGTGCAGCGGCTAATGCGTGCCTGAATGCTGCTGCACAGGCAGCTGTGCGATAGCAGGAGCGCGCGCGGCTGCGGGGAAGAGCGTGGCTGTGCGTGCTCTAGCGGGCGCGCGGCTGTGCGCTGCTGGCTGCGCGCGATACGGGGTGGCGTGCAGGACGGGACGGGACGGAATGTGGGCGCGTCGGGATGAGCTATGGGACGGTACGGGGCGGGGCGTTACGGGCGCGTTACAGGGCGCGTTACGAAGCGCGTTTAGGCTAGGGTGAACCCTACTGATACCATCTTTGAGTATAAGAAGGTTGGTGACTAAGAGAGGAATGGCATTAGGTCAAGGGGGAGGAGTACAAGGAGTGTCGAGTGAATTTCTGTACCCCCTAGCATGCAGCTCACTACAGGCTAGCTAATAATACAAACATACCTTTGACACTGTGACCATGCCCTATGTTTATGAGAGTAGTTTTTGAAAGTTACTTTGTACCTGCTGGGTGAAAGTTTTGAGAGTAATGTTTTCTCTGATTTGTCAGAGTTCTGTTATAAGCTAGTCTGATGTCTTAGGGCTTTCATTCCAAATATAGATTTTACTCTGTACAGAGGATACATGTTTTTGACTGCACCCGCTGGTAGATAGCAGTGGTATCTGATATTCATTCGCACGCGGGAGGCGTGGGTTCAATATTAAAGAGGACATTCAGAGTATTAAAAAAAGTTACAGTGACTGCCCAGGGTTTTTTTCTTCATAAGTTCAAATTTCTCGGACAAATCAGAGTTCCGCTCAAGATCTGTTGGACGAAGAAATTTGACTTATGCAATTCAGTAGTTCGACAGTATAAAACTACACTAGTATCGTAGTATTACTATATGTGTACATGTTACTGTGCGTGAGTTACTAGTAGTGCGAACCAGGGCTGAATTATCAGGGTAATTACCCTGATTTCAGGGTGATTTCAGACTTGTCACCGTGTGGTCCCTGTAAAATAAGATTTAACGAGTTTTGAACACTGATCCAGTCAGAGTAGTGCTTTAGCGGAGCCTGAAATTTTGTGTACACTCTCATAGTAGTGTTCTTAAGGACCCTGTCAATACAGAGTAGGCGTCCTGTGGACCCTGAATGAGAAGTTATCGGGACGAAGCTTCCCAGAAATTTCATTCCGATTACCCCCCATGTGCGTAATCATGATTTCGCTTGTACCCATGTGAGAGGGCCCTTTCACGCGCAGAACTGACGTAATACCGACAAGTAACACCACTCTCCGCTGTACAGCATCGATGTACAGCACAGCTGTCAACTTTGACAGCGCAACCAGAATCATGATTTCTTCTGCCACGCGCACCGCGCAAAGGACAGTAGGTGTCCCTCATTGGCGAGTGACACATGTTGGCAGTCGTCGCTGGCAGGGCAGTTTGTCCTTCAATGTATTCGGCCTTGCATGAAGGGCCGAAAACATTGACGACTCGAGGTTTCGGCCACCGAGCCATCAATTTCGTGGCGACGTGGAGGGGTCTTGCTGACCCCATCTTCTCCAACCATCTCTTGCTTCCCCGTCCCCCCAGCCAGGGTCCACGAGGTGCCGCTCTTATTTTCATTTCGTTCATTTTTTTCTCTCAGTATCTCTCTCACACCCTCTCTACTTGCTCGCCGCCATGGAAGGCCTGCAGGACGACGATGATTCTCCTCAGGCTGGCTCAGATGAGCCACCGTTACCGCCGAAACCTAAGGAGCCTTCCCTGCCGGAGAAAGCTTCTGATGCCCGTCGCTCTGGGCTCGATTTTCTTAGAACTAGCGCTTTTCCAGTTACTAGAGAATCACTCTACCCCCGGCTGTTGCTTCTTGCAGTAAAGATCCCCCACCGGCCGCTCCAAGTCCCACACCAAGCACGGTGCGGGTGTTCGTTGGTCCTCCGTCGGCTTCTTCTTGCCCAAAGCGAGCGCGATCTGGGAAGTGGGCGCAGAGTACCCTGCTCATCGGAGGCCGCCGTATTCCAGCGCCTGACAACCCGGCTGATCCACCACCTGATGTCGCTGATATCCCGGAGTCAACTGACATCCCTGTCCGTGCGGACACCGGCTCGCCCGCACTCACCAAGATGCAGCTGAGAGAGTAGATGTACCTTGAGGCGAGTATCAATTACGAGACGAAGTGAGTCAGGCATGTTTTTGTGGCTTTTTTTTTGGAAAACCAAGGATGGATTTCCCTATGTGAAGTGCAGCGTCTGCATGTCATACGGGAAGGAGAACACGAAGTACGCCAGGCAAGGTGATGGCGGTGGCCGTGACTTGCAGACACAGTCGTTCCGGGCTCATGAGCACACGGACGCTCACACGGCGGCGGTTGAGCGGCAGATGAAGGTTGCGAGGGGCATCCACGAGGGGCAGCAGGTGATTTCAAACTTCATCAACTCCGACATCGAGGGGAGGCGCGCGATCCGACTCATGCGGTCGGTTCAGTTTCTGTGCCAGTGCGACGCGCCGATTAGCATGTTCCCGAAGCTGATGTGGCATCTCGCGGAGCAGGACACGCCCGACATTCCGAGCCAATCTTACGGGGTCTATCTCACTCGGTATGACGTTGTTTCCGAGTGTTGGTTTATTACGTTTTTTTTTTGTTTATTCTTTCCTTTATTTGTTACTAACATGTTGAATTACAAACATGTGCAGGTACGGTTTCCAGCAGATGGTTCACAACATCTGTTTGTACCTGACGAGGGTGCAGATGGACCACATCCAATCTTCCCCATTCTTGGGCCTCAGCTGCGACGAGAGCACCAACCGAACGCGAGGGAAACATATGATTGTTTACCTCACCTTTTTAAAGAATCGCCGAGTCACCACAGAGTTCTTCACCTTGCTGACAGTTGAGAAGTGTGATGCAATGTCCCTGTTCGAGGTTCTCTTGAATCATCTCCGCTCCTCAGCCGTCGATGTGTCCAAGATCGTGGGAGTCAGTACGGACGGGGCGTCGTGTTAGAATCTAAGAACGAACAAGAATGATGAACTAGAAAGGAATGGGAGTACAAGTACCAAACCCTAGAGTAGTGTACCCCCTAAAGGCTAACCCACAGTAGCCTACACAACTATAACATATATATTGTTTGACACACCCCCATAGGCTAAGTGGGGGAGAGCAAGGGGTCACAAGACCAGTCAAAGCAAAGCAAAGCAAAGCAAGCTCAGGGTGGATCTCAAGGACACCACACAAATTCCGAGCACAAGCAAGCGGTCACAAGACCAGTTCACATGCAGTTTGATAATATAACAAGAGGTAAAGTGATCACAACCTAGCAAGTGTAAGCATGCAGGTATATATATAGAGATCACACTACAAGAAGAGTCAAGAAGTGAGCAAGTGAGGGACAGTAGGCACAAGGCCTAGAACAGTACAGAAACGCTGATGATCACAAGGCTGAAGCGCCTTGGTGAACACATCAGCAGTGTTGGCCCGAGTGGCCACGTAAGCAAGACGAAGCTGACCACGCTGCTGCAGCTCTCGAGCAAGGAAGTAACGCAGAGCGATGTGCTTCGTTCTGTGCTCCAGTCTGTGCTCCTGACACAAGGCAATGGCGGCCTTGTTGTCGACGTACAGCACTGGAGGAGAACGAGGCCGCTCTTCCAGGTCGGTCAGCAAGTAGGTGAGCCAGCGTAACTTCTGGGCAGCCATGGCTGTGGCGTAGATCTCAGCCTCACAACTGGAGCTGAGAACTGAAGACGAGCATGTAGAACGCCAAGAAACCGAACCAGAGCCACGGCTGAAGGTGTAACCCTGAGACGACCACTGCGTAGCCTGGTCGTCAGCCCAAGAAGCGCCTGAGTGTCCAGTGAGGACAACGTCGCTCCGTCCTCCAAGCACAAGCCCCATGCCCGACGTACTGCACAAGTAGCGCAACACCCTCTTAGCGGCATCCATATGCTCCTTCCGGTGACGGCCAGGAGCGACATAGCGTGCTAGGATGCTAAGAGGGTATGCAAGGTCAGGTCGAGTGCAGGTCATCAGGTACATGAGGCAGCCCACAAGCTCTGGATACGGGCCACTCGGCTCTACGGACTCATCCGAAGGCAGAGCTGAGAGCGAGTGGCGGGTAGGCAGAGGAGTGGGCTGTGGCGAGGAGTACGTGAAGCGGAAGCGCTGAAGGACCTGCTGCACCATGTTTGACTGAGTCAAGGTAATGGTGCGCTGTGCTCTGTCCCGGGTGATCCGCAAGCCAAGATAGCTTGTCAGCTCACCCAGGTCTGTGCACGTGTGTCTCTTCTGCAGCTCCGACTTCACGTGGGCGAGTGCCTCAGTGTCAGCAGTAGCAAAGACCAGGTCGTCTACGTACACGAGAATGTAGAACGGCGGCAGAGTGGTGTCGGTGCGTAGAAACAGCGACGGGTCAGCAGTAGAAGGAGCAAACCCAAGAGCAGCAAGAGTCGTCCTCAGTGTGTCGTGCCACTCATGGGGTGCCTGGCGGAGACCGTAGACTGGCCGCCGGAGGCTCCACTGGGTACCAGGAGGAAACGACCCAGTGAAGCCAGGTGGGCGGCGCAACCAGATCTCCTCGTGCAGGCTGCCCTGTAGGAAAGCAGTGCTGAAGTCAAGAGAGTGGAGCTCGTAGTCACGCTGAGCGGCGACGTGCAGCAGAACCCGAAGAGTGGTCATCTTCGGGGTAGGGGAGAAGGTATGGAAGAAGTCAACTCCCTCTCGCTGACTGAAGCCTCGTGCAACATAACGCGCCTTGAAGACAGGCGGAGAACCCGGCGGCCGCTTCACCCTGAAAATCCACATGCCACTGACGATGTTCGCCCCAGGCGGGGGAACCTCGTCGACGTAGGTGCCTGTGGACTTCTAGGAAGCCATCTCTGCGTCCATGGCTGTCTGCCACTGAGAGGAGTAGGGACCCTCCATCGCCTCTGCGTAAGAGCGTGGGGTCGGGATGTCTGGTGCATCCGGGTCTCCCTCAGGGGCAATCAGCATGGACACGAGATGAGGTAAAGCAGTGGCAAAGCACTCAAACTCCTCCTGTCTGTCCTCAAGGACGTCCGTGCCAAGAGCACACTCACCCCCGACGGACGGAGGACAGACAGACTCAGACTCAGCAACAAGGCTAGCGGCGTAGTCTAGACGACAGGCAGCAGCAAAGTCAACAAGCTCAGCGACTAGAGCAGACGCAGCAGAGGACTCAAAGGAAGGGTCAGTGACAACAGTGGCGAGGAGACGCGTAACAGTAGGACTGGCAGCACGAGCAAGGTCTGATGGCGGGTCAGCGACGTCAGGAAGAGAGGACACAGGAGGAGACGGCAGAGGGACACGCTGTGGAGCAGTGGAAGGACGCAGAGTCATATAGTGAGTGCCAAGTACAGGAGGAGGACGCTGACGCGGAGCACGACGACCAGCGCGGAGAGCGCGGACAGGCGACTCTGGACGAGACTCAGGTGACTCAGGACGAGACTCAGGCGACGCAGGACGAGACTCAGGCTCACGACGCTCCGTAAGACCTCTAGTCGGCCCAGCGTAGGGAGAAGGACCAGGCAGTGGAGAGGCAAGCGGTAACTGTGACTGCGACTGGACAGGTGGTGGACTCAGTAGGGGAGGAGAAGGACCAGTGGAGGGCGGGAGGCCAAGAAACTGCTGAAGGAGTGGAACGTAGTACGGCCGCGGCCGCTCAGCACCTCCTGAACCAGCAGAGACAGTACCAGCACCCTCAGCCCCCGGGTCTCCAGCACCAACTCCCGCAGCACCACCAGCAACCCCAGCAGCTCCAGTACCTCCAACTCCAACCCCCGCAGCGGCTCCAGCAGCTCCAGCACCAGCAGTACCTCCAGTAGCTCCAGCACCAGTAGCAACTCCAGCACCAGCAGCGCCTCCAGCACCAGTAGCGTCTCCAGCAGCTCCAGCTCCAGCAGCACCTCCAGTAGCACCACCAGCAGCTCCTGCGCCAGCAGCACCAGCACCAGCACCAGCTCCAGCTCCAGCACCAGCAGCACCTCCAGTAGCACCTCCAGCAGCTCCTGCGCCAGCAGCACCTCCAGTAGCTCCAGCACCAGCAGCACCTCCAGCACCAGCAGCGTCTCCAGCAGCTCCAGCAGCGCTAGCACCAGCAGCACCTCCAGCACCAGCAGCGTCTCCAGCAGCTCCAGCAGCACCACTAGCAGCTCCTGCGCCAGCAGCACCAGCACCAGCACCAGCTCCAGCTCCAGGGTCCGTGACACCAGTAGCGCCACTCCGGAGACTGCAGCGCCGAGCGTACCACTCTCGGAGCCGCTGAGGAGAGGGCGGCTCCCGCCTAGGAGGGGAACCACGAGCACCAGCTCCAGCAGCACCCCTAGCTCCAGAAGCGCCCCTCCTGAGGCTGCAGTACTGCGAGTACCACTCCCGCAGCTGCTGTGAGGAGGGAGCGCCTCCAGGCGCAGCACGGTCTGTCGCAGCACCCTCTGGCTCAGTACCCTCAGACGTAGCACTCTCAGGCTCAGCACCCCCAGACTCAGCACCCCCAGACTCCGTACCCGCAGGCTCCGCACCCGCAGGCTCCGCACCCCCAGGCTCCGCACCCCCAGACTCAGCACCCCCAGGCTCCGCACCCCCAGGCTTCGCACGCTCAGGCTCAGCACCCCTAGCAGGACGAGAGTCGACAGCTACCTCGACAGGCTCAACGACCTGGGACACACCTAAGGGAGCGGCACCCTGAGGGGGGAGGGGGTCTACCACAGCAGCACCTGGTGCGAGGAAGAGAGGCGGGGGGGGGAGCGGGGCAATGCGGTAGGGGAAGAGGCGGTAGTAGGGGACCGACTCGTCGAAAGTGACGTCCTAAGAGGGCAGGACACGGCGCGAGGTGGCGTGGTAAAACTGCCAACCAGACGCGTCCGGGACAAAGCCAAGGAAGACACAAGGAACAGCGCGGGAGGAGAGCTTGTCCGCGGACGTATCGCGAACAAAAGCTCGAGATCCCCAGACCCGGAAACGCGACGCATCGCCAACCTCTCCCGTCCAACACAGTGTCGGCGAAGTCTCCGGAACGGAGACACAGGGCCAGAGGTTGAGCTGATGCGCAGCGTATCGGACCGCAAACGGCCACAGAAAGTGGGGGGCAGCCGCATGGATCAAGGAGGTACGAGCGACCTCCATGACCAAGCCAATGCGGCGCTCAGCAACCCCATTCTGCTGTGGAGAGGCCGGAAGCGTGAACGACTGCTCAATGCCCTCCCCCTGACAGAAGGCCCTCAAGAGGTCGGAGGAAAACTCCCCACCTCTGTCAGAGTGCAGACGCAGGACAGGAAAGTTCGAGTGGAACCTCTCGCTGAGCTGGAGACGGGCAGCGCGGATCCAAGGGATCAGAACATCAGGGACTTCACCCTTGGTGCGCAAGGGGAAGACCGTGGTGTAGCGCGAGTAGTCGTCAACAACTATCAAGAAGTACATCTCGTGACCCTGTCCACGAACGCGGGCTGGGCCCAACACGTCCATGTGGAGCATCTGTAGGGGAGCAGTCGTCGGGGGAAACGAGGAGGAGTGAGGAGCGGCGCGCTGCTGCCCCTCGACACAGGGAAGACAAGGAGGAGCAGGCGAGGGTGGGAGGGGAGGGAGAACCCTGGGAAGACCAGAGACAAGGTACCGGGAGTGCATGCCACGAAGGCGCTGCACTGACGGGTGACCAAGGCGGTGGTGCCAGAGGACAGTCTCGTGCGCCAGGGAGCGACACGAGCAGGGGGCCGATAGCTGACCTGACGCAGACGCAGACGCAGCTACCTGAGGGGACTCAGTGGTCAGTGTGTACAGGTCCGACCTCGGCTGCCGAGTGAAGGTAGCCAGGTGGCGACCCGTCCGAGCACACGTGCAGTGTGTCACGCGCTCGTAGGCAGGGGTGAACTGGTGGACACCCCCCTCCTGAAGTGCTCTACCTGCCACCAGGTTCGTAGAGAACGAGGGGAGGTAGAGACCTGACAGTGTGCCCGACGGAACCGCAGGACAAGGGAGGACAGTGGAGGAGGTCGCAATGACCGGACCCCCAGAGGGGTCAGCGAGGGAGACAGCAACCGGCCGAGCAAGCTGCTCAAGGGCAGTGCGGTCACGAAAGAAACAGCGAGAAGCACCTGAGTCCAGTGTGAAGGTGTGCAGTGCCTCAGTAGACTCAGTACCAGAGGGCGCAGACTCACGAGCACCTAGAGCAGCAGCCTCACCAGCACCTGGGGCAGCAGACACGCAAGCACCTGGAGCGGCAGCCTCACCAGCACCTGGGGCAACAGACGCACTAGCACCTAGAGCGGCAGCCTCACTGGTCCGAATGCCCGGATCGGGCGGAACTCGTAGGTACTGGTCACTCTCTCCACTAGCAGACAACACATACATGGCACCAAGAATAGCATCAAAGTCAAGAGCATAGACATCAATTTTCTTCCTCAGCAGATCAGCCCAGCGGGGCAGCTCAGTGGCACCAGGAAACTGAGTGCGCCAGGCGTCGTCAAGGCGGGAGAAGCAGCGCTGCGTGGTGTGCGCCCTCCCACACGTCTGACCAGTGCGGTCACCTGTGCGGATGACGTACGTGCAGCTAAGGCCACCCCCCCCCCCATGCTGAGAGTACCACTCACGAAGCTCGTGGGACGACGGAATCTGCTGCTGGCGCTGGCCACCACCGCCGCCGCCACCACCTCGACCACCACCGCCCCTGCCGCCACTGGGTCCACTGCCGCCACCACCACCGCCCCCACCCCGGCCACCTCCTCCGCTGCTGCCGCCACCACCCCCACTGCTGCCACTAGCCCCTCCAGCCCCGCCACTACCCCCACCGCCGCCACCGCCCCCACCACCGCCTCCCCCGCCGTCACCACCGCCTCCCTTGCCCCCTTTGCCCTTGCCGCTGCGGCGCCAACTCGGAGTGGACGCAGTCCCGACCTGCTCAGTACCAAGGAGGTCGACAGCAGCAGCAGAGGCGACAGAGGGGAGAAGGGGGGAAGGGGAACACCCCTCGAAGAAAGGGGTGCGGGGGTCGCCACGAGAGGCACCTACATCGACTATGCTAGTCTCAGCTGCAAGCAGTTCCTTCTCGAGCAGATCAACGGTGAGCTCAGTGGGGCAGCGAGCGAGGAAGTGGTCCCTGACCGCACGGAGAGAGTCAGGGAGACGGGTGACCAGGTGGTAGAGAGTGAGCCACAGCGGGGGGGGTTCTTGGCAAGAAACTCAGCGGGCATAGCGGCACGGAAGCGGGCCTCACTAGTGCGGAGGTGCGTGATGAGGTCAGCGACTGTGGAGAAGGCAGACAGGTCGGGGAACAGGTAGGGGAGCGAGAGACGGCCTAGCGTAGCAGAGGCAGGTGAGGAGTAGCGTGCAACTACAGCAGTGTACAGTGCCTGCGCAGTTTTGTGCTGGCCAAAGTGCTCGCGCTCATCTATCGGCAGGGAGTTGCGAATAGCGAAGCGAGTGTGGGCGTCACGAGTCTGCCACTGTGAGCGGGCAGTACTGTCAGCAGTAGCAGCAGGGGCAGCAGCGAGTCCTAGCGCGTGATCGTACAGCGAAATATCCTCCTTGGCAGTGAGCTGGAGGAACAGGTGCAGGTCATCGAGCCAGGTGTCAAACTTCAGCGGGCGGCCCTCAGCATCGAAAGCGAGAACAGCAGGGCTAGCCATAGTTGCAGTAGGAGCAGTAGCAGCAGTAGCAGCAGTACAGCAGTAGCGTCAGTAGCAGTGACAGCAGCAGCAGCGCGGCTCGGTAGGGCGGCGCGACTCGGTAGGGCGGCGCGGCTCGGGCAGGGCGGCGCGGCTCGGTGGGGCGGCGCGGCTCGGCTGGGCGGCGCGGCTCGGGTGGGACAGGGCGCTAGCGGGGCTGCAAGGGCAGGGCTAGCGGGGCGGGGCCGGTACGCGAGGGGCACGCAAGGGCGCGCGGGTGGGGCAGGTCCGGTCGCACGGGGCACGCAAGGGCGCGCGAGGAAGGGCGGGGCCGGATCGTGAGAAGCGCGCAAGGGCGCGCGGGGCAGCGAGCGCGCGGGGCCGCACGAGGCACGCAAGGGCGCGCGCGGGGCAGGTGACGCGCGTGGGGCTGCGCGGGTCGCACGCGAGGGCGTGCGAGGAGGGCGGGGCCGATCGCGTGGGGCACGCTAGGGCGTGCGGGCTGGGCGGGGCCGGTTCGCAAGGGGCACGCTAGGGCGCGCGACAGTGCAGATGAGAGGAGGGCGCTCGAGGGCGCGACTAAGCGAGGCGCGCTCGGGCGCGACTAACGGAAACGGTGGGCCCTATCAGTCGGTCCTAGGTTACGACCTAGGCTCTGATACCATGTTAGAATCTAAGAACGAACAAGAATGATGAACTAGAAAGGAATGGGAGTACAAGTACCAAACCCTAGAGTAGTGTACCCCCTAAAGGCTAACCCACAGTAGCCTACACAACTATAACATATATAATGTTTGACACGTCGGTCATGTTGGGGAAGGATAACGGTTTGGTGGCGCGGATTCGGGAACACGTCCCGCATCTCTTTTCCTGTCACTGCATCGTCCACCAGTGAGTTTGCTAGTCGTTAAGATGTGCAGGACATGTCACTTGTTTTAATCACACATGTTGTGTTATGTCCCCTGCGTCCTACAGGGAGGCTCTGGCTGTGAAGGACGCTGCGACGTCAAATCCGGACCTGGACATGGTGGACAAGGTGGTGCGCACCGTGGCGGCAGAGCTCGGGAAGTCGTGCGTCTGGAGTCAAAGCTTCAAGTACCTGAAGCGAGTGATCTACAACACGAACCTTGAAGTCCAAGGGATCCTCACGGTTTGGTGGCTGTCACAAGGGGATGCGGTGCGTCGGCTGTGCAATGTCCTGGGCGCGTGCATCGTTCTGCTCTGGGAGGACAACCACAAGGCGTACGAGATTGTGACGAGCTACAAGTTCCAATTCTACCTGTTCTTCCTTGCCGACATCCTCGCCGACATGAACGACCTTAACCGTTGTTTCCAGAAGCGTGATGTAAGCTTTTTTTTATTTTCGCGAGTTGGCCTCTGTTTGTGCATGGTTTGTTTACCTGTTGGAAAATGTCTAATATGTGCTCAATGGCTGTACCGTGACAGCTGGATGTGACGGAGCTTCCCAAAACCATTGAGTCCACCACGGCGGATCTGACGGAGCGGTACTTGGAGAGCGACAAGCAGTTCGGTGGCGAGAGCAAGTGCTGGCTGGTCGGCTTTCTGCAGCTGCACGGGCAAGGCGGAGGCAAGAAGGTCCGGGTGCGAGGCGTGGACGGGGAGGGACGCCCTATCAACCACCTCTACAACATGCACGAGAGGCAGCTCCCGGGGTACAAGTATGGAAGCACCTACGCCGAGTGCGTGAAGTTGTGCCGCAGGTTCGCCCGCGATTGCGTGGACAACCTCAACGAGCGTCTGGATGACCTGGGGAAGCTGGGTCCAACGAAGCTGTTCCGGGCGGGGAAGTGGCAGGCTCAACGGGGGCGGAAGTGCTGTGAGTGGTTTCAGGGATGCAACAAGCTTCTCCGCAACAAGCTGCCGGGATTCGATCCCAAGGCCGCAGAGAGGGAGCTCCCAACATTCTGTGCGATAATGGAGACACACCACGAGCTGGAGAGCTTCGCGCAGGGGCTGACCTGTCAGAATCAGTAAGCGAGAATGGATGAACTAGCAGCTAGATGGGTACAAGTAGTAAACCCTAATTGGGTTGTACCCCATATGGGCTACCCCACTATAGCCTACACAATAAGCAGCATATAAGTTTGACACACCCCCATAGGCAAAGTGGGGGAGAACAAGAGGTCACAAGACCGGTCAAGAAAAGCAAAGCAAGCTCAGGGTGGATCACGAAGTCACCACGCATTCTGAGCACAAGCAAATGGCCACAAGGCCAGTTCACATGCAGAGTTATATAAAGGAGAACAAGCAGTACAGTGATCACAACCTAGCAAGTGTAAGCATGCAGGTATATGTATATAGATCACAGTACAAGCAAAGTCAAGAAGTGAGCAAGTGAGACCAAGTAGGCACAAGGCCTAGAACAGTACAGAAACGCTGATGATCACAAGGCTGAAGTGCCTTGGTGAAGATATCAGCAGTGTTGGCCCGAGAGGCCACGTAAGCAAGACGAAGCTGACCACGCTGCTGCAACTCTCGAGCAAGGAAGTAGCGCAGAGCGATGTGCTTCGTTCTGTGCTCCAGTCTGTGCTCCTGACACAAGGCAATCATGGCCTTGTTGTCGACGTACAGAGCTGGAGGAGAACGAGGCGGCTCTCCCAAGTCGGTCAGCAGGTAGGTGAGCCAGCGTAACTCCTGTGCAGCCATGGCCCCTGCGTAGATCTCAGCCTCACAACTGGAACTGAGAACAGAAGACGAGCGGGTAGACCGCCACGAAACAGAGCCGGAGCCAAGGCTGAAAGTGTAACCCTGTGATGACCGCTGCGTAGCCAAGTCGTCAACCCAAGAAGTGTCTGCGTGGCCAGTGAGGACAACTCGAGCCCGGCCTCCAAGCACGAGCCCCATGCCCGACGTACTGCACAAGTAGCGCATCACCCTCTCAGCGGCCTCCCAGTGCTCTGGTTGGTGTCTCCCGGGCGCAACGTAGCGTGCCAGGTTGCTAAGAGGGTAAGCAAGGTCAGGTCGAGTGCAGGTCATCAGGTACATGAGGCAGCCCACAAGCTCTGGATATGGGCCACTCGGCTCTACGGACTCATCCGAAGGCAGAGCTGAGAGCGAGTGACCGGTAGGCAGAGGAGTGGACTGTGGCGAGGAGCATGTGAAGCGGAAGCGCTGAAGGACCTGCTGCACCATGTGTGACTGAGTCAAGGTAATGGTGCGCTGTGCTCTGTCCCGGGTGATATGCAAGCCAAGATAGCTGCGCAGCTCACCCAGGTCTATGCACGTGTGTCTCTTCTGCAGCTCCGACTTCACAAAGGCTAGTCCCGCATTGTCAGCAGTGGCAAAGACCAAGTCGTCGACGTACACGAGGATGTGGAACGGCGGCAGAGAAGTGTCGGTGCGTATAAACAGCGACGGGTCAGCAGTCAAAGGAGCAAACCCAAGAGCCGCAAGCGTCGTCCTCAGTGTGTCGTGCCACTCGCGAGGCACCTGGCAGAGACCGTAGACTGGCCACCGGAGGCTCCACTGGGTACCTGCAGGAAACGACCCAGTGAAGCCAGGTGGGCGGCGCAGCCAGATCTCCTCGTGCAGGCTGCCCTGTAGGAAGGCTGTGCTGAAGTCAAGAGAGTGAAGCTCGTAGTCACGCTGAGCGGCGACGTGCAGCAGCACCCGAAGAGTGATCATCTTCGGGGTATGGGAGAAGGTCTGGAAGAAGTCAACTCCCTGCTGCTGACTGAAGCCTCAAGCAACGTAACGCGCCTTGAAGACAGGCGGAGAACCCGGCGGCCGCTTCACCCTGAAAATCCACATGCCACTGACGATGTTCGCCCCAGGTGGGGAAACCCTCAGGGGCAATCAGCATGGACATGAGATGAGGTAAAGCAGCGGCAAAGCACTCAAACTCCTCCTGTCTGTCCTCAAGAACGTCCGTGCCAAGAGCACACTCACCCCCGACGGACGGAGGACAGACAGACTCAGACTCAGCAACAAGACTAGCGGCGTAGTCGAGGCGACAGGCGGCAGCAAAGTCAACCAGCTCAGCAACGAGGGCAGACGCAGCAGTGGACTCAAACGAAGGGTCAGTGACAACAGTGGCTAGAAGACGTGTGACAGTAGGACTGGCAGCACGAGCAAGGTCTGACGCGGGTCAGGAACGTCAGGAAGAGAGGACGCAGGAGGAGACGGCAGAGGGACACGATGTGGAATAGAGGAAGGACGAAGTGCCATCTGGTGCGTGCCGGGGACAGGAGGAGGACGCTGACGCGGAACACGACGACCAGTGCGAACAGCGCGAACAGGCGACGCAGGACGAGACGCAGGCTCACGACGCTCTGTAAGACCTCCGGTCTGCTCAGTGCAAGGAGAAGGAGCAGGCAGTGGGGAGGCTGGATGAGTTGGTCACTACCACTACTCCTCGGGGCGAGCTTGTGGCGATCTGTACGGACTCGGTGACTGGCGACCACCTCGCCACGTTCATCCGGAGGCCTGGGTCTGGCTTGTACACACTGCACACTGAGTCAACACAGGTAGCCGCGTCCGGTCAGGTAGCTGCGTCTTGCTCGTGTCGGTTACTCACGCACCCGTCTCTCCTCTGGCACCACCGTCTTGGTCACCCCTCCCTGCAGCGTCTGCGTCGCATGCACTCCCGTCTTCTTGTCTCTGGCCTTCCGAGGTCCCTGCCCCCGCTCCCGCCGTCGCTTGCTTCGCCGTGCACTCCTTGCGTCGAGGGGCGGCAGCGCGCCGCTCCTCAGTCCTCGTTTCCTCCGACCACTTGTCCTCTGCAGACCCTACACATGGACATGTGGGGCCCCGCCCTCGTCCCTGGGCTGGGTCGGGAGCATTACTTCCTGCTGGTCGTTGACGACTACACGCGCTACACCACGGTGTTTCCCTTGGGGAGCAAGGGCGATGTGTCAAACTATATTTATTTAGTTTCTTTAGGTTGGTCTAGGTGTTCTACATTTTGTTGCACTTGTGGTAGAACTATTTATAGGGTTTGCTATATCTTGCTTGTTCCTTGTTTTTCCTTACCCAATTCATTACCCGTTCAGTAACTTGACATGGTATAGAACTAGCCCGTAGCGCCCACCTCCCCGAAGGGCCCACCTCCCCGTAGCGCCCGTAGATCCCGAAGGGCCCACCTCCCCGTAACCCGACCTAGCCCGTAGCGCCCCAACGCCCGAGGCGCCCAATAGCTCCCCATAGCGACCCGAAGCGCCCCCCGTAGCGCCCCGTAGCGCCCCAACGCCCGAAGCGCCCCGTCACCCCACTAGCCCGCACGTCAACCATTTATGCCCCGCGCCCCACCCGTTTTGCCCCGCGCGTCACCTGATTTTGCCCCGCGCCCCACCCGTTTTGCCCCGTGCGTTGCCCGCCAGCCTGCTAGCACACAGCAGACGCACGCGCGCAGCTGCACGTGCAGCCACGCGCACGTACGCCGCGACCGCACGCACGCGCAGCAACAGCCGCGCGCACGTGCAGCCCGTTAGCCGTGCCCTCCCACACCCGTTGCCCGCTGCCTTAACCGCCGCCCCACCTGAAACCAGCCGCCCCACACCTGAAACCCACCGCCCCACACCTGAAACCGCAGCCCCACGACCTGAAACCGCCGCCTCACACCTGAACCCGCCGTCCCACACCTGAAACCCGCCGTCCCACACCTGAAACCGCCGCCCCACACCTGAAACCCACCGCCCCACGACCTGAAACCGCCGCCTCACACCTGAACCCGCTGGCCCACACCTGAAACCCGCCGCCCCACACCTGAAACCGCCGCCTCACACCTGAAACCCGCCGCCCCACGACCTGAAATCGCCGCCCCACACCTGAAACCCACCGCCCCATGACGTGAAACCGCCGCCTCACACCTGAAACCCGCAGCCCCACACCTGAAACCGCCGCCTCACACCTGAAACCCGCTGCCCCACGATCTGAAACCGCCGCCCCGCCTGAAACCCGCCACCCCACGACCTGAAACCGCTGCCCCACCTGAAACCCGCCGCCCCACGCACTGAAACCCGCCTCCCTACGAGCTGCCACACCCGTTACCTGCCCCACCCGCTGTCAAACCCGCCGCCCCACCCATTAGCAGCCGCCCCACATGAAACCCGCCTCCCGACGAGCTGCCTCACCCGTTACCTGCCCCACCCGCTGCCCCACCCGTTAGCAACTGCCCCACGACCTGAAACCCGCCGCCCCACCCGTTCTCTGACGCCCTCAACTGCGGCTGCGACTGGTCAGGCGGTGGACACAGTAAGGGAGGAGTAAGGCCAGTAGAAGGCGGGAGACCAAGAACCTGCTGAAGCAGTGGAACGAAGTACGGTCGCAGCCGCACAGTGCCTCCAGAACCAGCACCGACAGCACCAGCACCCCCAGGGCCAGCACCTCCAGCTCCAGGGTCTCCAGCTCCAACTCCAGCAGCACCACCAGCTCCAGCTCCAGTGCCTCCGGCTCCAACGCCTGCAGCACCTCCAGCTCCAGCAGCTCCAGTACCTCCAGCAGCTCCAGCTCCAGCTCCTCCAGCTCCAACGCCTGCAGCACCTCCAGCTCCAGCAGCTCCAGTACCTCCAGTACGAGCACCTCCGGGACGAGTAGCTCCAGTACCTCCAGCAGCTGCAGCTCCAGCTCCTCCAGCTCCAACGCCTGCAGCACCTCCAACTCCAGCAGCTCCAGTACCTCCAGTACGAGCACCTCCGGGAACAGCGGCTCCAGCACCTCCAGCAGCTCCAGCTCCAGTGCCTCCAGCAGCTCCAGCTCCAGCAGCTCCAACCCTGCAGCACCACCAGCTCCAGCAACTCCAGTACCTCTAGTACAAGCACCTCCGCGACCAGCGGCTCCAGCACCTCCAGCACCTCCAGGACCAGCAGCTCCAGGGCCTACAGCTCCAGGGCCTCAAGCGGAAGCCCCCCTAGCTCCAGGGCCTCCAGCGGAAGCCCCCCCAGCTCCAGCAGCGCCACTCTGAAGACTCCAACGCCGAGCAAACCACTCTCGCAGATGCGGTGGAGAGAGAGGCTCCCGCCGGGACGAGGCAACCGGAGAACCTCCAGTACCTCCAGCACCTCCAGGACCAGCAGCTCCAGCACCTCCGGTACCTCCAGCTCCAGCGCCTCCAGCTCTAGCAGCGTCACTACGAAGGCTCCAGCACCGAGCAAACCACTCTCGCAGCTGCGATGGAGAGAGAGTGTCCCGCCGTGACGTGACACTCGGAGAACCTCCAGCAGACAAAGTACCTCCAGGCGCAGCACGCTCAGGCTCAGCACCCCCAAGCTCAGCACCCCCAGGCTCCGCACGCTCAGGCTCAGCACCCCCAAGCTCAGCACCCCCAGGCTCCGCATGCTCAGGCTCAGCACCCCCAGGCTCCGCACCCTCAGACTCAGCAACCCCAGGCTCAGCACCCCCAGGCTCCGCACACTCAGGCTCAGCACCCCCAGACGCAGCACCCCTAGCAGCACCACCCCCAGCAGCACCAGAGTCGACATCTACCTCGACAGGCTCGACAGGGTCTACCTGAGACACACCTGAGGGAGCAGGACCCTGAGGGGGGAGGGGGTCTACCGGAGGAGGACCTGGTGCGAGGAAGAGCGGCGGGGGGGGGAGAGGGGCAGTGCGGTAGGGGAAGAGACGGTAAATGGGAACCGACTCGTCAAACGTGACGTCCTGAGAGGGCAGGACACGGCGCGAAGTGGGGTGGTAAAACTGCCAGCCAGGCACGTCAGGGGGAAAGCCAAGGAAGACGCAGGGAATGGCGCGGGAGGAGAGCTTGTCCGCGGATGTATCGCGGACAAAGGCACGAGAGCCCCAGACCCGGAACACCGACGCGTCGCCAACCGTCCCCGTCCAACGCAGTGTAGGCGAGGTCTCCGGCAAGGAGACACGGGGCCAGAGGTTGAGCTGATGCGCAGCGTACCGGACCGCAAACGGCCACAGAAAGTGGGGGGCAGCCGCATGGATCATGGAGGTACGAGCGACCTCCATGACTAAGCCAATGCGGCGCTCAGCAACCCCATTCTGCTGCGGAGAGGCCGGAAGCGTGAACGACTGGGGAATGCCCTCCCCACGACAAAAGTCCCGCAAGAGGTCGGAGGAAAACTCACCACCTCTGTCAGAGTGCAGACGCAGGACCGGAAGGTCCGTGTCGAACCGCTCGCGGAGCTGGAGACGGACAGCGCGGATCCAGGGGATCAAAACATCAGGGACCTCACCCTTGCTGCGCAAGGGGAAGACCGTGGTGTAACGCGAGTAGTCGTCAACAATTAGCAGAAAGTAGCGCTCGCGGCCCTGTCCACGGACGCGGGCTGGGCCCCACACGTCCATGTGGAGAGTCTGCAGGGAAGCAGTCGTCGGGGGAAACGAGGAGGAGTGAGGAGCAGCGCGCTGCCGCCCCTCGACATAGGGAAGGCAGGGAGGGGCAGGCGAGGGTGGGAGGGGAGGCAGAGACCTGGGAAGACCAGAGACAAGGAGACGGGAGTGCATGCCACGGAGGCGTGGCACGGAGGGGTGACCAAGGCGGTGGTGCCAAAGGAGCGTCCGGTGCGACAGGGCGCGACACGAGCAGGGGGGCGTTAGCTGACCTGACGCAGACGCAGTCGCAGCTACCTGGGGAGGCTCAGTAGTCAGTGTGTACAGACTCGACCCAGGCCGACGGGTGAACGTGGCCAGGTGACTGCCAGTCCGGGTGCACGTACAGATTGCCACACGCTGTCCGCCAGGGGTGAAGGTATCAACCCATTCATCCTGAAGGACGGCGTTGCTCACCAAGTTCGTAGAGAACGATGGGAGGTGAAGACCTGACAGTGAGCCAGACGGAACCGCCGGACACGGGAGAACAGTGGAGGAACGTGCAAGAACTGGGCCCCCAGAGGGGTCAGCCAGAGAGACTGCAACAGGTGCAGGGAGTGGTGTGACTGTGGTACTGTCGCGAAAGAAACAGCGGGAAGCACCTGAGTCAAGCGTGAAGGTGTGCAAGGCCGCAGCAGGCGCAGTACCAGAGAGAGCAGACTCACTAGCACCTAGAGCAGCAGACTCACTGGCACCTAGAGCAGCAGCCTCTATACCTGGGTCGGGCGGCACACACAGGTAACAGTCACCCTCAGCACTAACAGTCAATGCATACATGGCAGTGAGGATAGCATCATACTCAAGAGCAAAGATATCCACCCTCTGCCTAAGCAGCTCCAGCCAGCGGGGGAGCTCAGCCGCGTCGCCAAACTCTGCACGCCAGGCGTCGCTTAGACAGGCGAAGCAGCGGAACTGTGTGTGACCAAGTGTCCCGCAAGTCTGACCAGCCCGATCACCTGTGCGAATGACGTACGGGCAGCGAGCAGTACTCCGAGATGCCCCACGCTGAGCGTACCACTCACGAAGCTGCAGGGGTATAAGGGTCTCGCGCGGACGCCGCTGCAGCTGCATCTGGCCACCGCCAAAAGCTCCCCACTGAACAGCTCCACGGCGACTGTCACTACGGCCGCCGCCACTACTCCAACTAGCGAACCACTCACGAAGTTGCTGGGGCGTAAGGGTCTCGCGCGGACGCCGCTGGAGCTGCATCTGGCCACCGCCAAAAACTCCCCACCGAACAGCTCCACAGCGACTGCTACTACGGCCGCCACCACTCCCATTGCTGTCACCACCGCCGCCACCACTCCCACCGCTACTACGAAGAGAAGTCATAGCGGGCAAGCAAGGAGGCGCGCGACCAGTAGGGCAGCACGGAGGGAAGGCAGGGCGGCGAGCAGGCACTAGGGAAGGTCGGGGCGGCGCACGGTCAAGGAAGAGCGGCGCGCGGCCAGAGTAGCGCAGCGCGCTGCAGCAGGGCGGCGCGCGGGCTGCAGAGGGCGGCGCGCGGGCAGGCAGGGGCGGCACCTAGGGCTCCTTTTTTTTTTTTTTTTTTTTTTGGGTTTAGCAGGGCGCGCTGGCGCGCAGGGCAGCGGGGCGCGCTGGCGCACTGGGTAGCGGGGCGCGCTGGCGCGCTAGGCAGCGGGGCGCGTTGGCGCGCTGGGCAGCGGGGCGCGCTGGCGCGCTGGGCAGCGGGGCGCGCTGGCGCGCTGGGCAGCGGGGCGCGCTGGCGAGCTGGGCAGCGGGGCACGCTGGCGCGCTGGGCAGCAGGGCGCGCTGGCGCGCTGGGCAGCGGGGTGCGCTGGGCTGCAAGGGCGGCGCACGGGCTGCAGGGGCGACGCGCGAGCTGCAGGGGCGGCGCGCGGGCTGCAGGGGCGGCGCGCGGGCTGCGGAGGGCGACGCGCGGGCTGTAGGGGCGGCGCGCGGGCTGCAGGGGCGGCGCGATGGGGGGCAGGGCAGGGCGTGCGCGGGGCAGCGCGACGCGGAGCAGGGCAGGGCGTGCACGGGTCAGCGCGACGCGGGGCAGGGAGTGCGCAGGGCGGCGCGACGCGGGGCAGGGCAGGGCGTACGCGGGCAGCGCGACGCAGGGCAGGGCGTGCGCGGGGCGGCGCAACGCAGGGCAGGGCAGAGCGCGCGCTAGGCAGTGCAACGCAGGGCAAGGCAAGGCAGCGCGGCAGCCAGCACAGCGGCGCGCGGGCAGGGTAACTCGACTGGTGGGGCAGCGCGACGGACACGGTAGGGCGCTACAAGCAGGGTAACGCGCTACGGGCAGGAAACGATTCGGTGGGCCCTAAAAAAAACGGTCCTAGGTCAGGACCTGCTCTGAAACCATGTCAGAATCAGTAAGCGAGAATGGATGAACTAGCAGCAAGATGGGTACAAGTAGTAAACCCTAATTGGGTTGTACCCCATATGGGCTACCCCACTATAGCCTACACAATAAGCAGCATATAAATTTGACATGACCAACATTCTCGGGAGCGCTGACTCGAAGAGGTAACGCTTTGCTTGGGCCAGCGCGAGAAGCCTGTGTTAGTGTGCATCTCATTAAAGTGTCTTCATGTTGTGTGCTGGTGCGTGAATGTACCTGGCAGGAGATGGCCCAACCTCGTCCTTCTGTGGCAGGCGATCACTGTGCTCCCCCTGTCCACCGTGGAGTGCGAGAGGGGTTTCTCCAGGCAAAACGTAATCAAGTCGTGGGTGCGAGGCGCGCTATGCAACGCGCGGCTGGGCGAGCTGATGCAGATCTCGATCCTGAAGTATGACATCGACTGGCCGGAGGCACTGGAGGTCTGAAGGTCCATGAGGAGGAGCCGCCCTGCGAAGAGCGCGAAGCTGGCTGTGGCAGAGCTTGACAGGAAGGGGAAAGCGAAGGAGGGCGAAGACGAGGCATGAACTGCCGGGCAGAACGAGGAGGAGGAGGGGGAGGAGGAGGAGGAGGATGTGGAACAGGACCTCGGCGATGATCAGGAGCTCGTGGGGGAGGAGGAGGAGGACGACGACAACCCCTTCCTCTCGGACGATGAGGATGTGGAGGAGGTATTCCACATTGACAAGCCCGTGCACTAGATAGTGTAGAAAACTGCCAGCATGTTGTAACATAGTGCAAGTTTAAAAGCAACCTTGATTTCAAGCTATGAACCCTGACGAATCAGAGTGAGACGTTGTTGGACACTGAGCAATCAGAGTAGCAAACTTATGAAAAATGTGCACCCATAATACAGGGGAAAATTTTGCCCGGATTCAGGGAGGCCTAATATGAAACGTCAGCCCTGGTGCGAACAGTCTCGCGACTGTTCGCGTGACACAGGATTATACCTCTTCGTAGAGTCGATTCAATATCTAGCCCGCTTCATGAACAGGCACATCACCGAATAGGTACTTTCCTATACTATAAATCTCTTGTATCTTTCCTTTATTATCAATTCTTGTTCTTACACTTGACCAGTACAGGAATTCCAGTCTTCCTCTGCAATATATTACTGAGACTAAACTCTAAAAGATCAAAAAGGCATTTCTCAGTTCAACAAGATCAACCCTGATTTTCAGAGTTCCCAAAAAAACAACCCTGAAAATCAAAGTATTGAAAACCAAAAGATAAGCCCTGACTGTGACCCTTACTCTCAGACTTTGTGGTGGCTTTGTGATCCGCCCTAAGACGTGTGTTGATTTCCACAGGACTACTGTCACCTAGACTATGGGGGTGTGTCAAACTATATCTGTTATAGTTTGTATTGTTTAGTATAGGTGGTGTACATTTTGTCAAAAATAGAACGTAGGAATGATGGACTAGGTAGCAAGGATGAGTACAAGTACTACCTAACCCTAAAGTGTTGTACTCCTTAGAGTATGCCCCACTACAGCCTAGACAAAACAAATGCAATTTGACACACCCCCATAGGCAAAGTGGGGGATAGCAAACACAACGGATGGTCATAAGACCAGTCAAGCAAGAGAACAAAGCAAAGCAAAGCAAAGCTCAGGGTGGATCTCAAGATCACCACGCAGTCTGAGCACAAGCAAGCGGCCACAAGGCCAGTTCACATGCAGAGTTATAAAAGCACAAGCAGTACAGTGATCACAACCTAGCAAGAGCAATCATGCAGGTATATATATATGTATATATATATATAGATCACAGTACAAGACAAAGTCAAGCAACCAGCAGGCACAAGGCCTAGAGCAGTGCAGAGACGCTGATGATCACCAGACCCAAGGGCCTTGGTGAAGACATCAGCAGTGTTGGCCCGAGAGGCCAAGTAAGCAAGGCGCAGCTGACCACGCTGCTGCAACTCCCGAGCAAGAAAGTAACGAAGAGCAATGTGCTTCGTTCTGTGCTCCAGTCTCTGCTCCTGACATAAGGCAATCATGGCCTTGTTGTCGACGTACAGAACTGGAGGAGAACGAGGCCGCTCACCCAAGTCAATCAGCAGGTAGGTCAGCCAGCGGAGCTCCTGTGCAGCCATGGCCCTAGCGTAGATCTCGGCCTCACAGCTGGAACCAAGTACAGAAGACGAACGAGTGGACCTCCACGAGACAGAACCAGAGCCGAGACTGAAAGAGTAACCCTGGGACGACCGCTGAGTTGCCTGGTCGTCGGCCCAATAAGTGTCGGAGTGTCCTGTGAGTACCACTGAACCCCGTCCTCCAAGCACGAGCCCCATGCCCGATGTACTGCACAAGTAACGCAACACCCTCTTAGCAGCCCGCCAGTGCTCTGGTTGGTGTCTCCCTGGCGCAACGTAGCGCGCCAGGATGCTGAGAGGGTACGCGAGGTCAGGTCGAGTGCACGTCATCATGTACATAGCTCTAGATACTAACCACTCGGTTCTACGGACTCGTCCGAAGTTGGAGCTGAGAGCGAGTGGCCTGTAGGCAGAGGAGTGGACTGTGGCGAGGAGAACTCGAAGCCGAAGCGCTGAAGGACCTGATGCACCATGTGTGACTGAGTCACAGTGATGGTGCGCCGTGCTCTGTCCCGGGTGATCTGCAAGCCGAGATAGCTGCGCGGCTCACCCAGGTCAGTGCACGTGTGTCTGTTCTGCAGCTCCGCCTTCACAAGGGACAGCGCCTCAGTGTCGGCAGTAGCAAAGACCAAGTTGTCGACATACACGAGGATGTAGAACGGCGGCAGAGTAGGGTCGGTGCACAGAAACGTTTCCTGAGGGTACCCAGTGGAGCCTCCGGCGGCCAGTGTACGGTCTGCGTCAGGCGCCTCGTGAGTGGCACGACACACTGAGGACTACACTTGCGGCTCTTGGCTTCGCTCCCTCGACTGCTGACCCTTCGTTGTTTCTGCGCACAGACACTTCTCTGCCGCCGTTCTACGTCCTCGTGTACGTCGACGACTTGGTTTTTGCTACTGCTGACACTGAGGCACTGGCCCTAGTGAAGGGGAAGCTGCAGGAGAGACACACTTGCACTGACTTAGGTGAGCTGCGGAGCTATCTTGGCTTGCAGATCACCCGGGACAGAGCACGGTGCACCATCACCCTGACTCAGTCACACATGGTGCACCAGGTCCTTCAGCGCTTCGGCTTCCAGTTCTCCTCGCCACAGCCCACTCCTCTGCCTGCAAGCCACTCGCTCTCAGCTCCACCTTCGGACGCGTCCGTAGAGCCGAGTGGTCCGTATCCAGATCTTGTGGGTTACCTCATGTACTTGATGACGTGCACACGACCTGACCTCACATACCCTCTCAGCCTCCTTACTTGTGCAGTACATCAGGCATGGGGCTTGTGCTTGGGGACGGGGTCCAGTTGTTCTCACCGGTCACTCAGACGCTTCTTGGGTTGACGACCAGACGACTCACCGGTCGACACAGGGTTACAGTTTCAGCCTCGGCACTGGCTCTGTCCCGTGGAGTTCTACTCGCTCGTCTTCTGTACATAGTTCCAGCTGTGAGGCCGAGATCTACGCTGGGGCTATGGCTGCACAGGAGCTCCGCTGGCTGACCTACCTGCTGACCAACTTGGGTGAGCGGCCTCGTTCTCCTCCAGTTCTGTACGTTGACAACAAGGCCATGATTGCCTTGTGTTAGGACCAGAGACTGGAGCACAGAACGAAGCACATTGCTCTTCGTTACTCCCTCACGTGAGAGCTGCAGCAGCTTGGTCAGCTTCTCCTTACTTACGTGGCCTCACAGGCCAACACCATTGATGTCTTTACCAAGGCCCTTGGGTCTGGTGATCATCAGCGTTTCTGCACTGCTCTTGGGCTTGTGCCCACTCTGCCTCACCTGCTTGTCTCTTGATCTTGCCTCGCCCTTGTTGTACACTGATATATATGAGTATACCTGCATGCTTACACTTGCCGTGTGATCAGTGTACTGCTCTTGCTATTCTAAACTCTGCATGTGAACTGGCCTTGTGGCTTGTGCTCGGAATGTGTGGTGATATTGAGATCCACCCTGAGCTTTGCTTTGCTTTGCTTCTTCTCTTGACTGGTCTTGTGACCATTGCTTGCTTTGGCTATCCCCCACTTCGCCTATGGGGGTGAGTCAAAACTTATATGTTTATATTGTTCTAGGCTGTAGTGGGTTTAGCCTTAGGGGGTACAACATTTCTCTCGACCTTCTACTTGTACCCCCCCCCTTGACCTAATCCATCCATCCTTTGCTTCTAACACCACGTACATCCACCACCACTCCGCATCTGTCAAGCGCCCCCCCTCCACCAAAACCGCTGCAGCCCAACGTGCGTGATTGGACCCCAACCGCCCCTCGCCTTTGTGGAACTGGGCCAACTGTGCTTGGAGCAGTTTGTGTTGAGCGACATCCCCCCCACGTGCTTGGATGACCTCTTCAGCCCCATGTCTCACCTCTTTGTCGTTCCTCACCTCCCCCACGTACTGATTGCGGGGGTTGAGTAGCCAACCCAGAGCATGCAGTGGGTTATGCAACTGGCCATCCCACCTCTTGGCTATTATAGCCTTGATGACCGCCATAAAGGATGGCTTGTCCTTTGCCGCTAGCAGAGATGTGCGTTTGACCAGAAGTGCGGCTGCCCATGAGGAGAACAAGCGAACAAGAGGTAAGTAAGTGGGACAACGAGAATGTAAACACTCTCGGGGTATGGGCGGGAAAGGGAATACCAGCGTGATCCCGGTTGCAAGCAAGTCCCTTCTCACCTGCAGCGTTGGCCGCCGCATTGGTCTTGACCGTGGCCTGTAGCATGAGGCCATACACTTGCCCCATGACTAGAGTCCTTGTGTCGACGACCCGTAGGACTTCGTACACCATGATGCGGAGCACCGTCGTCGCGCAGTCCCAAAACACCTCGTCCAAGAGAAGATTACGGACCGCCTTCCCCTTGTTATGCTTTGCCACCGCAACCTCCTCCCGTTCCTCACTTATGACCATCTACCGCAGCGCCTTTTTTACTTCAACAAAGCGGCTGAGCATGATCACGTTTGTGCCAAAGCGAGTTGCACCAGGCTGCACCAAGGAAGAGAGTGACGGCGGAGGGACTTCCCTTCACCATCATGACCATTCGGTGCATCTGGCCTAGGACCCGCTTCACCGCATGTATCTTCCCGAAGTCATGAAGCATATCTAGCACGTGCGCGTCACAATTGTTGAAGAAAACGGTAGGAAATCCATCGTGTAAGATGTCAGCCGCCCTCCTATTACCGTAATCCCCCACAGAGTACACCCCTCAAAATAGAACACCCATGGGTGTTCAATTGCGGTGGGTGTACTCATAAATGCACCAGTTATAACACCCCCCATTTTTTTTTTTTTTTTTTGAGTACACCCCCCACCCACATTCTTTTTTTCTAGTCATTAGCATTATGAGGGTTCCAAGACAATCGGCGCAAACATTCACTGATAACATGCAAAATCCGTACAACAATTTCACACATCCCATGAAGCATGCCACTCCTCGACCCCATCATCCTCCCCCTCTTCCATCACCACCTCCTCTTCCTCCTCAGACTCTGCACCGGCGTCTGGCTCCGGCTCTGGCTCTGCCCTGTCATCCAGACGCTCATAAAGGGGGTTGTTCTCCCCAGCAGGGCTGGCGCTGTGGACGTCATCGTACACGTCCACCTCGGGTCCCGCCCTCAGGTGGGCGAGAGCAAGATGGTTCTCACTCCCATTCACGGCCGTGCTAATGCCACACGTCTTGAAGGCACGGCTCACCAGGTCCACGGGCACGTCTTCCCATGCTCGGGCAATCCACTTGAGGACCTCCTCAGCTGGAGGTTTTTTCAGGTTGCCTGCGGGGAGGGACAACGGGAAGAGCACGGGCGTGAGATCAACATGACCGGATGGTAGAAACATGCAAGGAAGTACAGTGGTGCTCACCTCGTTTTGTGAAGCTCGTGATGCCAAGGTCAGCGAACCACGTCTGATACTGGTTCCTGACAGCTGCCTTCACGCTCTTGTTGATGCTGACATCAAGGGGTTGCACCAGTGAGGTGCAACCGCCAGGAATGATGGACGGGATGACGCGCAGCAGGTTGAAGGTGCTCTTCACAGAGGGCGTGAGGTGGCCGCGATAAGATTCCGCGACGAGGAGAATCGACGAGGTTGCTGCATGTTATAGTCACAATAGGCTTGAATGTGCCTAAAACGAAAAATAGAGTGCACAGACGGATTTCGGTAGAGAGGCTTTAAACGTTGATAGCGTTCTGGTCACAGCTTCAAATGACATGCTATAAAATGGATCTGGAGCGTCGTAACGTCTCGTACAATAGACAATTTGAATCGCACGATTTCATGAAGGAATGATAATTTGAACGAACGACACTATGGCATCCACTATAGTTTTAGAACACAAATTAGGAAGAGTTACGAGTTGGGAATGACTCCCCAAGAGCCGAGGTACAGTGATGTGGAACAGTGCCACACTGTCCTCAACCACGAAGGGTCTCGAAACTACCCTCCACAAGGGCCTACACCAAGGGCCTACACATTGTAATGTAACTATTCCCTCTATCTTGAAGTTTACCTTTTTGGCGAGCTTCGAAATCACTTGAGTCTTGAAACCAAGGCTCTGGTTCTTCAACATAAACTCATCGTTGAGTTCTTGAAAGTCTGCTGCACACACCTGCGACACGCCGAACGTTCGACACACGACAAATTAGAAAGCACGCACGACACACAAACGATGATGTGACGCGCGAATAGCGATAACCCACTATTGACTTGACACACACATTCGACATCATGACTCATCATTCACACACTGTTATAAGCATGAAATATAGATTATCTCATGCCCTCATACCATTCCATGCACACACGCATGCACACACACGGACAACAAGCCGAGTGCAAACCATGGGGTTGCACCAACAAACTCCCCTTCGGATTGTTGGCCTTAGGATCTGCTCCTCTCAGTTCAGAGCCATTCCAGCCAGCTTGCAACACTTCCAATGCTGCTGTTCCACCAGCCTCTTGGTCATCATGTGAGCTGACTGCCCCGTCGTCTTCACGTAGTGCAACTCAACTTCACCCGCGGCCACCATGCGCCTCGCCCAATGCCATTTCACCCTCATGTGCTTGGTGAGGCCGTGCAACACAGGGTTCTTAGCAAGTGCAATGGCACCCTGGCTGTCACAGTAGAGTGGGGTAGGTCCTGGCTGCTCCTCCCCCAACTCAGCCAACAAACGCCGTTGCCACACGATTTCCCGTACGGCACGGAAGAGTGCCATGTACTCGGACTCTACCGTGCTCAATGCTAGGTCCACCTGCTTCTTGCTCTCCCAAGTAATTGGGCCTCCACCAACACAGCAAATGAAGCCTCCCACACTTGTCATGTCCTCTTGTTCCCATGCATAAGAGGCATCGGAGAAGGCTGTGAGGAACAAACGCCCGAATTCAACACCATCCACGCCCTTTTGGCGCCTTTGTGCCACCGCCGAGTATTGCAGCCCAACCGTCGCTGTTTGGCCAAGATACTTGGCCACCTTCATTCCAGCTGCTACCTGCTCCTCATTAGGGCATTGAACAACCCTAGCTGGCTGCCCGGTAGCAAAGGCGACGTCCGGTCGAGTGTTTACTGCCGCATACATGAGGCTGCCCACCAACAAGTGAAAACGGCGCCTCTCCACTTCGCCAACGCTCTCCTCCTCTGGTCCCTTCACACACTTGAACCCCGAGGGAAAGGGTGTAGCCACATGGCCTTCACTCTGCCCAAAGTTGGCAGCCAAGGCCTCCAGGTACTTCCGTTGGTGCACATGCATACACCGTTTCTCCACATCTCGTTCGATGTGGAGCCCGAGGTAGAAGTTCACGTCACCAAGAGACTTTCACTTGAACTCGTCTTGAAGTTTCTGCATCACCTCCTTCACAAGGTCAGAGGAGGGTGAAAATATGAGGATATTATCCACATAAACCACCATGAAGATCCTTTGCTCCCCCTCGCCAAGCATGGACAAGGAATGATCGCCGGTTGAGGGAGTGAAGCTGATCTCCTCCAAAACTTCGCGCAGCTTCAAGTACCATTGCCTAAGGGCTTGCTTGAGCCCATAGAGGGCTTTCTTCAGCTTCCACACTCTGCCACTCCCATCATCAAACCCCTCTGGCTGCGCCATAAAAATATCTTCCTCAAGGATGCCGTTGAGGAACGCGGCTGTCACATCCATTTGGTTCACCACCCATCCTTTGATAGTAGCCCCCGCGAGTAGGGTTCGCAGCGTCGTCGGCTTCACCACAGGAGCAAACAACTCCTTGAAGTCCACCTTCTCCTGCTGCTGGTACCCCTTTGCCACAAGCCTAGACTTTTAGCGCTCAATGTTGCCGTCGGCATCCGTTTTGATCTTTAAGAGCCACTTGGACGTTATCGCCTTACGCCCCTCCGGTAGCTCCACCAATTCCCACGTGCCGTTCTCTTCAATGCTCTTCAGCTCACTATCCATTGCCTTCTTCCACTCCTCAGCATCACTACTCTCCAAGGCCTCCTTGAGAGTTGCTGGTTCCCCTGGCATCTCTACCGGAAAGAAGAACGCGAAGGCATACTCCTCGTAGTCACTCTCTTCGTCGTCTCCAACCATAAGTGTCGCTCTGACCAAGGCTGACTTGGCTGGCTTTCCCGGCGCATCATAGGTCAGCCTATTAGGGGCTTGAATTCTTCTCTTCCTTCCTTCCCCTTCCTTCCTCCTCAGCTGCAGGGACTTGAATACTCTCATGGCGTTGCTGCGGGGTGACTCGAATCAGAGGAGCACTCATAGTGTCATGTGGAAGTGTCGGTGCACGCTTGCTTGCTTGCTGCACCTCCTCCCCCTCTTCCTCTCCATTCCTGGCCTCCTCTCCCCCATTCACAAGAGGAGATTGTCTTGTGGTGGTGCTGCCGCTACCTAGCTCAAAAGGCAGCTCCACATGCTCCAAGCTGGAACTCTTCACCTCCCCAAACGGCACGCGTATCTTCGCCTCATTCTCCGCCTTCCAATCCTTGTACATGAGGTTTTCCATGAACTTGCAGTCCCTGCTCACCAATAAATTCTTGGTGAATGGGTCCCAAAGAAGCCATCCCTTGCTGTTTTGAGCCATTCCCAAATGCACAGCCCATATCGCCTTGGCACCAAGCTTGTTGTGCCGAAGATGCTTAGGCACGAGCGCCATGCACATGTCAGGCAAAAAAAAATCGGGTAGCCCGGCTTCAGTGAGCAACACGCGTATCGTCTCCGTGATTGTCCGGTTCGCTCTCTCGGCGATGCCGTTCATTGCAAGAGAGTATGGCATAGTAAGGGAGTGCCTTGTGCCATTCTTCTTCAGCCACAATGAGAACTCCTTGCTCAAGAACTCTCCCCCTCGGTCGGTGCGGATTGCCTTCACAAGCCAGTCTTGTTGCCGCTCCACCATCGGCAACCACTTGGTCTTCACCGTTTCAGCCACGTCGCTCTTCTTGGACAGCACATACACCCAGGTCATGCGGGTGTAGACGTCGACTATGGAGAGGAAGTACTCTGCTCCAGCAGCTCCAAGCTTCAAGCGGCCCACCACATCCATCACCACCTCATCGAGCGGTGCCTTAGCCGTTGCCTCCGAGCTAGAGAAAGGAAAGCGGGTGAACTTGCCTTGCATGCACGTCGGGCAGCCAAGTACCTCGGTGGGCTCCCCCTTCACACGTATGCCAGCAACCATCTCTTCCTTCACTAGCTGCTGCAAAATGGGCAGAGCCACATGCCCCATTCGCCGATGCAAGGTCAGCCAATCACACTCCCCCGTAGCCGAGGTCGGATTGGAGAATGCCGCACTCGCAATAGTGCCCCACATGCTCTCTCCGTACTCCTCCTCCGCTGCTGCTTTGGGGTTCTCCTCACCCTTTTGCTGACCCTTGGCTGCTGCAACACTCTCCTTATGTTCACACTGCTTGCTGGTCCCTCCGAGACTTCACTTCTTGGGCTCGTTCTCCTTGGCGCCAACGTCCTCGCCATCGCCGCTACCGACCGCTTCACTCTTGGTGCTGACGCTTGCTGCCACTTGCCTCTCCTTAGGCATTGGGGCCACAGGGATCTGCCACATCTCATTGTAGACATCCTTGTCTTCATGAAGGTCCCAAAGAATGCGCTCTCCAAGCCTTGCGGTATAGGTCTTGGCTCCCTTCGAGCTCGTATCCATGGCGGCCTTTTGCAACCGCCACACAAAAATCAGGTTGGCAGCTAGGTTGGGCACCCAAAGCAAGTTCTTGAGGCCCACCATCTTCCCATCAGCACCCTTCAACATGGCCTTGCCCATGCCTTTCACCTCTGCTCGCTGCCCCAAAGCCGATGTGACATGCTTCACCGGTGACAGTTCAAGTTCGGTGAGCAAGTCCGCGCGAGGTGTCATGCTATAGGTAGCGCCACTATCAATCACCCAATAGTCCAGGGAGTGTAGGGTCACCTTTCCCACAGCAGCTGGCTCCTCAAAGCTTTCGTCTCTCTCTGGTCCAGCCGGTGCTTTCGTCGATACGAAGAAGAATTGACCCGGGAACCGATCGTCGCTCGAGTCGTTGTCTTTACATCCGCCTTTCATGTTTGCAGCACCATCTCCGCGACCGCCACGGCCTCCACGGCCTCTTCCGCTCCCTCCTCCTGCTCCTCTACCCTCTTGGCCTTGAGCAGGGGTCCATCCTACAGGGAGTTTGTAGCAATCGCACCACATGTGTCTGCCCTTGTGGCAATAGTGACACTCGCCATCAAATCGGCCGCGACCACGCCCATAGTTCTTATTGTCGTTGCCGTAACCGCCATTTCCACGACCACCATTGTAGTTGCTGCTGCCAAATCTTCCTCCTCCTCGTCCTCTGCCCCTTCCACAGCCATATCCCCGGCCGATGCTCGCTGCCCCGGCGCCATCCGCACGCGCCAACTCACGGCGGCGGAAATTTTCTTGAAGGATCGTTCGCTTCACGTCTTCAAGCGAGAGGCGGAGCAAGTCACGATTGAGGTTGATGATGAGCGAGGACCATGACTCAGGTAGCAATTCCAACTGCTTGGTCTTTCTTCTGGAGCTCACTATAGTTGAGGTCCGCTCCTTCAAGCCGCGTCAAAAGGTCGAAAACATTCAGCACCCCTTCTTCAACCGCTTCATCCTCTTCAATTCGTAGTGCCGCCATTTGCCGCTCCAATACCACCGCTACCGCCACTCTTGCAGGAGCATGTACACGTCCCTTCTCTGGTTCACACTGAAAAGTCTTGATGTGACGGATCTGGCTGCTCCCCAACGCTTGCCAAAGTATGAGGTAGCCTTATGCGCTCTTCCGCACCCACGGGCTCTTCTCCGGGTCGTTCTCGGGGCGCTTCTCCGTTCCTTCCATCACCTCCAGCAGGTCATAGTGGTCAAAGATATTCTTCATTTTGAAGGACCACTCAGCAAAGTTGTCCCCATTGATATTTGTCAAGCCCAAACAACCTAGGCTCATCCCTAGGTGGGCCAAGACTTGGTTGCATGGGTGACATGGCAGGATCACGGGGTTGGCCTTGAGCTTGGGCTTCTCCACTGCCACCAGCACCTCTGCCACCCCTTTCTTCAGGTCCAGCCATTATCAAAACTGCTCCAAGGGGCTCTGATACCACTTGTTATAGTCACAATAGGCTTGAATGTGCCTAAAACGAAAGATTGAGTGCACAGACGGATTTCGGCAGAGTGGCTTTAAACGTTGATAGCGTTCTGGTCACAGCTTCAAATGACATGCTATAAAATGGATCTGGAGCGTCGTAACGTCTCTTACAATATGCAACTTGAATCGCACGATTTCATTGAGAAATGACGACGCAAAGATAGTTTGAACGCACTATGGCAGCCACTATAGTCTTAGAACACAAATTAGGAAGAGTTACGAGTTGGGAATGACTCCCAGCCTCTACAAACCCCAAGAGCCACGGTACAGTGATGTGGAACAGTGCCACACTTTCCCCAACCACGAAGGGTCTCGAAAGGACCCTCCACAAGGGCCTACACCAAGGGCCTACACATTGTAATGTAACTATTCCCTCTATCTTGAAGTTTACCTTTTTGGCGAGCTTCGACACACAAACGACACACACAAACGACACACAAACGACTACGTGACACGCGAATAGCGATAACTCACTATTGACCCGACACACACATTCGACATCATGAATCATCATTCACACACTATTATAAGCATGAAATATATATTATGTCATGCCCTCATACTATCCCATGCACACACGCATGCACACATACGGACAACAAGCCGAGTGCAAACCACGGGTTTGCACCAACACTGCAGATCCTTGTGCGCGCATGCTAGGGGCGAGAACCTTGGTCGTCCAGTCCTGGACGAGGTTCTCGTCCATCCATCCCTTTGGATGGGTCCTGATGATGACACCTGCATGAAGGCACAGACAGATCTAGTGTTTCCACATGAACAATTATGGCACCCGCCAGCCAAACAATGCATGGGCTACAAGTGCGCACGTACCTGGCGGGACTGCTATCTTGGGCACAGTGATTCGCTTGAAGATCACATAGGGGGGAAGCTTCTTTCCCGTAGCGGTGCAGGCCAGCATGACGGTAAGACGCTCTTTCTTGTATCCAGCCGTCCGCACATGTACTGTCCGCGTCCCCCGCCTCTCTAGCATGCGCTCGCATGGCAGCTCGATGAATAGTGGCGTCTGGTCGGCATTCACCACGTTCTCGAGCGGAATCTTCCACTTCACCAACATCTGACGGGTGAAGCACCAGAAGGATTCCACTCTCTCCTTGCAATATGCAATTGGAATCGAGAGAGTTTTGTCATTGGACAAGCAACTGACGATGCAAACCTCGTAGCATACGGTAAACATCAGACCTCTTACTCACCCGAAGCCAATTTCTGCCCGATCTTCGTTTTCTGTCGCACGGTGAGGCCCTAGCGGTCCCTGAACCTGAAGCTCCAACGGTTGGAAGTCTTCCAGTCGATGGAGGGGTGGTGCTGCTTCATATAAGCTCGGATTCAAACCTGCAGAAGGGAAACAGGGACAGGCAAGCCCTGGCTCCGCTTGTGGAGGAAGCGCCTGTAGAACGTTTCCTCCATATCCGGCCACTTGGGGGTTCGACCAGCACCAACGAGTCTCTTCCGACTGGTCGCGGATTTCTTCAGGCGATCAAGGTCCCTGCGCCACTAACAAATGCAAACTGGCTGCACCGAAGCGCGTCGCGCCACCTCACGAACATGTAGGTTGTTGTTCAGCAGCATGCGGATCCAGTGGAGCTTCTCTGTTGCCGAAATCGCCCGTCTCTTAGGCTTCCCAATGGTGATCCTTGGATCCGGCTGTGCCTCATTCCTGTTGTACTCGGAGGCATCCGGCAACGCCCTAGTGCACGGGAAGACAGGCACAGGAACATCGGGAAGATTATCATCCTCCGGAGTGGGAAGAGGAGTCGGAACCGGCGAAGCGGGAGGAGGAGGAGCAGGGGGGGCAGGAGGAGCAGGAGGAGCGGGGGGAGAGGGAGGAGCCGGAGGAGCGGGAGGAGCGGGAGGAGCGGGAGGAGCAGGAGGAGCAGGAGGAGCGGGAGGAGCGGGAGGAGCGGGAGGAGCAGGATAAGCGGGAGGAGAGGACGGAGCTGGTGGTACAAGCGTGGCAGCCGGAGTGGGCGGTGATGACGGAACTGCCGCATGTGCCTGGACTGGAGTGCGCGAAGTCTGGTTAGCACGGTTCCTAAACAGCATGGCAAGGCCACTAGTGCCTTCAGCCATGGTGACAGATTGGATTACGGAATGGAAAGCATAACACAATGGTGCGGTATTTAACATGTAGCGTACCCGGGCGACTTGGAAACACAGCGCGACACAAACCTCCGGGCGTCATGCCGTCGTGTTGTATGCTCGCATCGCTGCTCGCGCAAGGTATGGTCATGTAAGTGCACGTCGGCCTACTACGACGTCACACCACTGTGATGTGCGGTCAATTCGTGGGTGGCGCGAGATACGCCGTGGTGAGACGAGATTCGTGCTGCTGAGTGGTGTCGAACAAACGCTGTGGAGAATGAGGGAGAATGGTGATGCAAGAGGTCTGACCCTCGCCATTCACGTTCCCCAAAGGAGGGCAAGGCAGGGTTGGGGGGGGGGGCACGTGGCTCCTCGTACAACGCGACAAGGTGTTGGGTGGGGGTGTTGAAGAGGCTGTCGGCGTGCCAACGCATGATAGCCCTGGCTGCCTAGTGGCCAGTTCTGGACAACAAATTTCACATTTGCTGCATCACGCAGTCCGTGATTTCAGGAGCCGATTGTGTTTAGTTTGTACTCGAGTTCGCGACACAAACCAGACACAATGACTGTGCAGCTATTGCTCTTTCTGAATCTGTGCTCACTATATAATTCTGTAAATGTCATTATATAACACCCATGGGTGTAATCTTACACCCCCCCCAAAATTAAACACCCTCTTGAAGGGGGGTATTTATCAGTACACCCTAGGGTGTACTACGCGGGGGAATACGGCGTTTGCTGCATTGTCCATGACAACTTGGACAACAGCCTTGTCTCCAACCATGTATATGGAGTGGCTAAGGAGGTCGGCCAGAAACACGCTCGTCTTCTTCGCGGTCTTAGAATCGACGATATCCACAATCGCCGGAGCCGTGTAGTTGTGGGCGATGACGCATACGAGCCCACGGCTCTTCAAGCAGGTCCATCCGTCGCATGCGAGTGTGCAGCCGCTCGTGCTCCAGCTCTCTTATATCGGCTTCTCTAGATCCTCAGTGTGCGCCTTCAAATTCTGAAGCAGCACACCGGACACCCTGAAGGGGTAAGGGAGGGTATAAGGCTTCGCGAAGGCGACAGTCATTCTTTGCAACTGCCGCAGCCCAGAGGTAGTCCAGACGAGCGCGAGCAGCCGTAACCACCATGTCGCGGATATTGCGCTGCCTAGCGCGACGAGGGGGCAGAATTTCAATTGTAGAAAAAGTGGAGGCACTGTTTGACCCACCAACGGATGAACGCTCATGCGCTGCTGCCTCGCGAAGTTTCTTTGCGACGTCGGAGCCGCATGGCGTCACGTCCTTTTCTTTGGTCGACGGCGTCCCGGACATATGCTTTCCTATGCGCGTCGCGTTGGCCATCACGGTATTGCCACAGTGGACACAATTCGCAGTAACGGTGCCGTCTGGACTAGTTTCCTTCTCCACATGTTTCCATAGTTCCGACAAAGGTCGCACCATTGCGTCTCGGCTGCCTGAAACGAGGGGTGGGTTGAGCTCTAATGCTAGCTATAAAGATATGCTAAAGTGAGTTTATGGGGCTCCTTTTAGTACCTTGTAGTGCCTTCTGGTCCTTCTGTGTCGAGTGATTTTCTATAGAGGGATGAGTTCATGAGAGGGAAGGTGATTGGTTGGATTGGTTTCGCATCGCGAAGGTTGGGTGTGTCGCAATTGTGGGCCATAATTAGATGCAAGGCGCGAAAATATAAAACAAACAAAGCGAGACGAGTAAACTAGTATTATCCATTCTGGAAAAAGAGAGACATGGGTGGGGGGAGAATGCCCCCAAACCCACATTATATATTCGGAGAAGGCGAATACCGCGCTTCGGCGATGCACAAAATTGCATTACAGTCAGCTTCGCTTTCACAATACACAAATTCGAAAGCGATAAACGCTTAGAAATTTATAATTTCACGTTGCGCTTCGGCGAATGTAACCGTGCGACTTTGCGAAACAGGTATCTGTTTATTCGCCTTCGCCAAATGCCAAAATGTCGCGACTCCAAAGTGTCGTGACATTCGCGATTCGGCTCAAATTTGATCCAGCTGGAAGGATGCGAGCGCAAATTCACATTGAGGGGTCCACGGGTGGAGAATTGTGAATTTCGTAATACACCCACTCGGTTTCAAAATTTCGATCGAAAAAAACGACCGTATTTTTTAACCAAACAAATAATACAAGGTACGACCGTATTAACCGTATTATGCGACTGTAAAATACGATTCCGTATTATACGGTAAAATGTAAAAAAAAAATGTCATATTTTTTATCCTGAAGTATGTTCACAAGAGGAAATTGGCAGAAGAGGAAAACGACTAGAAGTTTGTCGCTACATCGGAAGAGTGAAGGAATAGGGAGAGGAAGGCAGAGGAGGAGGATGAAAGAGCTCGTTCAGGAAGAACAGGAGGGAGGCATTGTCAGAATACCAGCCACTAGACCACTGGGATAAAAGAGCTTGTTCCAAATGCGGGTCAGTGCAACCAAACCCCCCCAGGCTAACATGCCTGTAACCCCCCTATGACCAATTGGGGATCCCCTGTCCAGGTCTACTAACACCCCCTCACACAGGGAGGCCCAGGACACGGCACAGCGCCTTCGTCAGTGTCAAACTATTATGTTGTGTGGGCTGTAGTGGGGTAGCCCATATGGGGTACAACCCAATTAGGGATAGTACTTGTACCACATTTCTATTCAATGCTATCATTCCTGTTCGTTAGTTTCTAACATGGTTTCAGAGCAGGTCCTCTCCTAGGACCGATTTTTTCAGCAGTCGAAGGAGCAAACCCAAGAGCCGCAAGTGTCGTCCTCAGTGTGTCGTGCCACTCGCGGGGCGCCTGGCGGAGACCGTAGACTGGCCGCCGGAGGCTCCACTGGGTACCCTCAGGAAACGACCCAATGAAGCCAGGTGGGCGGCGCAGCCAGATCTTCTCGTGAAGGCTGCCCTACAAGAAAGCTGTAGAGAAGTCGAAGGAGTGCAGCTCGTAGTGACGCTGTGCTGCAACGTGCAGTAACACTCAAAGAGTGGTCATCTTCGGGGTGGGGGAGAAGGTCTGGAAGAATTCAACCCCCTGTCGCTGACTGAAGCCTCGAGCAATGTAACGTGCCTTGAAGGCAGGCGGAGAACTCGGCGGCCGCTTCACTCTGAAAATCCACATGCCATCGACTATGTTCGCCCCAGGAGGGGGAACCTCGTCGACGTAGGTGACTGTAAACTTTCAGGAAGCCATCTCTGCGTCCATGGAACAGAGGAAGGACGAAGTGCCATAGTGTGCGTGCCGAGGACAGGAGGAGGACGAGAACGACGAGCACGACAGACAGTGCGAACAGGGGAGGCACGACGAGACTCAAGCTCACAACGCTGTGCCAGGGAGCCTGTCTGTGCAGGGTAGGGAGAAGGAGCAGGCAGTGGAGAGCCAGGCAGTAACTGCGGCTGTGACTGGTCAGGAGGAGGACACAGGAGAGTCGGAGTAAGGCCAGTGGAAGACGGAAGACTAAGAACCTGACGAAGTTCCGAGTCAGGCGGTGGTAGGGACGACTGCGGCTGCAGGTAGAAAAACGGTCGGCGCGGCGCAGTACCCGCTCCAGCACCTCCTGCACCTCCAGCACCTCTAATGGTCCGTACATTGATATGGCAGAAAGGTACACACATACAAGTTCATAAGCATGCAAGTTCTAGCCTATTCCTTCTAGAGTTCCACCAGTGGCTCTAAAACAGCAAAGCAATCCCCTAGGTGTAGTTCATGGCCAATACCCCCCACCGGGGGGTTCTCAGCTGCTGCCGCCTCACCCAACTTCATGAGTAGGCCCACCGACTGTGCTCTCTGAAGAGCAACCGACCACCGCTGCCTGAACTGATGCAGAAACTTAGCGGCATGATAGGAGTTAGAATCGGCGTTGAAGTGGCGCCGAGCCGCCGTGTCTGCCAGGAGTTTCAGGAAGACGGGGACCTCTGCACACGGGCAACCATAGGTCTCCACCGCCAGTGGAAAGAAGCCGACTGTCTCAGGTCTGTTCGCATAGTGTTTAATCTTTTTGTCTGCCTGCTCTCTGGCCGCCCATCCTCTGCCTTTCTGCGCCTCCGGGTCCCGTGTGCTGATGGGGTCTGTCACAGTTACATCACACACCCAAACCGCCCCGCTGCTCCTGTCGGTCATGGTAAAATCGGCCGTCTGCTCCTCGATGGGACAATGGGCGGCCGACTCACTGTGGACTATGAATCCCGCATCCTGCGCCATACTAATGCAAGCATCCCGGAGCTCGTTATGGGTGTTGATGCGATGCTTGCCGGTGCCGCAGCGAAGGAGGTGGTTTGGGAGGCGGGGGTCCGTGATTGCGGTGTGGTCCGTGCAGTCACAGTTTTTGGGGGTGGAGAAGGGCAACCCAAGCCTGAATCTGACGGCATTGGCGAAGTGTGCCGGTCCAATGCGCCTTGTCGCCGCTATAGGTATCGCCGTCAGCCAGTCCCCCGTGCCATAGCCCGTTAGTGAAAACATCCGCTACGTGTGGCCTGCAAGCGGATTCAGCTCCATGTCCCTCGTCGCCTGAACTTGCACCGCGTAACGGCTACCGTGGACCTGTAGGGCGAGGGCGTGCTGCAGCTTGACGTCCGTCCGTTTAATACATTCCCGATCCAGCAGCTCACGCGCGTCGGAAGGCAGGGCGGTTTCGCATTCGGCGAGCCAGGAGTGTAGCGGCGTGCTCTCGTCTCTAGGCAGGAGCATATGGCCGCGCGCGTGAGACAGTGCGGAGTCCGGGGCTAGCACGAGCGCGGAGAAGAGCAGCGCCGCCTGTGTGAAGCTTGCGACAAAACCGTAAACTCCCTCGATGAGCGGGTCTGTAATGCCTACTCCCCCAAGACAGGGGGGCAGGGACGCCTGAGCCCATACGCGTGACTGTTCTGCTCTTCCCGCCGGAGCGCGAATGTTGCACGAGGTAAGTAGTGCCGTGAGGAGGTCACGGCCCCACTCGGTCCATGTATCCCGGGAGACGAGATTGAGGGGGGTTGTTCGAGTGAGATACGCCACGAGCCGAGAAATGCAGCGCGTGATCAGCAGCGAAGTGACCTGTGGGTCGGCCTGCTCGATAAGTGGCAATGGTTTCGCCAAGTCCTTCAGCTGCCCCGCCATGAACGTGGCTGCCCCGTTGGCCGCTCCTATAAAACTACCCAACAGACGGACGCCGTCCTTGCAGAACGGCACCCCTAGAGGCAGCTCAGTTGAATCGCACGTGGCAGCGCTCCATGCCGTGCACTTCTGCGGGTTGTGTTTCAGGCCCAGTAATTCCAACTTCGTGGTGAAGTGGTTGAATGCAGCTACAGTTGCACGTGGTTCACCCACGAATGTCACGTCGTCCGCATACGCTGCTGCAGTGTCGCGAAGTGTGGGGTGAATTCCCGCCGCAAAAAGGAGTGGGCCCAGTGGATCGCCCTGGCGAACGCCCCGTTCACTACGCAGGGGTTCGCTCGCAAAGTTCGAATCCAGGTGCAGCTGCGACGGGTTACCGTAGGTCAGTCGAACCAGTGGTAGTAGCGGCGACAGGGTGGGTTCTTGTAACGCGGCTGCGATGGACTGTCGCGAAATGCTGTTGAAAGCATTCGCAATGTCGGTCTGCAGTACCAGGCTGTTCGGGTGGCCGTCCACGTACGTTCGGGCGGCATGAATTATCGCTTCCGCCCCTCCTGGCACCGCCACACCGTACTGTAGGGGTAGGAAGTGTTCACGTGCAGCTTCGCCCATGACCGAGAGCGCAGCCTTGGCAGCCAGACGCGTCAGGCATTCGCCGATCGCGATTGGTCGGGCACCTCCTCCAGGCTTGGCCAGGGCTGTGAGTCGAGATGCTGTGAGCAGGCCCGCCACCGAGGCTGGGAGGTTTCCCCCCAGAATTGTGTTTACCAGGGCGTGCAGATGGGTGCTGACGGATGCATTGGTTACTGCCGCGTCGCGAAGATGCTCAAATGTTGTGCCTGATGGTCCGGCCCCCATGCCATTCTCGCATCGCCCAAGGAGCTTCGCAAATTCAGCGTGGGAAATGCCCAGAGGACGGGTGTCGGTTGTTTGCCAAGTCAGCGACTCTGCCCCTGCTGGCGGGTGTTTCTGGCGAAGTTCGTCCAGGATTTCTGGACTCGGTGTGCAGACGGGTGTTGACTCGAGCGCCAGCACGGCTCGGCGCAGACTGCCACGTTTTGCCAACCCCTCCGCTCGACTCAGTACACCTGTCACGTCAGGTTGGTGACGCGGGGGTGGAGGGGTGTTGACCGCGTTTACTGCGTCCTGGTAGAGCTGCGTCCACTCGCCACGCTGGAAAGCCCGAAGCCGGGCCTTGATTTGTGGCCAGTTTGGGTGCTTTGGCGAAGCTTGGCGAAGCTTGGCGAAGGGTCAATCGCGGGAGGAAAAGGAGCAGTCGCCAACCCGCCTCGGAATCAGGGTTTTGCGAGAGGTGGTGTAGGGGAGTCAGGAGTGCCAGCGAAAATAACTGGCACAAATTTGGCGGTAATCGTCTCGACAGTGGCGGTTGTCGACTGTCGCAGAGGGCGGAAACATCCCGGTTCGCGATGTCAGCGAACATGTCGCTCCTCTCTGCCAGCTCCTCTGGCGAAAAATAGCGGGGCAGCTGCGGGGTCGCGCCTGACGCATGGTGGAATAATGCGGTCCGATTTCTTCGAGCGCGGCTCGATCTCGCTGATTGCTGCCGAGTTGGATTCCCACCCGTTCGATCAGCAGCCGACGGGGGAAAGGGATTTGTTTTTTGTTCCGCATGGACGCCCGGTGCCGCCGGGAAGCAGGCTCCCTGGTGTCGAGGTTCGTCGAGATCCGGGATGGAGAGGTCGTCGGGTGCCACCCCGCCGCCCAAACCGACCGTATTCGCGACTTGCCTCGCTCCCGATCACTACTAGCCTTTGGGATGGCGGGCCTACTGAGCTAGTTGCGTGGGAGGGGACTGCGACCTGATCTCCTGCAAGAGGAGCTCGTCCGGTCCCTCCGGTGCTGCGAGCACCTCCAGCTCTAGCACCTCCAGTACCTACAGTACCACCGGCTCCAGAACCTCCAGTACCTCCAGCTCCAGCACCTCCAGTACCTCCAGCTCCAGCACCTCCAGTACCTCCAGCTCCAGCACCTCCAGCACCAGCAGCTCTAGTACCTCCAGCACCTCCAGCTCCAACACCTCTGGGACCAGCAGCTCCAGTACCTCCAGCTCCAGCACCTCCATCACCAGCAGCTCCAGCACCTCCAGCACCAGCAGCTCCAGTACCTCCAGCACCTCCAGCTCTAGCACCTCCAGGACCAGCAGCTCCAGTACCTCCAGTACCTCCAGCTCCAGCACCTCCAGCATCAGCAGCTCCAGCACCTCCAGCACCAGCAGCTCCAGTACCTCCAGCACCTCCAGCTCTAGCACCTCCAGCACCAGTACTCCAAGCTCCAGGAACCCGGCCCCGCCGAACAACCCAGTCGCGAAGCTGCTGCGGCGAGAGGGTCTCCTGTCGACGAGACTGCTGCTGCTGTTCAACGCCAGACCCCCCTGCAGGAGCACCCACGACTCCACCACCACTAGGACTCGTAGCACCCCCAGTGTCAGCACCCCCAGAACCGGCACCCTCAGAACCAGCACCCCCAGACTCAGCACCCCTAGAGTCAGCAACCTCAGGACCAGCACCTCTAGAGTCCGCACCCCCAGTGTCACCAACCCCAGCGGCACCAGAGTCCACAGCGACAGGCTGCGGAGGCGGCGAAGACGGCCGAGGCGGAAAACCAGGAGGGGTCTCCAAGCGCGGGGAGCGGCGAGTCGCCGCCGTGTCATCAGCAGCAGGGTCACCCCCCTCAGCCGGGCCAGAGGTGTTAGAGGAGACCTCCAAAGGCTCAACCAAGGGGGGTGGGTCGACCTGAGACACACCTGAGGGCAACCTCCATGACCAAGCCAATGCGACGCTCAGCAATCCCATTCTGTTGTGGAGAGGCCGGAAGCGTGAACGATTGGACGATGCCCTCCGCACGACAAAAGTCCTGAAGGAGGCCGGAGGAAAACTCATCGCCTCTGTCAGAGTGCAGTCGCAGGACCTGGAGGTCTTGCTGAAACCACGCGCTCAGCTGGTGACGAACAGCGATGATACAGTCGATCAAAACACCGCGGACATCCGCCTTGCTCCGCAAGGGGAAGACCGTGGTGTAACGCGTGTAGTCGTCAACAACCAGCAGAAAGTAGCGCTCCTGGTCCTATCCACGGACGCGGGCTGGGCCCCACACGTCCATGTGGAGAGTCTGCAGAGGAGCAGTGGTCGGCGGAAACGAGGAGGAGTGAGGAGCGGCGCGCTGCCGCCCCTCGACGTAGGGAAGGCACGGTGGTGCAAGCGAGTGCGGGAGTGGGGGCAGGGACCTGGGGAGGCCAGAGACAAGGAGACGCGAGTGCATGTCACGCAGGCGCGGTAGGGAGGGGTGACCAAGACGGTGGTGCCAGAGGAGAGTCTGGTGCGAAAGTAGCCGGCACGAACAAGACGCAGCTAACTGACCCGACGCAGCCACCTGTGCAGACGCAGCCACCTGTGCGGACTCAGTGGTCAGTGTGTACAGGCTAGACCTAGGCCTCCGAGTGAACGTGGTGAGGTGCTCGCCAGTGCGTGAGTCTGAACAGATCGCCACACGCTCACCTCCAGGAGTAAAGGTACTTACCAACTTGTCCTGGAGGACAGCGTTACTCACCAAGTTCTTTGAGAACGAGGGGATGTGGAGACCTGCGAGAGAACCGGAGGGGATTGCCGGACAAGGGAGGACAGTGGAGGCTCGTGCAACGACTGGGCCCCCAGAGGGGTCAGCCAGAGAGACTGAGACAGGTGGTGTGAGCGGTGTGACTGTGGTGCAATCGCGAAAGAAGCAGCGAGACGCGCCTCAGTCAAGTGTGAAGGTGTGCAAGGCCTCAGCAGAAGCAGTACCTGCGGCAGCAGACTCACAAGCACCTAGAGCAGCAGCCTCTACACCAGCAGCGCGCGGCACACACAAGTTTCAGTCACCCTCAATACTAGCAGAACCAACATACGTAGCATAGATTCCAGCATTGATCTTGTCAAAGTCAAGAGCAAACACATCTACCCCCTTCCCTAGCAACGCTAACCAGTTGGGGATATCTTGCTCATCTCCGTACTCGGTGCGCCAGGCATCCTCGAGACGGCAGAAGCAACGATACTCAGTGTGCCCAGTCTTCCCGCAGGGCTCACCAGTCCTGAGACACGTGCGCCTAATGTACGGGCAACGAACATTAGCCCCAGTGGAGCCATGCTGGACCACCCACTCACGAAGCTCCTGAGGGGTGCGTGGCTCCTGCTGGCGCGGCTGGTGCTGCTGTCCACCCCCAGTGCCTCCGCCGCCACGAGCTGCACCACCAGTCGCCGTCCCATAGCCTCCGCCCCTGCCAGCTCCACCCCGACCGCCACCCGAGCCCCCTCCGCCCACTCCACCGCCTCCACCACCCTGGCCACCTCCACTGCCGCCACCACCGCCTCCACCCCCGCCACCACCACCACCACCGCCTCCACCCCCACCACCACCACCGCCACCACCCCCGCCACCACCCCCTCCAGTGCCCCCCCCACCACCCTTACCCCCCTTGCCCTTGCCGCTGCGGCGCCTCCCACTAGGAGCAGACGCAGCACCGACCTCCTCAGTACGAAGGAAGTCAACAGCAGCAGCAGTAGCAACGGGCGCGAGAAGGGAGGGAGAACATCCCTCAAAGAAGGGGGAGCGGGGAGTGCCACGAGAGGCAGCTACAGCGACAAAACTGGTCTCGGCCTCGAGGAGATGCTTCTCCAGCAAGGCAAGGGTGATCTCGGTGGGGTCAAGAGCAAGGAAGTGATCCCTAACGGCGCGGAGGGAGTTAGGGAGGCGAGTAACGAGGTAGTAGAGTGTGATGTACATCGGAGGCGGGTTCGCAGCCAGAAAGGCTGGCTTGAGAGCGGCACGGTAGCGAGCGTCACTAGAGCGAAGGTGATTTCGATTTCCAACTCCGACAAACAAACGTGGTCCGATTTCGTCCCGTGATTGGTCGCGATTTGGTTTCGGAGCTTCGCCAACCAAAACACCTGAACTGTACCCCCCTTCGAACCCCCTTCAAAAACCAAGGTATTTTTTTATGTCATGAGGTCAGCGACAGTGTGGAAATCCGACAGCTCAGGATGGAGGTACGGCAGCATGATACGGCCTAGGGCAGCAGTAGAGGGGGAGGAGTAACGAGAAACTACGGCGTCATAGAGTTCCTTCGCCGTCTTAAGCTGACCGAAATTGACTCGTTCCTCAGGCGGGAGGGCATTGCGGACAGAAAGGCGGGCGGCAGCATCGCGGGTGAGCCACTGAGTAAGAAGAGCACGCTGAGCTGAATCCTCAGGGGCAAGGCAAGTACCGGACGTGTGCTCTAACAGTGAAACGTCCTCCCTAGCCATGCTCTGCACGTACAGCTGGAGATCCTCGAGCCAGCAGTCAAACCTAATCGGGCGACCCTCCGCGTCAAAGGCAAGGACATTAAGAGTAGCCATCGTGAGCAGCAACAGTAGCAGCAGCAGCAGCAGCAGTAACAGCAGTAGCAGCAGCAGCAGCAGTAGCAGCAGTAGCAGCAGCAATAGCAGCAGTGCGGCAGCAAAGACAGGTTGGCCGGGCAGCTAGGCAGTGCGGCGCGGCTCGGCAGGGCAGCGCGGCTCGGCAGGGCGGCGCGGCTCGGGCAGTGCGGCGCGGCTTGGGCACGGCTGGGCAGTGCGGCGCTGGCAGCAGCAGCAGCAGCTGAGAAGCAGCTGCAGCGTGTACAGGGCGCGTGCAGGCAGCGCGCTTAGGGCCGCGTGCGGGCTGTGCGGGCAGAGCGAGAGCAGGGCGGGCCGTAAGGGCAGCGCGCGGGCGGCGCCAGCGGCGTGCGGGCAGTGCGCGGGCAGGGCGCGCGGTGCGCGGGCAGGGCGCCGGCGGTGCAGGCAGCGCGCAGGCAGTGCGCGAGCGGGGCAGACAGCGCGCGGGCAGGAAATGCAGCGCGCGGGCAGCAGCAGCAGCGCGCAGGCAGCGCAGGCAGCACGCGGGCAGTGCAGGCAGCGTGCGGGCAGGGCGCGCGTAGGCCTCAGGCAGTGCGCGTGCAGGCAGCGCGAGCAGGGCGCGAGCAGGGCAGCGTGCGGGTCGCGCGCTAGGCAGCAAGCGGGCAGCGCGGCGGGCAGGGCAGAGCGCGTGGGGCAGCGCAGGCAGGGCAGCGTGAGGAACGCTGTTCGGGCAGGGCAGTACGGGCAGTTCGGGCAGTTTGGGCAGGTCTAAACTAGCGGTGGGCCCTAACGGAGCGGTCCTACGGAGGATGGACCCGCCCTGAATACCATGTCAGAAATAGAATGTAGGAATCATGGACTAGGTAGCAAGGATGAGTACAAGTACTACCTAACCCTAAAGTGTTGTACTCCTTAGAGTATTCCCCACTACAGCCTAGAGAAAACAAATGCAATTTGACACATTTCTGTTAGAGTTAGGTTTCCTATATCTTTGTTGTTTGTTCATTCCTTAGTCATTCATTCTTGAGTTCTTACTTTCACAAGGGGTGGGATACAGTAGGAGTGTCGAGAGCATTGTTGTCACTATAGCCTAGAATACCTAACTAGGATGTATATAATTTGACAGCTCTCTAGCCTACCACTCGTCAAAGTTCAATGCAATGTAGCCTGCAAATAGCCTCCCATTGGTCAATCTCAGCTTGTTGATAAGCCGATTCCAGTTTGAACCCAGAACTCCCACAAAGTAATAACACTCTGAGGACACCAGCAGGTTGGCAAAACTGGCTCCCACCACAGGAGCCATGCCAGTGCGACGAAGATAATGCGACATGGTTTCCTTGCCCATTTGCCGTGGCACCTTGGAATAAAAGAAGTTCCAGTTGCCATAACGAGACGAGCTCTTTACCACACTCTGGAAGGGCAGAAGCGACAGAGGGCAAAGCAGAATGCAAAGCGACAGATGGCAAGGGCGTGGTTGGTATTGGTGTGGAAAGAAGAGGCATGATGATTGGATGATGGGTGTGCCACAAAGAGACGCCCAGTCAATTAAAAAAGGTTCCAGGTGGCAGGCACCTATCACAGCGAGGCTCTGTCAGGCCCTTATCACCAGCGAAAGGACACACTATGACCTGCTCACACACACCATGACTGCTCACACACACCATGACTGCTCAATATGTATCTCTGAGCTTCGCCACCCATGCCCTTATACCCTCTTCTTCCCACCCCTTGGCTTATCTTCCCACACTGCACACCCAGTACCTGAACCCCTGCACCTTTGTGCTCAGCCCCTCACCCACCTAGACTCCTTACCAGAATCTCACCACCTCCCCCTCACCTGCATCTCCCTGCCTCACCCGCATCTCAGTGTCTCACCTGCATCCCTCTTCACCTCACCTGCATCTCTCTTCACCTCACCTGCATCTCTCTTCACCTCACCTGCATCTCTCTTCACCTCACCTGCATCTCTCTTCACCTCACCTGCATCTCTCTTCACCTCACCTGCATCTCAGTGCTGAGCCACACGTTGTGCAGGGCGGGGTCGAGGCGGCGCAGGCGGTTGGCGAGGAAGACGAAGGAGGGGAAGGAGAAGAGGCGCATCTCAAACGCCTTGTCGCCCTGCCGCACATGCACACTCACCATCGCCCGCGGCATGTACACCTCCCCCCCCACTCCCCCTCCACCATCCCCACCACCATCAGCAGGCTGCTGAGAGGAGAGCAGCAGTGAGCGTGCTTGCAGCGCAGCAGCAGTGCTGCCAGGCTCTGCCACCGGTAACACCAGCTGCGAGGCGTCCGCCTGTCCCACGCCCCCTGCCCACGCGCCCACGGCCTCTGCAAGCAGGTGCCCGCGCAGGTCCTCCCCTCCCAGGCTGCTGGCGAGCTGGGCGGCCATGCTGAGCACGTGCTGCTGCCGGCGCGTGGCGGCCGCTGTGCTGCGCGCCACGTGCATGCCGAAGGCGCGGTGGCGGTGGCGGTTGAGGAGGTGGCAGAGGTACGGCAAGGGCCAGCGCAGCATGAAGCGCAGCGCCTGTGCCCGCCACCACTGCACCTGCAGAGAGAAAAGGGTGAAAGGGGGGGGAGGGGGATGGCCAAGAGAGGGGGCGTGGGAGGGAGGGAGAAGGGAAATAAGGCAGCCCCTACGCTTGAAGCGCAGCCTGCCCACAGACACAGAGAAGGGCCTCACAATGTGGCAGGCGTGCAAGCAAGAGGCGTGCGGTGCGGGTGCGCTTGGGATACCTTGAGCACGGTGGTGTTGCTGCGCACCAGCTCCCCGATGACCTCGTTCGTCCCTGTGCGCTCCCTGAACGCGCCCCCTCACAGCCTGCCGCCCCGTGCACACCCAGGAGGAGAGTGAGGACACACGGGCAAGGACACACGGGCGAGGACACACGGGCGAGGACACACGGGCGAGGACACGTGGCACGCGTGAGGAAGGGAGAGGGAGGGGTGGATGGCGTTGAGGTGGAGAGAGGCGAGGAGGGAGGGACTTCAAATGTAGGAGTGGGGATAGCACCAAGGAGCGGAGTGGATGGAGGAATGCGGTGGGGGAGGGGGGGATGGGGGGTCTGGGGAAGAGCGACAACAAGAGCACATAGCAGTAGAGAGCACATAGCAGTAGAGAGCACATAGCAGTAGAGAGTACATAGCAGTAGAGAGTACATAGCAGTAGAGAGTACATAGCAGTAGAGAGTACATAGCAGTAGAGAGTACATAGCAGTAGAGAGTACATAGCAGTAGAGAGCACATAGCAGTAGAGAGTACATAGCAGTAGAGAGCACATAGCAGTAGAGAGTACATAGCAGTAGAGAGTACATAGCAGTAGAGAGAACATAGCAGTAGAGAGTACATAGCAGTAGAGAGTACATAGCAGTAGAGAGTACATAGCAGTAGAGAGTACATAGCAGTAGAGAGTACATAGCAGTAGAGAGTACATAGCAGTAGAGAGTACATAGCAGTAGAGAGTACATAGCAGTAGAGAGTACATAGCAGTAGAGAGCACATAGCAGTAGAGAGTACATAGCAGTAGAGAGCACATAGCAGTAGAGAGTACATAGCAGTAGAGAGTACAAGCAAGTGCTGATCATGCGCATGTGAGCATCACGTATTGCATGCTCGTGTCGTCTACATGCAATGTGGCGGCACATCCACATTCACACAACATGCGAACCCATAACAAAGTCACACATTCACACATGCATACATGCACGAGCAGCAGGGGAGGAGGGGGTGCGTACTGGGCAGCGGCACCACCGAGGCGCCTGAGGTAGCGGCCGCCAGCCCAGTGGGGCAGCACGGGGCTGCACCCAAACACCACCACCGCATCCGACTCCAGCGTGCGCTTCGTGTCGTACCCACACCACCGCACCTCCCCACTCTCCGCCTCCCACTCATCCTCCCCCGCCCCCCCATCCTCCTTGCTCCCCCCATCCGCGCTGCCCACAGCGCTCTCTATCCCCCCCTGCCCCCCTCCAGCGCTAGCGGCTAGGGCGGTGGCGCGGGCAGCAGAGAAGCGGCGGCGCTGCATGGCGATCCAGGGCGACCAGGGGGAGCGCCCCTCCACCTCCACCTCAAACCACTCCATCGGCATGCTCCCCACCAGCCCCCGCTTCGCCTTGTACTCGTTATAAGCGCGCATGGCGATCTTGCGGCAGTGGATGGAGGCGAAGGGGAGGAAGTAGCAGTCGAGCGAGCCGCGCTCCTCCGCGCCCTGGCACTCGCTGTGGTCCGCCTGCGGGAAGCTTCCTGGCACGATGACGAGCGTGCGGTTGAAGAGCACGGCGACGCTCAGCATGGCGCCTGCGGGGGTAGGAGTAGGGACAGGATGGAACGCACGGGGGGGTAGGAGCACGGCGGTTGAAGAGCACGGCGACGCTCAGCATGGCGCCTGCAGGGGGGGTAGGAGTAGGGCGCATGGAACGCACGGGGTGAGGAGGGACAGGATTGGATCGGAGGGAGTGGAGCACGTGCGAAGGAGGGAGTGGAGCACATGCGAAGGAGGGGACGAAGGCGGGGCGAGGGGGCGCGGGAGCGCACCGATGACGTGGAGCTGCGAGCCCAGCCCGTGCCACGTCATGTCCAGCCACCGCACGAGCAGCAGGCGGCGGCCGCGGCACTGGTGCGGCGGGAACTGGTGCTCCCACAGGTCCCTCTGCGCCTCCCGCGTGCCGCCCAGATTGCCCGCCTCCGACCCGCGCACCTGTGAGGGGGTAAGGGGGCGGGGGCGGGAACGGGGTGGGAAGGGAGGATGAGGCGGGAAAATTTGGGAAAGAGCAATTGAAGACGAGAGAGGAGTGAGAGGGGCGGGCGAGGTGCAGCAGAGAGGCACGCAGGCGCACTAATAAACGGTTTGATGCGCTGCTTCCCCCGCCACAACCTCCCGCGCCAGCACGTACCCACGGGGGTTGGGGAAGCCGCTCTCGTGCCCACGCGGGCGACTCTCCCCGCGGCCCGCGCCTCTCCAGCGCTTGGCGCGCGGCAGTCCGCGCGCTGCAGGCTTCTAGGTGCGGCGCGCGCGGCACCCCTGGCGGCAGCGAGATCGTCGCGGGCGGCTCGATACTCGACTCGCGCAGGCGGTACGCGCGCTTCCATTGCTGGCATCAGGACGGGGGGGGGGGGGGGGGGTGCGGGAGAGATAAAGGAAGGGTGTGGGAGGGCGTGGGTGTGTGGGAGGCGGAAGGTGTGTGGGATGCGGAAGGTGTGTGCGAGGCGGAAGGTGTGTGGATGCAGAAGGCTTGTGCGAGGAGAAAGGTTTGTGCGAGGCGGAAGGTTTGCGCGAGGCGGAAGGTTCGTAAGTGCGGGAGATGTGGTGCCGTGTCGAGCGACGCTCACCGCGTACAGCAGAGCCGCGTCGTCCTCGTCGTCCTGCGTGCTGTTCGCCGCGCCGCGTGCCCCGCTCGTCACGGAGGCCGTCACAGGCCATGCGAAGAGGCAGCCGATCGCCGCCGCCGCCAGCAGCCCCGCCCACAGCACGAACCGCAGCGGCGGCCTTCGGACCGCCGCTCCCCGCGAAACAAGGGACGTCGTCTTCATCAATGAGAGGTTGCGCTTCATCAACGGATCAGCGGTTAGCGGATGAGCCGTATCGCATCAATGACCGTATCGCGTCGATGATAAGCCGTATCGCATTGATGATATGCGACTGGACGAGGCGTCGCGATTAACGTAGCGTCGCTTCTCGCAGCAGCGCGAGGGGAGAGCTAAGATGAATCAGCTTAGGGATTTAATAAAGGGAACTTGCTAAGATGAGCAGTGCATTGTGCTCCTTGCCCATGCCTCAGACACGGTCACGTTTCTAGCCGTAGTAACTCGTGCGAGCGTCGAATCCCTATGTCGGCCTAAACTTAGGCGTGGTTCCGTGAGGTCGCCGCCCGAATTGAGTGTGGTACATTCAGAACTAGACACGAACGGGCAGCCTTGCGGTATCAAAGCGTCTGGGAGAAAGTATAGGGGATATTAAAACGTACACCACGCCCTTTATTGGCTCGTGTACCAGATCTACTGCTCTGGTGTGTGCTGCTCTCGCTGCTCCCCTCAACTCGAGAGATTTTCTACAGAAACCTGTTTCTGTAGCAAACCTCTCTCTCAACTCACTCCTCCGTAGCGCGAATGCCAATGCGTTGTGTTGTGTTGTGCTCGGCCTGCCTGCTGACACACACTTTACAGTTCAGATCAGCCATCCCGCCAACCAGCCCTACAGTACATGGCCGTATTGGAATGCGCGATATAGCGATGCACCGAACTGATATCCTATTAGCAGCGACGATCTGGCGGCTCGGTGTGTTGCCAGATTCAGGCGGTTGGACAGAACGCAACCCGGCGTGTCAGAGGTGTGTTTAGCAATTACAGTACACTAAGGAGTTATAAATTGTCCTGTCTCAGCGTACCTGTAACTTGCCTCTTCAGAAAAGGCCGTTCCTTAAAAAACATATATATATATATATATATGTTTCCTCAAACATTTCAGCGATGTATCACTAAGCTCTTGGGTTTAATATATTCTAATTTCAGTGGGTCTTTTATATGATCGTCAAGTTTCATTGCAGTAATGTAACATCGGATATGTTTCTGATTGTTGCGTGACCCAGTTAGTCTGATGTTGGAACTCGATAATACTGATTATAGTAGTGTGATTCAAGAGTTTGTATATTAGAACAGTAGATATCTTAAAAATTGTTTGGATAGTGATAAGGGCATTTGGGAAAGACATTGGAAGTCTTGTGATGGCATTGTCACAGTAGATGTAAATAACAAGCGAGGCACAAGGGCCGAGGACAAGAGCACGAGCGAGAGGGCAGCACTATCGGGAGGACTGCTGCAACTACGGACAAGGGACGGATGGAAGCAGGTACCATCGCCTAGAAGCGATAAAATATCATTCAATAAATGCACTTCCGCCACAATGGGCCACTACGGACAAGCAGCCACTGCAGACAGGGTGGTGGTGGGCAGTGATGCAGGTGAGCGTTGAGGAGTGGGTGGAGAACTACGACCTTTGCTACAAAAATTGGGCCTCATTGGAGCGAGGCAATATATAGCTACAACATCTGCTTATTACAGAGCTGGATTATCGTTGGTCGCTGGACCTGGTGGGCGAGCTGCCTCTTTCCAGGAAGGGCAAGCGCCGCATTGTGCTCATGATAGAGCATGTCCGTAAGTGGGTAGATACAATAGCTCTAGGGACAGAATCGGTGGTGGTGGTAGCGGAGGCCTTCGAAGAAATTGTCCTCACCCGGTTCGGAGCATGTGGCGAGAAATGCACAGACCAATCAACGGAGTTAAAAGGGGAATTTGCCGCACTGTTGGGGTCCCAGCGGTATACAACAATATACAACCTCCAAGTACCGCCTCCAGAGCGACGGGCTGACGGAAAGGTTGGTCCAGACCATGAAGCGCGGGCTTAGGACGTGGTAAAAGTGCCCATTTTGGAGGATCGGATCGTGATTGTTTATCGACTCTCACAATCGCTATAAGGAATTGATCGGTGAAACAATGCACAGAGGCCACCAGTTTTAAACACTTTCGTACACGCACATCTGCGGAGATCGCAAATCACACGGCAACCCGTCTGCGAATTGACGGCCCTATGAAATGTGGTTTACGAAACTTTTGCACTTCGCAAGCACGTGGATCAGTCGTTATTGTTATGCTCGGATCGTCGCGCATTTCATTCCTGGCAATGTCGCGATGATCACCACAAATTGGCGATCAGTCGTCTCGTCTGAATGGATGTGTATTTTAGCCAAATTAGCCACTGTAGCTTGGTTATAAGCTAGTAAATAGAGTAACCAATCCGCACATCGATCGCGTCTGACGATCGATCGTCTAATTTTACCGCGTCCTTAGAGAGTACGGCGAGAATCACAAGGCACTGGGACAAGTAGCTACGATGGGCAATGGTGAAGTACATGTTTAGCAAGCAGACGATACTCTGGGGCGTATCGCCCTAAGAAATTGGTCTTGGCCGTGGGGGCACCGAAGCTTCTGACCGACACTGTCATAGCAGGAACAAATAATATAAGGCTAAAGAAAATTACTTAAGGCAACTGCCGCCAGCGAAATCGGAGAACCTGAATGTGGCCCACCTTCGCGACATTCAACGTCACAAACAGAGGTACCAAAATGTAGGGCGTCCACATGCTGGAGGCGTGGAGGCGGGACAGGAAGTCTATATCAGGCGGGCAAGATAGAATGGATTGGACCAAGGGCTATCATATCAAAGCTGGATGGTGAGAGAGGTGCGAGAATCAGGCATGCTTGTGCTTGAAGATGAAGGGGTCACGAGGGCGATGGACCATGTTACCAGCATGGCAGTTGCTGGAAGACGACAGCCGCCTGCGCAGAACTCAGGTCCCATGACCAGGGCGAGGGCGACTGTAGCTGGTCATGGGAGGGGGCAAGAAGAGGAGTAGTAGAGGGAGTAGCTCCCGGAAGATCCTACAAGCAACAAAAAGGATGAATGGATTAGGGTTAGCGAAAGGCACAAGGAGTAGGGTAAGGATGGTTAGGGTAGGCTCAGTAGGGAAGGAGAAAGGGGGCCAATGATGTAGCAAAGGTGCTTGCAACAGCAAAGGCAGGGAGAGAAAGACAAAGACATGATGGGAGACAATGGTGGTAAAAGGATAGGTGATGGTTTTTTTCGGACAGTGCGTCATTTCTTTTAAATGTTTGGTATGATGGCTGTGTAGGTGGTTGTGATATTTTGCTCTAGCTGATTGTGGGCTCAGGGCTTGGGCAAAATCGGCAGGAATTGAACTCGCACTCAACAAGCACCAACAAATATTTGCTTTCATTACAACACATTTGGTGTTGCTAGTTTGACACTTTGGGTTGTTGGGAATTGTTGTAGGGCGAGGGTTGGGATTCTAGGGTTTGCCAAACTCGTGACTTTTCATATCTGAACTCTTGCTAAAGCTATTCCTAGATCTAATCCATGGCTTCCTAGGAATTCCGCCAGGATACCCCGTCGCACTCAAATCGCGATAGCGATCGGCCTGGATCTAGGTTGAAGGCATGCTTTACCATTCTGGAGAGTATAGATTGAGCTTTTACGTGAGCTACACGCAATATACCGTCCAAGTTGGCGGACTTAATCTCCTACTATACTCTCTACAGTCGCACACTATCCATCAGTGGTATCAGAGCTGGTTAGACCAGCGACATTCCCTCGTATTATCGGATTTCGAATTGGGACCTCTAGATCTAGGGTTAGTCATGGCCCAGAAATTAGATGGCCCTCCTAGGTTCACCAGCTCGGATTTTTCGCTATGGCGGTTCCGGTTAATGTTTTGGCTAGGTTTTAAAGACCTAGAGGGCGTTTTGGAGGGATCGGAGGGAAGACATGAAGCTGATGAAGGAGAGGCATCTGCTGGAGTCTCTAGCCAAGTGGGAGCAGGGGCTGGGGGAGCCTCTAGCTCATCCGTAAGTGAGGGAAGCGGAGGTGGATCAGCAGCAATGCGAACCATAAGGCAACGTCCTAGTGCAGTGGAGCTACTAAAGGCACATGAAGCATGGGACCGGAAGGACAAGCAAGCATTATGGTACTTGTGTTGGGCCTTGGAGGGCCAACTAGAGCTCCTGAAGATGCTAATTGACCTGAAAGAGAGGCAACATCTTGTGGAGTGTGTGAAGCAGGGGGAGCTGAAGGGGGTGGAGATCAAGGAGGGTTGTGGGCAGCCAAGCAAGTGCCCTGATTGCACCGCCGGGAAGCTGCCAAGGATCTCCTTCCCTACCTCCACCTCTAGAGCCTACGCACCTCTTGAGTACGTGCACATGGATGTGTGTGGCCCCATGCAAACTCCGGATAGGGAGAAGTGTAGCAAGTACTTCATCACCTTCCTGGATGACTACATCCGCCTCAGTTGGGTCACCTTGGTGAAAACCAAGGATGAGGTGGCCACGGTCTTCAAGCGTTGGATACGCTATGTTGAGAGGTAATCCGGGGCCAAGGTGAAGATACTAAGGTCTGATCGGGGTGGGGAGTACATGGGGAAGGATCTAGAGACCTTCCTTGAAGACAAGGGCAGCGGAGCCGCTAAACCGGACCCTCATTGACCTTCCCGATCCATGCTTGCTCATGCGCAGCTGGACCATAGTTGGTGGAGGCAGAAGTGCAATACGCCAATTGGGTTAAGAAACGGATGGGCAGCAAGGGGATAGTGGGCAAGAGCCCATACTTCATATGGACTAGGAAGGTGCCTAGTGTGTCCATTGTGAGAATAATACGAGGAAAATGAATGCATTGAGCAGAATGAGGAGTACAAGTAGGAAAACCTAAAAGTGTTGTACCCTATATTGACTACCCCACTACAGCCTACACAGACTATGTCATATAAGTTTGACACACCCCCATAGGCAAAGTGGGGGAGAACAAGAGGTCACAAGACCAGTCAAGAAAAGCAAAGCAAGCTCAGGGTGGATCTCAAGGATACCACACAAATTCCGAGCACAAGCAGGCGGTCACAAGACCAGTTCACATGCAGTTTGATATATAAGAAGAGGTACAGTGATCACAACCTAGCAAGTGTAAGCATACAGGTATATGTATAGAGATCACAGTACAAGCAGAGTCAAGAGGTAAGCAAGTGAGGCACAGTAGGCACAAGGCCTAGAACAGTACAGAAACGCTGATGATCACAAGGCTGAAGTGCCTTGGTAAAGATATCAGCAGTGTTGGACTGAGAGGCCACGTAAGCAAGGCGCAGCTGACCACGCTGCTGCAGCTCACGTGCAAGGAAGTAGCGAAGAGCAATGTGCTTCGTTCTGTGCTCCAGTCTGTGCTCCTGACATAAGGCCAACATGGCCTTGTTGTCTACGTACAGAACTGGAGGAGAACGAGGCGGCTCTCCCAGGTCGGTCAACAGGTAGGTGAGCCAGCGTAACTCCTGTGCAGCCATGGCCCCTGCGTAGATCTCGGCCTCACAGCTGGAGCCGAGAACAGAAGACGAGCGGGTAGACCGCCACGAAACAGAGCCGGAGCCAAGGCTGAAGGTGTAACCCTGTGACGACCGCTGCGTAGCCAAGTCGTCAGCCCAAGAAGCGTCTGCGTGACCAGTGAGGACAACTCGAGCCCGTCCTCCAAGCACGAGCCCCATGCCCGACGTACTGCACAAGTAGCGCAACACCCTCTTAGCGGCATCCATGTGCTCCTTCCTGTGTCGGCCAGGAGCGACATAGCGTGCTAGGATGCTAAGAAGGTATGCAAGGTCAGGTCGAGTGCAGGTCATCAGGTACATGAGGCAGCCCACAAGCTCTGGATACGGGCCACTCGGCTCTACGGACTCATCCGAAGGCAGAGCTGAGAGCGAGTGGCGTGTAGGCAGAGGAGTGGGCTGTGTCGAGGAGTACGTGAAGCGGAAGCGCTGAAGGACCTGCTGCACCATGTGTGACTGAGTCAAGGTAATGGTGCGCTGTGCTCTGTCCCGGGTGATCCGCAAGCCAAGATAGCTTGTCAGCTCACCCAGGTCTGTGCACGTGTGTCTCTTCTGCAGCTCCGACTTCACGTGGGCGAGTGCCTCAGTGTCAGCAGTAGCAAAGACCAGGTTGTCTACGTACACGAGAACGTAGAACGGCGGCAGAGTGGTGTCGGTGCGTAGAAACAGCGACGGGTCAGCAGTAGAAGGAGCAAACCCGAGAGCAGCAAGAGTCGTCCTCAGTGTGTCGTGCCACTCACGGGGTGCCTGGCGGAGACCGTAGACTGGCCGCCGGAGGCCCCACTGGGTACCAGGAGGAAACGACCCAGTGAAGCCAGGTGGGCGGCGCAGCCAGATCTCCTCGTGCAGGCTGCCCTGTAGGAAAGCAGTGCTGAAGTCAGGAGAGTGAAGCTCGTAGTCACGTTGAGCGGCGACGTGCAGCAGAACCCGAAGAGTTGTCATCTTCGGGGTAGGGGAGAAGGTCTGGAAGAAGTCAACTCCCTCACGCTGACTGAAGCCTCGTGCAACGTAACGCGCCTTGAAGACAGGCGGAGAACCCGGCGGCCGCTTCACCCTGAAAATCCACATGCCACTGACGATGTTCGCCCCAGGTGGGGGAACCTCGTCGACATAGGTGCCTGTGGACTTCCAGGAAGCCATCTCTGCGTCCATGGCTGTCTGCCACTGAGAGGAGTAGGGACCCTCTATCGCCTCTGCGTAATAGCGCGGGATCGGGATGTCTGGTGCATCCGGGTCTCCCTCAGGGGCAATCAGCATGAACAAGAGATGAGGTAAAGCAGCGGCAAAGCACTCAAACTCCTCCTGTCTGTCCTCAAGGACGTCCGTGCCAAGAGCACTCTCACCCCCGACGAACGGAGGACAGACAGACTCAGACTCAGCAACGAGGCTTGCGGCGTAGTCTAGACGACAGGCGGCAGCAAAGTCAACAAGCTCAGCAACTAGAGCAGACGCAGCAGTGGACTCAAAAGAAGGGTCAGTGACAACAGTAGCGAGAAGACGCGTGACAGTAGGACTGGCGGCACGAGCAAGGTCTGACGGCGGGTCAGCAACGTCAGGAAGAGAGGACGCAGGAGGAGACGGCAGAGGGACACGCTGTGGAGCAGTGGAAGGACGCAGAACCATATAGTGAGTGCCAGGGACAGGAGGAGGACGCTCACGCGGAACACGACGACCAGTGCGGACAGCGCGGACAGGCGACTCTAGACGAGACACAGGCGACGCAGGACGAGACTCAGGCTCACGACGCTCCGTAAGACCTCTAGTCGGCCCAGAGTAAGGAGAAGGACTAGGCAGTGGAGAGGCTGGCTGTGGCTGTGACTGCGACTGGACAGGCGGTGGACTCAGCAGGGGAGGAGTAGGACCAGTAGAAGGCGGGAGGCCAAGAACCTGCTGAAGAAGCGGAACGTAGTACGGCCGCGGCCGCTCAGCGCCTCCTGAACCGGCAGAGACAGCACCAACACCCTCAGCTCCAGGGTCTCCAGCTACAACTCCCGCAGCACCACCAGCAGCTCCAGCACCTCCAGCTCCAACACCCTCAGCAGCACCAGTACGAGCACCTCCAGAGCCAGCGGCTCCAGCAGCTCCAGCACCAGCAGCACCTCCAGCAGCTCCAGCACCTCCAGCTCCAACTCCCTCAGCAGCACCAGTACGAGCACCTCCAGAACCAGCGGCTCCAGCAGCTCCAGCACCAGCAGCACCTCCAGCAGTACCAGCACCAGCAGCACCTCTAGCAGCTCCAGCACTTCCAGCTCCAACTCCCTCAGCAGCACCAGTACGAGCACCTCCAGAACCAGTGGCTCCAGCAGCTCCAGCACCAGCAGCACCTCCAGCAGCACCAGCACCAGCAGCACCTCCAGTAGCTCCAGTACCTCCAGCAGCACCAGCACCAGCAGTACCTCCAGCAGCAGGCCCCCCAGCTCCAGCAGCACGGCTACAGCACCGAGCGTACCACTCACGAAGCTGCCGTGGAGAGAGGGGCTCCCGCTGCGACGGGACACTCGGAGGACCTCCAGTCTCAGCACCCCCAGACTCAGCAACCCCAGGCTCAGCACCCCCAGGCTCAGCACCCCCAGGCTCAGCACCCCAAGACCCAGCACCCCCAGACCCGGCACCCCCAGGCTCAGCACCCCCAGCAGCACCTGAGTCAACAGCTACCTCAACAGGCTCGACTGCGTCTACCTGAGACACACCTGAGGGGGCAGGACCCTGAGGGGGGAGGGGGTCTACCGGAGGAGTACCTGGCGCGAGGAAGAGCGGCGGGGGGGGGAGGGGGGCAGTGCGGTAGGGGAAGAGACGGTAGTAGGGAACCGACTCGTCAAACGTGACGTCCTGAGAGGACAGAACACGGCGCGAGGTGGGGTGGTAGAACTGCCAACCAGGCGCGTCAGGGGGGAAGCCAAGGAAGGCGCAGGGAACGGCACGAGAGGACAGCTTGTCCGCAGACAAGTCGCGGACGAAAGCTCGAGATCCCCAGACACGGAACACAGACGCATCGCCAACCTTCCCCGTCCACCGCAGAGTGGGGGTGGTCTCCGGCATGGAGACCCGGGGCTGGAGGTTGATCTGATGCGCCGCGTACTGAACCGCGAACGGCCACAGAAAGTGGGGAGTAGTCGCATGGATCATGGACGTACGAGCGACATCCATGACCATGCCAATGCGGCGCTCAGCAATCCCATTTTGCTGTGGAGAGGTCGGAAGCGTGAACGTCTGGCGGATGCCCTCCGCCCGACAGAAGGCCCGCAGAAGGTCAGAGGAAAACTCACCACCTCTGTCTGAGTGCAGACGCACAACAGGAAAGTCCGAGCCGAAGCTCTTCCTGAGCTGGAGACGAGCAGCGCGGATCCAGTCGATCAACACCTCAGTGACCTCACCCTTGCGCAGCAAGGGGAAGACCGTGGTGTAACGCGAGTAGTCGTCAACGACCAGCAGGAAGTAACGCTCGTGACCCTGTCCACGGACGCGGGCTGGGCCCCACACGTCCATGTGAAGAGTCTGCAGTGGGGCCTCTGTCGGAGGAAACTCGGAGGAGTGAGGGGCGGCGCGCTGCCGGCCCTCGACGCAGGGAACGCAGGTAGGGGCAGGCCCCGGAGGAAGGGGAGGGAGGGACTCAGGAAGACCCGAGACCAGGACACGGGAGGCCATGCCTCGAAGACGAGGCAGGGAGGGGTGACCAAGGCGGTGGTGCCAAAGAAGAGTCTCGTGGGCCAGGAGGCGACACGAGCAGGGGGCAGACTCAGGGCCAGACCGGGACGCTGCAGCAAACACCTGACCCGACGCGGCTACCTGACGAGGAGGAGACTCAGTGGTAAGGGTGTACAGGCTGGACCTTGGCCTACGGGTGAACGTGGCCAGGTGACGACCCGTCCGAGCACACGAGCAGTGCGTCACACGCTGGTGGGCAGGGGTAAACTGGTGAACACCCCCATCCTGAAGATCAGCACCCGCCACCAAGTTCGTAGAGAACGATGGGAGGTAAAGACCAGACAGCGAGCCGGACGGAACAGCAGGACACGGAAGGACAGTGGAGGAACTGGCCACAACTGGTCCCCCAGAGGGGTCAGCCAGAGAGACTGCCACCGGCCGACTGAGCGGCGAGAGGGTGGTGCAGTCGCGAAAGAAGGAGCGGGAAGCACCCGAGTCAAGGGTGAAAGTTTGCAAGACCTGAGCCGACGTGGTACCTGAGAGAGCAGTCTCACCAGCACCTGGAGCAGCAGACTCACTAGCACCTAGAGCAGCAACCTCAATGCCCGGGTCGGGCGGAACACACAGGTAACAGTCACCCTCATCACTAATAGACACAGCATACATAGCAGCAAGGATAGCATCATAGTCAAGATCAAAGATAGCAACCCCCGAGGAGCCAGGGAACTGAGTGCGCCAGGCGTCAGTCAGGCGGCCGAAGCAGCGTGGTGTGGTGTGCGGGCCTCCGCACAGCTCTCCACGGCGGTCGCCGGTGCGAAGAACGTAGGTGCAGGGACCAGCACCCCCAGACCTCCCACGCCCAGCGTACCACTCACGAAGCTGCTGAGGCGACGGGGTCTCACCGGAGCGCTGCTGCTGCTGGCGCTGGCCACCGCCAGGGCCTCCCCGCTGCCCACCACCACCCCCGACACTCCCACCTCCTCCGCCGCCGCCGCTACCTCCACCCCCACTCCCGCTGCCTCCGCCGCCTCCACCTCCACCGCCGCCGCCTAAGCCCCCTGTCCCGCCACCACTCCCACCTCCACCTCCACCCCCTCCTCCTCCTCCACCGCCACTACCGCCGCCCCCGCCGCCCCCTCCACCCCCCTTGCCCCACTTGCCCTTGCTGTTGCGGCGCCTGCCACTAGGAGCAGACGCAGTGCCGACCGACTCGGTGCCAACGAGGTCGACAGTAGCAGCAGAGGCAACAGAGGGCAAAAGAGGGACGGGGGAGCACCCCTCAAAGAAAGGGGCACGGGGGTCACCACGAGAGGCTCCTACAGCGACTATACTCTTCTTAGCTGCAAGGAGGCGCTCCTCGATGAGGTCAACGGTAAGTGTGGTGGGGCAAAGAGAGAGGAAGTGGTCCCTGACCGAGCAAAGGGAGTCAGGGAGCCGGGTAACGAGGTAGTAGAGAGTGATGTACATAGGGGGAGGGTTCTTGGCGCAGAACTCGGTAGGAAGCGCAGCGCGGTAGCGGGTGTCACTAGTGCGAAGGTGCGTAATGAGGTCAGCGACTGTGGCAAAAGCGGCTAGGTCAGGGAACAGGTACGGCAGCATGAGGCGGCTAAGGGCAGCAGTGGCAGGGGAGGAGTAGCGCGCAACAACAGCAGTGTACAGAGTGCAAGCAGTCTTGTACTGGCTAAAGTGTGCGCGCTCAGCAGAAGGCAGGTGACTACGGACAGCAAGACGGGCAGCAGCATCGCGCGTGATCCACTGTGAGCGAACAGTACTGGCGGTATCAGCAGCAGGTGCAGCAGGGGCGCCAGAGGTGAGATCAAACAGTGAGATACCGTCCTTGCTATCACACTGCAGGAAAAGCTGCAGATCATCGATCCAGACCTCAAAGTCGACAGCTCGCCCCTCAGCATCGAAGGTAAGCACATTGGGACTAGCCATGACAGCAGCAGCACTAGCCTAGCAGCAGTAGCAGCAGCGCGACTCGGCTAAAGGGCGCGGCTCGGCAGGGCGGCGCGGCTCGGCAGGGCGGCGCGGCTCGGCGGTGCGCTTACCAGGGGCGAGTGGGTAGGGTGGCCGCGACTGGGCGGCAGGGCAGGGCCGCGGCTCGGCTGCAGGGCAGGGCCGGGGCAGTAGCGACGGCGACGGCGGCGGCGGCTCGCAACACCGGCGGAGGTAGGCTCGGCGGCTGCTGCAGGTGGAGGCCGCAACCGGTGAGAGGGGCAGGGCGGGGCCGCAGCAGCGGGTCGACGCGGGGAGTCGGCGACGGCAGCTGCTGCAGCGGCGACGAAGAGCCGCAAAGGGCCGCGAAGGGGGGGGCCGCGAAGGCCGTGAAGGGGCCGCGAAGAGCCGTGAGGGGGGCCGCGAAGGGCCACAAAGAGGCCGCGAAGGGCGGCGAGGGGGCCGCGAAGGACCGCGAAGGGGCCGCGAAGGGCCGCGAGAGAGGCCGCGAAGGGCCGCGAAGGGGCCGCGAAGGGCCGCGAAGGGGCCGCGAAGGGCCGTTAGAGAGGCCGCGAAGGGCGCAAAGAGGCCGCGAAGGGCGCGACGGGGCGCTTAAGGGCAGGCGCGAAGCGCGCTTCGGGCAGGTAAGAGAGAAAACAGTCGTAGTGGTGGGCCCTTAGGAAAAAAAACGGTCCCACTAGGGAACCCGCTCTATACCATGTGAGAATAATACGAGGAAAATGAATGCATTGAGCAGAATGAGGAGTACAAGTAGGAAAACCTAAAAGTGTTGTACCCTATATTGATTACCCCACTACAGCCTACACAGACTATGTCATATAAGTTTGACATCCATGGCACGAGTGTGGGGGTGCATGGCGCAGTACAAAGTGCCCGACCAGCAACGGAGGAAGCTGGATCTGAAAGCACAATGGGGCATTTTCCTTGGGGCATCGAAGAGGAGAAATGCTTGGGTGTTGTGGAGTGTGGCGGATCAGCGGGTGGTGGAAAGCCGGGACGTGGTTTTCCACGAGGGGCTGAGCTACAAGGGGTCGAAGGATCCCTACATTGCTTCCATCTTTGAGGGGGCATGGGAGGACCCTGGAGAGGAGGTAGAGGAGCCGCAAGAGGAACAGGGCAGCCGCACCTCGCCATGAGGAGTCCCCAACTGCTGGTTCCACCCCTGACCCTAACGCATCAGCCCATGACCCGCAGCAGCCACAAGGGCAGCAGCAGCAACAAGAGCAACCGCAGCAGCCAACACAAGAGCATACACCGCCCGTTCCTGTGGGTAGATGACAGCAACTACTGCAGCAGCAGCTGTCCAAGTGACCAAGGTCCCTCATGAAGAGGGTGACTTGGAAGGAGAAGCTGCAAAGTTTGGAGCAGGGAGAGGCATCACCTCCGCGCCGCATCACACACATCTCCCCGCCACCTGACAGGTTCACACCAAATGCACAATGTGCTTGCATGCATGATCATGAGGTGCATGATTGGGAGGAGTGCATGCTTGTGGATGCTGATGGGGTGAGGTTGGGCTTGATTTCTGCCTTATGGCTCGTCTCCCTTCCATTTGAGCAGCGTGATGTGCGCATGTCCTTGCTGGGGATGCAGCCCCATGTTGCAATGGTGCCTAAGCAGGATGGGGAAGGGATGGTGCTTTTCTGCCTTGACGACATCATGTTGTGGATGGCGACCCTCTCTAGGTTAGGGGGAGTGGAGTGAAGGATTTTGCCCAGTGGTGTTCAGGACGCGGTAAACGTGCGAATATTGCAGGATCGTGATTGTATATCGAGTTGCAGAATCGATCGTGCGGATCGATTGGCGAAACGATGCGCCGACGTCCTTGTAATGATCGCCCCTGAGTTTTGGGTTGGATGTTCCAGAAGCGAGATTTTGGACTTGCGCGCGACATCGGCACAAAAAAACCCCCTTCGCCCAACAACACCTGCGACATTCGCAGCCCACAGGACAACCAACCTGGCGAAGTGATGTTTACCTAGTTGAACCGCGCATGTGTACTTGCAAATGTGTTTGAAGTGTTCGAGCCGCGTTTGTGTACTAGCAAAACTGTTCGCAGAGCACGAAACGAGCATGGACACTTGCAAAATTGTTCCCCACTTCACACGCTTTGTATATCTACGGACCCAATAACACATTTGTTCATCATTCTCCCGTCAACGCCACTCTTGTCCCTTTGTTCAACCAATTGATCCACGGATGGCTTCCAACACTGGTGACGACGGTAATGGCGCTAACGACACTCAGGAGACTGGCCCTGCGCCAAATGCTGGCCCGTATGTTGACACCCAGCAGTCAACTACGGAGCGCCAGGCAACTCCTGCCACGGCAACAACCGCAATAGAGGGCATGCAACTGGCTCCTCCTGGGATGGCAACAACCGCGTTAGAGGTTCAACGACAGACTCCTCCTGCGCCCCGCCGTGGCAACCGTGGAACTGCTCGAACAACAAGAGGCAATGCTCGTCAGCGCGCCACCGTCATTGACCTTGACACCTATATTGCGGCTCTCACGGCTCCAGACGATGACTTATGCGAGTTGAATGACGGTCCTGTCCAGCCGCCGGAAGTCGCGGCACCTCCTATCATGTACACTCTCATAATTACGACGTCCCCTCCGCGTGACACCGCGCCCCCAACTTCGCCTCCTGCTACCTCGACTTGAGCGCCCTCTACGGGCCGTACTCAGAATACCGGGACATGCTCCATCCTGTTCACCAATGGTCAGTGGTAGCCTGAGGAAGAAATGTTAATAGCGGAGGTGAGGCACGAACTTGACGAGATAATCCACAACATGCGGGGAATCCAGGGTCAGAACTACAATGTTTTGATAATGGACGAGATTTTGAGGCATAACCCACGAGATTTTGAGGCACAACCCAGACTTCAGGTTTGGTTTAGTGGCCGTGAAAAGCAAGCTACAGCAAATGATTGAGCGTTATTGTCACATCCGCGATCTCATGCGCCCGTCGGGCGTCGCGCGTGTTCCCGATCTGCCCAGGTGGTGGAACCTGATAGACGCCGTCATGCACGCTCGTCCGTTGACGGGGCAGTCTTTCACGAGCGCAAGCACCACCACGGTTCCGGAGAACCCATGGGGCGAGGGGCCGAGCGGAATAGCTGGTGGACAAGGTGAGCTTCCAATGGTTTATTCTTTAGCTGTTTGCAACGCGTGGCCACCAAGGATGGGAGCCTCTACTTCCTCCTCCTCAAGGACCGCAAGACCCGCCATGTGTGGGATCGGCCGATCGCGAAGAAGAGCGATGTGCTGGTCGTCTTCGGGAAGTGGCTGAAGGTGGTGGAGCGGCAGACCTCGAAGTCGGCGAAAAGGCTGCGCTCTGACCAGGGAGGGGAGTTCCTCGGCCGGGCCTTCACCGACCTCGTCGAGGACAAGGGTATTCTCCACAACCTCACGTGCCCCAACACTCCGCAGCAGAACGGCATGGCGGAGCAGGAGATGCGCACGGTCGTCGAGGCAGTGCGGACGATGCTGCTTCACATGGGAGTGAAGCATCACTGGTGGCACCTCGCGCTTCGCCAAGCTGTCAGGGTGCGCAACTGCCTCGAACGGGTTTCCCTTCCTCCGAGGATGATGCCGCACGAGTTGCTGTTCGAAAAGAAGCCGGACCTCACGCTGGCGCGCGTGTGGGGCTGCATGGTGCAGTTCATGGTCCCGGAGCAGCAGCGCGATGGAAAGTTGTCGCCGAAGGCACGCTGGGGAATTCACCTCGGTGTTTCGCCAGAGAGCAAGGACTGGGAGGTGATCGACCTCACCGACAACCGCGTTGTCACAACCGTGGAAGCAATCTCCTACGAGACAATGTCGCTGGAGGTGCGGAAGGCGGAGCACGGGCCGGTGTCGGCGCGGACGCAGGTTTTCCCGCCGACGGGTCCATCGCCGGCGGCGATTCAGTTTCTCGCAGCCAAGGACAACGGTCCGTTAGACGATCCTGCTCCCTCCATTCCGCCCCCGTTGAAAGCTCTGCCACCTCTCGAACTGGCCTTTTGGTCGTTTGTCTCGAACGTTGACTAGTCGTACCACCCTGAGTTGCATCTCTTGATTGATTGCTTTTCTTGACTGGCCTTGTGACCTAGTATGTCTGTCTTGCTCATTTTGACGCGCTGCTGTCACCTGCGGGTGCAACGCTGGACAGCCTTGCTGCAGCGTTGGCACGCCGTCGACTTGGTGCGTTGGCAAGCCGCCCCTTGTAGCGCTGGAGCGGTGCGGTCTTTGCTGCGCTGGAAGGCGGTCGACCATGCTGCGCTGGAACGCGGTCGACCGTGCTGCGCTGGCAGTCGACCAGCTTGCGTGCTAGCTTCCTGATGTAATCAACTTTGCCAATGTTGTTGCTATCATTGTTGTGAACTTTTGCAAGTGAAACTCTTGCCCATTCTCCCCGTGAATGAGCAAGCAGAGAGAGCACAAGCAAACGACTAAGGAACGCTACGATCACTTCTACCCCGTGCCTTCCCCGTAGTCTAGATCACGTTGTAGTAGTTATCTCCGCACTCTTAGTACAAACCATAAGGGTAAGTAACGCACTTACTCTTGGTACCAACCATAAGGGTAAGTAACGCACTTTCTCGTAGTGCCAACCATAAAGGTAAGTAACAAACTTACTCTTAGTACCAACCATAAGTGTAAGTAATGCACTTACTCTTGGTACCAACTATAACGGTAAGTAACGCACTTTCTCGTAGTACCAATCATAAGGGTAAGTAACGAACTTACTCTTGGTACCAACCATAAGGGTAAGTAGCGCACATTCTCGTAGTACCAATTATATGGGTAGTAACGCACTTACTCTCAGTACCAACCATAAGAGTAAGTAACGCACTTTCTCTTAGTACCAACCATAAGGGTAGATAACGAACTTACTCTTAGTACCAACAGTAAGTGTAAGTAATGGACATACTCTTGGTACCAACCATAAGGGTAAGTAACGCACTTTATCTTTCTACCAACAATAAGGGGAAGTAATGCACTTACTCCTAGTATCAACCATAAGGGTAAGTAATGCACTTTCTCTTGGTACCAACCATAAGAGTAAGTAACGCATTTACTCTTGGTACCAACCATAAGGGTAAATAACGCACCTACTTTTGGTACCAACCATAAGGATAACTAGCGCACTTTCTCGTAGTACCAACCATAAGGGTAAGTAACGCACTTACTCTTAGTACCAACCATAACTGTAAGTAATGCACTTATTCTTGGAACCAACCATAAGTGTAAGTAACGCACTTACTCTTAGTACCAACCAAAAGGGTAAGTAACATACTTACCCTTAGTATCAACCATAAGAGTGAGCAACGCACATTCTCTTAGCACCAACCATACGGGTAAGTAACGCACTTAGTCTTAATACCAACCATAACGGTAAGTAACGCACTCATTCTTAGTATCAACCATAAGGGTAAGTAACGCACTTTCTCTTGGTACCAACCATAAGGGTAAGAAACACACGTAATCTTGGTACCAACCAAAAGGGTAAGTAGCTCACTTAGGGTGCAACGCTGGACAGCCTTGCTGCAGCGTTGGCACGCCGTCGACTTGGTGCGTTGGCAAGCCGCCCCTTGTAGCGCTGGAGCGGTGCGGTCTTTGCTGCGCTGGAAGGCGGTCGACCATGCTGCGCTGGAACGCGGTCGACCGTGCTGCGCTGGCAGTCGACCAGCTTGCGTGCTAGCTTCCTGATGTAATCAACTTTGCCAATGTTGTTGCTATCATTGTCGTGCACCCACGCAGAACCACGTCGCCTTGGTAACTTGGTCGAACGGGCAACGATGTCGACCATGTGCCGGTCGACCACCCAGGTCGACGACGACCACTAGCCGACCTCCGCAGTCGGCTACTGCAGGTCGACCGCCACTGGTCGACCACACCCCTGGTCGACCAGCTCCAGGTCGACCAGCCCAGCTTTTAGCCGACCACACCATGTCGGCTTCACCAGGTCGGCGTCACCTCCCACACACCCGTCCACGAAGTCGGGTCCGCCCAGGCGAGGACGGGGCCAACACACAACTCCCGTTGACAAAGAGTAAGTGTGTTATTTACCCTTATGGTTTATACTAAGAGTAAGTATGTTACTTACCCTTATGGTTGGTACTAAGAGTGAGCGCGTTACTTACCCTTATAGTTGGTAATAAGAGAAAGTGCGTTACTTACACTTATGGTTGGTACTAAGAGTAAGTTCGTTACTTCCCTTTATGGTTGGTACTGAGAGAATGTGCCTTACTTACCCTTATGGTTGGTACTACAAGAAAGTGCGCTACTTACCCTTATGGTTGGTACCTAGGATAAGTGCGTTATTTACCCTTACAGTTTGTACCAAGAGTAAGTGTGTTAAATACCCTTATGGTTGGTACCAAGAGAAAGTGCATTGCTTACCCTTATGGTTGATACTAAGAGTATGTATGTTACTTACCCTTATGGTTGGTACTAAGAGTGAGCGCGTTACTTACCGTTATAGTTGGTACAAAGAGAAAGTCGACGCCCTCCTAGGTCGACATCCCAAGTCGACCTCCCGAAGTCGGCTCCCTCCCAGGTCGACGTCTCCCCTCGTCGACCACCGGGCCGCCAGCGTCCCCAAGTCGGCGGCATCGCAGTGGCCCAGTGCAGGTCGACCAACCCGTCGACCAGCTCGCCCAAGTCGCCCACTTCTGCAGGTCGGCTGCACCTCCCACACACCCGACCACGAAGTCGGCTCCGCCCAAGCGAGGACGGGGCCAACACACAACTCCCTCTGACACTCCCCTGCCGCGTTCACGCTTGGGCCTTCAGCCCATACGGCAGCACTACTCGGAGAATAGCTCGTCGCCGTGCACACAACACACAGCACGCCGTCACCGCACCAGCCATGCAAGAGGGCATGGCACCTACTGCTTCACGTCGTCGTCACCGTCGCCGACGTCGGCCAGGCGCACTTGGCTGATTGCGATGGAGCACCGGTTGAAGGCCGGAAAGTGCAGCGCCTTCGTCAGGAAATTGGCCGGCTGCTCGGTAGTCGGGATGTACTTCAGCATGATCTTCCCGCGCTTCACCATGTGCTGCAGCCATGCATATCGCCGCTCCATGTGCTTGAGGTTGCCCTGCAGCCCGTATATGCCCTTTTTCTTTCCTATCCTCGCTGGGAGCAATGGCAGTATCGCCGACGAGGTGTCCGTCGGCAGGTTGCCCAGCGTCCGCCCCGACGCCGGCCCGTGCTCCGACTTCCAAACCTCCAGCGACATCGTCTCGTAGAACACCACGTCGGACGTGGTGACCACCCTGTTGTCGGTGAGGTCGAGGAGCTCCCAGCCCTTGCTCTCCTCGGACACACCGAGGTGAAGGCCCCACCTGGCCTTTGGCACCAGCTTCCCGCCACGCTGCTGCTCGGAGACCAGGAACTGCGCCATGCAGCCCCACACCCGTGCCAGCGTCAAATCGGGCATCTTCCCGGTCAGCAGCTGGTACGGCGCCGTCCCCGGCGGCAGCGTCGACCTCTCCAAGCAGTTGCGCACCCAAACGGCCTGCCGCAGGGCGAGATGCCACCAGGTGCTGCACGCCCATGTGCAGCAGCATCGTCCTCACCGACTTGACCACCATCCTCATCTCCCGCTCCGCCATGCCGTTCTGCTGCGGGGTGTACGCGCAGGTGAGCTCGTGGACAATGCCCTTGCTGTCCACGAAGTCAGTGAATTGTCTCCCGAGGAACTCCCCTCCTCGGTCAGAGCGCAGCATGAGCACCGACTCTTTCGTCTGCCGCTCAGCCACCAGCAGCCACTTCTCGAGCTCCCGCAGAACGTCGGACTTCTTGGCAACCGGCCTCACCCAGACGAAGCGGGTCTTGCGGTCCTTCAGCAGCAAGAAGTAAAGGCTGCCATCCTTGGCAGCCACCCGGAACGGCCCGCACAGGTCGAGGTGCACGACGGCCAGAGCCTCATTGGCGTCCGAGCCCTTGTCGGGGAAGGTGTGTCGCGCCAGCTTCCCGCCGACGCACGAGACACACGGAGAGTCGGTGCCGGCCGACGGCTTGACGTCCAGACCGGTGGCGACCTCGTGCTTCGCCGAGCTCGTGATGGTGTCAATGGCGACGTGAGCAAGCCTCACGTGCCACCTGGCCGGCGTCGACTTCGTCGCCGTGGCGATGGTCCGCAGGGCCACTGTCTCCGTCGTGGCCGTCTTCGACATCGGTGTGTGTGCAGGGTCGCAGGTCGGTGCAGAGGACTCGGCCGGTGTACTTCGCCCGACCAAGCACGTCTCCCGTCGCCGTTACGAGCAGCATCTCGTCCTGCAGCTTCACACCGCTCTCCTGCAGCTGTCCGGCTGACAGCAGGTTCGCCTGCACGCCCGGGACGTAGACGACGTCGGGGATGAGCACCTGATTTCCAGCCTCTCCTTGCAGGGCGACGGTCCCGCGGCCCTGGACGGTCTGCAGCGCCCCATTGAAGCCACGCACGTGCTTGACGTCGCCGCTCGGCCCCAAGTCGACGAAGACCTCCTTCGTCCCCATCAAGTGGTGCGAGCAGCCGCTGTCGAGCAGGACCACCGCCGGTTTCGCCTGCACAGCTGCCGCCACCGCCTGGAAGTCCTCACCGGCCTCTGGCGCCAGCGAGACGGTCGGCTACACGACGCCGACCAGCGAGCACGCCGCCTTTCCGTCGCTTCGCCCCTTGCTGCCATAGGAGGAGTCGGCGTCCTTCGCCGACGTCGACTTGGTCGACTGCTTCTCCCTGCGCGGCTTGCTCTCCCGACGTGGGCGACGACCGGTCGACCTCCCTCGGCCAACCTTGGTGTCGTCGTCGTCGGAGACGTCGCGGTCGGGGCACTCGAAGGAGAGGTGGTCGGGGTTGCCGCACAGCCAGCACTCCCGAAGTCGACTTCCTCCTGCACGACCGCTGTCCTTGGCCGACTTCCCCTTGTCGGCGTCCTTGGCCGGTTTCCCACCTCCGCTACCACTGCCTCCAGGCTTGCCGCGCTGCCCCGGTCGACTTCCTTGCTTCGTCGGGGCGACGTAGTTCGCCTGCGACAGGAGCTCCGTGGACCTCTCGGCCTCCTGCATCGCCTCGTCTCTGAGGATGTATGAGGCCAGCGAGTCCCCGTTGAGCGACTCCCGCGTGCCTGGCACCACCAGCATTCGGCGCATGAGGTTGTAGCCGCTCGGAAGCCCCTTGACGACGTGCGTGATGTATGACGCCGTCGAGTAGGTGACGCCGGCCATACGCATGTTGGCAAGGAGCCGCCGAGCTTGGTTGCAGTAGTCGGTCGCCGTCTCCTGGTCCCCCATCCTCAGGTGCGTCATCTGCTCCTCCAGCTGGCCGATGTACAGGTCGTCGGTGATGAACTGCCACGCCTGGTGGCCGGCGTCCAGGAAGCTCCGGCTCGACTTCAGGGCGATCTGCACCACCGGCGAGCAGCACCGCGAGATGACCATGAAGGTCAGCAGGTGCACGGCGCGGAACTCTGCACGCATGTCGGACTCCGGCGGCGTCTCCACACTGCCGTCGGCGAAGCACATCAGGCCGGCCATCTCCAGCTGGGGCTCGATGGCTTCCTTCCAGGTGAGAAGGTCATGTCGACCTACCAGCGGCACGGGGACGACGATCTTGTCCGGTGTGAACTTGAAGTAGCCGTACGTCGGCGCTATCCCGCCCGCCGTCACGTGGGTCGCCGACGCCGGCGTCAGACTGCTTCGACGTCCTCCTACTGCGGAGATAACAAAAACAACGAAAGCTTCTACGGGGAAGACACGGGGTGTTAGGGGTGATCTCTGCGTTCCTTGCTGTTTCCTCGTGTTCACACTACTTGCGCATTCACGGGGAGATTTGGCAAGAGTTTCACTAGCAAAGGTTGACAACAATGATTAGAACAACATTGGCAACACTGACTACATCAGAGCTAGCAAGCAAGTCGGTCGACCTCCAGCGTAGCACGGTCGACCGCGGTCTAGCGTTGCAAAGCTCGCACCGCTCCAGCGCTGCAAAGAAGCGGCTTGCCAACGTTGCATGTCCACGGTGTGCCAACGGTGCAGCAAGTCGGCTGCACAGCGTTGCACCCGCATGACAACGGTGCACCTGCTTCGCAGGTGCGCGCAGCTGGTTGGTGCTCCACACCTCGTCACGAGCACAGCGCAGACGTCCGGCCGAGAACACGCCAACGACTGCGCCCATCAGCCACGTCGACCTCGGGATATCACTTCCAAGGTCGGCCTCGCAGACACCACCCCGGCGACCATCGCACACGTCGCCCGGGTAACTCGATCGACAGGGCAACCGCGCCTGGTCGTCCAGCCCAGTCGGTCGCCTGTTACACCAGACCGATGTCCCCAGAGTCGGCGTACTGGCGTCCAGGTCGGCGTCCTTACGCCCAGGTCGGCGTCCAGGCGTCCAGGACGCCGTCCAGGCGCTCGGGTCGGCGTCCAGACGCCCAGGTCGGCGTCCAGGCGCCCAGGACGCCGTCCAGATGCCCAGGTCGGCGACCAGGCGCCCAGGACGCCGTCCAGACGCCCAAGTCGGTGACCAGGCGCCCAGGACGCCGTCCAGACGCCCAGGTCGGCGTCCAGCCTCCCAGGACGCCGTCCAGACGCCCATGACAGCGTCCTCCTGATCGGCGCCCTCCGACTTGGCGCCCTCACTGCAACTGATCGGCTGCGCTCCCCGCACACCCGACTGCGAAGTCGGCTCTGCCCAAGCGAGGACGGGGCCAACCACAACTCCCGTTGACACCTACGTCGCCTTGCGAGGTGCCTGCAGCCGCCGACGACTGCAGCCCTTGTGCCTGAATGCCGCCGACTTCATCGGCGTGAATCACTCCTCTTTGCCTCGACGTGCCTCCCGCACTGCTGCCGACTTGGTCACCGGCGTTGACACCCTGGTTGACGCCACCTTCGTTGTTCACCGGTCGAGGAGAAACAGGTCGGGAAGGGTGTTCCGTCGCCCACTTTGCGCGGATGCCCAGATCGACGACCTCCAAGGGGAGGCTCGGCCCAAACTCGCCAGCCTCGTGGCGTCTCCTCACATCCTCCAACCGTGTCTCCAAAGTATCTATTACGCCCGCGTCAACTACGGGGCCTACCATGATGACTAACACAGCTGCCGGCCTACGAAAAAAATAGGTAATGCGCACCTAAGTCGACTAAATCGAAAGTATCGTTGCGGTGCCTTCCACGCTCACCGCATCATGCGGAGATAACTACTACAACGGGAGCTAGACTATGGGGAAGGCACGGGGTAGGAGTGATCGTAGCGTTCCTTAGTCGTTTGCTTGTGCTCTCTCTGCTTGCTCATTCATGGGGAGTATTGGCAAGATTTTCACTAGCAAAAGTTCACAACAATGATAGCAACAACATTGGCAACGTTGACTACATCAGGAATCAAGTCTGCCTAGCACGCAAACTGGTCGACTGCCAGCGCAGCACGGTCGACCGCGTTCCAGCGCAGCATGGTCGACCGCCTTCCAGCGCAGCAAAGACTGCACCGCTCCAGCGCTGCAAGGGGCGGCTTGCCAACGCACCAAGTCGACGGCGTGCCAACGCTGCAGCAAGGCTGTCCAGCGTTGCACCCGCAGGTGACAGCAGCGCACCTACTTCGCAGGTGCTCGTTGTCGGTTGGTCGACGTACACTGTCTCGTGCACAGCGCAGGTGCTGGGTCGACAACGTTCCACTGACTGCGCCTGATCAGCTACGTCGACCTCGGGATACCACTCCGAGGTCGGCTTTGCCAGAACCACCTGGGTGACTGTCGTGCACCCTCGCAGAACCACGTCGCCCTGGTAACTTAGTCGACCGGGTAATCAGGTCAACCATGTGCCCGTCGACCACCCAGGTCGACGACCACCACTAGCCGACCTCCCCAGTCGGCTACTGCAGGTCGACCGCCACTGGTCGACCACACCCCTGGTCGACCAGCCCAGCTTGGTCGACCAGCCCAGCTTTTAGCCAACCACACCATGTTGGCTTCACCAGGTCGGCGTCACCTCCCACACACCCGACCACGAAGTCGGGTCCGCCCAAGCGAGGACGGGGCCAACACACAACTCCCGTTGACAAAGAGTAAGTGCGCTACTTACCTTTATGGTTGGTACCAAGAGTAAGTGTGTTATTTACCCTTATGGTTTATACTAAGAGTAAGTATGTTACTCACCCTTATGGTTGGTACTAAGAGTGAGCGCGTTACTTACCCTTATAGTTGGTACTAAGAGAAAGTGCGTTACTTACACTTATGGTTGGTACTAAGAGTAAGTTCGTTACTTCCCTTTATGGTTGGTACTGAGAGAATGTGCGTTACTTACCCTTACTACGAGAAAGTGCGCTACTTACCCTTATGGTTGGTACCTAGGATTGTGTGTTATTTACCCTTACAGTTGGTACCAAGAGTAAGGGCGTTAATTACCCTTATGGTTGGTACCAAGAGAAAGTGCATTGCTTACCCTTATGGTTGGTACTAAGAGTGAGTGCGTTACCCTTATAGTTGATACAAAGAGAAAGTGCGTTACTTACACTTATGGTTGGTACTAAGAGTAAGTTCGTTACTTACCTTTACTGTTGGTACTAAGAGTAAGTTCGTTACTTACTTTTATGGTTGGTACTGTGAGAATGTGCGTTACTTACCCTTATGGTTGGTACTACGAGAAAGTGCGCTACTTACCCTTATGGTTGGTACCAAGAGTAAGTGCGTTAGTTACCCTTATGGTTGGTACCAAGAGAATGTGCATTACTTACCCTTATGGTTGATACTAAGAGTAAGTATGTTACTTACGCTTATGGTTGGTACCAAGAGTGAGCGCGTTACTTACCCTTATTGTTGGTACTAAGAGAAAGTGTGTTACTTACCCTTATGGTTGGTACCAAGAGAAAGCGCATTACTTACCCTTATGGTTGATACTAAGAGTAAGTATGTTACTTACGCTTATGGTTGGTACCAAGAGTGAGCGCGTTACTTACCGTTATTGTTGGTACTAAGAGAAAGTACGTTACTTACCCTTATGGTTGGTACCAAGAGAAAGCGCATTACTTACCCTTATGGTTGATACTAAGAGTGAGCGCGTTACTTTCCCTTATTGTTGTTACTAAGATAATGTGCGTTACTTACCCTTATGGTTCGTACTAAGAATAAGTGCGTTACTTACCTTTATGGTTAGTACTGCGAGTACGTTCGTTACTTATCTTTATGGTTCGCACTAAGAGTAAGTTCGTTACTTACCCTTATGGTTGGTACTACGAGAAAGTGCGTTACTTACCCTTATGGTTGGTACCAAGAGTAAGTGCGTTACTTACCCTTATGGTTGGTACCAAGAGTAAGTGTGTTACTTACCCTTATGGTTGGTACCAAGGGAAAGTGCGTTGCTTACCGGTATATTTGATACTGAGAGTAAGTATGTTACTTACCCTTCTGGTTGGTACTAAGAGTGAGCGCGTTACTTACCGTTATGGTTGGTACTAAGACTAAGTGCGTTACTTACCCTTATGGTTGGTACTAAGAGTAAGTGCGTTACTTACCCATATGGTTGGTACTACGAGAAAGTGCGCTACTTATCCTTATGGTTGGTACCAAAAGTATGTTGGGTGCAAATTCACTTTGCACGACATCCTGCCGTCTGTTTGTACGAGTATGCGTGTGCGAATGCATTTGCGTGTGAGTGGTGTGTTCGTCTGTTTGCTTGGTTTCGCAATTTTCGCTTGATGCATTTGCAGGTACTCGCGCAATGTGCGCTTCGGCATAACATTGTACGCGCTATGAACAGTGCAAACAGAAAGGACGAGCTTGCAAAGGAACCCAAGCTGGAAGCTTTGCAGTTTGATTCATTTGAATGCGCAGATTCAGTTTTATCAAACTCAGAACTGTACTGTTTTGTTTGGTTATCTATAGTGTGTTAGGGCAGGCACTATAGGGGTAAAATTAGGTGAAGGTTGGATGTTGTTTGTCTGTATCTGCATGCTACAGGGCCAGGGGAAACTGGCAAAACCAGAATTTGGCTGGTTGGGCAAGGACAAAACAGGTTCTGTTTTTAGGACCTGAACCTGGTTGTTGTTTTCCCAGGTTGGAAAAACAGAACCAGAGGTTGTTTACCAACCTACCACCTGCTGTTTTGTCCAGCCAGGTTTGTTCTGTTGCTTGGAATTATTTGGGATCATCCCTGGTTGTTCTCAGGTTGATTCCCAAGGTCCTTCTCTGTTCTCAGCTAGAACTATAAATTCCTTCTCTGTTTGTACCTGGTTATACTAAAATTGATTCAAGCAAATTCCTTCCTTGCTGGAATTTCGTTTCTACGCGGTTCGACGGCGGAATGCTACCGAGTCAACGCTAGTATGCTAGCACTAAGACGCTAGGCATACGCTGCCCGAGCCATAACTCTGCAATGGCATAACTTTTCGCGAGGCATTTTCGCTTATTTTAAATCTCTTAGAGCGAGCTTCGATATAGAGAATTCTCCGCTTAATCCGATCGACCGTCTGAACGGTATGCTGCGCGACGTTCAAGGTACTCTTGCTTTTTTATTGCGTTCTTCTTATTCCTCTCTCTACAAACTCGGACCCGAGGATAGGGGCTGGTCTTGTACCAGGCACCCAAGGACCCTTGGAGGTGACCCCGAGGAGAGGTTTAAGTTTGAATTTCATCTTTTTAGCTTGAGTTTATTAGGCCCTTACAACAACAAAGTAGGTGCGTTATTTACCCTTATGGTTGGTACCAAGAGTAAATGTTACTTACCCATATGGTTGGTACCAAGAGAAAGTGCATTACTTACCCTTATGGTTGATACTAAGAGTATGTGCGTTACTTACCCTTATTGTTGGTAGAAAAAGAAAGTGCGTTACTTACCCTTATTGTTTGTACTAAAAGAAAGTACGTTACTTACCCTTATGGTAGGTACCGATAGTATGTCCATTACTTACACTTATTGTTGGTACTAAGAGTAAGTTCGTTACTTACCCTTATGGTTGGTACTAAGAGAAAAGTGCATTACGTACCCTTATGGTTGGTACTAAGAGTATGTGCGTTACTACACTTATGGCTTACACTTACTAAGAGTAAGTTCGTTACTTACCTTAATGGTTGGTACTAAGAGTAAGTGCGTTACTTATCCTTATTGTTGGTACTACAAGAAAGTGCGTTATTTACCCTTATGGTTGGTACCAAGAGTAAATGCGTTAGTTACCCTTATGGTTGGTACCAAGAGAAAGTGCATTGCTTACCATTATGGTTGATACTAAGAATAAGTATGTTACATACCCTTATGGTTTGTACTAAAAATGAGCGCAATGCTTACACTTATGGTTGGTACTAAGAGAAAGTACGTTACTTACCCATATGGCTGGTACCAAGTGTAAGTGCGTTACTTACCTTTATGGTTTATACTAAGAGTACGTATGTTACTTACCCTTATGGTTGGTACTAAGAGTGAGCGGGTTACTTACCGTTCTTGTTGGTACTAAGAGAAAGTGCGTTACTTACCTTTATGGTTGGTACTAAGAGTAAGTTCGTTACTTACCCTTAGAGTTGGTACTAATAGCAAGTGCGTTACTTACCCTTATAGTTGGTACTACGAGAAAGTGTGTTACTTATCCTTATGGTTGGTACCAAGAGATAGTGCGTTGCTTACATGGTTGATACTAAGAGTAAGTATGTTATTTACCCTTATGGTTGGTACTAGAGTGGGCGCATTACTTACCGTTATGGTTGGTACTAAGACTAAGTGCGTTACTTACCCGTATGGTTGGTGCTAAGAGAATGTACGTTGCTTACTCTTATGGTTGATACTAAGAGTAAGTATGTTACTTACCCTTTTGGTTGGTATTAAGTGTAAGTGCGTTACTTACCCTTATGGTTGGTACCAAGAGTAAGTGCATTAGTTACACTTATGGTTGGTACTAAGAGTGAGCGCGTTACTTTTCCTTGTTGTTGGTACTAAGAGAAAGTGGTTTACTTACCCTTATGGATCGTACAAAGAGTGAGTGCGTTACTTGCCCTTAGGGTTGGTACTAATAGTAAGGTGCGTTACTTAACCTAATGGTTGGTACTACGAGAAAGTGTGTTACTTACCCTTATGGTTGGTACCAGGAGTAAGTCAGGTTGTTACCAAGAGTACGTGCGTTACTTACCCTTATGGTTGGTACCAAGAGAAAGTGCGTTACTTACCTTTATGGTTGATACTAAGAGTGAGCGCGTTACTTACCGTCATGGTTGGTATTAAGACTAAGTGCGTTACTTACCCGTATGGTTGGTGATAAGAGAATGTACGTTGCTCACTCTTATGGTTTATACTAAGGGTAAGTATGTTACTTACCCTTTTAGTTGGTACTAAGAGTAAGTGCGTTACTTACCCTTATGGTTGGTACCTAGAATAAGTGCATTACGTACACTTATGGTTGGTACAAAGAGTAAGTGCGTCACTTACCCATATGGTTGGTACCAATAGTATGTGCGTCATTTACCCATATAGTTGGTACCAAGAGTAAGTGCGTCACTTACCCATATAATTTGTACCAAGAGTAATGCGTTACTTATCCATATGGTAAGTGCGTAACTTACCCTTATGGTTGGTACTAATTGTAAGTGCGTTACTTAGCCTTATGGTTGGTACTACGAGTAAGTTCGTTACTTAACCTTATGGTTGGTACTAATAGTAAGTGCGTTTCTTATCTTTATGGTTGGTACTACGAGAAAGTGTGTTACTTACCCTTATGGTTGGTACCAAGAGAATGTGCGTTGCTTACCGTTATGGTTGGTACTAAGAGTGAGCGCGTTACTTACCGTTATGGTTGGTACTAAGACTAAGTGCGTTACTTACCCGTATGGTTGGTGCTAAGAGAATGTGTGTTGCTTACTCTTATGGTTGATACTAAGAGTAAGTATGTTACTTACCCTTTTGGTTGGTACTAAGAGTAAGTGCGTTACTTACCCTTAAGGTTAATACCAAGAGTAGGTGCTAGTTACACATATGGTCGGTACTAAGTGTGAGCGCGTTACTTTCCCTTATTGTTGGTACTAAGAGAAAGTGGGTTACTTACCCTTATGGCCCGGACTAAGAGTGAGTGCGTTACTTACCCTTATGGTTGGTACTAAGAGTAAGTTCGTTACTTACCCTTATGGTTGGTACCAAGAGTACGTGCGTTTCTTACCCTTATGGTTGGTACCAAGAAAAAGTGCGTTACTTACCTTTATGGATGATACTAAGAGTGAGTTCGTTACTTGCCGTTATGAATGGTCTTAAGACTAAATGCGTTACTTACCCGTATGGTTGGTGCTAAGAGAATGTGCGTTGCTCACTCTTATGGTTGATACTAAGGGTAAGTATGTTACTTACCCTTTTGGTTGGTACTAAGAGTAAGTGCGTTACTTACCCAAATGGTTGGTACCAATAATAAGTGCATTACTTATACTTATGGTTGGTACTAAGAATAAGTGCGTTACTTACCCTTATGGTTGGTACTACGAGAAAGTACGCTACTTATCCTAATGGTTGGTACCAAAAGAAGGTGAGTTATTTACCCTTATGTTTGATACCAAGAGTAAATGCATTACTTACCCTTATGGTTGGTACCAAGAGTATGTCCATTACTTACACATATTGTTGGTACTAAGAGTAAGTTCGTTACTTATCCTTATGGTTGGTACTAAGAGAAAGTGCGTTACTTAACCTTATGATTGGTACTAAGAGTAAGTGCGTTACTACCTTTATGGTTGGTTGTACGAGATTGTGCGCTACTTACTCTTATGGTTGATACCAAGAGTAAGTTCGTTACTTACCCTTATGGTTGGTACTACGAGAAAGTGCGTTACTTACCATTATGGTTGGTACCTAGAGTAAGTGCGCTAATTACCTTATGGTTGGTACCAAGAGAAAGTGCACTGCTTAGCCTTATGGTTGATACTAAAAGTAAGTATGTTGCTTACCCTTATGGTTGGTACTAAGAGTGAGCGCGTTACTTACCCTTATGGTTGGTACTAAGAGAAAGTGAGTTACTTACCCTTATGGTTGGTACCAAGAGAAAGTGCATTACTTACACTTATGGTTGGTACTAAGAGTAAGTTTGATACTTACCTTTATAGTTGGTACTGAGAGAATGTGCGTTACTTACCCTTATGGTTGGTACCAAGAGAATGTGCATTACTTACCCTTATGGTTGATACTAAGAGTAAGTATGTTACTTACGCTTATGGTTGGTACTAAGAGTGAGCGCGTCACTTACTCTTATTGTTGGTACTAAGAGAAATTGCGTTACTTACCCTTATGGTTCGTACTAAGATCAAGTGCGTTACTTACCCTTATGGTTGGTACTAGGAGAATGTGCGAAACTAACCCTTATGGTTGGTACCAAGAGAAAGTGCATTGCTTACCCTTATGGTTGATACTAAGAGTAAGTATGTTGCTTACCCTTATGGTTGGTACTAAGAGTGAGCGCGTTACTTACCCTTATGGTTGGTACTAAGAGAAAGTGAGTTACTTACCCTTATGGTTGGTACCAAGAGAAAGTGCATTTCTTACCTTTATGGTTGATACTAAGAATGAGTGCGTTAGTTTCCCTTATTCTTGGTACTAAGAGAAAGTGCGTTACTTACCCTTATGGTTTGTACTAAGAGTAAGTTCGTTACTTACCCTTATGGTTGGTACCAAGAGTAGGTTCGTTACTTACCCTTATGGTTGGTACTAATAGTACTTGCGTTACCTACCCTTATGGTTAGTACCAAAAGTAAGTGCGTTACTTACCCTTATGGTTGGTACCAAGGATAAAGTCAGTTACTTACCTTTATGGTTGGTACCAAGAGAAAGTGCGTTAATTACCCTTATGGTTGATACTACGAGTAAGTATGTTACTTGTCAAACTTATATGTTGCATGTTGTGTAGGCTGTAGTGGGGGTAGCCCATAAAAGGTACAACCCAATTAGGGTTAGCACTTGTACCCATCTTGCTGGTAGTTTATTCATTCCTTCTCGATAGTTTCTATCATGGTTTCAGAGCATGTCCTCTCCTAGGGCCCACCGAATCGCGCTACCCCACACGTCGCGCCGCCCTGTTAGCGCCGCGCTGCCCTGCCCTGCCCTGCGTCGCGCTGCCCCGCGCACGCCCTGCCCTGCGTCGCGCTGCCCGCGCACGCCCTGCCCTGATCTGCCTGTGCGTCGCCCTGCTGGCCGCCGCCCTGCCTTGCCCTGCCTGCGTGCTGCCCTGCTGCTAGCGCGCTCGCCTGCCCTGCCCGCTATGGCAACTCTCAGCGTCCTCACCTTCGATCCGGAGGGCCGCCCGATAGATTTTGATGCGTGGCTCAATGTCTTACAGCTGTTCCTACTGAACGATTCTAGGGAAGGCGTTTCGCTGTTTGACCTCACGTCTGGAGCATCTCTCGCCCCTCCCGCCACAGCTGACAGTGCGACTCGCTCAAAGTGGCTTACCCGTGACGCTGCTCGGCGCTGGAGCCTTCGGAGTGGCGATGCTGACAGTGAGCCAGACGGAACTGCCGGACACAGGAGAACAGTGGTTTGCTCGGCGCTGGAGCCTTCGGAGTGGCGATGCTGGAGCCGGGGGGCCTGCCGCTGGAGGTACTGGAGCTGCTGGTCCCGGAGGTGCTCGTACTGGAGGTACTGGAGCTGCTAGAGCTGGAAATGCTGCAGACGTTGGAGCTGGAGGCGCTGGAGCTGGAGGTGCTGGAGCCGCTGGTCCCGGAGGTGCTCGTACTGGAGGTACTGGAGCTGCTGGAGCTGGAGGTGCTGCAGGAGTTGGAGCTGGAGGCGCTGGAGCTGGAGCTGCTGGAGGTGCTGGAGCCGCTGGTTCCGGAGGTCCTCGTGCTGGAGGTGCTGGAGCTGCTGGAGCTGGAGGTGATGCAAGCGTTGGAGCTGGAGGCGCTGGAGCTGGAGCTGCTGGAGGTGCTGGAGCCGCTGGTCCCGGAGGTGCTCGTACTGGAGGTGCTGGAGCTGGAGGTGATGCAGGCGTTGGAGCTGGAGGCGCTGGAGCTGGAGCTGCTGGAGGTGCTGGAGCTGCTGGTCCCGGAGGTGCTCGTACTGGAGGTACAGGAGCTGCTGGAGCTGGTGGTACTGCAGGCGTTGGACCTGGAGACCCTGGAGCTGGGGGTGCTGGTGCTGTCGGTGCTGGTTCTGGAGGCACTGTGCGGCCGCGACCGTACTTCGTTCCACTGCTTCAGTAGGTTCTTGGTCTCCCGCCTTCTTCTGGTCTTACTCCTCCCTTACTGTGTCCACCGCCTGACCAGTCGCAGCCGCAGTTACAGCCTGCCTCCCCACTGCCTGCTCCTTCTCCTTACACTGAGCAGACAGACTCTCTTACAGAGCGTCGTGAGCCTGCGTCTCGTCCTGCGTCGCCTGTTCGCGCTGTTCGCACTGGTCGTCGTGTTCCGCGTCAGCGTCCTCCTCCTGTCCCAGGCACGTACCAGATGGCACTGCGTCCTTCCTCTGTTCGCCGTCTCCTCCTGCGTCCTCTCTTCCTGACGTTCCTGACCCGCCGTCCGACCTTGCTCGTGCTGCCAGTCCTACTGTCACACGTCTTCTAGCCACTATTGTTACTGACCCTTCGTTTGAGTCCACTGCTGCGTCTGCCCTAGTTGCTGAGCTTGTTGACTTTGCTGCTGCCTGTCTTCTCGACTACGCCGCTAATCTTGTTGCGGAGTCTGAGTCTAGCTGTCCTCCGTCCGTCGGGGGTGAGTGTGCCCTTGCAGCCGCTGTACCTCATCTCGTGGCCATGCTGCTTGCACCTGAGGGAGACCCGGATGCTTTAGACATCCCGACCCGGCGCTCTTACGCAGAGGCGATTTCGGGTCCCTACTCCTCTCAGTGGCAGACACCCATGGACGCAGAGATGGCATCCTGGAAGTCCACAGGCACCTACGTCGACGAGGTTCCCCTCCTGGGGCGAACATACTCGATGGCATGTGGATTTTCAGGGTGAAGCGGCCGCCGGGTTCTCCGCCTCTCTTCAAGGCTCGTTACGTTGCACAAGGCTTTAGTCAGCGACAGGGAGTTGACTTCTTCCAGACCTTCTCCCCTACCCCGAAGATGACCACTCTTCGGGTGTTGCTGCACGTTGCTGCACTGCGTGACTACGAGCTTCACTCTCTTGACTTCAGCACAACTTTCTTACAGAGCACTCTGCACGAGAAGATCTGGCTGTGCCGCCCACCTGGCTTCACTGGGTCGTTTCCTGCAGGTACCCGGTGGAGCCTCCGGCGGCCAGTCTACGGTCTCCGCCAGGCGCCTCGTGAGAGGAGCGACACACTGAGGACGACACTTGCGGCTCTTGGGTTTGCTCCTTCGACTGCTGACCCGTCGCTGTTTCTGCGCACCGACACTTCGTTGCCGCCGTTCTACATCCTCGTGTACGTCGACGACTTGGTTTTTGCCACTGCTGACACTCGGGCACTGGCCCTTGTGAAGTCGGAGCTGCAGAAGAGACACACGTGCACAGACCTGGGTGAGCTGCGGAGCTATCTTGGCGTGCAGATTTCCCGGGACAGAGTACGGCGCACCATCATCCTGACTCAGTCACACATGGTGCAGCAGGTCCTTCAGCGCTTCGGCTTCCGGTTCTCCACGCCACAGTCCACTCCTCTGCCTACCGGTCACTCGCTCTCAGCTCCACCTTCGGACGAGTCCGTAGAGCCGAGTGGCCCGTATCCAGAGCTTGTGGGCTGCCTCATGTACCTGATGACCTGCACTCGACCTGACCTTGCCTACCCTCTTAGCATCCTGGCACGCTACGTTGCGCCCGGGAGACACCGACCAGAGCACTGGGAGGCCGCTAAGACGGTGTTGCGCTACTTGTGCAGTACGTTGGGCATGGGGCTCGTGCTTGGAGGACGGGGCTCGAGTTGTCCTCACTGGACACGCAGACGCTTCTTGGGTTAACGACTTGGCTACGCAGCGGTCGTCACAGGGTTACACCTTCAGCCTTGGCTCCGGCTCTGTTTCTTGGCGGTCTACCCGCTCGTCTTCTGTTCTCAGCTCCAGTTATGAGGCTGAGATCTACGCAGAGGCCATGGCTGCACAGGAGTTACGCTGGCTCACCTACCTGCTGACCGACTTGGGAGAGCGGCCTCGTTCTCCTCCAGTTCTGTACGTAGACAACAAGGCTATGATTGCCTTGTGTCAGGAGCACAGACTGGAGCACAGAACGAAGAACATTGCTCTGCGCTACTTCCTTGCTCGAGAGTTGCAGCAGCGTGGTCAGCTTCGTCTTGCTTACGTGGCCACTCGACTCAACACTGCTGATGTCTTCACTAAGGCCCTTGGGTCTGGTGATCATCAGCGTTTCTGTACTGCTTTAGGCCTTCTGCCTGCTTCGTCTCATTTGCTCACTGCTTGACTTTGCCTGTACTGTGATCTAAATATATATACCTGCATGCTTTCACTTGCTAGGTTGTGATCACTGTCCTGCTTGTTCTCTTTTATATAACTCTGCATGTGAACTGGCCTTGTGGCCATTTGCTTGTGCTCAGAGTGCGTGGTGACTTTGTGATCCACCCTGAGCTTGCTTTGCGTTTCTTGACTGGTCTTGTGACCTCTTGTTCTCCCCCACTTTGCCTATGGGGGTGTGTCAAACTTATATGTTGCATGTTGCGTAGGCTGTAGTGGGGTACAACCCTATTAGGGTTAGCACTTGTACCCATCTTGCTGCTAGTTCATTCATTCCTTCTCGTTAGTTTCTAACATTACTTACCCTTATGGTTGGTACTAAGAGTGAGCGCGTTACTTACCGTTATGGTTGGTACTAAGACTAAGTGTGTTACTTACCCGTATGGTTGGTGCTGAGAGAATGTGCGTTGCTTACTGTTATGGTTGATACTAAGAGTAAGTATGTTACTTACCCTTTTGGTTGGTACTAAGAGTTAGTGCGTTATTTACCCTTATGGTTGGTACCAAGAGTAAGTGCATTACTTACACTTATGGTTGGTACTAAGAGTGAGCGCGTTACTTTCCCTTATGGTTGGTACCAAGAGTAAGTGCGTTACTTACCCATATGGTTGGTACGAAGAGTAAATGCGTTACTTACCCTTATAGTTGGTACCATGCCTACCGAGTTTCGCAGCCGATAGTTTCGGTCGACCAGTTCGACGCTGATCCGTTGAATATCGTTTGCCGAGACAAGCCCGCTGAACAGAAATTGTCGACCACTGATCCTCTACCAACCCCGTCAAGGCGCCTGACGACCATAGTCGTCGACCAAGTCCCGTCGAGCAGAACTCATCGACTGGCACGTCGACCAGGACCTGTTTAGCAGGACTTGTTCGACCTCTGCGAAACCGTCGACCGTCCTGGTCGTCACCGTTCGCCGACTTTCCCACGTCGGCATCCTCCCAGGTCGACGAGTCCCTTCATCGACCACCAGGTTGTCGGTTGCGCCTTCCGCACACCCTACCCCGAAGTCAGCTCCGCCCAAGCGAGGACGGGGCGAACTCCCGTTAACAGTCCCCTGCCGCGTTCACGCTTGGGCACCCATCCCATACAGCAGATCTACCCAAACCTCAAGGTATATTGTACACGGGGAAATTCAATCGGCGTGGACAAAACACACGGCACGCCGGTCACCGCACTAGCCGTGCAGAAGGGCACGACACGTACTGCTACATGTCGTCATCACCATCGCCGACGTCGGCCAGTCGCACTTGGCCGATTGTGACGGAGCACCGGTTGAAGGCCGGAATGTGCAGCGCCTTCATCAGGAAGTCGGCCGGCTGCTCGGTGGTCGGGATCTACTTCAGTACGAACTTCCCGCGCTTCACCATGTGCTGCAGCCAGGCGTAGCGTCGCTCCATGTGCTTGATCTTGCACTTCAGCCGCAAGCCTTCAGCGACCGCAATGGCCGACTGGTTGTCCCCTCGAAGGACGGTCGGCGTTCCAGCGTCGAGCAGCTGGAACTCGGCGAGGAGGAAACGAAGTCGACATGCCTCCTTGCCGGCTTCGGTGGCCGCGACGTACTCCGACTCCGTCGACGAGAGTGCTGCGCACTTGATCCGCTGGCTCGTCTAGGAGACAGCGGCCCCTTCAGAGACGAACACATAGCCGCCTGTGCTCGTACGGTTCTGCTTGTTGCCGGCGTCGTCGGCGTCGTCGTCCGCCGCTGAAATCCAGGGCGGCGTCACGGGTATCGGCGAGGTAGGTGAGGCAGCGGTCGACCTCACGCCAGTGCTGGTCGCTCCTCACTGTCAAGCCGCTCCCCAGCTTGCTGCACGCGGAGACGATGTCCGGCCTCGTCGTCGTCGCCGCGAAATGCAGCGTGCCGACCTTCTTCTGTCTTCTTCGCGCGACTGAGCCTCCTCGTCCTCGAACGTTAGTTCGGCATAGGCGTCGACGGAGACCGGCGTCTTCGGGATCCGCCCGGTCTGCTCTTCGTCGATAAAGCGCATGCGCAGCTTGTCGACGTAGGTCTGCTGGTGGAGCCACAGCTTCGTCGCCGGCCTGTTGCGCACGATCTCCAGCCCGAGGTACTTCTCGACCGGGCTGATCTTGCGCAGCTCAAAGGGGGCCTCCAGCAGCTCCTTCAGCTCCTTCAGAATCGAGAGGCTGCTGCTGGCGGCGAGGAAGTCGTCGACGTAGACGAGCACCCAGCACGCCACTCCGTCGTCGCCGACCTTGAAGTAGAGAGCCTCATCGACCTGGCTCTTCTGCCAGTCGGCGCCGGTTAGCACCGCGTCGAGCGCCGAGTACCACAACAGCGTCGACTGCTTCAGCATGTAGAGGCTTTTCAGCAGCTTGCATACTCGGCCGGCCCCATCGTTGTAGTAGTCTGGCTGGTACATGTAGAGCACGCGCTTGAGCTTACTCTGCAGGAACGCGATCTTGATGTCGAACTGCATCAGGTGCAAGTTGAGGACGGCGACGATGCTGAGAAAGATCCTCAGCGTGACGTAGCTGCCGACCGGCGCGTACGTCTCGTCATAGTCGGCGCCATACACATGCGTGAAGCCCTTCACGACCAAGCGTGCCTTCTCCCGGGCGACCGTGTTGTCGACGTGATACTTTGTCATCAGAACCCAGCGGTTCTTCATCACGTTAGCGCCGCGCGGACGCTTGACCAGCTCCCACGTGCCGTTGGCAATGAGCTTGCGAATTTCCTCGTCCATGGCGGCCTTCACCACCTTGCCCTTCCAGCTCGCCAACGCCTCCTTCACCGTCATGGTGACAATGTCCCAGCGATGCTATGGGTCTGCGTGCACGTCGGGGTCGAGCTCGGGCAGGTCGACGTCGGCCTCCGCGTCGTCGACCACCGTGGTGTTAGGCGGCCGGCGGCAGGCAGGCGTAGTAGCTTAGCCGCTCTGGGGCCTTGCGCGGGTGAGATGAACGTCACAGTTCAGGCTTCTCGACCGGGACCTCTACCACATCGCTGTCGGTAGACTCCTCTCCTGCCGACTTCTCCCCTTCGTCGTCGACGACTGCTTCGTCGACCTCGAGCGGCTGCACCAAAGTCGGCTCCTCTGCCGACTTCTCCTTTGCCGACGACTCCCTTGTCGACGGCAGCTCCTCTGTTGGCTGCATCTTCGCTGCCCGTTGCTACCCTTTCTGCGGCAGTTTTACTGTCTCCCCCGTCGCCAGCGGCTTCTCCAGGACGCACCTCGCCACGTCGACCATCGGCGATGCCACTAGCTGGCGCCAAAGGCGTAGCAGCAATTCTTCCCTCGTCACCGGTGGTCGACGGCAACGCCGTCTTCGACACATCGGCATTAAGGGGTGGAGGGGACGCGACCGCGGGAGACGTCACAGCGGGAGGAGGGACGTCCTTCACGTCCTCATCCTTGGCGGCAAGCAGAGGGGTCGCCGTCGACGAGGGGGGCGGCGGAGCAAGAGCTGATGTCCGCGTAGATACTGGCCCGTGCTCCGCCTTCCACAACTCCAGCGACATAGACTCGTAGAAGATGGTCTCGACCGTTGTGACCACCTTCTGGTCAGTGAGGTGGAGGAGTTCCCAGCCTTTGCTCTCTGGCGACACACCGAGGTGAAGCCCCCAGCGGGCTTTCGGCGGCACCTTCCCGCCGCGCTGCTGCTCGGGGACCATGAACTGCACCATGCAGCCCCACGCGCGTGCCAGCGTAAGGTCGGGCTTCTTGCCGGTGAGCAGCTAGTGCGGCGTCGTCCCTGGCGCTAGCGTCGACTGCTCAAGGCAGTTGCGCACCCAGACGGCCTGCCGCAGAGCGAGGTGCCACTAGTGGTGCTGCACACCTATGTGCAGCAGTATCGTCCGCACGACTTCGAGAACCATGCGCATCTCCCTCTCTGCCATGCCGTTCTGCTGCGGACTGTACGGGCAGATCGGGTCATGGAAGATGCCCTTCCCATCGACGAAGTTGGTGAAGTCCTTCCCTAAGAAGTCGCCTCCGCAGTCAGAGCGGAGCATCATCACCAACTTCTTGGGTTTCCGCTCCACGACCAGGAGCCACTTCTCGAACACCTGCAGCACGTCACTCTTCTTGGCGACCGGCTTCACCCAGACGGAACGGATCTTGCGGTCCTTCAGCAGAAGGAACTAGAGGCTGCCATCCTTGGCGGCCACCCGGAAAGGCCCGCACAGGTCGACGTGCACGACGGACAGGGCCTCCTCTGCGTCCGAGCCCTTGTCGAGGAACGTGTACCACGCAGGCTTGCCTCCGACGCAGGAGACACACCGCAGGTCGTCCCCGGTCGATGGCTTGATGTCCAGGCCGGTGGTGACTTCGTGCTTCGCCGAGATTTTGATCGTATCGACGCCGACGTGCGCAAGCCTCGCGTGCCACCGGTCAGGGGTCGAGTTCGTCGCAGAGGCGATCGTCCGCAGAGCCACCACCTCGGTCGAAGTCGACGACAGCTTTGTCGAGCATGGTCAAAGGTCAGTGCAAAGGACCGTTGGCCGACCTCCCGCGGCCTCCCTTGTGGTCGTTGTCGTCGGAGTCGTCGCGGACAGGACACTCGAAGGAGAGGTGATCGGGGTCGCCGCACACTCAGCACTCTCGTCGTCGACCACCGCCGCTTTGATCGCGGTCCCGAGCCGACTTCGACCCGTCGGGGTCCTTCGCCGACCTCCCACCTCCGCTTCCACCTCCGCCAGACTTCCCGCGCTGCCCTTGTTGACGACTCTGCTTCGTCGGGGCGACGTAGCTCGCATGCGGAAGGAGCTCCGCGGGCCTCTTGGCTTCCTGCATAGCCTCATCCCTGATGATGTGTCTTGTCATGGTGTCGTTGAGCGACTCACGCACGCCGGGCATCGCCATCATCCGGCGCATGAGATTATAGCTGCTCGGGAGACCCTTGTCGACGTGTATGATGTAGACCGTTGTCGAGTAGTCAACGCCCGTCATCCGCATGTCTGCCTTGATCCATCGAGCACAGTTGTAGTAATCCGTCGCCGACTCCTGCTCGCCCATTCTTAGGTGGGTCAGCTTCTCCTCCAGCTGGCCGATGTACAAGTCGTTGGTAGCCTGGTTCGTCAACAGGACGAACCGCCATGCCTGGTGGTCGGCGTCGAGTCGAAGTCGACAAGGTTTGAGAGCGATCTGCACCATCGGCGAGCAGTACCTCGAGATGACCATGAAGGTCAGCGGGTGAGCCGCGCGAAACTCCGCCCGCAGCTCGACGTCGTCCTCGTCCGGCATCACCACATCGCCGTCTGCAAAGCCCTTCAACCCGGCGATCTCCAGCTGGGGCTCGATCGACTCCCTCCACGTGATGAAGTCCCGTCGACCTTCCAGCAAAGCGAGTACAACAATCTTGTCCGGCGAGAACTTGAAGTAGCCGTGCGCCGGTGCAATCCTGCCCGCTGACACATGGGTCGCCGATGTCGGCGTCACGCTGCTTCTCTGGGGAGAGCGACGTCGTCTGTGGACATCACTGTGCAAGCTGCCCGCAGCCTCCGTCGACCGCTGCACTCGCGCCGCATTCCGCCGACTTCGACGTCGGCTTCCCTGATAACTCATTGAGTCACCCTCGTGCCCTCGTCGCGGCCGACCTGGTCACCGCCGTCGACTTGCACGTCGACGCCTCCTTTGTTGCGTGCCGGTCGAGGAGAAGCGAATTTATCGTCCGCTGCAGCATGGGGTGTCGGATGCTCGCGTGCCCACTGCACACGAGTCCATGGAGCAGCACTCGTCTGCCCCACCGTACTCGTCATTCGCGTGGCGTCTCCTAGCATCAGCCAACCCTGCGTCCAAGTTGTCCTCTACACTGCCGGCCTCTATCGTGGTAGGCGTCATGGGTTGCACGGGCTGCCGGCCTACGAACGAGTTACGTAAGTGATAAGTCGGCTACTCTCTGGAGGTCGAGTGTTCGTTCCACGCTCACCGCACCATGCGGAGAGTCACTCTACAACGGTGGGAGCTGAACTATGGGTGAAGGCGCTTGATTGATCAGAGGTAACTTTGCTTGTGAGCTCACTACTTGCTGGTTCACATAACAGATTGGCAAGAGTTTCACTAGCAAAAGTTGGATTACAGAATGCATAACAATGGAAAGTGCAATGGCAAAGTGACTACATCTGGGACCTAGCAGCCTAGCGACCAGGCAGGTCGACTTTCAGTGCAGCAACGGGGCGACCTGCCAGCAGAGCAAGTCGACCGTCTGCCAACGCAGCTGGGAGGCGGCTTGCCAACTCTGCAAGTCGACGACCTGCCAGCGCTGCAGCTGCGCGGCTTGCCAACGCTGCAGCAGAGCGGCTTGCTAGCGTTGCAACTGCAGATGACAACAGCGCACGCACGCACCCGCTTCGCATGTGCTTGTAGGCGGTCGAGCACGTTGTGCTTCGCTCCGAACATTGCATAGATGCCGAGTTGGCCACGTGTCGACCATGCGTGATGCTCCACGTCGACCTCGGGATACCAGCCCACAGGTCGACTACGCCAAAGCCCGCAAAAGCGAAACTCGCATGTTCGCAGCCGAGCAGTTTCGGTCGACCAGTTCGACACTGCTCCGTCGAACAGCATTTGCGGAGACGAGCCCGCTGAAAAGAACTTGTCGACGAGTGATCCTCTACTGACACCATCGAGGGGCCCGACGACCATAGTCGTCGACCACCTCTTTGGTCGACTGTGTAGCTCCAAAGACGGCGTTGCCCTGGCGGTAGGAACCGGACAACTGTTGTACATGCTCGTCGACCGTCCTGGTCGTCACCGTTCGCCGACTTTCCCACGTCGGCATCCTCCCAGGTCGACGAGTCCCTTCATCGACCACGGTTGCGCCTTCCGCACACCCTACCCCGAAGTCGGCTCCGCCCAAGCGAGGACGGGGCGAACTCCCGTTAACAGTCCCCTGCCGCGTTCACGCTTGGGCACCATCCCACACAGCAGATCTACCCAAACCCCAAGGGATATTGTACACGGGGAAACTCAGTCGGCGTGGACAAAACATACGGCACGCCGGTCACCTCACTAGCCGCGCAGAAGGGCACGGCACCTACTGCTACACGTCGTCATCACCATCGCCGACGTCGGCCAGTCGCACTTGGCCGATTGTGACGGAGCACCGGTTGAAGGCCGGAATGTGCAGCGCCTTCATCAGGAAGTCGGCCGGCTGCTCGGTGGTCGGGATCTACTTCAGTACGAACTTCCCGCGCTTCACCTTCTGCTGCAGCCAGGCGTAGCGTCGCTCCATGTGCTTGAGCTTGCACTTCAGCCGCAAGCCTTCAGCGACCGCAACGGCCGACTGGTTGTCCACTCGAAGGACGGTCGGCGTTCCAGCATCGAGCAGCTGGAACTCGGCGAGGAGGAAACGAAGTCGAAATGCCTCTTTGCCGGCTTCGGTGGCCGCGACGTACTCCGACTCCGTCGACGAGAGTGCTGCGCACTTGATCCGCTGGCTCGTCTAGGAGACAGCGGCCCCTTCAGAGACGGACACATAGCCGCCTGTGCTCGTACGGTTCTGCTTGTTGCCGGCGTCGTCGGCGTCGTCGTCCGCCGCTGAACTCCAGGGCGGCGTAACGGGTATCGGCGAGGTAGGTGAGGCAGCGGTCGACCTCACGCCAGTGCTGGTCGCTCCTCACTGTCAAGCCGCTCCCCAGCTTGCTGCACGCGAAGATGATGTCCGGCCTCGTCGTCGTCGCCGCGAAATGCAGCGTGCCGACCTTCTTCTGTCTTCTTCGCGCGACTGAGCCTCCTCGTCCTCGAACGTTAGTTCGGCATTGGCGTCGACGGAGACCGGCGTCTTCGGGATCCGCCCGGTCTGCTCTTCGTCGATAAAGCGCCTGCGCAGCTTGTCGACGTAGGTCTGCTGGTGGAGCCATAGCTTCCTCGCCGGCCTGTCGGGCACGATCTCCAGCCCGAGGTACTTCTCGACCGGGCTGATCTTGCGCAGCTCAAAGGCGGCCTCCAGCAGCTCCTTCAGCTCCTTCAGAATCGAGAGGCTGCTGCTGGCGGCGAGGAAGTCGTCGACGTAGACGAGCACCCAGCACGCCACTCCGTCGTCGCCGACCTTGAAGTAGAGAGCCTCATCGACCTGGCTCTTCTGCCAGTCGGCGCCGGTTAGCACCGCGTCGAGCGCCGAGTACCACAACAGCGTCGACTGCTTCAGCCCGTAGAGGCTCTTCAGCAGCTTGCATACTCGGCCGGCCCCATCGTTGTAGTAGTCTGGCTGGTACATGTAGAGCACGCGCTTGAGCTTACTCTGCAGGAACAAGATCTTCATCTCGAGCTGCATCAGGTGCAAGTCGAGGACGGCGACGATGCTGAGAAAGATCCTCAGCGTGACGTAGCTGCCGACCGGCGCGTACGTCTTGTCATAGTCGGCGCCATACACATGCGTGAAGCCCTTCACGACCAAGCGTGCCTTCTCCGGGGCGACCGTGTTGTCGACGTGATACTTTGTCATCAGAACCCAGCGGTTCTTCATCACGTTAGCGCCGCGCGGACGCTTGACCAACTCCCACGTGCCGTTGGCAATGAGCTTGCGAATTTCCTCGTCCATGGCGGCCTTCACCACCTTGCCCTTCCAGCTCGCCAACGCCTCCTTCACCGTCATGGTGACAATGTCCCAGCGATGCTATGGGTCTGCGTGCACGTCGGGGTCGAGCTCGGGCAGGTCGACGTCGGCCTCCGCGTCGTCGACCAGCGTGATGTAGGCGGCCGGCGGCAGGCAGGCGTAGTAGCTTAGCCGCTCAGTGGCCTTGCGCGGGCGAGATGAACGTCACAGTTCAGGCTTCTCGACCGGGACCTCTACCACATCGCTGTCGGTAGACTCCTCTCCTGCCGACTTCTCCCCTTCGTCGTCGACGACTGCTTCGTCGACCTCGAGCTGCTTCACCAAAGTCGGCTCCTCTGCCGACTTCTCCTTTGCCGACGACTCCCTTGTCGACGGCAGCTCCTCTGTTGGCTGCATCTTCACTGCCCGCTGCTGCCCGTTCTGCGGCAGCTTCACCGGCTCCCACGTCGCCAGCGGCTTCTCTACTTGACCGCCAGGACACACCTCGCCACGTCGACCATCGGCGATGCCACTGGCCGGCGCCAAAGGCGTAGCAGCAATTCTCCCCTCGTCACAGGTGGTCGACGGCAACGCCGTCTTCGACACATCGGCATTAAGGGGTGGAGGGGAGGCGACCGCGGGAGACGTCACAGCGGGAGGAGGGACGTCCTTCACGTCCTCATCCTTGGCGGCAAGCAGAGGGGTCGCCGTCGACGAGGGGGGGGCGGAGCAAGAGCTGATGTCCGTGTAGAAACTGGCCCGTGCTCCGCCTTCCACAACTCCAGCGACATGGACTCGTAGAAGATGGCCTCGACCGTTGTGACCACCTTCTGGTCAGTGAGGTGGAGGAGTTCCCAGCCTTTGCTCTCTGGCGACACACCGAGGTGAAGCCCCCAGCGGGCTTTCGGCGGCACCTTCCCGCCGCGCTGCTGCTCGGGGACCATGAACTGCACCATGCAGCCCCACGCGCGTGCCAGCGTAAGGTCGGGCTTCTTGCCGGTGAGCAGCTAGTGCGGCGTCGTCCCTGGCGCTAGCGTCGACTGCTCAAGGCAGTTGCGCACCCAGACGGCCTGCCACAGAGCGAGGTGCCACTAGTGGTGCTGCACACCTATGTGCAGCAGTATCGTCCGCACGACTTCGAGAACCATGCGCATCTCCCTCTCTGCCATGCCGTTCTGCTGCGGACTGTACGGGCAGATCGGGTCATGGAAGATGCCCTTCCCATCGACGAAGTTGGTGAAGTCCTTCCCTAGGAACTCGCCTCCGCAGTCAGAGCGGAGCATCATCACCAACTTCTTGGGTTTCCGCTCCACGACCAGGAGCCACTTCTCGAACACCTGCAGCACGTCACTCTTCTTGGCGACTGGCTTCACCCAGACGGAACGGATCTTGCGGTCCTTCAGCAGAAGGAACTAGAGGCTGCCATCCTTGGCGGCCACCCGGAAAGGCCCGCACAGGTCGATGTGCACGACGGACAGGGCCTCCTCTGCGTCTGAGCCCTTGTCGAGGAACGTGTGCCACGCAGGCTTGCCTCCGACGCAGGAGACACACGGCAGGTCGTCCCCGGTCGATGGCTTGATGTCCAGGCCGGTGGTGACTTCGTGCTTCGCCGAGATTTTGATCGTATCGACGCCGACGTGCGCAAGCCTCGCGTGCCACCGGTCAGGGGTCGACTTCGTCGCAGAGGCGATCGTCCGCAGAGCCACCACCTCGGTCGAAGTCGACGACAGCTTTGTCGAGCATGGTCAAAGGTCAGTGCAAAGGACCGTTGGCCGACCTCCCGCGGCCTCCCTTGTGGTCGTTGTCGTCGGAGTCGTCGCGGACAGGACACTCGAAGGAGAGGTGATCGGGGTCGCCGCACACTCAGCACTCTCGCCGTCGACCACCGCCGCTTTGATCGCGGTCCCGAGCCAACTTCGACCCGTCGGGTTCCTTCGCCGACCTCCCACCTCCGCTACCACCTCCGCCAGACTTCCCGCGCTGCCCTTGTTGACGACTCTGCTTCGTCGGGGCGACGTAGCTCGCATGCGGAAGGAGCTCCGCGGGCCTCTTGGCTTCCTGCATAGCCTCATCCCTGATGATGTGTCTTGTCATGGTGTCGTTGAGCGACTCACGCACGCCGGGCATCGCCATCATCCGGCGCATGAGATTATAGCTGCTCGGGAGACCCTTGTCGACGTGTATGATGTAGACCGTTGTCGAGTAGTCAACGCCCGCCATCCGCATGTCTGCCTTGATCCATCGAGCACAGTTGTAGTAATCCGTCGCCGACTCCTGCTCGCCCATTCTTAGGTGGGTCAGCTTCTCCTCCAGCTGGCCGATGTACAAGTCGTTGGTAGCCTGGTTCGTCAACAGGACGAACCGCCATGCCTGGTGGTCGGCGTCGAGTCGAGGTCGACAAGGTTTGAGAGCGATCTGCACCATCGGCGAGCAGTACCTCGAGATGACCATGAAGATCAGCGGGTGAGCCGCGCGAAACTCCGCCCGCAGCTCGACGTCGTCCTCGTCCGGCATCACCACATCGCCGTCTGCAAAGCCCTTCAACCCGGCGATCTCCAGCTGGGGCTCGATTGACTCCCTCCACGTGATGAAGTCCTGTCGACCTTCCAGCAAAGCGGGTACAACAATCTTGTCCGGCGAGAACTTGAAGTAGCCGTGCGCCGGTGCAATCCTGCCCGCTGACATATGGGTCGCCGATGTCGGCGCCACGCTGCTTCTCTGGGGAGAGCGACGTCGTCTGTGGACATCACTGTGCAAGCTGCCCGCAGCCTCCGTCGACCGCTGCGCTCGCGCCGCATTCCGCCGACTTCGACGTCGGCTTCCCTGATAACTCCTTGAGTCGCCCTCGTGCCCTCGTCGCGGCCGACCTGGTCACCGCAGTCGACTTGCACGTCGACGCCTCCTTTGTTGCGTGCCGGTCGAGGAGATGCGAATTTATCGTCCGCTGCAGCATGGGGTGTCGGATGCTCGCGTGCCCACTGCACACGAGTCCATGGAGCAGCACTCGTCTGCCCCACCGTACTCGTCATTCGCGTGGCGTCTCCTAGCATCAGCCAACCGTGCGTCCAAGTTGTCCTCTATACTGCCGGCCTCTATCGCGGTAGGCGTCATGGGCTGCACGGGCTGCCGGCCTACGAACGAGTTACGTAAGTGATAAGTCGGCTACTCTCTGGAGGTCGAGTGTTCGTTCCACGCTCACCGCACCATGCGGAGAGTCACTCTACAACGGTGGGAGCTGAACTATGGGTGAAGGCGCTTGATTGATCAGAGGTAACTTTGCTTGTGAGCTCACTACTTGCTGGTTCACATAACAGATTGGCAAGAGTTTCACTAGCAAAAGTTGGATCACAGAATGCATAACAATGGAAAGTGCAATGGCAAAGTGACTATATCTGGGACCTAGCAGCCTAGCGACCAGGCAGGTCGACTTTCAGTGCAGCAACGGGGCGACCTGCCAGCAGAGCAAGTCGACCGTCTGCCAACGCAGCTGGGAGGCGGCTTGCCAACTCTGCAAGTCGACGACCTGCCAGCGCTGCAGCTGCGCGGCTTGCCAACGCTGCAGCAGAGCGGCTTGCTAGCGTTGCAACTGCAGATGAGAACAGCGCACGCACGCACCCGCTTCGCATGTGCTTGTAGGCGGTCGAGCACGTTGTGCTTCGCTCCGAACATTGCATAGATGCCGAGTTGGCCACGTGTCGACCATGCGGCTCCACGTCGACCTCGGGATACCAGCCCACAGATCGACTACGCCAAAGCCCGCAAAAGCGAAACTCGCATGTTCGCAGCCGAGCAGTTTCGGTCGACCAGTTCGACACTGCTCCGTCGAACAGCGTTTGCGGAGACGAGCCCGCTGAACAGAACTTGTCGACGAGTGATCCTCTCCTGACACCATCGAGGGGCCCGACGACCATAGTCGTCGACCAGGTCCCGTCGAGCAGAACTCCTCGACCGGCACGTCGACCAGGACCCGTCGAGCAGGACCTGCTAGACCTCTGCGGATTCCGTTCACCACCTAAATGGTCAACGGGGTAGCTCCAAAGACGGTATCGTCCTGGCAGTACGAGCCCGCCAACTGCTATACGTGCTCGTCAACCGTCCTGGTCGACACCGTCCGCCGACTTTTCCACGTCGGCATCCTCCCAGGTCAACGAGTCTCTTCGTCGACCACTAGGTTGTCGGCTGCGCCTTCCGCACACTCGACCCCGAAGTCGGCTCCACTCAAGCGAGGACTGGGCGAACTCCCGTTACATTACTTACCTTTATGGTTGGTACTAAGAGAAAGTGATTTTTTAACCTTATGGTTGGTACTAAGGGTAAGTGCGTTACTTACACTTATGGTGGGTACTGAAAGTATGTACGTTACTTACCCTTATGGTTGGTACGAAGAGTAAGTGCGTTACTTACCCTTATTATTGGTACTAAGAGAAAGTGCCTTACTTACCCTTATCGTTGGTACTAAGAGTAAGTGCGTTACTTACCCTTATGGTTGGTACTAAGAGTAAGTGCGATACTTACCCTTATGGTGGGTACTGACAGTATGTACGTTACTTACCCTTATGGTTGGTACAAAAAATAAGTGCGTTACTTTTGGTTGGTACTAAGAATAAGTGTGTTACAAACCCTTATGGTTGGTACTAAGAGTGAGCGCGTTACTTTCCCTTATTGTTGAAACTAAGAGAAAGTGGGTTACTTACCCTTGCGGTTCGTACTAAGAGTGGGTGCGTTACTTACCCTTATGGTTGGTACTAAGAGTAAGTTTGTTACTTACCTTTATGGTTGGTACTAATATAAGTGCGTTACTTACCGTTGTGGTTGGTACTACGAGAAAGTGCGTTACTTACACTTATGGTTGGTACCAAGGCTAAGTGAGTCACTTACCCTTATGGTTGGTACCAAGAGTACGTGCGTTACTTACCCTTATGGTTGGTACCAAGAAAAAGTGCGTTACTTACCCTTATGGTTGATACTAAGAGTGGGCGCGTTACTTACCGTTATGGTTGGTATTAAGACTAAGTGCGTTACTTACCTGTATGGTTGGTGCTAAGAGAATGTACGTTGCTCACTCTTATGGTTTAAGTATGTTACTTACCCTTTTTGCACTAAGACTAAGTGCGTTACTTAACCTTATGGTTGGTACTACGAGAAAGTGGGTGTTACCAAGATTAAGTTTGTTACTTATCCGTATGGTTGGTACAAAGAGTAAGTGCGTCACTTACCCATATGGTTGGTACAAAGAGTAACTGCGTCACTTACCCATATGGTTGGGACAAAGAGTAAGTGCGTCACTTACCCATATGGTTGGTACCAAGAGTAAGTGCGTCACTTACCCATATAGTTTGTACCAAGAGTAACTGCGTTACTTACCCATAGGGTAAGTGCATTACTTACCCTTATGGTTGGTACTAATAGTAAGTGCGTTACTTACCCTTATGGTTGGTACTACGATAATGTGTGTTACTTACCCTGATGGTTGGTACCAAGAGAAAGTGCGTTGCTTACCGTTATGGTTGGTACTAAGAGTAAGTTCGTTACTTACTCCTATGGTTGGTACTAATAGTAAGTGCGTTACTTACCCTTATGGTTGGTACTACGATATTGTGTGTTACTTACCCTTATGGTTGGTACCAAGAGATAGTGCGTTGCTTACCGTTATGGTTGGTACTAAGAGTGAGCGCGTTACTTACCGTTATGGTTGGTACCAAGACTAAGTGCGTTACTTACCCGTATGGTTGGTGCTAAGAGAATGTGCGTTGCTCATTCTTGTGGTTGATACTAAGGGAAAGTATGTTACTTACCCTTATGGTTGGTACTAAGAGTAAGTGCGTTACTTACCCTTATGGTTTGTACTACGAGAAAGTGCGCTACTTATCCTTATGGTTGGTACCAAAAGAAGGTGCGTTATTTACCCTTATGTTTGGTACCAGGAGTAAATGCGTTACTTACCGTTATGGTTGTTACCAAGAGTAAGTGCACCCTTATGGCTGGTACTAAGAGTGAGCGCGTTACGTACCGTTATAGTTGGTACTGACTAAGTGCGTTACTTACCCGTATGGTTGGTGCTAAGAGAATGTGCGTTGCTTACTCTTATGGTTGATACTGAGAGTAAGTATGTTACTTACCCTTTTGGTTGGTACTAAGTGTAAGTGCGTTACTTACCCTTATGGTTGGTACCAAGAGTAAGTGCATTAGTTACACTTATGGTTGGTACTAAGAGTGAGCGCGTTACTTTTCCTTGTTGTTGGTACTAAGAGAAAGTGGTTTACTTACCCTTATGGTTCGTACTAAGAGTGAGTGCGTTACTTGCCCTTAGGATTGGTACTAATGGTAAGTGCGTTACTTAACCTTATCGTTGGTACTACGAGAAAGTGTGTTACTTACCCATATGGTTGGTACTAAGAGTAAGTTGGTTACTTACCCTTATGGTTGGTACCAAGAGAAAGTGCGTTACTTACCCTTATGGTTTATACTAAGAGTGAGCTCGTTACTTGCCGTTATCAATGGTCTTAAGAATAAGTGCGTTACTTACCCTTATGGTTGGTACCAATAGAATGTGCATTACTTACCCTTATGGTTGAGACTAAGAGTAAGTATGTTACTTACGCTTATGGTTGGTACTAAGAGTGAGCGCGTCACATACCCATATTATTGGTACTAAGAGAAATTGCGTTACTTACCCTTATGGTTCGTACTAAGATTAAGTGCGTTACTTACCCTTATGGTTGGTACTACGAGAAAGTGCGTTACTAACCCTTATGGTTGGTACCAAGAGTAAGTGCGTCACTTACCCTTATGGTTGGTACCAAGATAAAGTGCAATACTTACCCTTATGGTTGATACTATGAGTGAGCGCGTTAGTTTCCCTTACTGTTGGTACTAAGAGAAAGTGCGTTACTTACCCTTATGGTTCGTACTAAGAGCAAGTTCGTTACTTACCCTTATGGTTGGTACTAAGAGTAGGTTCGTTACGTACCCTTATGGTTAGTACTAATAGTACGTGCGTTACCTACCCTTATGATTAGTACCAAGAGTAAGTGCGTTACTCACCCTATGGTTGGTACCAAGAGTAAGTGCGTTACTTACCCTTATAGTTGGTACCAAGAGAAAGTGCGTTACTTACCCTAATGGTTGATACTACGAGTAAGTATGTTACTTACCCTTATGGTTGGTACTAAGAGTGAGCGCGTTACTTACCGTTATGGTTGGTACTAAGACTAAGTGTGTTACTTACCCGTATGGTTGGTGATAAGAGAATATGCATTGCTTACTGTTATGGTTGATACTAAGAGTAAGTATGTTACTTACCCTTTTGGTTGGTACTAAGAGTAAGTGCGTTATTTACCCTTATGGTTGGTACCAAGAGTAAGTGCATTACTTACACTTATGGTTGGTACTAAGAGTGAGCGCGTTACTTTCCCTTATGGTTGGTACCAAGAGTAAGTGCGTTACTTACCCATATGGTTGGTACCAAGAGTAAATGTGTTACTTACCTTTATAGTTGGTACCATGCCTACCGAGTTTCGCAGCCGATAGTTTCGGTCGACCAGTTCGACGCTGATCCGTCGAAGATCGTTTGCCGAGACGAGCCCGCTGAACAGAACTTGTCGACCATTGATCCTCTTCCAACCCCGTCACGGCGCCTGTCGACCATAGTCGTCGACCAAGTCCCGTCGAGCAGAACTCCCCGACCGGCACGTCGACCAGGACCCGTCGAGCAGGACCTGTTCGACCTCTGCGAAACCGTCGACCATCTCTTTGGTCGACTGGGTAGCTCCAAAGACGGCGTTGCCCTGGCGGTAGGAGCCCGACAACTGCTGTACATGCTCGTCGACCGTCCTGGTCGTCACCGTTCGCCGACTTTCCCACGTCGGCATCCTCCCAGGTCGACGAGTCCCTTCGTCGACCACCAGGTTGTCGGTTGCGCCTTCCGCACATCCTACCCCGAATTCGGCTCCGCCCAAGCGAGGACGGGGCGAACTCCCCTTAACACTTTCCTGCCGCGTTCACGCTTGGGCACCATCCCACACAGCAGATCTACTCAAACCCCAAGGGATATTGTACACGGGGAAATTCAGTCGGCGTGGACAAAACATACGGCACGCCGGTCACCTCACTAGCCGCGCAGAAGGGCACGGCACCTACTGCTACACGTCGTCATCACCATCGCCGACGTCGGCCAGTCGCACTTGGCCGATTGTGACGGAGCACCGGTTGAAGGCCGGAATGTGCAGCGCCTTCATCAGGAAGTCGGCCGGCTGCTCGGTGGTCGGGATCTACTTCAGTACGAACTTCCCGCGCTTCACCATCTGCTGCAGCCAGGCGTAGCGTCGCTCCATATGCTCGAGGTTGCCCTACAGCCAGGCGTAGCGTCGCTCCATGTGCTTGAGGTTGCCGGCTTCGGTGGCCGCGACGTACTCCGACTCCGTCGACGAGAGTGCCGTGCACTTGATCCGCTGGCTCGTCTAGGAGACAGCGGCCCCTTCAGAGACGAACGCATTGCCGCCTGTGCTCGTACGGTTCTGCTTGTTGCCGGCGTCGTCGGCGTCGTCGTCCGCCGCTGAACTCCAGGGCGGCGTCACGGGTATCGGCGAGGTAGGTGAGGCAGCGGTCGACCTCACGCCAGTGCTGGTCGCTCCTCACTGTCAAGCCGCTCCCCAGCTTGCTGCACGCGAAGACGATGTCCGGCCTCGTCGTCGTCGCCGCGAAATGCAGCGTGCCGACCTTCTTCTGTCTTCTTCGCGCGACTGAGCCTCCTCGTCCTCGAACGTTAGTTCGGCATAGGCGTCGACGGAGACCGGCGTCTTCGGGATCCGCCCGGTCTGCTCTTCGTCGATAAAGCGCCTGCGCAGCTTGTCGACGTAGGTCTGCTGGTGGAGCCACAGCTTCCTCGCCGGCCTGTCGCGCACGATCTCCAGCCCGAGGTACTTCTCGACCGGGCTGATCTTCCGCAGCTCAAAGGCGGCCTCCAGCAGCTCCTTCAGCTTCTTCAGAATCGAGAGGCTGCTGCTGGCGGCGAGGAAGTCGTCGACGTAGACGAGCACCCAGCACGCCACTCCGTCGTCGCCGACCTTGAAGTAGAGAGCCTCATCGACCTGGCTCTTCTGCCAGTCGGCGCCGGTTAGCACCGCGTCGAGCGCCGAGTACCACAACAGCGTCGACTGCTTCAGCCTGTAGAGGCTTTTCAGCAGCTTGCATACTCGGCCGGCCCCATCGTTGTAGTAGTCTGGCTGGTACATGTAGAGCACGCGCTTGAGCTTACTCTGCAGGAACGCGATCTTGATGTCGAACTGCATCAGGTGCAAGTCGAGGACGGCGACGATGCTGAGAAAGATCCTCAGCGTGACGTAGCTGCCGACCGGCGCGTACGTCTCGTCATAGTCGGCGCCATACACATGCGTGAAGCCCTTCACGACCAAGCGTGCCTTCTCCGGGGCGACCGTGTTGTCGACGTGATACTTTGTCATCAGAACCCAGCGGTTCTTCATCACGTTAGCGCCGCGCGGACGCTTGACCAACTCCCACGTGCCGTTGGCAATGAGCTTGCGAATTTCCTCGTCCATGGCGGCCTTCACCACCTTGCCCTTCCTGCTCGCCAACGCCTCCTTCACCGTCATGGTGACAATGTCCCAGCGATGCTATGGGTCTGCGTGCACGTCGGGGTCGAGCTCGGGCAGGTCGACGTCGGCCTCCGCGTCGTCGACCACCGTGGTGTTAGGCGGCCGGCGGCAGGCAGGCGTAGTAGCTTAGCCGCTCTGGGGCCTTGCGCGGGTGAGATGAACGTCACAGTTCAGGCTTCTCGACCGGGACCTCTACCACATCGCTGTCGGTAGACTCCTCTCCTGCCGACTTCTCCCCTTCGTCGTCGACGACTGCTTCGTCGACCTCGAGCGGCTGCACCAAAGTCGGCTCCTCTGCCGACTTCTCCTTTGCCGACGACTCCCTTGTCGACGGCAGCTCCTCTGTTGGCTGCATCTTCGCTGCCCGTTGCTACCCTTTCTGCGGCAGTTTTACTGTCTCCCCCGTCGCCAGCGGCTTCTCCAGGACGCACCTCGCCACGTCGATCATCGGCGATGCCACTAGCTGGCGCCAAAGGCGTAGCAGCAATTCTTCCCTCGTCACCGGTGGTCGACGGCAACGCCGTCTTCGACACATCGGCATTAAGGGGTGGAGGTGACGCGACCGCGGGAGACGTCACAGCGGGAGGAGGGACGTCCTTCACGTCCTCATCCTTGGCGGCAAGCAGAGGGGTCGCCGTCGACGAGGGGGGCGGCGGAGCAAGAGCTGATGTCCGCGTAGATACTGGCCCGTGCTCCGCCTTCCACAACTCCAGCGACATAGACTCGTAGAAGATGGCCTCGACCGTTGTGACCACCTTCTGGTCAGTGAGGTGGAGGAGTTCCCAGCCTTTGCTCTCTGGCGACACACCGAGGTGAAGCCCCCAGCGGGCTTTCGGCGGCACCTTCCCGCCGCGCTGCTGCTCGGGGACCATGAACTGCACCATGCAGCCCCACGCGCGTGCCAGCGTAAGGTCGGGCTTCTTGCCGGTGAGCAGCTAGTGCGGCGTCGTCCCTGGCGCTAGCGTCGACTGCTCAAGGCAGTTGCGCACCCAGACGGCCTGCCGCAGAGCGAGGTGCCACTAGTGGTGCTGCACACCTATGTGCAGCAGTATCGTCCGCACGACTTCGAGAACCATGCGCATCTCCCTCTCTGCCATGCCGTTCTGCTGCGGACTGTACGAGCAGATCGGGTCATGGAAGATGCCCTTCCCATCGACGAAGTTGGTGAAGTCCTTCCCTAGGAACTCGCCTCCGCAGTCAGAGTGGAGCATCATCACCAAATTTCTTGGGTTTCCGCTCCACGACCAGGAGCCACTTCTCGAACACCTGCAGCATGTCACTCTTCTTGGCGACCGGCTTCACCCAGACGGAACGGATCTTGCGGTCCTTCAGCAAAAGGAACTAGAGGCTGCCATCCTTGGCGGCCACCCATAAAGGCCCGCACAGGTCGATGTGCACAACGGACAGGGCCTCCTCTGCGTCCGAGCCCTTGTCGAGGAACGTGTGCCACGCGGGCTTGCCTCCGACGCAGGAGACACACGGCAGGTCGTCCCCAGTCAATGGCTTGATGTCCAGGCCGGTGGTGACTTCGTGCTTCGCCGAGATTTTGATCGTATCGACGCCGACGTGCGCAAGCCTCGCGTGCCACCGGTCAGGGGTCGACTTCGTCGCAGAGGCGATCGTCCGCAGAGCCACCACCTCGGTCGAAGTCGACGACAGCTTTGTCGAGCAGGGTCAAAGGTCAGTGCAAAGGACCCGGCCGGTGTAGCGTGCTCGACCGAGCACCTCGCCCGTTGCCGACACGAGTAGCATCTCGTTGCCCTCATCCTGGAGCTTCACACAGCTGTCCTTCAGCTGATCGGCCGACAGCAGATTCGCCTGCACGCCCGGGACGTAGAGCACGTCGGGGACGAGGACCTGCTTTCCGGCCTTCCCTTGCAGTGCAACAGTGCCCCGGCCTTCGACGGTCTGCAGCGCCCCATTGAAGCCACGCACATGTTTCTCATCGTTGCTCGGCGACATGTCGACGAAGGCCTTGTTTGTCCCCATCAGGTGGTGTCGGCAGCCGCTGTCAAGCAGGACCACCGTCGAGTTCGCCTGCACGGCGGCCGCGACCGCTTTGAAATCCTTGCCAGCGAGACTGTCGGCTCCACCACGCGGACCATCGAGCACGACACTTCCCCGTCGCCTTGACCCTTGCCGCTGGAGGAGTCGGCATCCATCGTCGACGACTTTTTCTTCGACGCCTGCTTCTCCTTGCGCGGCCGTTCGTCCCGACTTCAACGGCCGTTGGCCGACCTCCCGCGGCCTCCCTTGTGGTCGTTGTCGTCGGAGTCGTCGCGGACAGGACACTCGAAGGAGAGGCGATCGGGGTCGCCGCACACTCAGCACTCTCGCCGTCCACCACCGCCGCTTTGATCGCTGTCCCGAGCCGACTTCGACCCGTCGGGGTCCTTCGCCGACCTCCCACCTCCGCTACCACCTCCGCCAGACTTCCCGCGCTGCCCTTGTTGACGACTCTGCTTTGTCGGGGTGACGTAGCTCGCATGCGGAAGGAGCTCCGCGGGCCTCTTGGCTTCCTGCATAGCCTCATCCCTGATGATGTGTCTTGTCATGGTGTCGTTGAGCGACTCACGCACGCCGGGCATCGCCATCATCCGGCGCATGAGATTATAGCTGCTCGGGAGACCCTTGTCGACGTGTATGATGTAGGACGTTGTCGAGTAGTCAACGCCCGCCATCCGCATGTCTGCCTTGATCCATCGAGCACGGTTGTAGTAATCCGTTGCCGACTCCTGCTCGCCCATTCTGAGGTGGGTCAGCTTCTCCTCCAGCTGGCCGATGTACAAGTCGTTGGTAGCCTGGTTCGTCAACAGGACGAACCGCCATGCCTGGTGGTCGGCGTCGAGTCGAGGTCGACAAGGTTTGAGAGCGATCTGCACCATCGGCGAGCAGTACCTCGAGATGACCATGAAGGTCAGCAGGTGAGCCGCGCGAAACTCCGCCCGCAGCTCGACGTCGTCCTCGTCCGGCATCACCACATCGCCGTCTGCAAAGCCCTTCAACCCGGCGATCTCCAGCTGGGGCTCGATCGACTCCCTCCACGTGATAAAGTCCCGTCGACCTTCCAGCAAAGCGGGTACAACAATCTTGTCCGGCGAGAACTTGAAGTAGCCGTGCGCCGGTGCAATCCCGCCCGCTGACACATGGGCCGCCGATGTCGGCGTCACGCTGCTTCTCTGGGGAGAGAGACGTCGTTTGTGGACATCACTGTGCGAGCTGCCGCAGCCTCCGTCGACCGCTGCACTCGCGCCGCATTCCGCCGACTTCGACGTCGGCTTCCCTGAGTCACCCTCGTGCCCTCGTCGCGGCCGACCTGGTCACCGCCGTCGACTTGCACGTCGACGCCTCCTTTGTTGCGTGCCGGTCGAGGAGATGCGAATTTATCGTCCGCTGCAGCATGGGGTGTCGGATGCTCGCGTGCCCACTGCACACGAGTCCATGGAGCAGCACTCGTCTGCCCCACCGTACTCGTCATTCGCGTGGCGTCTCCTAGCATCAGCCAACCGTGCGTCCAAGTTGTCCTCTACACTGGCCGGCCTCTATCGCGGTAGGCGTCATGGGCTGCACGGGCTGCCGGCCTACGAACGAGTTACGTAAGTGATAAGTCGGCTACTCTCTGGAGGTCGAGTGTTCGTTCCACGCTTACCGCACCATGCTGAGAGTCACTCTACAACGGTGGGAGCTGAACTATGGGTGAAGGCACAGGTGGCTCGAGTGATCAGAGGTAGCTTTGCTTGTGAGCTCACTACTTGCTGGTTCACATAACAGATTGGCAAGAGTTTCACTAGCAAAAGTTGGATTACATAATGCATAACAATGGAAAGTGCAATGGCAAAGTGACTACATCTGGGACCTAGCAGCCTAGCGACCAGGCAGGTCGACTTTCAGTGCAGCAACGGGGCGACCTGCCGGCAGAGCAAGTCGACCGTCTGCCAACGCAGCTGGGAGGCGGCTTGCTAACTCTTGCAAGTCGACGACCTGCCAGCGCTGCAGCTGCGCGGCTTGCCAACGCTGCAGCAGAGCGGCTTGCTAGCGTTGCAACTGCAGATGACAACAGCGCACGCGCGCACCCGCTTCGCATGTGCTTGTAGGCGGTCGAGCACGTTGTGCTTCGCTCCGAACATTGCATAGATGCCGAGTTGGCCACGTGTCGACCATGCGTGATGCTCCACGTCGACCTCGGGATACCAGCCCACAGGTCGACTACGCCAAAGCCCGCAAAAGCGAAACTCGCATGTTCGCAGCCGAGCAGTTTCGGTCGACCAGTTCGAAACTGCTCCGTCGAACAGCGTTTGCGGAGACGAGCCCGCTGAACAGAACTTGTCGACGAGTGATCCTCTACTGACACCATCGAGGGGCCCGACGACCATAGTCGTCGACCAGGTCCCGTCGAGCAGAACTCCTCGACCGGCACGTCGACCAGGACCCGTCGAGCAGGACCTGCTAGACCTCTGCGGATTCCGTTCACCACCTAATTGGTCAACGGGGTAGCTCCAAAGACGGTATCGTCCTGGCAGTACGAGCCCGCCAACTGCTATACGTGCTCGTCAACCGTCCTGGTCGACATCGTCCGCCGACTTTCCCACGTCGGCATCCTCCCAGGTCAACGAGTCCCTTCGTCGACCACAAGGTTGTCGGCTGCGCCTTCCGCACACCCGACCCCGAAGTCGGCTCCACTCAAGAGGACTGGGCGAACTCCCGTTACAAAACTTACCTTTATGGTTGGTACTAGGAGAAAGTGATTTTTTACCCTTATGGTTGGTACTAAGAGTAAGTGCGTTACTTACCCTTATGGTGGGTACTGAAAGTAAGTACGTTACTTACCCTTATGGTGGGTACTGACAGTATGTACGTTACTTACCCTTATGGTTGGTACAAAGAGTAAGTGCGTTTCTTACCCTTTTGGTTGGTACTAAGAATAAGTGTGTTAGAAACCCTTATGGTTGGTACTAAGAGTAAGTGCGTTACTTACCCTTATTATTGGTACTAAAAGAAAGTGCCTTACTTACCCTTATGGTTGGTACTAAGACTAAGTGCGTTACATACCCTTATGGTTGATACTAAGAGTAGTTGCGTTACTTACCCATATGGTTGGAACCAAGAGTAGGTGCGTAATTTATTCTTATGGTTGGTACTAAGAGTATGTGCGTTACTTGCCCTTATGGATGTTACGAAGAGTAAGTTCGTTACTTACCCTTATGGTTGGTACTAAGAGTAATTGCATTACTTACCCTTATGGTTGGTACTAAGAGTAGGTGCGTTACTTTCCCTAATGGTTGGTACTGAGAGTAAGTACATTACTTACCCTTATGGTTGGTTCTAAGACTAAGTGTGTTACTTACCCTTATGAGTGGTACTAAGAGTAAATTCGTCACTTATCCTTATGGTTGGTATTAAGAGTAAGTGCGCCACTTGCCGGTATGGTTGGTACTAAGAGTAAGTGCGTTGCTTACCCTTATTGTTGGTACTAAGAGTAATTGCGTTACTTACCCTTATGGTTCGAACCAAGAGTAAGTGCGTTACTTACCCTTATAGTTGGTACCAAGAGAAAGTGCGTTACTTACCCTAATGGTTGATACTACGAGTAAGTATGTTACTTACCCTTATGGTTGGTACTAAGAGTGAGCGCGTTACTTACCGTTATGGTTGGTACTAAGACTAAGTGTGTTACTTACCCGTATGGTTGGTGATAAGAGAATATGCATTGCTTACTGTTATGGTTGATACTAAGAGTAAGTATGTTACTTACCCTTTTGGTTGGTACTAAGAGTAAGTGCGTTATTTACCCTTATGGTTGGTACCAAGAGTAAGTGCGTTACTTACCCTTATAGTTGGTACCAAGAGAAAGTGCGTTACTTACCCTAATGGTTGATACTACGAGTAAGTATGTTACTTACCCTTATGGTTGGTACTAAGAGTGAGCGCGTTACTTACCGTTATGGTTGGTACTAAGACTAAGTGTGTTACTTACCCGTATGGTTGGTGATAAGAGAATATGCATTGCTTACTGTTATGGTTGATACTAAGAGTAAGTATGTTACTTACCCTTTTGGTTGGTACTAAGAGTAAGTGCGTTATTTACCCTTATGGTTGGTACTAAGAGTGAGCGCGTTACTTTCCCTTATGGTTGGTACCAAGAGTAAGTGCGTTACTTACCCATATGGTTGGTACCAAGAGTAAATGTGTTACTTACCTTTATAGTTGGTACCATGCCTACCGAGTTTCGCAGCCGATAGTTTCGGTCGACCAGTTCGACGCTGATCCGTCGAAGATCGTTTGCCGAGACGAGCCCGCTGAACAGAGCTTGTCGACCATTGATCCTCTTCCAACCCCGTCACGGCGCCTGTCGACCATAGTCGTCGACCAAGTCCCGTCGAGCAGAACTCCTCGACCGGCACGTCGACCAGGACCCGTCGAGCAGGACCTGTTCGACCTCTGCGAAACCGTCGACCATCTCTTTGGTCGACTGGGTAGCTCCAAAGACGGCGTTGCCCTGGCGGTAGGAGCCCGACAACTGCTGTACATGCTCGTCGACCGTCCTGGTCGTCACCGTTCGCCGACTTTCCCACGTCGGCATCCTCCCAGGTCGACGAGTCCCTTCGTCTACCACCAGGTTGTCGGTTGCGCCTTCCGCACATCCTACCCCGAATTCGGCTCCGCCCAAGCGAGGACGGGGCGAACTCCCCTTAACACTTTCCTGCCGCGTTCACGCTTGGGCACCATCCCACACAGCAGATCTACCCAAACCCCAAGGGATATTGTACACGGGGAAACTCAGTCGGCGTGGACAAAACATACGGCACGCCGGTCACCTCACTAGCCGCGCAGAAGGGCACGGCACCTACTGCTACACGTCGTCATCACCATCGCCGACGTCGGCCAGTCGCACTTGGCCGATTGTGACGGAGCACCGGTTGAAGGCCGGAATGTGCAGCGCCTTCATCAGGAAGTCGGCCGGCTGCTCGGTGGTCGGGATCTACTTCAGTACGAACTTCCCGCGCTTCACCATCTGCTGCAGCCAGGCGTAGCGTCGCTCCATATGCTCGAGGTTGCCCTACAGCCAGGCGTAGCGTCGCTCCATGTGCTTGAGGTTGCCGGCTTCGGTGGCCGCGACGTACTCCGACTCCGTCGACGAGAGTGCCGTGCACTTGATCCGCTGGCTCGTCTAGGAGACAGCGGCCCCTTCAGAGACGAACGCATTGCCGCCTGTGCTCGTACGGTTCTGCTTGTTGCCGGCGTCGTCGGCGTCGTCGTCCGCCGCTGAACTCCAGGGCGGCGTCACGGGTATTGGCGAGGTAGGTGAGGCAGCGGTCGACCTCACGCCAGTGCTGGTCGCTCCTCACTGTCAAGCCGCTCCCCAGCTTGCTGCACGCGAAGACGATGTCCGGCCTCGTCGTCGTCGCCGCGAAATGCAGCGTGCCGACCTTCTTCTGTCTTCTTCGCGCGACTGAGCCTCCTCGTCCTCGAACGTTAGTTCGGCATAGGCGTCGACGGAGACCGGCGTCTTCGGGATCCGCCCGGTCTGCTCTTCGTCGATAAAGCGCCTGCGCAGCTTGTCGACGTAGGTCTGCTGGTGGAGCCACAGCTTCCTCGCCGGCCTGTCGCGCACGATCTCCAGCCCGAGGTACTTCTCGACCGGGCTGATCTTCCGCAGCTCAAAGGCGGCCTCCAGCAGCTCCTTCAGCTTCTTCAGAATCGAGAGGCTGCTGCTGGCGGCGAGGAAGTCGTCGACGTAGACGAGCACCCAGCACGCCACTCCGTCGTCGCCGACCTTGAAGTAGAGAGCCTCATCGACCTGGCTCTTCTGCCAGTCGGCGCCGGTTAGCACCGCGTCGAGCGCCGAGTACCACAACAGCGTCGACTGCTTCAGCCTGTAGAGGCTTTTCAGCAGCTTGCATACTCGGCCGGCCCCATCGTTGTAGTAGTCTGGCTGGTACATGTAGAGCACGCGCTTGAGCTTACTCTGCAGGAACGCGATCTTGATGTCGAACTGCATCAGGTGCAAGTCGAGGACGGCGACGATGCTGAGAAAGATCCTCAGCGTGACGTAGCTGCCGACCGGCGCGTACGTCTCGTCATAGTCGGCGCCATACACATGCGTGAAGCCCTTCACGACCAAGCGTGCCTTCTCCCGGGCGACCGTGTTGTCGACGTGATACTTTGTCATCAGAACCCAGCGGTTCTTCATCACGTTAGCGCCGCGCGGACGCTTGACCAGCTCCCACGTGCCGTTGGCAATGAGCTTGCGAATTTCCTCGTCCATGGCGGCCTTCACCACCTTGCCCTTCCAGCTCGCCAACGCCTCCTTCACCGTCATGGTGACAATATCCCAGCGATGCTATGGGTCTGCGTGCACGTCGGGGTCGAGCTCGGGCAGGTCGACGTCGGCCTCCGCGTCGTCGACCACCGTGGTGTTAGGCGGCCGGCGGCAGGCAGGCGTAGTAGCTTAGCCGCTCTGGGGCCTTGCGCGGGTGAGATGAACGTCACAGTTCAGGCTTCTCGACCGGGACCTCTACCACATCGCTGTCGGTAGACTCCTCTCCTGCCGACTTCTCCCCTTCGTCGTCGACGACTGCTTCGTCGACCTCGAGCGGCTGCACCAAAGTCGGCTCCTCTGCCGACTTCTCCTTTGCCGACGACTCCCTTGTCGACGGCAGCTCCTCTGTTGGCTGCATCTTCGCTGCCCGTTGCTACCCTTTCTGTGGCAGTTTTACTGTCTCCCCCGTCGCCAGCGGCTTCTCCAGGACGCACCTCGCCACGTCGACCATCGGCGATGCCACTAGCTGGCGCCAAAGGCGTAGCAGCAATTCTTCCCTCGTCACCGGTGGTCGACGGCAACGCCGTCTTCGACACATCGGCATTAAGGGGTGGAGGGGACGCGACCGCGGGAGACGTCACAGCGGGAGGAGGGACGTCCTTCACGTCCTCATCCTTGGCGGCAAGCAGAGGGGTCGCCGTCGACGAGGGGGGCGGCGGAGCAAGAGCTGATGTCCGCGTAGATACTGGCCCGTGCTCCGCCTTCCACAACTCCAGCGACATAGACTCGTAGAAGATGGTCTCGACCGTTGTGACCACCTTCTGGTCAGTGAGGTGGAGGAGTTCCCAGCCTTTGCTCTCTGGCGACACACCGAGGTGAAGCCCCCAGCGGGCTTTCGGCGGCACCTTCCCGCCGCGCTGCTGCTCGGGGACCATGAACTGCACCATGCAGCCCCACGCGCGTGCCAGCGTAAGGTCGGGCTTCTTGCCGGTGAGCAGCTAGTGCGGCGTCGTCCCTGGCGCTAGCGTCGACTGCTCAAGGCAGTTGCGCACCCAGACGGCCTGCCGCAGAGCGAGGTGCCACTAGTGGTGCTGCACACCTATGTGCAGCAGTATCGTCCGCACGACTTCGAGAACCATGCGCATCTCCCTCTCTGCCATGCCGTTCTGCTGCGGACTGTACGAGCAGATCGGGTCATGGAAGATGCCCTTCCCATCGACGAAGTTGGTGAAGTCCTTCCCTAGGAACTCGCCTCCGCAGTCAGAGTGGAGCATCATCACCAAATTTCTTGGGTTTCCGCTCCACGACCAGGAGCCACTTCTCGAACACCTGCAGCACGTCACTCTTCTTGGCGACCGGCTTCACCCAGACGGAACGGATCTTGCGGTCCTTCAGCAAAAGGAACTAGAGGCTGCCATCCTTGGCGGCCACCCGTAAAGGCCCGCACAGGTCGATGTGCACAACGGACAGGGCCTCCTCTGCGTCCGAGCCCTTGTCGAGGAACGTGTGCCACGCGGGCTTGCCTCCGACGCAGGAGACACACGGCAGGTCGTCCCCGGTCAATGGCTTGATGTCCAGGCCGGTGGTGACTTCGTGCTTCGCCGAGATTTTGATCGTATCTACGCCGACGTGCGCAAGCCTCGCGTGCCACCGGTCAGGGGTCGACTTCGTCGCAGAGGCGATCGTCCGCAGAGCCACCACCTCGGTCGAAGTCGACGACAGCTTTGTCGAGCAGGGTCAAAGGTCAGTGCAAAGGACCCGGCCGGTGTAGCGTGCTCGACCGAGCACCTCGCCCGTTGCCGACACGAGTAGCATCTCGTTGCCCTCATCCTGGAGCTTCACACAGCTGTCCTTCAGCTGATCGGCCGACAGCAGATTCGCCTGCACGCCCGGGACGTAGAGCACGTCGGGGACGAGGACCTGCTTTCCGGCCTTCCCTTGCAGTGCAACAGTGCCCCGGCCTTCGACGGTCTGCAGCGCCCCATTGAAGCCACGCACATGTTTCTCATCGTTGCTCGGCGACATGTCGACGAAGGCCTTGTTTGTCCCCATCAGGTGGTGTGGGCAGCCGCTGTCAAGCAGGACCACCGTCGGGTTCGCCTGCACGGCGGCCGCGACCGCTTTGAAATCCTTGCCAGCGAGACTGTCGGCTCCACCACGCAGACCATCGAGAACGACACTTCCCCGTCGCCTTGACCCTTGCCGCTGGAGGAGTCGGCATCCATCGTCGACGACTTTTTCTTCGACGCCTGCTTCTCCTTGCGCGGCCGTTCGTCCCGACTTCAACGGCCGTTGGCCGACCTCCCGCGGCCTCCCTTGTGGTCGTTGTCGTCGGAGTCGTCGCGGACAGGACACTCGAAGGAGAGGCGATCGGGGTCGCCGCACACTCAGCACTCTCGCCGTCCACCACCGCCGCTTTGATCGCTGTCCCGAGCCGACTTCGACCCGTCGGGGTCCTTCGCCGACCTCCCACCTCCGCTACCACCTCCGCCAGACTTCCCGCGCTGCCCTTGTTGACGACTCTGCTTTGTCGGGGTGACGTAGCTCGCATGCGGAAGGAGCTCCGCGGGCCTCTTGGCTTCCTGCATAGCCTCATCCCTGATGATGTGTCTTGTCATGGTGTCGTTGAGCGACTCACGCACGCCGGGCATCGCCATCATCCGGCGCATGAGATTATAGCTGCTCGGGAGACCCTTGTCGACGTGTATGATGTAGGACGTTGTCGAGTAGTCAACGCCCGCCATCCGCATGTCTGCCTTGATCCATCGAGCACGGTTGTAGTAATCCGTTGCCGACTCCTGCTCGCCCATTCTGAGGTGGGTCAGCTTCTCCTCCAGCTGGCCGATGTACAAGTCGTTGGTAGCCTGGTTCGTCAACAGGACGAACCGCCATGCCTGGTGGTCGGCGTCGAGTCGAGGTCGACAAGGTTTGAGAGCGATCTGCACCATCGGCGAGCAGTACCTCGAGATGACCATGAAGGTCAGCAGGTGAGCCGCGCGAAACTCCGCCCGCAGCTCGACGTCGTCCTCGTCCGGCATCACCACATCGCCGTCTGCAAAGCCCTTCAACCCGGCGATCTCCAGCTGGGGCTCGATCGACTCCCTCCACGTGATGAAGTCCCGTCGACCTTCCAGCAAAGCGGGTACAACAATCTTGTCCGGCGAGAACTTGAAGTAGCCGTGCGCCGGTGCAATCCCGCCCGCTGACACATGGGCCGCCGATGTCGGCGTCACGCTGCTTCTCTGGGGAGAGAGACGTCGTCTGTGGACATCACTGTGCGAGCTGCCGCAGCCTCCGTCGACCGCTGCACTCGCGCCGCATTCCGCCGACTTCGACGTCGGCTTCCCTGAGTCACCCTCGTGCCCTCGTCGCGGCCGACCTGGTCACCGCCGTCGACTTGCACGTCGACGCCTCCTTTGTTGCGTGCCGGTCGAGGAGATGCGAATTTATCGTCCGCTGCAGCATGGGGTGTCGGATGCTCGCGTGCCCACTGTTCACGAGTCCATGGAGCAGCACTCGTCTGCCCCACCGTACTCGCCATTCGCGTGGCGTCTCCTAGCATCAGCCAACCGTGCGTCCAAGTTGTCCTCTACACTGGCCGGCCTCTATCGCGGTAGGCGTCATGGGCTGCACGGGCTGCCGGCCTACGAACGAGTTACGTAAGTGATAAGTCGGCTACTCTCTGGAGGTCGAGTGTTCGTTCCACGCTTACCGCACCATGCGGAGAGTCACTCTACAACGGTGGGAGCTGAACTATGGGTGAAGGCACAGGTGGCTCGAGTGATCAGAGGTAGCTTTGCTTGTGAGCTCACTACTTGCTGGTTCACATAACAGATTGGCAAGAGTTTCACTAGCAAAAGTTGGATTACATAATGCATAACAATGGAAAGTGCAATGGCAAAGTGACTACATCTGGGACCTAGCAGCCTAGCGACCAGGCAGGTCGACTTTCAGTGCAGCAACGGGGCGACCTGCCGGCAGAGCAAGTCGACCGTCTGCCAACGCAGCTGGGAGGCGGCTTGCTAACTCTTGCAAGTCGACGACCTGCCAGCGCTGCAGCTGCGCGGCTTGCCAACGCTGCAGCAGAGCGGCTTGCTAGCGTTGCAACTGCAGATGACAACAGCGCACGCGCGCACCCGCTTCGCATGTGCTTGTAGGCGGTCGAGCACGTTGTGCTTTGCTCCGAACATTGCATAGATGCCGAGTTGGCCACGTGTCGACCATGCGTGATGCTCCACGTCGACCTCGGGATACCAGCCCACAGGTCGACTACGCCAAAGCCCGCAAAAGCGAAACTCGCATGTTCGCAGCCGAGCAGTTTCGGTCGACCAGTTCGAAACTGCTCCGTCGAACAGCGTTTGCGGAGACGAGCCCGCTGAACAGAACTTGTCGACGAGTGATCCTCTACTGACACCATCGAGGGGCCCGACGACCATAGTCGTCGACCAGGTCCCGTCGAGCAGAACTCCTCGACCGGCACGTCGACCAGGACCCGTCGAGCAGGACCTGCTAGACCTCTGCGGATTCCGTTCACCACCTAATTGATCAACGGGGTAGCTCCAAAGACGGTATCGTCCTGGCAGTACGAGCCCGCCAACTGCTATACGTGCTCGTCAACCGTCCTGGTCGACATCGTCCGCCGACTTTCCCACGTCGGCATCCTCCCAGGTCAACGAGTCCCTTCGTCGACCACAAGGTTGTCGGCTGCGCCTTCCGCACACCCGACCCTGAAGTCGGCACCACTCAAGAGGACTGGGCGAACTCTCGTTACAAAACTTACCTTTATGGTTGGTACTAAGAGAAAGTGATTTTTTACCCTTATGGTTGGTACTAAGAGTAAGTGCGTTACTTACCCTTATGGTGGGTACTGAAAGTAAGTACGTTACTTACCCTTATGGTGGGTACTGACAGTATGTACGTTACTTACCCTTACGGTTGGTACCAGAAGTAAGTGCGTTACTTACCCTTATGGTTGAACCTAAGAGTAAGTGCGTTATTTCCCGTTATGATTGGTACTAAGCGTAAGTGCGTTATTTACCCTTATGCTTGGTTCTAAGAGTAAGTACGTTACTTACCCTTACGGTTGGATCTAAGAGTAAGTACGTTATTTACCCCTATGGTGTTGGGTGCAAATTCACATTGCACGACATCCTGCCGTCTGTTTGTAGGAGTATGCGTGTGCGAATGCATTTGGGTATGAATGGAATGTTCGTGTGTTTGTTTGCTTTCGCAATTTTCGCTTGATGCATTTGCAGGTACTCGCGCAATGTGCGCTTCAGTACAACATTGTACGCGCTATGAACAGTGCAAGCAGAAAGGACGAGCTCGCAAAGGAACCCACGATGGAAGCTTTGCAGTTCAGTTGAATTGATTGCGCAGATTCAGTTCTATCCAACTCGAAATTGTACTGTTTTGTTTGGTTGACTATAGTGTAGCAGGGCAGGCACTATAGGGGTACAATTTAGGTGAAGGTTGGATGTTGTTTGTCTGTATCTGCCCGCTACAGGGCCAGGGAAAACCAGCGGAACCAGCATTTGGCTGGTTGGGCAAAGACAAAACAGGTCCTGTTTTTAGGACCTGAACCTGGTTGTTGTTTTCCCAGGTTGGAAAAACAGAACCAGAGGTTGTTTACCAACCAACCACGTGCTGTTTTGTCCAGCCAGGTTGGTTCTGTTGCTTGGAATTATTTGGGATCATCCCTGGTTGTTCCCAGGTTGATTCCCAAGGTCCTTGCTAGCTATAACTATTTATTCCTTCTCTGTTTGTACCTGGATATAGTGAAATTGATTCAAGCGAATTCCTTCCTTGCTGGAATTTCGTTTCTACGCGGTGCGACGGCAGAATGCTACCGAGTCAATGCTAGCACGCTAGCACTACAACGCTAGGCAAACGCTGTCCGAGCCATAACTTTGCAATGGCAGAACTTTCGCGAGGCAACTTGGTTTATTTTAAAGCTCTTAGAGTGAGCTTCGATATAGCGAATTCTCAGCTTAATCCGATCGACGGTCTGCACGGCACGCTGCGCAACGTTCAAGGTACTCTTGCTGTTTTGACTAAGTCCCTCTTGATCCCTCTCTCTACATACTCGGACCCGAGGATAGGGGCTGGTCCTGTACCAAGCACCCAGGGACCCTTGGAGGTGACCCCGAGGAGAGGTTTTAAGTTGGATTACGTCTTAATAGCCTGAGTTTATTAGGCCCTTACACCAACATATGGTTGGTACAAAAAGTGAGTTACACCCATATGGTGGGTACTAAGAATATGTACGTTACTTACACTTATGGTTGGTACTAAGAGTAAGTGGTTACATATCCTTATGGTTGGTACTAAGAGTAATTGCGTTAGTTACCCTTATGGTTGGAACCAAGCGTAAGTGCGTTATTTATTCTTATGGTTGGTACTAAGAGTAAGTGCGTTACTTGCCCTTATGGTTGGTACTAAGAGTAAGTTCGTTACTTCCCCTTATGGTTCGTACTAAGAGTAATTGCGTGTTACTTACCATTTCGGTTGGTACTAAGAATAGGTGCGTTACTTTCCCTAATGGTTGGTACTGAGAGCAAGTATATTACCCCTTATGGTTGGTTCTAAGATTATGTGTGTTGCTTACCCTTATGAATGGTACCAAGAGTAAGTACGTTACTTACGCTTATGGTTGGTACTAAGAGTAAATACGTTACTTCTCCTTATGGTTGGTATGAAAAGTAAGTGCGTTACTTACCCTTATGGTTGGAATTAAGAGGAAGCGCGTTGTTGGTGAAAGGGCCTAATAAACCCAAGCGATTAAGACGCAATCCAACTTTAATACATCTTCTCGGAGTCACGTCCAAGGGTCCCTGGGTGCTTGGTACAAGACCAGCCCCTATGCTCGGGTCCGAGTTTGTAGAGAGAGGGATCAAGAGTAGCTTGAACGTCGAGCAGAGTGCCATGCAGACCATTGATCGGATTAATCTGAAAACTTGCTATAACGAAGCTCGAGTCAAGAGCTTTAAAATATGACAAGTTGCCTTGCGATGAGTTCTGCCATTGCAACTCGGACAGAGTTTCTCTAGCGTCGTAGTGCTAGCGTACTAGCGTTGACTCTGGTAGCATAACGTTATCGAGCCGCGTGAATAGGAAATTCCAGCGTAAAGAAATTTGCTTGAATAAATTCAGTATTTTTGTGAGTACAGACAGAGAAGGGATATATATCCAATGTTAGCAAGAACCTTGGGAATCAACCTAGGAACAAACAGGAACGATCCCAAACAATTCCAAGCAACAGAACCGCCCTGGATGAATAAAAGGTAGGTAGCAGGTTGTGGAACAACCTCTGGCTCTGTTTTTCCAACCTGAAAAATCACCAACCAGGTTCAGGTCCTAAAATCAGAACCTGTTTTGTCATTGCCCATCCAGCCAGATTTTGGTTCCGCTGGTTTCCAATCGTCATGCAGCACGCGGATACAGACAAAATACATCCAACCTTCACCTAACTGTACCCCTATATTGCCTGACAAAACAAAATAATTTCGAGTTAGATATAACTGAATCTGCAGAATCAAATAAGTCGAACCGCAAAACTTCCATCTTGGGTTCGTTTGCGAGCTCGTCTTTTCCGCTTGCACTGCTCATAGCATGTACAATATTGTGCCAAAGCGCACGTTGCGTGAGTACCTGCAAATGCATAAAACGGAAATTGCGAAATCAAACAAACACACGAACACACCATTCATACGCAAATGCATTCTCACATGCATAATCGTACAAACAGACGGCAGGATGTCGTGCAAAGTGAATTTGCACCCAATCCGCGTTAGTTACCCTTATTGTTGGTACTAAGAGTTAGTACGTGGTTGGTACTAAGGATAACGCACTTACTCTAATGGTTGGTACTAAGGATAAGTGCGTTACTTACCCTTATTGTTGGTACTACGAGTAAGAGCGTTACTTACCCTTATGTTTGGTAAGAAGAGTAAGTGTGTTACTTACCCTTGTTGTTGGTACTAAGAATAGGTGCATTAGTTACCCTTATGGAAGGTACTAAGAGTTAGTACGTTACTTATTCTTATGGTTGGTTTTAAGAGTTAGTTCGTTACTTACCCTTTTGAATGGTTTTAAGAGGAAGTATGTTACTTGCCCTTACGGTTTGTACTCAGAGTAAGTGCGTTACTTACCCTTATCGTTTGTACTAAGAGTAAGTCCGTTACTTACCCTTATGATTGGTTCTAAGAGTAAGTGTTTCACATCACTTATGTGTGATACTAAGAATAAGGACACAGCAGCATTGTTCCCGCTTGGGCTGGCCACGGTATACACACACCCGTCAATACTGAAGCACTGGATGGAGGGGGCCACACGCTGGAAGGCCACCATTAAAGCGCTATGGGAGTCCAAGATCGTAACCGTCGGGGACCCGGAACACAAATGTGATGCGGAGGAGGAGCAGCTACTTTTCAACCGCAGTATTTTCTTCAGGGGCAAGTCGCCTTTCGGAGGTCAGAAAGGATCACACTGTCTGAAAGGAGTCAGATCGGGTGACCTGGTCGAAGAATGGGCAGATGGAAGCAGAACACTTAAAAGAAACGCCACGCTCGATATGGAACTGGGCAGGGAGGAACAGAGGAAGTGGGTCATGAAAGCATGGGAAGCAACACCGCAGAACTGGAGGGACAAGCTGCTGAAAAAGCTGACAGCGGATGAGATTTTCATGGTGACTAGGCTGGTGCGCACGGCACCATACCGGCTTGGGGAGGTGTCTTACTTCAGGGTGGAGTACGCGAGAGTCGGCAAGCTGTACGGGACAAGAGTGACGGTGGACAAGAAAGGTTACGTGAGCAGGGTTGAATACGCAGCGTAACATCGATCTGCTTTCTACGAGGAACCCCCATGGTGGAGATAGAAGGGAGGGTGAGAGGTCCGCTAGGCGCTCCAAAAACACGGTTACTACGCTCACAAGTCTGTAATAGAGGAGAGTGGGCCGAGCTAAGGCAGCTGCGGAAAGCGATAAATGCGGAGATAACTACTACAACGGGGGATAGTCTACGGGGTAGGCACGGGGTAGGAGTAATCGAAGCGTTCGTTCCTTAGTCCTTCACTTGTGCTCACTATACTTGCGCATTCACAAGGAAAGTTGGCAAGAGTTTCACTAGCAGAAGTTTACAACAATGGTAGACAATGGCAAAGCAACACTGTCTACATCAGGAGCTAGCATGCAAGCAGCTCGACTGCCAGCGCAGCACGGTCGACCGCGTTCCAGCACGACATAGTAGACCGCGCTCCAGCAGTGCAAAGTCGCGATCTGCCAACGCTGCAAGTCGACGGCGTGCCAACGCTGCAGCAAGGCGGCTGCACTGCGTTGCACCCGCAGGACAGCAGCGCACCCGCTTCGCAGGTGCTCGCAGTTGATTGGCGTGCTGTGCCTTGTCACCTGCACAGCGCAGACGCCAAGTCGACCACATGCCCACGTCTGCACCTGATCCTCCATGTCGACCTCGTGATACCACCACCGAGGTCGGCTTCGCCAAAACCACCTGGGCGACTGTCGCGCATCTTCGCAGAACTTCGTCGCCCGGATAACTTGGTCGACCTGGAAACCACCAGGTCGGCGTCGACTTCTTCGGGGAAAGTCGACCAGAAGTTGTATGTGCTCGTCGACTGCCCAGGTCGACGACCATCAGCCGACTTCACCAAGCCGGCCACTCCCCAGGTCGGCGCCCCCCAAGTCGGCGCCACTCCTCTTCGTGCCCGTCGACCGCCCAGGTCGACGACCACCACCTGGTCGACTTAGACCAAGTCGACCACACTCCTGGTCGACCAACTCCAGGTCGACCAGCCCTGCTGTCAGCCGACCACACCAAGTCGGCTTCACCAGGTAGGCGTCACCAAGTCGACGCCCTGTCAGGTCGACCTCCCAAGTCGACCTTCTGATGTCGGCGCCCTCCCAAGTCGGCGCCCACTGCTGCAGGCCGGCTGCACCTCCCGCACACCCGACCACGAAGTCGGCTCCGCCCAAGCGAGGACGGGGCCAACACACAACTTCCTCGCCGGCCTGTCATGCACGATCTCCAGCCCGAGGTACTTCACCACCGGCGAGATCTCACGCAGCTCGAAGGCGGCCTCCAGCAGCTCCTTCAACTCCCTCAGCATCGCGGTGCTGCTGCTGGCGGCGAGCTTGTCGTCGACGTAGACCAGCACCCAGCAGGTCACTCCATCGTCGCCGACCTTGAAGTAGAGCGCCTGGTCGACCTGGCTCTTCTTCCAGTCGGCGCCGACCAGCACGTCGTCGAGCGCCTTGTACCACAGCAGCGGCGACTGCTTCAGCCCGTACAGATTCTTCAACAGCTTGCACACCCGGCCGGTCCCGTCGTCCTAGTAGTCCGGCTGTTGCATGTACAACACCCTGTCGAGCTTGCTCTGCAGAAAGGCAGTGCTCATGTAGAGCTGCATCAGGTTGAGGTCGAGGACGGTGACGATGCTGAGGAAGATCCTCAGCGTGACGTAGCTGCTCACCGGCGCGTACGTCTCATCGTAGTCGGCACCATACACCTGCGTGAAGCCTTTCACGACCGTGTCGTCGACGTGGTACTTGGTCATCAGGACCCACCGGCTGTTCATGATGTTCACCCCGCGTGGGCGGTCGACCAGCTCCCAGGTGCCCATGCCGATGAGACTGCGGATCTCCTCGTCCATGGCGGCCTTCACCGCCTTGCCCTTCCAGCTTGCCAACGCCTCCTTCACCGTCATTGTCGCGATGTCCCAGTGGTGCCCGGGGTCGCGTGCATGTCGGGGTCGAGCTCAGGCAGGTCGACGTCGGCGTCCGCGTCGTCGAGCAGCGTGGTAAAGGCGGCCGGCGGCAGGCACACGTGGTAGATCAGCCGCTCAGGCGGCCTCCGGAGTCGGCCTGAACGTCGCAGCTCAGGCTCTTCGGCGTTGACTTTTACTACGTTGCTGTCGGTGGACTCCTCGCCAACCGACTGCTCCCCTTCCTCATCGTCCTCACCATCTTGCTGCTCAACAGTCGGTGAACCTGCCGACTTCTCCCTTGCCGACTGTCCAGTCGCCGACTGCCGCTTGGTCGGCGGCTTCTCCCCTGTCTGCGGCTTCTCTGCCGACGCCTCCTTCGCCGACTTCACCCATGTCGGCTGCACCTCCTCTGCCTCCTGCTCCCCTGCCGGCGTCGACTTCTTTCCCTCGCCGACCTGCTTGACGTCACGTCGGCCACCGGCGATGCTCTTGGCCGGCGCCACAGGCGACGCCCCACTGCTCCCCTCATCTCCGCTGGCCAACGTCGATGTCGGCTCATGCAGGTCGGCCACAAGGGGTGGGACAGGAGGGGCAGGGGAAAGAGAAGGAGGGCGGACGTCCTCGACGTCCTCATCAGCAAGCTCACCGACCTCGGCGAGCAAAGGGAGTGTCGCCGTCGAGGTGTCCGTCGGCGGGTTGACCTGCGTACGCCCCGACGCCGGTCCGTGCTCCGACTTCCACACCTCCAGCGACATTGTCTCGTAAAACACCACGTCCGACGTGGTGACCACCCTGTTGTGGGTGAGGTCGAGGAGCTCCCAGCTCTTGCTCTCCTCCGACACACCAAGGTGAAGGCCCCACCTGGCCTTCGGCTTCAGCTTTCCACCGCGCTGTTGCTCGGGGACGAGGAACTGCGCCATGCAGCCCCACACGCGGGCCAGCGTCAAGTCGGGCTTCTTGCCGGTGAGTAGCTGGTGCGGCGTTGTCCCCGTCGGCAGCGTCGACCTCTCCAAGCTGTTCCTCACCCAGACGGCCTGGCGCAGAGCAAGGTGCCACCAGTGGTGCTGCACAGCCATGTGCAGCAGCATCGTCCGCACCGACTCCACCACCGTCCGCCTCTCTCGCTCCGCCATGCCGTTCTGCTGCGGTGTGTAGGGGCAGGTCAAGTCGTGGACGATTCCCTTGCCGTCCACGAAGTCGGTGAACTGCCTCCCGAGGAACTCCCCTCCCCGGTCAAAACGCAGCATCAACACCGACTTCTTCGTGTGCCGCTCAACTACCACCATCCACTTCTCGAACTCCCGCAGCACGTCGGAATTCTTGGCAACCGGCCTCACCCACACGTAGCGGGTCTTCCGGTCCTTCAGCAGCAAGAAGTACAGGCTGCCATCCTTGGCAGCCACCCGAATCGGCCCGCACAGGTTGATGTGCACGACAGCCAGGGCGTCGTCGGCGTCCGAGCCCTTGTCGGGGAAGGAGTGCCGCGCCAGCTTCCCGCCGACGCACGAGACACACGGAGAGTCAGTGCCTGTCAACGGCTTGACGTCTAGGCCGGTGGCGACCTCGTGCTTCGCCGAGCTTGTGATGGTGTCGACGCCGACGTGCGCAAGCCTCACGTGCCACCTGGCCGGCGTCGACTTCGTTGCCGTGGCGATGGTCCGCAGAGCCACCGCCTCCATCGTGGTCGACGTCGACGTCGCCGTGCACGGATGTAGGTCGGTGCAGAGGACCCGGCTGGTGTATGTTGCCCGACCTAGGACGTCCCCGGCCGCCGAGACGATCAACATCCCGTCAACCTCGTCCTGCAGCTTCACGCCGCTCTCCTTCAGTTGGCCGGCTGACAGCATGTTGGCATGCACGCCCGGGACGTAGAGCACGTCCGGGATAAGCACCTGCTTCCCGGCCTCTCCTTGCAGAGCGACGGTCCCGCGGCCCTGGACGGTCTGCAGTGCCCCATTGAAGCCACGCACGTGCTTGACGTCGCCGCTTGGCCCTAAGTCGACGAAGACCTCCTTCTTCCCCATCAGATGGTGTGAGCAGCCGCTGTCGAGCAGGACCACTGTTGGGTTCGCATGCATGGCTGCCGCCATCGCCTGGAAGTCCTCGCCAGCCTCCGGCGCCAGCGAGACGGTCGGCTCCACGATGCCGACCAGCGAGCACGACGCCTCCTTGTCGCCTCGCCCCTTGCCGCCAGAGGAGGAGTCGGCGTCCTTCGCCGAGGTCGACGACATGGTCGACTGCTTCTCCTTGCGCGGCTTGTTGTCTCGGCGAGGACGACGCCCGGCCGACCTCCCTCGGCCTCCCTTGGTGTCGTCGTCGTCGGAGTCACTACGGTCAGGACATCGAAGGAGAGGTGGTCGGGGTCGCCGCACAGCCAGCACTCCCGACGTCGACTGCCTCCTCCGCGACCGCTGTCCCTTGACGACTTCTTCTTGTCGGCGTCCTTCGCCGGCTTCCCACCACTGCTTCCACCGCCGCCAGACTGCCCGCGTGCTCGGCACCACCGACATCCGCTTCATCAAGTTGTAGCTGCTCCGGAGCCCCTTCAGGACGTGGGTGACGTACGACGCCGTCGAGTACTGAACGCCGGTCATCCTCATGGTGGTGAGAAGTCGCCGAGCCCGGTTGCAGTAGTCGGTCGCCGTCTCCTGGTCGCCCATCCGCAGATGCGTCATCTGCTCCTCGAGCTGGCCGATGTACAGGTCGTCGGTGACCTGGTACGTCGACTCGATGAAGTGCCACGCCTGGTGGCCGGCGCCCACGTAGTCCCTGCACGGCTTCAGGGCGATCTGTACGCCGGGCGAGCAGCATCGTGAGATGACTGTGAAGGTCAACAACTGCACAAAGCGAAACTCCGCACGCAGGTCGGGGTAGTTCTCCGACGGCGTCGTTACGGTGCCGGAGGCGAAGCCCATCAGCCCGGCCATCTCCAGCTGAGGCTCAATTGCCTCCTTCCACGTGAGAATGTCGGGTCGACCGACCAGCAGGGGGGTTACCGAGATTCTGTCCGGCGTAAACTTGAAGTAGCCGTAGCTCGGCACTATCCCTCCCGCTGTCACGTGAGTCGCCGACGACGGCGTCAATCCGCTTCGTCGACCTCCAACGTCTCCTTGCGAGGACCCTGCAGCCGCCGACTTCATCTACTTGCGCATTCACAGGGAAAGTTGGCAAGAGTTTCACTAGCAGAAGTTTACAACAATGGTAGACAATGGCAAAGCAACACTGTCTACATCAGGAGCTAGCCTGCAAGCAGGTCGACTGCCAGCGCAGCACGGTCGACCGCGTTCCAGCACGACATAGTCGACCGCGCTCCAGCAGTGCAAAGTCGCGATCTGCCAACGCTGCAAGTCGACGGCGTGCCAACGTTGCAGCAAGGCGGCTGCACTGCGTTGCACCCGCAGGACAGCAGCGCACCCGCTTCGCAGGTGCTCGCAGTTGATTGGCGTGCTGTGCCTTGTCACCTGCACAGCGCAGACGCCAAGTCGACCACATGCCCACCACCAAGGTCGGCTTCGCCAAAACCACCTGGGCGACTGTTGCGCACCTCTGCAGAACTTCATCGCCCGGATAACTTGGTCGACCTAGAAACCAGCAGGTCGGCGTCGACTACTTCGGGGAAAGTCGTCCAGAAGTTGTATGTGCTCGTCGACTGCCCAAGTCAATGACCATCAGCCGACTTCACCAAGCCGGCCACTCCCTAGGTCGGCGCCCCCCAAGTCGGCGCCACTCCTCTTCGTGCCCGTCGACCGCCCAGGTCGACGACCACTACCTGGTCGACTTAAACCAAGTCGACCACACCCCTGGTCGACCAACTCCAGGTTGACCAGCCCTGCTGTCAGCCGACCACACCTAGTCAACTTCACCAGGTAGGCGTCACCAAGTCGACGCCCTGTCAGGTCGACCTCCCAAGTCGACCTTCTGATGTCGGCGCCCTCCCAAGTCGGCGCCCACTGCTGCAGGCCGGCTGCACCTACCGCACACCCAAACACGAAGTCGGCTCCGCCCAAGCGAGGACGGGGCCAATACACAACTCCCGTTGACAAAAACCCCACTTTCTCAGCAGCTACAGTGGGAGGAGACATTGGGACGGAGGGATGATTTGAGGAAGGTCGTCACGGTTCAGGACTCGCTCACAACTTCGGGTAGAGCAAGGGAAGTGATCTCGAAGGTGCATAGCAACAACCTCCAAGTGGGAAAAGGGCTGCCGTTCCTGGGAGCGAGGGCACGCTGCTCACACTGCGGGGAGACATAGTCGCAAAACCACTGCCTCTACAGCTGCCCGGAAATACAATTGGTGGTCGGGGTGATGAAGAATGCGGTACAGTGGATGAACCCAGGCAGGGTTGTGCGTTACATACCTTTATGGTTGGTACTAAGGTTATGTGCTTTATTTACACTTATGGTTGGTACTAAAAGTAAGTGCGCTATTTACCCTTATGGTTGGTACTAAGAATAAGCGAGTTACTTACCCTTCTTATTGGTACTAGGAGTAAGAGCGTTGATTACCATACTGGTGGGTACTAAGAGTAAGTACGTTTCTTACCCTTATGGTTAGTTCTAAAAGTAAGTGCGTTACGTAACCTGATGAGTGGTAATAAGAGTAAGTACGTTACTTACCCTCATAGTTGGTACTAGGAGTAAGTGCGTTGCTTCACCATATTGTTTGTACTAAGAGTACGTGTGTAACTTACCCTTATTATTGGTACTAAGAGTAAGTGTGTTATTTACTTTAATGGTTGATACTAAGAGTAAGTGCGGTACCTATCCTTATGGTTGGTATTAAAAGAATTGCATTAGTTACTATTACGGTTGGTAACAAGAGTAATTGTTTTCCTTACCATTATGGTTAATACTATGATTTAGTGCACTACTTTACCTTGTGGTTGGTACTACGAGTAAGTTAATTATTTGTCCTTATGGTTGGTACTAAGAGTTACTGAGTTACTTACTCATAAGGTACATACTTAAAGTAGGTTCGTTACTTACCCTTATGGATGGAACTAAGAGTAAATGCGTTGCTTTACCTTATTGTTGGTACTAAGAGTATGTGCATTGTTTACCATAATGGTTGGTACCAAGAGTAATTGCTTTACTTACCATAATGGTTGATACTAAGGGTAAGCTTGCTAAGTGGGCACTTAAGGTAGGTTCGTTACGTACCCTTATGGTAGGTACTAAGAGTAAGTAAGTTACTTTCCCTTATGGTTGGTACTAAGAGTAGGTGTGTTACTTACCTTTATGGTTGGTACTAAGAGTTATTGCGTTACTTATCCTTATGGTTGGTACTAAAATAAAGGGCGTTACTTACCCGTATGGTTGGTACTAAAAGTAAGTACGTTACTTACCCTTATTGTTGATTCTAAGAGTAAATGCGTTTCTTACCGTTATGGTTGGTAAAAAGAGTGAGTTACATTCCCCAATGGTTGATACTAAGAGTAAGTGCGTTACTTCCCCTTATGGTTGGTATTAAGACCAAGTTTGTTACTTTTGGTACCATGAGTAAATGCGTTACTTATTATTATAGTTGATATAAAGATTTAGTGCATTAGTTAACCTTATGGTTGGTATTTAGAGTAAGTGCGTTACTTATCCCTATGTTTGGTACTAAGAGTAAGTCAGTTACTTACGATTATGGTTGAAACTAATAGTAAGTGTGTTACTTACCCAACGTACTAGGAGTAAGTGCGTTACTTACCCTTATGGTTGGTACTAAGAGCAAATACGTTACTTACCCTTATTGTTGGTATTAGGAGTAAGTGCGTTACTTACCCTTATGATTGGTACTAAGAGTAAGGGCCTAATAAACTCAATAAATTGACTATATTTTGAGGTCAAATAGAGCATGAATATAAAAACAATGCTAGCAAGAACCTTGGGAATCAACCTGGAACAACCAGGGATGATCCCAAATAACTCCAAGCAATCGAACCAACCTGGCTGGACAAAACAGCAGGTGGTAGGTTGGTAAGAAACCTTTGTTTCTGTTTTTAAAACCTGGGAAACCACCAACCAGGTTCACGTCCTAAAAACAGAACTTGTTTTCTCCTTGCCCAACCAGCCAAATTTTGGTTCCGCTGGTTTCCCCTGGGCCCGTAGCATGCAAAATCAGACAAAATGAAATTGAGATGCTGGTATCGCGAGAAGGAGGGGCATCCCTGGTTCTTGTGTTATAAGAAACCCGAAGGATGGACCCCCCAGAATCGCCATCAGGATGGCAACCAGAAAAACGGCGCGAAAATGGTCGCAGATTCGTCCAACGATGCGTCGACTCGTCCAAGAGACGGCGGCCCCGCCGAAGACGAAAACATAGCCGTTCGTGCTACTGCGGTTCTGCTTGTCACCGGCGTCGTCGGCGTCTGCGTAGCCGACCAGACACAGCGACTCTGGTCCGCCGCCGAACTCCAGGGCGGCGTCACCGGTGTTGGCGAGGTGGTTGAGGCAGCGGTCGACTTCACGCTAGTGCTGGTCGCTCCGCCTGGTCAGGCCGCACCCCAGCGTGGGCAAGTGAAGGAGATGTCGGGCCTCGTCGTGGTGGCCACGAACTCCAGCGAGCCGACTTTCTCCTGGTACTCCTCTTCCTCGCGCGACTGAAACTCCTCGTCGTCGAACAACTCCTCGGCGTAGGCGTCGACGGAGCCTGGCGTATTCGGAACGCACCCAGTCTGCTCCTCGTCGATGAAGCGCCTACGCAGCTTGTCAATGTAGGTCTGCTGATGGAGCCACAGCTTCCGCGCAGGTCGGTTGCACACAATCTCCAGCCCAATATACTTTTTGACCGAACTGATCTCGCGCAGCTTAAAATCGACCTGCAGCAACTCCTTCAGCTCCTTCAGCATCGCGGTGCTGCTGCTGGCGGCGAGCAGGTCATCCACGTAGTCGGGCTCCCAGCACGCCACTCTGTCACCACCGACCTTGAAGTACAACGCCTCGTCGACCTGGCTCTTACTCCAGCCGGCGCCGGTCAGCATTGCGTCGTGTGCCGAGTACCACAACAGCGGCGACTGCTTCAGCCCGTACAAGCTCTTCAGCAGCTTGCACACCCGACCGGTCCAGTCGTCGTCATAGTCGGGCTGGTACATGTAGAGCACACTGTCGAGTTTACTCTGCAGGAATGTTGAGATGCATCAGGTGCAAGTCGAGAACGGCGACGATGCTGAGTAGGCGCTTAGCGTGACGTAGCTCCCAACCGGCGCGTACATCTCGTCGTAGTCGACATTGTACACCTGCATGAAGCCCTTCTCGACCAAGCGCGCCTTCTCGCGGGCGACCATGTCATTGACCTGATACTTGGTTATCAGCACCCAGCGGTTCTTCATCACGTTGACACCGCGCGGACGATCGACCAGCTCCGACGTGCCGTTCGCGAGCAGACTTCGAATCTCCTCGTACATGACAGCCTTCACCGCCTTGCCCTTCCAGCTCGCCAACGCCTCCTTGACCGTCATAGTGGCGATATCCCATCGCCTCTCCGGGTTGGCGTGCATGTCGGGGTCGAGCTCGGGCAGGTCGACGTCAGCCTGCTTGTCGTCGAGAAACGTGCTGTAGGCGGTTGGCGGCAAGCAAGCATGGTAGCTCCACTTCTCTGGAGGCTTGCCAAATTTGGAGCGGGTGGACCGTCGCAGTTTCACCTCGTTGACCGGGACCTCCACCACATCGATGTCGTCGGAATGCTCCCTTGTCAACGGCTCCCCTTCGCCGTTGCTGACCTTGCCGTCGGCGAGCTGCTCCTGCGTCGAATTTGTCGCTGAGATGATCGTCCGCAGGGCCACCGTCTACATCGAGGTCAACGTCGACTTCGTCGTGCAAGGGCGAAGTTCTGTGCAGAGGACCCGGCCAGTGTAGCGAGCCCAACCAAACACATCCCCTGCTGTCGACACGAGCAGGAACTCGTCGCCGTCATCCTGCAGCCGCACGCCGTTGTCCATGAGCTGGCCGGCCGACAGCAGGTTCGCCTGCACGCCCGGGACGTAGAGCACGTCGGGGACGAGGATATGCTAACCAGCCTCCCCTACCAGAGCGACAGTGCCTCAGCCTTGGACGACCTGAATCGCCCCATTGAAGCCGTGCACGTGGCTGACGTCTCCGCCCAGCTGCATGTCGACGAAGGCCTCCTTCGTCCCCATTAGTCGGTGGGAGCAGCCGCTGTCGAGCAGCACCACTGACGGGTTCGCTTGCCGGCAGCGGCCACCGCCTTGAAGTCCTCACCAGCCTCCAGTGCCATAGATATCGTCAGATCCACCGCGCCGACCATCGAGCACAACGCCTCCTTATCGCCGCATGCGTTGCCGCCGAAGGAGTCGGCGTCCTTCGACGACGACGTCTGCTTCGATGCCTACTTCTTCTTGCGCGGCTTGTTGTTTCGACACTGACAACCGCCGTCGGTCCTCCCGCGGCCTCCCTTGTGGTCGCCGCCGTCGGACTCCTCGCGGTCGGGGGAGTCATCAGAGAGGTGGTCGGGGTCGCCACAGACCCAGCACTCACGCCGTCGACCACCGGCTCCACGGCCGTTGTTCCGAGCCGACTTTGTCCGATCGGCGTCCTTTGCCGACTTCCCAACTCCGTTACCACCTTTTTGCTTTGCCCCTGCTGATGTCCCTGCTTCGTCGAGGAGACGTAGTTCGCCTGCGGAAGGAGCTTTGAGGGCCGCTCGAACTCCTGCATGAACTCGTCGTTCATGATGTGACTTGAGAACGAGTCATCGTTGAGCGACTCACGCACACCGGGCATCGCTAGCATCCGGCGCATCAGGTTGTAGCCCGTCGGGAGACCCTTGGCGACGTGCGTGATGTTGGAGGTTGCCGATTATTTGATGCCGGCCATCCTTAGGTCGGCGCAACTTTGTTGTAGCGCGTACAATGTTGCGCCAAAGCGCACATTGCGCGAGTACCTTCAATTCATTAAGCAAAAATTGTGAAAGCAAACAAGCACACGAACATTCCATTAAGACGCAAATACATTCACACAACGCCAATGGGGCTTATCCGCAAGCGTCTTGGTGAGGAAGTGTGCTGGCTGCTGGTGAGTCTTTATGTAGATCGGATTCACTGTCCACCTTCTCGCCTCCTTATGCAGCCCATGAAGCACAGATTCCTGGCCATCCCAAGAGCCCCCTTGCTATCACAAAACAGCGGTGTCCCGCAACCTTCTGCTCCTGGCCAATCTCCTCCAAAAGCCTCCTTAGCCAAATCACCTCTTTCACCCCATAGAACATCGCCATATACTCAGACTCCACCGAGGAAAGTGCGGTCTCCCGTCTGCTTCTTGGACCTCCAACTAACGGGTCTTCCCCCAATCAGGCAGGTGTATCCTCCCATAGATGAGGAGTCCTCCACCTCAGAAGCTCAAGTACCATCTGCAAAGTACGTGAGAAAGAGCCTGCCCTCTCCAAGCCTCTCCCCTTTTTCCTTGAGCACCTCATCCGTTTTCTGTTTCACCTTTGCAGATGCGCAATATTGAACTCTAATGCTAGGGTGCGAGTTCAGGGACTTCACTACACGTTCAGCTGAATCCACCCGCTCCTCAGATAGATTCTGCACCACCCTGGCCAACTGCCCAGGCGAGAATGAGATGTCGTGCCCCGTGTCAACAGCTGCGTACAATAGGCTGCCCACCAAGGATTGAAAATGCTGCTTCTCCTCGGCTTCAACACCTTCACCCTTTGTAGCTCGCACAAGCTTGAACTCAGCTGGCAAGGGAGTTGCAACCTTGCGCTCATCTCAAATCTCATACTTTTCTTCCAGCTGCTTGATGAATATCTCTTGGTGCAGCTTCAACTACCTGTGACCCAGATCCCTCTCCACGTGCATCCCAAGGTAATACTTCACCTCCCCAAGTGCCTTGCGCTTAAACTTCTCCATCAGCTGCTGCTGCACTTTCTAGATCTCCTTCGTGCTGCAGCCAAACAGAAGGATGTCGTCCACATAGACCAGAAACATCACCAGCTACTCCTTCTCCCCCTTGGGAAAGAGGTTCTCATCGCAGCTGCTGGTCCTGAACCCTATCTCTTGTAGAGCAGCTGCCAACTTCTAGAACCAGCAGTGTGGTGCCTGCTTCAAGCCGTAGATTTGAGATTGCACACCCTGCCCGTACCATCCTCATAACCAGGCGGCTGCGTCATGTACACCTCCTCATCTAAAATCCCGTACGGGAAGGCCGTTGTCACATCTATCTGAATGATGAATTTCCAAACAACGGCTGCATCTGCCAACAAGACACAAAGGGTAGGCGGCGGCAGTGGGAGCAAAGTTCTAGTTGTAGTCCTGCTTCTCCTTCTGCGAAACCCCTTTGCCACCAGCCTACTCTTGTAGATGGTGACCTGCCCCTTGTCGTCAGTTTTAACCCTCAGCACTCACTTGCATTGCACCGCTTTCTTCCCCTCGGGCAGTTTCACTGGATCCCAAGTTCCGTTCTCTAGCTGGCTCCGGTACTCAGCATCCCTAGAGGCCAGCCACTTGTCCCTATCTGGTCCAACTATTGCCTCCTCCATGCTAGCTAGTTCCTCTGGTGCATGGGGCAAGAAAGCAGTTGGAAGGCTCGTCCTCCTCATGCGGATAATAATGATGGGGCAAAATCAGTATTGCCTCCTCATTCCCAAGCTGCTGCTCTGCTAAGTCAGCTCCTGCAGCCAGCTTCCTTGTTGCCATTCGGGTACGCCCTGGCCTGGAGACGGGTGTTTCCCAACCCCTCACTATGGCACCCTTCGGCTTCCTCCTTGGTGGTAGTGTTGGAGCCTTAGCTGTGCCCTGCTGCTGCTCTCCTCCCTCAGATCCAGCAGCTCCACTAGTGCTACCACTAGCCTCTACATTATCTCCTCCACCAGCTGGTGCCTCCTGTACCCTCTCTCCATCACCACCCGCTGCAGCTGCCTATATATACCCATATAGGAAGTGCTTTACATACCCATATAATTAGTACAAAGAGAAAGTGCGTTACTTACTCTTATGATTAGAACGAATATTAAGTGCGTTAATTCCCTTATTGTTGGTACTAGGTAAACGTGCGTTACTTACCATTATGGTTGGCACTAAGAGTAAGTCCGTTACTTCATCTTATGATTAGTACGGAATGTATTTGTAATACTTCCGTTAAGGTTGGTACTAGGTAAACGTGCGTTACTTATCATTTTGGTTGGTACTAGGAGTAGGTGCGTTCCTTACCCTTACGGTGGGTACTAAGGGTAAGTGCTTTACATACTCTTACAGTAAATGCTACGAATATGTGCGTTGCTTACTTTTATGATTAGTACGAAGAGTAAGTGCGTTATTTCCTTTATGGTTGGTACTAGGCAAACGTTTGTTACTTACGATTACGGTTGGTACTACGAGTAACTACAATACTTATCCTAATAATTGGTATTATGAGTCAATGAGTTACTTACCCTTATGGTTAGCACTAAGAGTAAGTGCGTTACTTACCCTTATGGTTGGAATCAAGAGTAAGACATTATTTACCCTTATGGTTGATACAAAGAGTAAGTGCGTTACTACCCTTATGGTTCATACTACAAGTAAATGCGTTACTTTCCTTTATGATAAATACCGAGAATAGGTGCATTGCTTACCTTTATGGTTGGTACTAAGAGTAAGTGTGTTACTTACCCTTACCATTGGTACTAAGAGTAAGTACGTTACTTACCCTTATGGTGGGTACTAAGAGTAAGTGCATTACCTACCCTTATGGTTGGTACTAGATAGACGTGCGTTACTTACCATTATGGTTGGTGCTAAGAGGAAGTGCGTTACTTACCTTTATGCTTGGCACTAAGTACAAGTGCGATACTTGTTAAACTTATATGCTGCTTATTGTGTAGGCTATAGTGGGGTAGCCCATATGGGGTACAACCCAATTAGGGTTTGCTACTTGTACCCACCTGCTTGCGAGTTCATTCATTCTCGTTTATTCTGCTGACATGGTTTCAGAGCAGGTCCTAGCCTAGGACCGTTTTTTAGGGCCCACCGAGTAGCGCTACCCCACCCGTTGCGCCGTCGTGATCGCGCCGCCCTGTCCTGCCCTGCCCTGCGTCGCGCTGCCTGCGCATGCCCTGCCCTGCCCGCGCGCCGACCGCCGCAGCGCGCTCTGCTTTGCCCGCGCGCCGCCCGCTGCAGCGCGCCCTGTTTGAACTGCGCGCCGCCTGCCGCAGCGCGCCCTGCCCTGCCCGCGCGTCGCGCCGCCGCGTCGCCCTGCTTGCGCGCCGCCCGCCGTCGTGTGCCTTGCCTGCACGCCGCCCGCCGCTGCGCGCCCTGCTCTGTGCGCGCGCTGCCCACCGCCGAGCGCCCTGCCCTGCCCGCGCGCCGCGCCGCCGAGCGCCCTCCCCTGCCCGCGCGCCGCGCGCCCTGACCTGCCCTCGCGCCGCGCGCCCTGCCCTGCCCTCGCGCCGCGCCGCCGCGCGCCCTGCCCTGCCCGCGCGCCGCGCCGCCGCGCGCCCTACCCTGTCCGCGCGCCGCGCCGCCGCGTGCCCTGCCCTGCCCGTGCGCCGCGCCGCCGCGCACCCTGCCCTGCCCGCGCACCGCGCCGCCGCGCCGTCCTGCCTTGCCCGCGCGCCGCGCCGCCGCGCGCCCTGCCCTGCCCTGCCGGGCGCCCTGCCCTGCCGCGCGCCGCTCGCTGCTGCGTCGCCCTGCGCCGCCCTGCCTTGCCTTGCCTGCGTGCTGCCCTGCTGCTAGCGTGCTCGCCTGCCTAGCCCTGCCTGCGTGCTGCTCTGCTGCTAGCGCGCCCGACCGCTCTGTCCGCTATGGCCACGCTCAGTGTCCTCACGTTCGATCCGGAGGGCCGCCCGATAGAGTTCGATGCGTGGCTCGACGACTTACAGCTGTTCTTACTGAGCGATTCCAAGGACGGAGTTTCACTGTTTGACCTCACGTCTGGCGCGTCTCTCGCCCCTGCCGCCACAGCTGACAGTACGACTCGCTCACAGTGGCTTATTCGTGACGCTGCTGCTCGCCTAGCCGTTCGCAACCACCTGCCGTTAGCCGAACGCGCTCACATCGGACAGCATAAGACTGCGAAAGCACTGTACGACGCTGTAGTCGCTCGTTACTCCTCCCCGGCCACTGCTGCTCTAGGCCGCCTTCTCCTGCCCTACCTGTTCCCAGAGCTGTCCGCCTTTGCCACAGTTGCCGACCTCGTCACTCACCTGCGCACTAGCAACACTCGCTACCGCGCTGCGCTTCCCGCCGAGTTTCTCCCCAAGAACCCTCCTCCCATGTACATCACTCTCTACTTCATAGTCACCCGCCTCCCTGACTCTCTTAGCGCTGTCAGGGACCTCCTTCTAGCCCTTGACCCCACCGACCTCACTGTCGACCTGCTCGAGAAGCACCTCCTAGCAGCTGAGACTAGCATAGTCGCTGTAGGCGCTTCTCGTGGCACTCCTCGCACCCCCTTCTTTGAGGGGTGTTCGCCCTCCCCCCTGGTCCCCTCCGTCGCCTCTGCTGCAGCTGTTGACTACCTTCGTGCTGAGGAGGTAGAAGCTGCGTCTGCCCCTGGTGGGAGGCGCCGCAGCGGCAGGGGCAGGAGAGGCAGGGGCAGTGGGGTGGCAGAGGTGGAGGCGGTGGTGGGGGCGGTGGAGGCGGTGGAGGGGGCGGCGGTGGCGGAGGTAGTGGTGGTGGGAGTGGAGGTGGAGGTGGCGGCGGTGGTGGCGGCAGTGGGAGTGGTGGAGGCGGCAGTGGTGGCGGCAGTGGGAGTGGAGGCGGCGGCAGTGGTGGCGGCCGGGGTGGTACCAGCCAGAGGGAAGGCCTTGGAGGTGGTCAGAGGCAGCAGCAGCAGCGTCAGCCCCTTTCGTCTCAGGAGCTCAGTGAGTGGTTTGCTCAGTGTGGGGCGGCTGGGGGTGGTGGTCGCTGCCCGTATGTCATTCGCACAGGTGACCGCTCTGGTCAGATATGCGGGCAGCCTCACATACAGCACCGCTGCTTCTCCCGTCTTACCGACGCCTATCGCGCAGAGTTTCCCGACGTGGCTGAGCTCCCCCACTGGGCAGAGCTGCTTAGGCAGGGTGTGGATATCTTTGCTCTTGACTATGATGCTATCCTTAATGCCATGTATGCATTCACTGTTAGTGCTGAGGGTGACTGTTACCTGTGTATGCCGCCCGACCCAGGTATAGAGGTAGCTGCTCTAGGTGCTGGTGAGTCTGCTTCTCTAGGTGCTAGTGAGTCTGCTCTCTCTGGTACTGCGCCTGCTGAGGCCTTGCACACCTTCACGCTTGACTCAGGTGCTTCCCGCTGTTTCTTTCGCGACAGTACCACACTCACACCACTCCCAGCACCTGTTGCTGTCTCTCTGGCTGACCCCTCTGGGGGCCCAGTCCTTGCTCGTTCCTCCACTGTTCTCCCGTGTCTGGCGGTTCCTTCTGGCTCACTGTCAGATCTTCACCTCCCCTCGTTCTCTACGAACTTGGTGAGCAACGCCGTCCTTCAGGATGTATGGGTTGACACCTTTACTCCAGGAGGACAGCGTGTGGCGATCTGTACGTGCTCCCGGACTGGCCGTCACCTGGCCACGTTCACCAGAGCGCCTGGCTCGAGTCTGTACACATTGACTACTGTGTCCCCTCAGGTAGCTGCGTCTGCGTCTGCGTCAGGTCAGCTAGCGACCCCCTGCTCGTGTCGCGCCCTGTCGCACCAGACCCTCCTTTGGCACCACCGTCTTGGTCACCCCTCAGTGCAGCGCCTGGCATGCACTCTCGTCTCCTTGTCTTTGGTCTTCCCAGGACTCTGCCTCCCCTCCCACCCTCGCCTGCCCCTCCCTGCCTTCCCTGTGTCGAGGGGCGGCAGCGCGCCGCTCCTCACTCCTCCTCGTTTCCCCCGACGACTGCTCCCCTGCAGACCCTCCACATGGACGTGTGGGGCCCAGCCCGCGTCCGTGGACAGGGCCGCGAGCGCTACATTTTGCTGGTTGTTGACGACTACACGCGTTACACCACGGTCTTCCCCTTGCGCAGCAAGGGGGAGGTCCCTGATGTTCTGATCCCTTGGATCCGCGCAGTCCGTCTCCAGCTCCGCGAGCGGTTCGAGACGGACCTTCCAGTCCTGCGTCTGCACTCTGACAGAGGTGGTGAGTTTTCCTCCGACCTCTTGAGGGCCTTCTGTCATGGGGAGGGCATTGAGCAGTCGTTCACGCTTCCGGCCTCTCCGCAGCATAATGGGGTTGCTGAGCGCCGCATTGGCTTAGTCATGGAGGTCGCTCGTACCTCCATGATCCATGCGGCTGCCCCCCATTTTCTGTGGCCGTTTGCGGTCCAATACGCTGCGCATCAGCTCAACCTCTGGCCCCGTGTCTCCTTGCCGGAGACCTCGCCGACACTGCGTTGGACGGGAGAGGTTGGCGATGCGTCGGTGTTCCGGGTCTGGGGATCTCGTGCCTTTGTCCGCGATACGTCCGCGGACAAGCTCTCCGCCCGCGCCATTCCCTGCGTCTTCCTTGGTTTCCCCCCTGACGCGCCTGGCTGGCAGTTTTACCACCCCACATCGCGCCGTGTCCTGCCCTCTCAGGACGTCACGTTCGACGAGTCGGTTCCCTTCTACCGTCTCTTCCCCTACCGCACTGCCCCGCTCCCCCCCCCGCCGCTCTTCCTTGCACCAGGTCCTCCTCCGGTAGACCCCCTCCCCCCTCAGGGTCCTGCTCCCTCAGGTGTGTCTCAGTTAGACCCTGTCGAGCCTGTCGAGGTCGCTGTCGACTCTGGTGCTGCTGGGGGTGGTGCTGCTGGGGGTGCTGAGCCTGCGCGTGCGGAGCCTGGGGGTGCTGAGCCTGAGCGTGCGGAGCCTGGGGGTGCTGAGCCTGAGCGTGCGGAGCCTGGGGGTGCTGAGCCTGAGGTTGCTGAGTCTGGGGGTGCTGAGCCTGGGGGTGCTGAGCCTGGGGGTGCTGAGCCTGGGGGTGCTGAGACTGGGGGTGCTGAGCCTGGGGGTGCTGAGTCTGCTGGAGGTCCTACAGGTGCCTCGTCACGGCGTGAGCCTCTCTCTCCACCGCAGCTGCGCGAGTGGTTTGCTCGGCGCTGGAGTCTTTGGAGGGGCGCTGCTGGAGCTGGAGGTACTGGAGCTGCTGGAGCTGGAGGTACTGGAGCTGCTGGAGCTGGAGGTACTGGAGCTGTTGGAGCTGGAGGTGCTGCCGGCGTTGGCACTGGAGCTACTGGAGTTGCTGGAGCCACTGGTCCCGGTGGTGCTCGTACTGGAGGTACTGGAGCTGCTGGAGCTGGTGGTACTACGGGCGTGGGAGCCGGAGGTGCTGGAGCTGCTGGTCCTGGAGGTGCTGGAGGTGCTAGAGTCGCTGGTCCCGGAGGTGCTCGTACTGGAGGTACTGGAGCTGTTGGAGCTGGTCGTGCTGCAGGAGTTGGAGCAGGAGGTACTGGAGCTGCTGGAGCTGGAGGTGCTGCTGGAGCTGGAGCTGCTGGAGGTGCTGGAGCTGGTGGTACTGCAGGCGTTGGAGCTGGAGACCCTGGAGCTGGGGGTACTGGTGCTGTCGGTGCTGGTTCTGGAGGCGCTGCGCGGCCGCGGCCATACTTCGTTCCACTGCTTCAGCAGGTTCTTGGTCTCCCGCCTTCTACTGGCCCTACTCCTCCCTTACTGTGTCCACCGCCTGACCAGTCGCAGTCGCAGTTACAGCCAGCCTCCCCACTGCCTGGTCCTTCTCCTTACACTAGGCCGACCGGAGGTCTTGCGGAGCGTCGTGAGCCTGAGTCTCGTCCTGCGTCGCCTGTTCGCGCTGTTCGCACTGGTCGTTGTCCGCATCCTCCTCCTGTCCCAGGCATACACCGGATGGCGCTTAGTCCTTCCTCTGTTCCACAGCGTGTCCCTCTGCCGTCTCCTCCCGCGTCATCTCTTCCTGACGTTGCTGACCCGCCGTCAGACCTTGCTCGTGCTGCCAGTTCTACTGTCACACGTCTTCTAGCCACTGTTGTCACTGACCCTTCGTTTGAGTCCACTGCTGCGTCTGCCCTAGTTGCTCAGCTTGTTGACTTTGCTGCCGCCTGTCGCCTTGAATACGCCGCTAGTCTTGTTGCTGAGTCTGAGTCTGTCTGTCCTCCGTCCGTCGGGGGTGAGTGTGCTCTTGGCACGGACGTCCTTGAGGACAGGCAGGAGGACTTTGAGTGTTTTGCAGCTGCTTTACCTCATCTCGTGTCCATGCTGATTGCACCTGAGGGAGACCCGGATGCACCAGACATCCCGACCCCGCGCTCTTACGCAGAGGCGATTCAGGGTCCCTACTCCTCTCAGTGGCAGACAGCCATGGACGCAGAGATGGCTTCCTGGAAGTCCACAGGCACCTACGTCGACAAGGTTCCCCCACCTGGGGCGAACATCGTCAGTGGCATGTGGATTTTCAGGGTGAAGCGGCCGCCGGGTTCTCCGCCTGCCTTCAAGGCGCGTTACGTTGCTCGAGGCTTCTGTCAGCGACAGGGAGTTGACTTCTTCCAGACCTTCTCCCCTACCCCGAAGATTACCACTCTTTGGGTTCTGCTGCACGTCGCCGCTCAGCGTGACTACGAGCTTCACTCTCTTGACTTTAGCACAACTTTCTTACAGGGCAGCCTGCACGAGGAGATCTGGCTGCGCCGCCCACCTGGCTTCACTGGGTCGTTTCCTGCAGGTACCCAGTGGAGCCTCCGGCGGCCGGTCTACGGTCTCCGCGAGGCACCTCGCGAGTGGCACGACACACTGAGGACGACGCTTGCGGCTCTTGGGTTTGCTCCTTCGACTGCTGACCCGTCGCTGTTTCTACGCACCGACACTTCGCTGCCGTCGTTCTACATCCTCGTGTACGTCGACGACTTGGTCTTTGCCACTGCTGACACTGCTTGACTGGCCCACGTGAAGTCGGAGCTGCAGAAGAGACACACGTGCACAGACCTGGGTGAGCTGCGCAGCTATCTTGGCTTGCAGATCACCCGGGACAGAGCACGGCGCACCATTACCTTGACTCAGTCACACATGGTGCAGCAGGTCCTTCAGCGCTTCCGCTTCACGTACTCATCGCCACGGTCCACTCCTCTGCCTACCGGTCACTCGCTCTCAGCTCTGCCTTCGGATGAGTCCGTAGAGCCGAGTGGCCCGTATCCAGAGCTTGTGGGCTGCCTCATGTACCTGATGACCTGCACTCGACCTGGCCTTGCTTACCCTCTTAGCATCCTGGCTCGCTACGTTGCGCCCGGGAGACACCGATCAGAGCACTGGGAGGCCGCTAAGAGGGTGATGCGCTACTTGTACAGTACGTCGGGCATGGGGCTCGAGCTTGGAGGACGGGGTCCAGTTGTCCTCACTGGTCACGCAGACGCTTCTTGGGTTGACGACTTGGCTACGCAGCGGTCATCACAGGGTTACTCCTTCAGCCTTGGTTCCGGCTCTGTCTCTTGGCGGTCTACCCGCTCGTCTTCTGTTCTCAGTTCCAGTTGTGAGGCTGAGATCTACGCAGGGGCCATGGCTGCACAGGAGTTACGCTGGCTCACCTACCTGCTGACCGACTTGGGAGAGCCGCCTCGTTCTCCTCCAGTTCTGTACGTCGACAACAAGGCCATGATTGCCTTGTGTCAGGAGCACAGACTGGAGCACAAAACGAAGCACATCGCTCTGCGCTACTTCCTTGCTCGAGAGTTGCAGCAGTGTGGTCAGCTTCGTCTTGCTTACGTGGCCTCTCGGGCCAACACTGCTGATATCTTCACCAAGGCACTTCAGCTTGTGATCATCAGCGTTTCTGTACTGTTCTAGGCCTTGTGCCTACTTGGCCTCACTTGCTTACTTCTTGACTTTGCTTGTACTGTGATCTATATACTTATACATGCATGCTTACACTTGCTAGGTTGTGATCACTGTACTGCTTGTTCTCTTTGATATAACTCTGCATGTGAACTGGCCTTGTGGCCATTTGCTTGTGCTCAGAATGCGTGGTGACTTCGTGATCCACCCTGAGCTTGCTTTGCTTTTCTTGACCGGTCTTGTGACCTCTTGTTCTCCCCCACTTTGCCTACGGGGGTGTGTCAAACTTATATGCTGCTTATTGTGTAGGCTATAGTGGGGTAGCCCATATGGGGTACAACCCAATTAGGGTTTGCTACTTGTACCCATCTGCTTGCTAGTTCATTCATTCTCGTTTATTCTGCTGACAATACTTAGCAACATGGTTGGTATAGAGGCTATATGCGTTATTTACCATTATGGATAATACAAAGCGTAAGTGCATTACATTCCCTTATGGTTGGTACTAAGAGTAGTGCATTACTTTTCCTTATGGTTGGTACTAAGAGTAAGTGCTTTACTTTCCCTTATTTTTAATGCTAAGAGTAACTGCATTTCTTACCCTTATGGTGTGTACTAAGAGTAAATGTACTACTTATTGTTATGGTTGGTACTATGAGTAAGTGCTCTACTTACCCTTATAGTTAGTACTAAGTCTAAGTGCGTTACTTACCCTTATGGTGGGTCCTATATGTAAGTTCTTTGCTTACCGTTATAGTTTGTATTAATTGTAAGTGCGTTACTTACCGTTATGGTTGCTACTATGAGTAAGTGCTTCTACTAACTCTTATAGTTAGAAGTACGAATAAGCGCGTTGCTTATTCTTATGATTAGTACGAAGAGTAAGCGGGTTACTTCCTTTATGGTTGGTACTAGGTAAACGTGGGATACTTACCATTGTGGTTGGTACTAAGAGCAAGTGCGCTACTTATCAATATGGTTGGTACTATGAGTTATTGCGTTATTTACCACTATGGTTGGTGCTAAGAGCAATTGTGTTACTTACCCTGATGGTGGGTACTAAGAGTAAGTACGATTGTTACCCGTATGGTGGTACTAAGAGTAAGTACGATTGTTACCCGTATGGTGGTACTAAGAGTAAGTGTTTTCTTACAGTTGGTATTAAGTGCAAGTGCGTTAACTACCCTTATGGTTGGTACTAAGAGTAAGTGTTTTACTTAGCATTATGGTTGGTAATAAGATTAAGTGCGTTACTTACTCTTATGGTGGGTACTAAGAGTAAGTGTTTTACTTACCCTTATAATTAGTACTAATTGTTTGTGCGTTACTTCCCCTTATAGTTGGTACTAAGGGTAAGTGCGTTACTTACCCTTATAGTTAGTACTAAGAGTAGGTGCATTACTTGCTATTATGATAAGTCCTAAGACTAAGTGCGTTACTTACCTTTATGCTTGGCACTAAGTACAAGTGCGATACTTAGCAACATGGTTGGTATAGAGGCTATATGCGTTATTTACCATTATGGATAATACAAAGCGTAAGTGCATTACATTCCCTTATGGTTGGTACTAAGTGTAAGTGCGTTACTTTTCTTTATGGTTGGTACTAGGAGTAAGTGTTTTACTTGCCCTTATTTTTAGTACTAAGAGTAACTGCGTTTTTTACCCTTATGGTGTGTACTAAGAGTAAGTGTCTTACTCATTGTTATGGTTGGTACTATGAGTAAGTGCTCTACTTACCCTTATAGTTAGTACTAAGTGTAAGTGCGTTAGTTACCCTTATGGTGGGTCTTATAAGTAAGTTCTTTGCTTACCCTTATAGTTTGTATTAATTGTAAGTGCGTTACTTACCCTTATGGTAGGTACTATGAGTAAGTGATTTTACTAACTCTTATCGTTAGAAGTACGAATAAGCGCGTTGCTTACTCTTATGATTAGTACGAAGAGTAAGCGGGTTACTGTCAACAGGAGTTGTGTGTTGGCCCCGTCCTCGCTTGGGCGGAGCCGACTTCGTGGTCGGGTGTGCGGGAGGTGCAGCCGACCTGCAGCAGTGGGCGACGCCGACTTGGGCGACCTGGTCGACGGATTTGTCGACCTTCACTGGGCCACTGCGATGCCGCCAACTTGGGGACGCCGGCGGACGACTTCAACCTGGTGGTCGACGAGGGGAGACGTCGACCTGGGTGTGGCCCCGACTTTGGGAGGGCGCCGACTTCGGGAGGTCGACTTGGGAGGTCGACCTATGAGGGCGTCGACTTGGGGACGCCGACCTGGTGAAGCCGACTTGGTGTGGTCGGCTGACAGCTGTGCTGGTCGACCTGGAGCTGGTCGACCAGGGGTCTGGTCGACCTGGAGCTGGTCGACCTGGGGTGTGGTCGACTTGGTGTGGTCGACCGGTGGTGGCCGTCGACCTGGGTGGTCGACAGGCACAAGGAGAAGGAGCTGGTCGACCTTGTTGCCCGGTCGACCAGGTTACCAGCGCGACGGGGTTCTGCGGAGGAGTGCGACAGTCGCCCAGGTGGTTCTGGCGAGGCCGACCTCGGTTGTGGTATCCCGAGGTCGACCCGATCAGGTGCAGCCATTAGCACGTGGACGACTTGGTTTCTGCGCTGTGGTGCTGCTACTGGGGGTGAAGCTGCTGGGGGTGCTGAGCCTGAGCGTGTGGAGCCTGGGGGTGCTGAGCCTGAGCGTGTGGAGCCTGGGGGTGCTGCACCTGGGGTTGCGGAGTCTGAGGGGCGGAGCCTGGGGGTGCTGAGTCTGGGGGTGCTGAGCCTGGGGGTGCTGAGCCTGTGGTTGCTGAGACTGGGGGTGCTGAGTCTGCTGGAGTTACTGCAGGTGCCTCGTCTCGGCGGGAGCCTCTCTCTCCACCGGAGCTGCGCGAGTGGTTTGCTCGCCGCTGGAGACTCCAGCGAGGTGCTGCTGGAGCTGCTGGAGGTACTGCTGGTGCTGGAGCTGCTGGAGGTACTGCTGGTGCTGGAGCTGCTGGAGGTACTGCTGGTGCTGGAGCTGCTGGAGGTGCTGGAGCCGCTGGTCCTGGAGGTGCTTGTACTGGAGTTACTGGAGCTGCTGGGGCTGGTGGTGCTGCTGGAGGTGCTGGAGCTGTTGCTGCTGGAGGTGCTGCTGGAGCTGGAGCTGCTGGAGGTGCTGGAGCTGGTGGTGCTGCGGGAGTTGGAGCTGGAGACCCTGGAGCTGGGGGTACTGGTGCTGTCTCTGCTGTTTCTGGAGGCGCTGCGCGGCCGCGGCCGTACTACGTTCCGCTCCTTCAGCAGGTTCTTGGCCTCCCGCTTTCCACTGGTCCTCCTCCTCCCTTACTGAGTCCACAGCTTGACCAGTCGCAGTCACAGTTACAGCCAGCCTCTCCACTGCCTGGTCCTTCTCCTTACTCTGGGCCGACTAGGGGTCTTACGGAGCGTCGTGAGCCTGAGTCTCGTCCTGCGTCACCTGAGTCTCGTCCTGCGTCGCCTGTTCGCGCTGTCCGCACTGGTCATCGTGTTCCGCGTCAGCGTCCTCCCCCTGTCCCCGGCATACACCTGATTGCACTTCGTCCTTCCACTGCTCCGCAGCGTGTCCCTCTGCCGTCTCCTCCTGCGTCCTCTCTTCCTGACGGTCCAGACCCGGAGTCTGACTCCCTTCGTGCTGCTAGTCCTACTGTCACGCGTCTCCTGGCCAGTGTTGTAACTGACCCTTCGTTTGAGTCCACTGCTGCGTCTGCTCTAGTTACTGAGCTTGTTGACTTTGCTGCCGCCTGTCGTCTAGACTACGCCGCCAGTCTTGTTGCTGAGTCTGAGTCTGTCTGTCCTCCGTCCTTCGGGGGTGAGTGTGCCCTTAGCACGGACGTCCTTGAGGACAGACAGGAGGAGTTTGAGTGCTTTGCCGCTGCTTTACCTCATCTCGTGTCCATGCTGCTTGCCCCTGAGGGAGACCCGGATGCACCAGACATCCCGACCCCGCGCTCTTACGCAGAGGCAATAGAGGGTCCCTACTATCAATGGCAGACAGCCATGGACGCAGAGATGGCTTCCTGGAAGTCCTTAGGCACCTACGTGAAGTCGGAGCTGCAGAAGAGACACACGTGCACAGACCTGGGTGAACTGACTAGCTATCTTGGCTTGCGGATCACCCGGGACAGAGCACAGCGCACCATTACCTTGACTCAGTCACACATGGTGCAGCAGGTCCTTCAGCGCTTCGGCTTCACGTACTCCTCGCCACAGCACACTCCTCTGCCTACTCGCCACTCGCTCTCAGCTCCACCTTCGGACGAGTCCGTAGAGCCGAGTGGTCCGTACCCAGAGCTTGTGGGCTGCCTCATGTACCTGATGACCTGCACTCGTCCTGACCTTGCCTACCCTCTTAGCATTCTGGCACGCTATGTCGCTCCTGGGAGACACATGCAGGAGCACATGGATGCCGCTAAGAGGGTGTTGCGCTACTTGTGCAGTACGTCGGGCATTGGGCTCGTACTTGGAGGACGGGCTCGAGTTGTCCTCACTGGTCACGCAGACTCTTCCTGGGCTGACGACTTGGCTACGCAGCGGTGGTCACAGGGTTACACCTTCAGTCTTGGCTCCGGCTCTGTTTCTCGGCGGTCTACCCGCTCGTCTTCTGTTCTCAGCTCCAGTTGTGAGGCTGAGGTCTACGCAGGGGCCATGGCTGCACAGGAGTTACGCTGGCTCACCTACCTGCTGACCGACCTGGGAGAGCCGCCTCGTTCTCCTCCAGTGCTGTGCGTCGACAACAAGGGCTTGATTGCCTTGTGTCAGGAGCACAGACCGGAGCACAGAACGATTGCTCTGCGCTACTTCCTTGCTCGAGAGTTGCAGCAGCGTGGTCAGCTTCGTCTTGCTTACGTAGCCACTCGGGCCAACACTGCTGATGTCTTCACCAAGGCACTTCAGCCTGGTGATCATCAGCGTTTCTGTACTGTTCTAGGCCTTGTGCCTACTGTGCCTCATTTACTTACTTCTTGACTCTGCTTGTACTGTGATCTCTATATATATACCTGCATGCTTACACTTGCTAGGTTGTGATCACTGTATTGCTTGTTCTCATTAATATAACTCTGCATGTGAACTGGCCTTGTGGCCATTTGCTTGTGCTCAGAATGCGTGGTGACTTCGTGATCCACCCTGAGCTTGCTTTGTCTTTCTTGACTGGTCTTGTGACCTCTTGTTCTCCCCCACTTTGCCTATGGGGGTGTGTCAAACTTATATGCTATAGTCTGTGTAGGCTGTAGTGGGGTAGTTCATATAGGGTACAACACTTTAGGGTTTCCTACTTGTACTCCTCATGCTGCTCAATGCAATCATTCCTCGTTCTATTCTTCACAGCTGCGCAAGGGGAAGACCGTGGTGTAACGCGTGTAGTCGTCAACAACCAGCAGAAAGTAGCGCTCGCGGCCCTGTCTACGGACGCGGGCTGGGCCCCACACGTCCATGTGGAGAGTCTGCAGGGGAGCAGTCGTCGGGGGAAACGAGGAGGAGTGAGGAGCGGCGCGCTGCCGCCCCTCGACACAGGGAAGACAGGGAGGGGCAGTCGAGGGTGGGAGGGGAGGCAGAGTCTCGGGAAGACCAGAGACAGGAGACGCGAGTGCATGCCACGAAGGCGCTGCACGGAGGGGTGACCAAGACGGTGGTGCCAAAGGAGGGTCGGGTGCGACAGTGCGCGACACGAGCAGGGGGCCGCTAGCTGACCTGACGCAGACACAGACGCAGCTACCTGAAGAGACACAGTAGTCAGTGTGTACAGACTCGAGCCAGGCGCACGTGTGAACGTGGCCAGGTGCCGGCCAGTCCGGGAGCACGTACAGATCGCCACACGCTGTCCTCCTGGAGTAAAGGTGTCAACCCATACATCCTGAAGGACGGCGTTGCTCACCAAGTTCGTAGAGAACGAGGGGAGGTGAAGACCTGACAGTGAGCCAGACGGAACCGCCGGACACGGGAGAACAGTGGAGGAACGTGCAAGGACTGGGCCCCCAGAGGGGTCAGCCAGAGAGACAGCAACAGGTGCAGGGAGCGGTGTGAGTGCGGTACTGTCGCGAAAGAAACAGCGGGAAGCACCTGAGTCAAGCGTGAAGGTGTGCAAGGCCTCAGCAGGTGCAGCACCAGAGAGAGCAGACTCACTAGCACCTAGAGCAGCAGCCTCACCAGCACCTAGAGCAGCAGCCTCACCAGCACCTAGAGCAGCAGACTCTATACCTGGGTCGGGCGGCACACACAGGTAACAGCCACCCTCAGCACTAGTAGGCAATGCATACATGGCAGTGAGGATAGCATCATAGTCAAGAGCAAAGATATCCACCCTCTGCCTAAGCAGCTCCACCCAGCTGGGGAGCTCAGCCTCGTCGCCAAACTCTGTACGCCAGGCGTCACTCAGACAGGCGAAGCAGCGGGACTGTGTGTGACCAACTGTCCCGCAAGTCTGACCAGCCCGATCACCTGTGCGAATGACGTACGGGCAGCGAACAGTACTCCGAGACCCTCTAGTCTGAGCGTACCACTCACGAAGCTGCTGGGGCGTAAGGGTCTCGCGCGGACGCCGCTGCAGCTGCATCTGGCCACCGCCAGAAACTCCCGACTGACCAGCTCCAGGGCGACTGCCACTACGGCCGCCGCCACAACCCCAACTAGCGTACCACTCACGAAGCTGCTGGGGCGTGAGGGACTCGCGCGGACGTCGCTGGAGCTGCATCTGGCCACCGACAGAAACTCCCCACCGAACTGCTCCACCGAGACTATCACTACGGCCGCCGCCACCACTCCCACAGCTGCCACCACCGCCGCCACGACTCCCACCGCTACCACGAAGAGACGTCATAGCGGGCAAAGTAAGGAGGTGTGCGACCGGCACGGCAGCACGCAGGGAAGGTCGCGAGCAGGCACTAGGGTAGGTCGGTCAGTGAAGGTCGGCGCACGGTCAGTGAAGGGTGGCGCGCGGCCAGAGTAGGGCGGCGCACTGCAAGTAGGGCGGCGCGCGGGCAGAGGAGGGCGCGCGGGCAGGCAAGGGCAGCGCGCGGGCTGCAGAGCGGCGCGCAGGCCCTAGGGTGACGCGACGGGCAAGGCAGGGGCGGCGCGCGGGCCCTAGAGCGACGCGACGGGCAGGGCAGGGGCGGCGCGCGGGCCCTAGGGCGACGCGACGGGCAGGGCAGGGGCGGCGCGCGGGCCCCAGGGCGACGCGTCGGGCAGGGCAGGGCAGGGGTGGCGCGCGGGCCCTAGGGCGATGCGACGGGCAGGGCAGGGGCGGCGCGCGGGCCCTAGGGCGACGCGACGGGCAAGGCAGGGGCAGCGCGCGGGCCCTAGGGCGACGCGACGAGCAGGGCAGGACAGGGGCGGCGCGCGGGCCCTAGGGCGACGCGACGGGCAGGGCAGGGGCGGCGCGGTGGCCCTAGGGCGACGCGACGGGCAGGGCAGGGGCGGCGCGCGGGCCCTAGGGCGACGCGACGGGCAGGGCAGGGGCGGCGCGCTGGCCCTAGGGCGACGCGACGGGCAGGGCAGGGGCGGCGCGCGGGCCCTAGGGGCGACGCGACGGGCAGGGCAGGGCAGGGGCGGCGCGCTGGCCCTAGGGCGACGGGACGGGCAGGGCAGGGGCGGCGCGCGGGCCCTAGGGCGACGCCACGGGCAGGGCAGGGCAGGGGCGGCGCGCGGGCCCTAGGGCGACGCGACGGGCAGGGCAGAGGCGGCGCGCGGGCCCTAGGGCAACGCAGGGCAGGGCGTGCGCGGGGCAGCGCAACGGGTAGGGTAACGCGCTACGGGCAGGGAACGATTTGGTGTGCCCTAAAAACGGTCCTAGGTCAGGACCTGCTCTGATACCATGTCAGAATAATGAACGAGAATGTGTGAACTAGCAGCATGCAGGAGTACAAGTAGCAAACCCTAATTGGGTTGTACCCCATATGGGCTACCCCCCACTACAGCCTACACAACATGCAGCATATAAGTTTGACATTATAAGCATTATTCATACCGAACTTAAGGCATGTGTTTACCATTTATCATATCATATCTTACACAATATAACATAGTTCATATAATATCATTATATTCATCTATATTCACCAATCATTGTATTCATTTTTTCAAATTTTTTTTTAAATATTATATGGTAGTAAATCACAAAAACAACTTAGTTGTCCAAAAAATCACTACCACCGCATTAGTATAATTGAACTAGATAGGACCTCCTATATGTTACGTAGCTAGCAATTAGTGCATCCAGTTTTTGTTTTTCATATTTTATTTTAAATAAATAAAATGTGAAAATGTGAAAACAAAACAGGCCAAATCGATCGTAATAGATTGCGTCGCAACCCAAAAAAAAAAAAACAAACAAACAAACAAACAAACAATACAACTACCCTTCCTCATTTTACTCTTCATTTTGAATATTGCGGCTTGCGGGTCCAAGATCACATGAGCTGACTAATTTTCCAATCTCGAGTTCTCACAAAGTCCCTTTACGAGAGGAAACATCTAGTGATATATTGAGAAGTTGTTGAGTGCAATACATAGTTTACACGGCAACCTACCGCCTATTCTCCGACGGTGAAGGAAAATGGGGTGTTTAGGTTGGAGGTAATCCGTGGTGTGAGAGATGTGCATTTTATTTTGCATTTTGTGTGTGCGCATTTTGTTAACTGTTATAACGTTATGCGAAGCGATTAAACTGGAACTACAAAAAAAAACTTAGCAACACTTAACATCACTTGCAACCCTTCGAGTGTGACAGCTTGTCACCTCCTAGCCAAGGGCGTAATAAAAATGCAAATGAGTAGTTATGCCTTGATGCTTATAGAACAAGTAAACTGGTCGAGCAGAGTTTCGGCAGCACCGTAATTGTTTTTACTCTCGTCAATACGAAGTAGTAGAATTCAAGCTTGGAAAAACGCGAATGCATTGGATTAATTTCGACAGGTACAAGCATACACATTTATATAAATTCTACAGGTGACGAAGCACAGCACGCCAATCATCTGCGAGCACCTGCGAAGTGGATGCGCTGTTGTCCTGCGGGTGCAACGCTGTGCAACCGCCTTGCTGCAGCGTTGGCACGCCGTCGACTTGCAGTGTTGGCAGGCCGCGACATTGCACTGCTGGAGCGCGGTCGACCTTGTCGTGCTGGAACGCGGTCGACCGTGCTGCGCTGGCAGTCGACCTGCATGCTTGCTAGCATCTGATGTAGTCTTGCTTGCCAACATTGTTGCTACCATTGTTGTAAACTTTTGCTAGTGAAACTCTTGCCAACTTTCCCTGTGAATGCACAAGAAGAGTCTGCACAAGTAAACGACTAAGGAACGAACGCTATGATCACTCCTACTCCGTGCCTACCCCATAGACTAGCTCCCGTTGTACGAGTTATCTCCGCAGTTACTTAATTTATGGTTGGTACTAGGTAAACGTGCGATACTTACCATTGTGGTTTGTACTAAGAGCAAGTGCGATACTTATCAATATGGTTGGTACTATGAGTTATTGCGTTATTTACCACTATGATTGGTGCTAAGAGCAAGTGTGTTACTTACCCTTATGGTGGGTACTAAGAGTAAGTACGATTGTTACCCGTATGGTGGTACTAAGAGTAAGTGCTTTTTTACAGTAGGTATTAACTGCAAGTTCGTTAACTACCCTTATGGTTGGTACTAAGAGTAAGTGTTTTACTTACCCTTATAATTAGTACTAATTGATTGTGCGTTACTTCCCCTTATGGTTGGTACTAAGGGTAAGTGCGTTACTTACCCTTATAGTTAGTACTAAGAGTAGGTGCATTACTTGCTCTCATGATAAGTCCGAAGAGTAAGTGCGTTACTTCCCTTATGGTTGGTATTAGGCCAACGTGTGTTGCTGACCATTACGGTTGGTACTATGAGTAAGTGTGATACTTATCCTTATAATTGGTACTAAGAGTAAGTGCGTTACTTACCCTTATGGTTGGTACTAAGAGTAAGTGTGTTACGTACCCTTATGGTTGGTACCAAGAGTATGTGCGTTACTTATCCTTATCGTTGGTACTACGAGAATGTGTGTTACTTACCCTTATGGTTGGTACTTAGAGTAAGTGCGATACTTACCCTTATGGTTGATACTAAGACTAAGTGCGTTACTACCCTTATGGTCCGTACTACAAGTAAATGCGATACTTTTCTTTATGGTGGGTACTAAGAATGTGTGCGTTACTTTCCCTTTCATTGGTACTAACAATAAGTGCGTTGCTTACCATTATGGTTGGTTCTAAGGGTAAGTGCGTTACTTACCCCTATGGTTGATACCAAGTAAATATGCGTTTCTTACCATCATGGTTGGTCCTGTTGGTGAACTGTTGTGTGATGCTATGCATTCACGTGTGTCTGCCTCCCATCTTACCTTCCTACCTTGCATGCGTGGTGTGAGCGTGCGTAAGAATTTGTGTTTGGTGTGGTTTTGTTTTTCTGATTGAATGTGAATGTTATTTTGCTTGAGCAGATATCTGAAATGACTTCCCTGCTCAAGCGCTTTTCGAAGAACCAAGGATCGCTTCAATTGGAGCACGAATGAGAAAGCTACGAGCGATCGAATTTCGTATGCTTTTGCGGCGACTTTGGGAATTTGTGGGGTGACTCTATATGGGGTATAGAATTTTGGGGGTTAGAAAATTCGTCACTTCTTCTGTAGTTGCTGCCAAGTGGTTTGGAGAAGCCAAACCAGGTTGGCAAGTGTGGCCAAGTTCGGTGAGGTGGATGGCATGGGTTGGGAAAGTAACAAAGGTCAAAGTTGGGGTGCCTATAGGGAGGGGAATTGTGTGCTTATGGGGGTTCCTTGGTTGGGGACTCCTTGAGGACCTTTTCTCTCGCCCTCCTCATCCCCTCCTACCTGGTTTCTAGCTACTCTAATTCTCTTGTGTGAAACTTGTGTAAACCATTGCGATTGAGTTAAATTTCAGCTACAAATTACCCCCCAGTGCGCCGAACTTAATAACTCGAGTTTTACTTCACCTTTTGATACGATTCAAATTGGGAATTGTAGCCACGGTCTAGAGCTACAACATATCCAAAATTGGTGAAGTTCTAACATTGCGGTTTATCGTCGGAAGCGTTTCTTGTGAACACGACGTTTCTGTCCAGAAACTTAGTCCAACGATTTTGAGTTATTTCGGCCCCTAATCTTCCTAAACTCCGTCCTTAATCCTAACAAGTGGTATCAGATCTGATTGAGGACTTTAAGAGGATTCAACTGAGGTGTGAAGAACCTTCTAGACCCACCATGGCCTGTGGGTGTGCCTAAGTGGAGTTCTGAAGGTTGGATGTGACTTCCACTAAGGGGAAACTCTGCCGAAGATTCATTGGCGCAGACACTTGTGAAAATTTCGTGGATCTACATTGTGACCAGCAAGGGGGGAGCTGAAACTCATCATTTGCGGAGGAGAAGATGAATGAAAGAGGGGGAGATGCAGCAGAGAAAAGGATTGAGCCGCCACCATCCAAGATTGAGGCGTTGGATGGCTCCAATAATGAGGAATGGAGCGGGCGGATGAGAAGTACCTTCAAGCGCTACAAGCTGCTGAAACTTGCGATGGAGGAAGAGGAGATGCCGGAGGAAGGAGATGCCCGCGATCGGTGGACTGAGAAGAGCGCGGTGCTGTTTGACCTCATCATTCAATCGGTCAACAACGACATGTTCCAGCATATCAAGGATTTGGTAGAGTTGGATGACTCCGGCCCAAAGGCGTGGAAGCTACTGCGCGACATAATTCAGCCCAATACGCTGCGTGATTGTATTAGAGAAGGAGTTGGCTGCACTCTCCATGCGACCGGGAAACGATGTAAAGCAGGTCCTTGACAAGATCAAGGACACATATGCGAGAATGGCGGCGGCGGGCAGCAAGGTGTCGCAGATGTAACAATGCACCAAGATCATCTCGGTGTTCGACAACTCATGGGATAACCTAATACCCACCCTCAACACACAGCAGGATCAGTAGACACCTGAGTGGCTACGGCAGCAGATTCTGCAGGAGGACTTCCGCAGGCGCCACACGGGAGATGGTGCTGCCAACAAGGTTGATGAGGGGTATGGAGCTGCAGGAGGCAGCAAAGGAAGAGGGGGTGGGAGAGGCCGAGGCCGTGGGAGAGGCTTTGGCAGAGGGAGAGGCCGAGGTGACTACAATGAGGGGCATGGTAGCTCTGGTGGCAGGGGGAGCACCCGAATGGAGGGTGCATGTTGGTACAAGAAGGCTGGACATCCATGGTTCAAGTGTTTTAGCCGGCCTGAGGGATGGGTGCCCCCAGGCATGAAGCCGCCAAGTGGTGAACGTGCACAAGGTGGCGCTGTCCAAGGTTCAGGTGCACATGGTGCAGGTGCACAAGGTAAAGCCTCCCCTGGGATGTTCCTCGTGGTTGAGGATGTGAATGGGAGTGGGGGTGATGTGGGTTCAGTTGGGAAGGTCGTGATGCACCCCCTGACTCACTGGGTGATCGATTCAGGTTGCACAAGTCACATGACCCCACGGGCAGATTTGCTTGATGAGGTGAAGCCCCCTGGGAAGATCAAGTTTGTGGCCGCTTCAGGTGCTTTGCTCCCTGTGATTGGTGTTGGGAATGCCCAGGTGATGGGAGCCAATGGGGAACTTGTGGGGCTTGGGAATGGGCTGCTGGTTGAGGGGTTGTCTGCTACCTCCTTCTGTGCGTAGGCTGCAGAAAAGCAAGGCTGAAGTGACCTTCGGCCCAACCAGCTGCCGTGCGAAGCTTGGGAAGCTGTTGCTGTGGAACCTGGAGGAGGAGAGCAGCTGCATCAAGGACCTGTGGCAGCTGCCCATCATCCCTTGGAACGGGAAACCTCCAGCAACGGCATCGGCAGCAGCAGCGGCTAGAGCCACTGCGGGAGGAGAGGAGACTGCACCAACTGTTGGGGCCCAGGATGCAGTCAAAGTGCAGCAGCCACAGCAGCCACATGGTGAGGTGCTTGCTGGTGTGGATGGGACAGCTGCATGGGCAAGCTTCATCTAGGAGTGGTGAGGCCGATTGGGAGACATGGTATGAGAGGCTTTGTCATGTGGACTTACCTATGCTGCAGAAGATGGTGAAGGAAGGGAGCTTGAAGGGGCTGGAGGTGAAGGGGGCAGCGAAGGATATTGGGAGCTGCCCTACATGCCTTGAGACTAAGTTCACTAAGTTTCCCTTTCAGCAGCAGCAGAGGACCAGCCAAGGTCCCACTTGCGCTCGTGCACATGGATGTGGTGGGTCCGACGACGTCCTTTTCTCTCTCGGGCAGCTGCTACTTCTTAACCGTCGTGGATGACCACACGCGTGCGGTGTGGGTGTACCCTCTGAAGACCAAGGGGGAGGTAGCAGTGGCTGTCTTAAAGGAGTGGATGCCCAGAGCTCAAAGGGAGAGCGGACACAAGGTGAAGGTGATCCGCACTGACAATTGAGGGGAGTTCATTGGTGATAAATTTGAGGCGGTGCTGAAGAAGAAGGGGATCCAGCATCAGCTCACAGTGCCTTACAACCCTCAGCAGAACGGCGTGGCTGAGCGGTTCAACCGCACCCTGCAAGAAGGTGCACGCATTCTCCTCGGGCGTGCAGGGCTACCGGATCCATATTGGGTGACTGCACTGCGGCAGGTCGCCCTTGTGAAGAACAGGGTGTTGGCGACTGCGGGGGACAAGCAGTGGGTCCCCTACACCAAGTGGTATGGGAGTGCTCCAGCTGTGAACATGCTGAGAGCCTACGGCTGCATGGTGGTGTTTCATGTCCCTAAGGAGAAGAGGGGAGATCTGGAAGCTTCTGGAAGATGGGGTGTGCATTTGGGTATTGCAAAGGACCACAAGGGCTGGTTTTTGTGGGACTTGACCAGCCAGAAGCTGATTGTGTCAAGGGATGTGAAGTTCCTTGAGTCCCTAAACTACAAGGAGTGGAAGCAACAGCAGCAGAAGCTTCCCACCACACCACTCATTGTTGAGGCCGATGAGGTGCAGAGGCCTTCTAGGCAAGTGGAGTTTTCCGACTCTGAGGAGGAGATCTCTGGGGTGACTGAGGATGGGGGAGAACCTGAGGTGGAGCAGCAGCAGCAGCAGCAGCAGCAGCAGCAGCCGCAACAGCAGCAAGATGCTGCACCACGTGCCCCACGCCCGCCTGAGCGTCCTAGGAGGGTTGTGCGCCCTCCTGCCGGGCTGACCTATCCGAGTCGTGACCAGCCAAATGTGGTACGGGCTGGAAGAGTGGCTGAGCAGTGTGATGAGGAGGAGATAGCGCACTGCTACTGGGCAGCCGTCCCTGAGCCCAAGACGCTAGCTGAAGCGTTGAGTGGGCCCGATGCTGAAAAGTGGAAGCAGAGTGTGAAGGAGGAGTACGATTCTCTCCTTGAAAATGAGACGTGGGTGTTGTGTGAGCTTCCTCCTGGGAAGAAGGCCATCTCTTCCAAGCTGATCTTCAGTCATAAGTATGGACCTGATGGGGAGATGGCCCGCTACAAGTCAAGGCTTGTGGCAAAGGGGTAGACAAAGGAAAATGATTTCGACGAGATCTTTGCTCCTGTGGGAAAAGGCACAACATTGAGGGTTACGTTGGCAAAGGCTGCAAACCGTAGATGGATGATGGGAGCGGCAGGGTGTGCAGGCTGAAGAATGCCATCTATGGCCTGAAGCAGGCTCCTCGTGCATGGTATCACAAGCTAGAGGAGACACTGCTGGCTGGGGGATTCAAGAAGAGCGAGTGTGATCACAGCTTGTTTCTGCTGCAAGAGAAGGAGCAGTTCCTCATGCTCTTGGTGTATGTGGATGACATCGTTCTCTTCTCCGAGTCGTCTGCTATGATTGACCGTGTGGAGGAGATGCTAGAGATGCTGTTCAAGTGCTCGAAGATGGAGGTTGTGAAGTATTACCTTGGGATGCATGTGGAGAGAGACCTTGACAAAGGGGTGTTGAGGTTGCACCAGAGGAAGTACTGTGAGGGGCTAGCTGAAAAGTATGGGCTGCAGGATGGAGGAAAGCCAGCAATCCCACTGCCTTCGGGGTTCACTGTGGAGCCATGTGCTGATGAGGAGGTGGTGGGTGAGAGCGACAGGAAGCTGTTTCATTCCATGGTTGGGGCACTCAACTATGCGGCGAACCATTTACGGGCTGACATTGCCTTCGCTACATCCAGGCTTGCCAGTGTGGTCTCACGCCCCAGTCATGAGCAGTTTGAAGCGGCCAAGAGGTTGGTCCGCTATGTGAGTGCTACAGTAACAGTGGGGCTTGGAGTACAGTGCTGTGCAACAGAGGCTGCAGCGGGGTGCAACTGATTTGAGCAAGGGGGAGATGCTCTTGACCCGCTACACTGACGCTAGCTTCAACACTGTGAAGGCGGATGGCACCAGCGTTGGAGGCTATGTGTGCCTTTTTGGAGGTGGTGCTGTGAGCTGGCGCAGCAAGAAGCGGAATGAGGTGGGGCTGTCCTCATGTGAGACTGAGTACATGGCCCTTCATCATGGGGCCAAGGAAGTAGTGTGGCTGAGGCGTTTGTTGGAGGAGATTGGAGTGTGCCAGATGAAGCCGACTGTCATATTCTGTGACAACGAGTCAGCTGTGAAGCTGGCCAAGAATGCTTGTCTTCATGGGCTGACAAAGCACATCAGGCCCAAGTGGCACTGGGTGGGGAGGCTCCTGGACAAGGAGGTGCGGTTGGAGATAGTGAAGACCCAGCAGCAGGCGCCAATCGCCTGGCTGAACCTGAGCACTGGAAGGGCATGAAACTTGCTGGAATGAGTGTGCATTGAGTGTGCATGCTTGGGCTATGGCATGTGGGATGATGGTTGGCAGCCAGAGGGGGAGTTTGTTGTGTGATGCTATCATATGCATTCACGTCTGTCTGCCACCCATCTTACCTTCCTACCTTGCATGCGTGGTGTGCGCGTGCATAAGAATTTGTGTTTGGTGTGGTTTGGTTTTTCTGCGTGAATGCGAATGTTATTTTGCTTGAGCAGATATGTGAAATGACTTCCCTGCTCAAGAGCTTTTCGAAGAACCAATGATCGCTTTTATTGGAGCACGAATGAGAAAGCTACGAGCGATCGAAGTTCGTATGCTTTTGATATTTGGTTGCGGCGACTTTGGGAATTTGTGGGGTGACTCTATATGGGGTATAGAATTTTGGGGGTTGGGAAATTCGTCACTTCTTCTGTAGTTGCTGCCAAGTGGTTGGGAGAAGCCAAACCAGGTTGGCAAGTGTGGCCAAGTTGGGTGAGGTGGATGGCATGGGTTGGGAAAGTGACAAAGGTCAAAGTTTGGGTGCCTATAGGGAGGGGAATTGTGTGCTTATGGGGTTTCCTTGGTTGGGGACTCCTTGAGGACCTTTTCTCTCGTCCTCCTCATCTCCTCCTACCTGGTTTCTAGCTACTCTAATTCTCTTGTGTGGAACTTGTGTAAACCATTGTGATTGAGTTAAGTTTCAGCTACAGACTACCCCCCAGTGCGCCGATATTAATAACTCGAGTTGTACTTCACCTTTTGATACGATTCAAATTGAGAATTGTAGCCACGGTCTAGAGCTACAACATATCCGAAATTGGTGAAGTTCTAACGGTACGGTTTTCGTCAGCGGCGTGTCTCGTGAACACGACGTTTCTGTCCAGAAACTTAGTCCAACGATTTTGAGTTATTTCAGGCCCTAATCTTCCTAGACTCCGTCCCTTAATCCTAACATGGAGGGCCTAATAAAATCAAGCTATTGAGACGTATTTCCAATTTAAAACCTCTCCTTATGGTCATCTCCAAGGATCCCTGGGTGCTTGGTACAAGACCAGCCCCTATCAAGAGGAACTTCGTCAAAATTGCAAGAGTACTTTGAATGCCGCGTAACATGACATGCAGACCATCGATCGAATTATGCTGAAAGGTTGCTAAATTGAATCTCACACCAAGAGCTTCAAAATGAGCCAAGTTGTCTCGCAAATAGTTCTGCCATTGCAGAGTTATGAATCGGACAGCGTGTCCCTAGCGTCATAGAGCACTCTGTTGACTCAGTAGCACTCCGTGGTCAAACCGCGTAGAAACACAATTCCAGCGAAGTAGAAATCCGCTTTATGCAGTTGAACTATATGAGAGTACAAACAGAGGAGGAATAAATAGCTAGAGCTAGTAGGGACCTTGGAAACAACCGGGGATGATCCCTAATAATTTTAAGCAACAGAACCAGCCTAGCTGGACAAAACAGCAGGTGGTAAGTTGGTAAACGACCTCTGGTTCTGATTTTTCACCAACCAGCAGGTGGTAAGTTGGGAATACACCAACCAGGTTCAAGTCCTAGAAACATAACCTGTTGTGTCCTTGCCCAACCTGTTTTGTCCTGGCCTGTAGCATGCAAAAACAGACAAACGACATCCACCCTCCATTTATTGGTACTCCTATTCTGCCTGCCCTGCTACACTAAAGTTAACATAACAAAATAGTACAATTTCGAGCTGGACATATCTGAATCTGCACAATCTTTACCACGGGTGGCACCTCGCCATGTAAACAGTGATCAGAAAATGTGTGTTACTGACTCTTATGGTTGGTACTAAGTAAAAGTTCGATACTTACCATTATGGAAGGTACTAACCATAGTGGTAAGTATCGCCGTTTTACTTAGTACTAACCATAAGGGTGACAATGGGCGTTTTCTTATTACCAACAATAAGGTTATGATTGCGCAACTGGTCATTATGGTTGCTAGTAAGTGTAAGTGCGTTACTTATTATTTTGGTTGGTATTGAGAGTAGGTGCCTTACTGACCATTATGGTTGGTAATAATAAGAGTAAATGCGTTACTTATCCTTATGGTTGGTATTAAGTAAAAGTTTGATACTTACCACTATGGTTGGTATAAAGAATATGTGCACTATTAACCATTATGGTTGGTACTGTGAGGGCGCGTAACATTTCACTTTCCATCGTCCGGGCGGAGGACCCGTCCGGACTTTTGTAGGGTTACAGTCTTCACAACAACTCATTTAGGGATTCACAAGCCCCCTCTGAGACGTCGCTACCGTCCGGACCAAAGCTGACACTTTTCTGCCAAAAAGTGGTTCGGACTACCCTGCTGACAACGCCGAACGGCATTTCGGACGTCCATTTTGGCTGCGCTGTCATTGGCGCGCAAAGTGGGTGACAACCTCACGACCCAGTACCGTGCCTCGGATTTTTGGTGACGAAAATCACTAATGCTGTACGATTGCTGTAATGCGCGGTATATTTCGTGGCGAAATTCTATTTTTTTTCGAAAGAGCAAAACGTTCCACATTTGTGGTCCAGATGGGCTGTCGTCCGGACTTGAGTCCCAAGCGTCTAGACAGAGCTCCATCCGGACGGTTTGGAAGCATCGTCCGGACTTTGGAAGGAAACGGAAAAAAATTACGCGCCCTTACATAATGAATTTTGGGTACAGCACGAGGCTATATATAGTTGCGTCACAAGGCTGGTAACCAGGATGTTCCGAGCATCGGGAACCGTCGGGAACGGATCCTTCCTGAATTCGGTAGAGGAAATCAGTGATAGTCACGGACACGCTAGATCACGCGAGATAACTCCGGAAAACGGAACCTTCCCGAATTCGGTGCATGCAAACCTATCTGGTGCTATAACGATAATAAAATAGTAAAGCAACAAATTAAGGAAAGAACTGCTAACAGAAATTTTACTTAAGTAGAACGGACTGCATACTCTCACACGTCCCCCCTTTCTAAGCTGGTCACACGTCCCCCCTTTCTAAGCTGGTGGCGCGAGAAACACCCTGCTCAACAAGATAATGTCGGAGAGCATCCAACTGTTTTCTGAAGGATCATACCCCTTCCAACGGATCAGGAACTCGTGCGCGTTGCCGCGTCGGCTTTGATGCGCGAGTACTCATTTTACCACGTACTCGGTTTATCCTGTACGATACCAGGTGGCGGTGGCGGTAGCTAACGCCTTTGGTACTGCTGATTGGGGTCCTTGTAGGGCTTCAGCAGCTGAACATGGAAAGCGTTGTGAAGCTTCCAAGTAGTAGGTAAGCGCAAGCGGGAGATTACGTGTGTCACCATCATCTCATTGCGAAAAGGACCACAGAAGAGAGGCCGGAGTTTGGACGGAATGTGAGATAAATACAAGTTACGTGTGTCCAAAAGAACTTCGTCCCCGACTGCTACTGTCCGATCATGTCGCTGACGGTCAGCATATTGCTTCTGGGAGTTTTGCATCATGGTGAGACGTTGCTCAGTCTTCTCCTATAACTGCTGCATGGTTGTGACGAAGTCGTGAGCCGCTTGGACATGTGCCGGTGCAGTTGGCTGTTATGGCGGGATAGGATCACGTCCATAACACTTGAAGAAAGGGGTTTTCCCTGTGGCCGCGTCAGTTTCATTGTTGGATGCAAACTCGGGGGTTGGTAACTGTTGATCCCAATGGCTGATGTCGGTGCGCAGTAACTGTTCAATCACTGTCGTTCCGTCTGTCCATCTGTCTGGGGGTGGGTGGTATGCCGAAGACATGGCAAGCTTAATCCCCAACAATCTTACTGGTAAACTTCGGGTCCCATTCTGAGAGGAGTGTAGTCGGAATATCGTGGATGGTGACGATGCGGTCGAAGAAGATGCGATGTGTAGCTTCAGCTGTAGCCGTGGCGTTGGTAGGGATAAAGTGTCCCATCTTAGAGAACTTATCGATCACTATGAGTATAGCATCATGCCCTCGAGTGGTCGGTGGTAGTCCAGTGGCTGGTTGGTATGGTTGGTATAAAGAATACATGCACTATTTACCATTATGGTTGGTACTGTGAGGGCGCGTAACTAGACTAGACTAACAAAGGCTAAAAAATCCTAGACTAACAAAGGCTGAAGTAGCCCTGCTTTTTCAGCTTGCTACGCTTCATCCGCTGGTAGGTGTCGCATGAGGTGACGGACTGCTGCACGTCTGTTGCCATCTAAGGCCAGTAGTAGTACTTAGCTATGCCGGCAAGGGTCTTGTTGCTCCCAAAGTGTCCCGCATATTCTACGTCGTGAAACTCCTCCAATAGGATTTTTCGAAGCGGAGCGTAGGAACCCAAATATTTCCGGAACCCTTCCGTACTTCTAGGTCTTTCTCCCAATGTAGCAGTTTCTGTTTCTCTGCTGTTGCTATTTCGTTGTCCACGTAGTATCCATGTTGGAATAAGCCCTTCATTAGGGAGTTCATCCCGTCCATCTGGATCCCTGCTACGTGCCCAGGTCGGCTCAGTAAGTCGGCCTTGTTGTGTAACCCTGGCTTGTAGACGATGTCGTAGTGAAAGTGTGCTTCAAGAAAGTCCACCCACCGCAACTGTCGCCTGGAGAGTGTAGGCTGCAACTTAAGGTATTTCGGGCTGCAGTGGTTGGTCTAGACTATTGTTTTGGCTCCTTCCAGGTAAAACCTCCACGCCTTGAATGATCTAACGATCGCTAGGGCCTCCTTATCGTCCATGTAGCTTTTAACTGGGGTACGCGATTGGTTGCAAACCGCGTCCGTGATCCTGCATTGGTACTTCTCCAACTGCCTGGTCACTCGTGTCTGCTTCCACCACGTAGTCTTTTCCTGGATCCGGCAGGACCAATACCGGGGCTTGTCAGTGCTGTCTGTAGCTACTTCATGGCCTTTTGCTGAGGAGTATCCAATTTATAGGGTGTATCCTTTCTTACTAATTTCGTGAGCGTACTGCGGCACGAACATGCAGTAGTAGTTGGGGAAGTCTAGGAACTGCTTTAACTGCTTGACGTTCTTCGGAACCTTCCACTTTTTGACGGCTTTGAATTTCCGTTGGTCTACGTGTACAGCCTCGGCACTCACCATGTGCCCAAGGAACTGCACTTTCTTCGCGGTGAAGTTGCTCGGGTGGTACTCGTGCAGGTAGGTCGTCCGGCATGATGTGTTTGTATTCCTGTAGAACCTTCTGTACTACTGCAGGTAACTCAGAGTTCGGCTTCTCCTCTTCTGCTGCCATCACCAGTGCCAGGTAACCTGTGTAACTGTCGTTCACCGTTTTCTTAAATCGTGCGAGTATCACCTCAAGAATTTCTCCTATATCCGTCCAGCTTCGTAGCTCCAAACGTTTCCCGATGTTTTAGATACACGCCTTTTGGTTGACCCAACCGATCTTGGCGTTGAACTATCACGCCCCAGTATGAAATCTATGCCCTTGATGTTCGTGACTAGAAGCATAGGCCTCCACCGCAACGCCCCTATCTGCAACTGAAGAGTTGGCTCGCCGTGGATGGGTAGCCTGCTGCCGTCCACCTTTGTTGCCGTGAACTGAGTCTCCTTAGAGGAGTCCCCAATGTTCTCCAACGTCCTGCGGTCGCACACAGAGTGGAGCGCACCACTATCCACCATCGCCTGGAGGCGCCTTCCTTTGTAGAGCTCGAGGAGGAGTGGTTGATGCCGCTCCGAGTAGCCGAATATTTTCTCATTTATAGGATCATAGGGTACTGTTGATTACAGAAATAATTTTCCTGTATATCATTCAGCCGATTTTGTAAGGGGGGTGTGTAGTAAGCGGCTAAAGCGGTGGAGCGAGATTTTTCTAAGCAAATGTTCGGGGGAGCAAGTTCAGAAGAATGGTTTGACCGCGACCAATAGGAGTACAGGGCGCTGCCAAAGAATTGCAGCTTGACTTTCGAGTTGATCGGGATGATTCAACAGCTGTTCGCGCTGCAATGTTCTTTCTGCAGCCACGATTGGCTGCTGTTCACGCGGAGTGTTCTTCACTAAGCGAGCAGCTGTTCGGGCTGCTATTTTTCGGGTGTTCGGATTGGCTGTTGCTCGCGCTGCGAGTTCATCTTGTTACTGAGCGAGCTGCTACTAGCGCTGCCACTCTTTGAGGAGCTAGATTGGTTCCAGCTCGCGCAGCGTGTTTATTAGCGTGTTCGTTAGCGTGTTCATTAGCGAGTTCATTAGCGTGTTCAGTAACGCGAGCGTCACATGCTCGCGAATCGTTTTTAGCGCTGGTGGCGAGACCAGCGAGATGTTCGAGTGAGTTCTGTTACTCACGTTTTGAACAGCCCCGACAGATCGGATCGACAGTGTGTTAGGAACGAGACGTACGTGGCGAGCAGCAGTTGGGTGATCGAAAGTTTTGCCGATCGCCACCGACATTTCGCCCCCATGATAAATTCGCAACCGTTCGCAGATGGCGCGAAGAGTAATGTTCGAATCGGCATCGTCGGAATTCTTCGCGCTCGACTTACAAATTGTTTCAGCGACGAATCGGGAGCCCGCCGACTTACAAAATAAAACAGGGAGGGAAACGCGATAGTGTTCGCGCTACGAGAAACGAGACTGCAAAATTGAAGACTATAATATGGTGTAATAGAAAGCAATAGAGCTCGTATATAGCTATGTGTTCTTGCTGTTCTTAAGTATAACTTGAGTAAAGGATTTCTCCTACGCCTGCTGCAAGTACGCTGCCATAGCTCACTGATTTGACAACTCCAAGGAAGCGACGACTGCTACTGCATTTCAGCTGTTACTACAACTCTCTCTGACCCTTGGATAGGGGCTGACCTCGATCAGGCACCCAAGGACCCTCGAAGGTGACCCCGAAGAGAGATGTTTTGTATCAACTAAAGGCCTTTAGTAGCCAGTTTAGTAAGTATCATTAGTAACAGGTACATCAAGATATACATTATCGCTAGGTCCTAAACTTGAAGCTGAGGATTCTATATCAATTTTCACCTGAGGATGAGTTGAAGGAATTTTCCGAGGCCGTTTCCGCCCTTGAGCCTAGAACCTTCCTCTGAGCCTTTGCAGCTGTGTTAGCTTCAGCTGTGGGAAATGGGGAGCCTTAATACTGTGATGCGGGGAGAGAATGTAAACTTCTCGGAACGCTCGACCCTTCTCAACGCTCTGGAGTTGATTCCCCAACTTTTATGGTACCGGTATAATATCTAAAGGCTATCGCGCTTTTGCTTTTCGCGGATATTTTCATCGTCGCCAGCCCGATCCGCGGCTACTGGCGAGATTCGTTTTTTTTTACTTCGGATGTGCTCCTCCATTCTTGCCTTGCTCCTCACGTGCTTTTTCATCTTCCATCACGCCAAAGTTCTATGTATTGTAGCGCCGAAAGATTCGCACGTTTCATTTTTTGCCGGCCGATGCTTCGCATCGTCCTTGTCGATATCCATCGGGTCGGCGGTCGTGGGGGGTGCCGATCGCTCCGCGTCGAAATTTCTGTTCGGCCGGTGGCGTCATGTTCCGTGGCTATAATTGTTCAGCATGTCGAATCGTTCGGCTGCGCTCACGATGACCTTGTAGCTGCTGTAATACACCACGACGACCTGTCGACGACCATTTCGTTTTTCAGCCCCGTGATACAGGACTGTTTTTTTTTCGCCTTTGGTCAGGTCAGTAATTTGGTTGAAATCCATCTCCATCTGCTGCGTATACTGAGCTATATTTCCGAATTTTTTGTGTCGGTGTATCGGTTCGTGAGCCATGTAAGTTATATTAACTGGTTCGAAACGTTTGAGTAGCGCTGCCCGAAACTGCATCCACGTCCCTTCGAACGATGTTGTTGTTTTCGGAAATCCACTCCAGTACGGGCCTCGTAACAGTGTCGATGCGAGGCGTATTCGCACCGCTCATAATTCGGGGTCGTCCATCCAACGTCGTCGATGTAGAGCTCGAAGACGGCGATGAATCGGCAAACATTGCTGCCTTATTCGCTCGGATCGAACGCCTCCGGAAGCCTCGGCTTTGGAGCCTCGAGATGACCTATAGTAGCTATCGTTGTCGCATGTACAATTGTCGGTGTCTCTGCCGCTGACGACTAGTTCGCGAGAAGATTTTCGAGTCGCAAGAGCACCGTACGTGTCTGCTTCTGCTCGGCACGGAGGTTCGCGAGCTCTTGCAGAAAATTGTCACTAACGCCCTCCATGCCTGTTGCGTTAACCATTCAGGGGGGGGGGGATAAAAAGTCGAAAACGCGGAACTGGTTTTTACGTACCCAAATCGGTGTGACTATTGTCGCCCCTGCAGTTTTTTTAGGCTGTTGTTTTGCGATCGAACAGCTGGAGTGAGAACGGGCTCCAATTACCAAGTGTGAGGATCGAGAACTCAAAAAAAAAAAAAAAAAATCTGGGTACAATACGATGCAATATATTGTCGAGTCACAAGGCAGGTAACCAGTATGTTACGGAATGTTCCGAGGAAGTCAGTGATAGTCACGCACACGCTAGAGATAACTATAGAAAACAGGAATTTGGTGCACGCAATCGTATTCGGTGCTATAACTATAATACGTGGTTAGTACCTTTATGGTTGGTACTACGAGTACGTGCGTTAGATAGGACTATGAGTAAGTGCGTTAGATACAGTTATGGCTGTTACTAAGAGTAAGTGCGTTACTCACTTTAAGTATTTGTACCAAGGATAATTGTGGAGATTAACTCTACAACGGTGGGAGCTAGACTACGGGGTTGGCACGAGTTGTCAGAGTGATCGTAGCTCTGTCTGTTTTCTCTAGGACTTGTGTTTTCACAGGGCAAAACAGCAAGAGTTTCACTAAGGAATGTTGAGAATACTGAGTTCAGAATGAGAACAAGCAATGGCAAGGATTGACTACATCACATGCAAGGTTTGCTAGTGCTCAGGCAGGTCGATCTCCAGCACGACAAAGTGGTCGACCTGCCAACGTAGCAAGTCTGCAGTCCGCCAACGCAGCTCGTACGCGTCTTGCCAACGCTGCAGATGGCGACCTGCCAACGCTGCACCCGCCTGGCTTGCCAACGCTGCAGATGGCGACCTGCCAACGCTGCACCCGCGTGGCTTGCCAATGCTGCATCCGCGCGGCTTGCCAGCACTGCATCCGCAGGTGATTGTAAGCGCATGTGCAAGCACCTACTTCGCATGTGCTTGTAGACAGTTATGCACGACGTGCACTGTCGCGCACATTGCGCAGGTTGTCAGCCACATGCTGACGGTTGCACCTGATGAGCCACGTCGACCACGTGCTGCCACGTCGGTCGACTTCGCCACAGCAACCTCGACGACGTTCGCGACCCTCCGCAGAACCTCGTCGAGCAGGTAACCCTGTAGGTTGATGACCTTCGTCATCGTAGGTCGACGACCTTCGTCGTCGCGGGTCGACGACCTTCGTCGTCGCGGATCGACGACCTTCGTCGTCGCGGGTCGACGACCTTCGTCGACCACCTTCGTCGACCACCTCGGTCGACATTCCAAAATGTCAGCTCCTCATTGGTCGAAATTAAGGCACATTCGAATTTCTGGCCAAAATTCGCCTGTGCATTCGCAACGGTGCGCAGGGTCAGACGCGACCCTGCGCAGATGAACACCCGCGAGCTTCTGCACCAGCTGCGCCACTTGTACATGTGCACGAGACGTCTGTGTTGCACTCGTGGATGCTTCAATTATTCTTGCCTGGATTCCCTAGTACACCTCGTGTACAGGCAACCCTTGTACACCTGCAGAAGGTCGGCTGCACCTCCCGCACACCCGACCACGAAGTCAGTTTTGCCCATGCGAGGGCGGGGCCAACTTCCTTCAACACTCCCCTGTCGCGCTCACGCTTGGGCACTTTACGCACAAGGTCCACCCATAACCCAAGGGATAGATTACACGGGGAAAATTCGCCGGCGTGCACACAACACACAGCACGCCGATCACCGCACCAGCCGTGCAGAAGGGCACGGCACCTACTGCTGCACATCGTCATCACCGTCGCCGATGTCAGCCAGACGAACTTGGCCGATCGCGACGGAGCACCGGTTGAAGGCCGGAAAGTGCAGCCCCTTCGTCAAGAAGTCAGCCGACTGCTCAGAGGTAGGGATGTACTTCAGCGCAATCTTCCCGCGCTTCACCATCTGCTGCAGCCAGACATAACGTCGCTCCATGTGCTTGAGGTTGCCCTTCAGCCCCAAGCCTTCCGCGACAATGATGGCCGACCGGTTGTCCACACGAAGGACGGTCGGCGTCCCAGAGTCCAACAGCTTGAACTCTGCAAGGAGGAACCGGAGTCGATGAGCCTCCTTGCCAGCTTCCGTGGCCGCGACGTACTCTGACTCGGTCGAGGAGAGAGTCGCGCACTTGATGCGCTGGCTCGACCAGGATACTGCGGCCCCTCCGAGGACGAACACGTAGCCGCACGTGCTCGTCCGGTTCTGCTTGTCGCCTGCGTCGTCAACCTGGATATAGTGAAATTGATTCAAGCGAATTCCTTCCTTGCAGGAATTTCGTTTACACGCGGTGCGAAGGCAGAATGCTACCGAGTCAATGCTAGCACGCTAGCACTGCGACGCTAGGCAAACGCTGTCCGAGCCATAACTTTGCAATGGCAGAACTTTTCGCGAGGCAACTTGGTTTATTTTAAAGCTCTTAGAGTGAGCTTCGATATAGCGAATTCTCAGCTTAATCCGATCGACGGTCTACACGGCACGCTGCGCAGGTACTCTTGCTGTTTTGACTAAGTCCCTCTTGATCCCTCTCTCTACATACTCGGACCCGAGGATAGGGGCTGGTCCTGTACCAAGCACCCAGGGACCCTTGGAGGTGACCCCCAGGAGAGGTTTTAAGTTGGATTACGTCTTAATAGCCTGAGTTTATTAGGCCCTTATACCAACAAGCTGGTATCAGAGCTGTGTTATAGCGATCCTCGTTATAGGTAGCTATGGCGGGAAAGGATTCGGCGGAAGCTAGTGAATCTTCAGCCCAAGATCGTAGCGGCAGCCAAAATTCTGGTGTTTCGGCGCCAAGGGGAGCGCGAACAAACCAGGGCTCGCTGATCAAGGAGGTGCTGAAAAACTTCACCGTCGAGAAGTTCAATGGTGAGGGCTATGATGATTGGGCCTGGAAAATGCAACTATATTTCCGTCAGATTGGATTGCTGAAACTAATGATTGGGGAGGAGCCTAGACCGAGTGACCTCGTGCTGCAGGACGAATGGGACGAGCGCTCCTCGGCTGGCTACTACTTAATGTCGCAGAGTTTGGAGCTGAACCAGCGACACCACGTCATGCACCTGCTGCCGGAGGATAAGTGCGGTCCGAAGGCGTGGACCGTGCTGAAGGAGCTGCACGCCCCAACCTCCGTTGCCGCGACGCTCATGATGGAGACGGAGCTGTCCGCGCTGCGTCTGAGCGAGAGAGAGCCGGTGCAACCTGTTCTGGACAAGATGCGTGATCTCTACGCGAAGCTGGCAACCGCAGTAATCACCTACCCGGAGCAGACCAAATGCTTGAAGATGCTCTCGCTGCTGCCGGAGTCGTGGCTGCAATACACGAGCGGATTGAGCCTGCCGCATAACCAGAGCTTGTGGACGCTCGAGTGGGTGCGGACGAAGATTATGGAGGAGGAATTCCGTCGCCGCCAACTGAGGGGTGGAGACGAGGGCAGCAGCGGCTACGGCATGCAAGGAGGCAAACGTGGCAGAGGACGTGGCTTCCGTGGTGCTGGTCGCGGTGCAAAGAAGGACGACGACTCCAACGACCAACAAGGAGGTACCGGTTGGGGTCGCGGTGGGAAATATGGACGTGGGGGCAGATCGGGTGCTGTTGGCAAAATGAAAGGGAGCTGCTGGTATTGTGAGAAGGAGGGGCATCCCTGGTTCTTGTGTTATAAGAAACCCGAAGGATGGAACCCCCAGAATCGCCATCAGGATGGCGGCGCTCGGAGCAACCAGAAAATCGGCGCGAACATGGTCGCAGATTCGTTCGACGACAACCCGAAAGGCAAAGGCGGTGCTGAGAAGAAAAAGGAGCGCACCGCGGGCCAGTTCTTCCATGTTGGAGATGAAGGGGAGCAAGGAGACGGTTCTGCCAAGGTTGGAGCAGAGCTGCACCCTCTGGACTTTTGGGTGTTGGACATGGACGCTGCATGGACGATGACGCCGCGCAAGGACCTGCTAGACAACCTACGCTCTGCACCAATCTCTAATGTGTGCTCTGCCTCTGGACACGCGTTGAAAGTGGCTGGTGCGGGACGAGCTGCATTCAAGGGAGCGGATGGCAAGCCGGTGGTGCTGCACAACGTTCTCCTCGTTCCCGACCTCAAGGCCAACCTCATCTCCCTCCGTAAGCTCGCCAAGGCTGGGGTGAGTACTAGCACGGATGGGGCACGCACTTACAAGGGGCAGCTGGGCAACCGGGTGCTTTGGGATCTGCACGAGAGCAAGGATGTGTATAGATCCATGTGGCAGCTGCCGGCATTGGCGTGGCACGGTGTGGGGCAGGCTAGAGAGGAGTCTGCGTCCCAGGGGGAGTGCAACGCCGTGGGAGCCGTTGGTGTGAAAGTGTCGGCCAGATCTGGGGAGATGGATTGGGCAACGGCACACCGACGCTTGGGGCATGTGGCAATGCCTTTGCTGAAGCAGCTAGAGAAGGATGGAGCCGTTAAAGGCTTGAAGCTGAACGGACAGCCAGCTGATGACAACTGTGAAATCTGCTTTGCTATCCAAATTCACCCGTTTCCCCTTCCATAGTGTGGCTGGCAGGAGCAAGAAGCCTTTAGAGCTGGTCCACATGGACTTGGTGGGGCCGCTGCCGGTTCAGGGACACAAGGGGGAGCGGTACTTCCTGACCATAGTGGATGATTGGAGCAGGCTTATGTGAGCATATCCGCTGAAGCAGAAGGACCACGCCGCCTCTACGATACGGGAAGATTGGCTGCCGTTCGTAGAGAAGCAAGCGGAGTGTGTGGTGAAGCGGATTAGGACAGACCGGGGTGGTGAGTTCCTTGGAGCTGAGATGACGGCCTGGCTTAAGAATCAGGGCATTCAGAGGGAGCTGACCACGGCTTACACCCCACAGTCCAACGGTCTAGCAGAACGGGCGAACCGGACCATTCTGGAGACAGCTAGGGCGCTGCTCATAGAATCAGGGGTGGGCAATTCCATGTGGCCCCATGCTGTCCGGCACGCAACCGTGGCTAGGAACAGGGTGCTCACTAAGTTTGGTGATGACTCGTGGGTGCCGTTGGAGAGGTGGCTCGGGAAGAAGCCGCCGGTGGAGATGCTGAGAGTGTTCGGTTGCATGGCAGTCGCCCACGACCCCAAGGTCCACCGAAGTAAGTTGGGGGAAAGTGCAATCTGGTGTGTGCATTTGGGGCTGGCTGCTGAGAGCAAAGGATGGCTGCTGTGGGAACCACGCAAGGCTGTGTTGTTTGACAGCAGGGATGTGAAGTTTGTTGAGGGCATGATGTATGGGAGCTGGGAGAAACAGCCGGAGGCTAAGGTGTCCCAGCAGATGGAGCAGATCACCATGCAGCTGGACCTGACTCCTAGTGTGTGGGAGGAGGGAGAGGAGGCAGCTGCAGAGGGTGGTGATGGAGAGAAGGTGCAGGAGGCACCTGCTGGTGGAGGAGATGATGTGGAGACTAGTGGTAACACCAGGGAAGCTGCTGGATCTGAGGGAGGAGAACAACATCAGGGCAAAACTAAGGTGCCTAAGCTACCACAAAGGAGGAAGCTGAAGGGTGTCGTTATGAAGGAATGGGAGACACCCGTGTCTAGGCCAGGACGTACCCGTATGGCCACTATGAAGCTGACTGCAGGAGCTGATGTATCAGAGCAGCAGCTTGGGAATGAGGAGGCATTGCTGATTATACCGCATGGCTATGACCCGGATGAGGAGGATGAACCTGCCTACTGTTTTCTTGCCCCTGCACCAGAGGAACCAGCTAGCATGGAGGAGACATTAGCTGGACCAGATAGGGAGAAGTGGCTGGCTGGTTTCTAGGGATCCTGAGTACCAGAGCCTGCTAGAGAATGGGACATGGGATCTGGTGGTGCTGCCTGAGGGGAAGAAAGCCGTACAGTGCAAGTGGGTGCTAAGGATCAAGACAGATAACAAGGGACAAGTCACCATCTACAAGAGTAGGCTGGTGGCTAAGGGGTTTATGCAGAAGGAGAAGCAGGACTTCAATGAGATCTATGCTCCCACTGCCAAACCCCCTACCCTCCGTGTCTTGTTGGCAGATGCAGCCGTTAGTGGAAAATTCATCATTCAGATGGATATATCAACGGCATTCCTCAATGGGATTTTAGAGGAGGATGTGTACATGACGCAGCCGCCTGGGTATGACGATGGTACGAGAAGGGTGTGCAAGCTGAAATCGTCCATCTACGGATTGAAGCAAGCGCCACGCTGCTGGTACCAGAAGTTGGCAGCTGTTTTAGAGGAGATGGGATTCAGGACCAGCAGCTGCGATGAGAGCCTCTTTCTCAAGGGGGAGAAGGAGAAGCTGGTGATGTTTCTGGTCTACGTGGACGACATTCTTCTCTTCAGCAGCAGCATGAAGTAGATCCAGAAAGTGCAGCAGCAGCTGATGGAGAACTTCAAGTGCAAGAACCTTGGGGAGGTAAAGTACTACCTCGGGATGCACGTGGAGAGGGATCCAGATCACAGGTGGTTGAAGCTGCACCAGGAGAAGTTCATCAAGGAGCTGGGGGAGAAGTATGGGATTGAGAATGAGCGCAAGGTTGCAACTCCCCTGCCAGCAGAATTCAAGCTTGTGAAAACTGCAGAGGATGAAGGGGTTGAAGCCGAGGAGCAGCAGCAATTTCAGTCCTTGGTGGGCAGCCTCTTGTATGCAGCGGTTCACACGAGGCCCGACATCTCTTTCTCTGTTGGGCAGCTGGCAAGGGTGGTGCAGAATCCATCAGAGGAGCAGGTAGATGCAGCTGAGCGTGTGGTGAAGTACCTGAACTCTCACCCAAGCATTGGAGTTCAATACTCCGCATCTGCACAGGTGAAGCAGAAAGGGGTTGAGGTGCTGAAAGAGAAGGGGGAGCGGCTTGGAGAAGGCAAGCTGTTTCTCACTTGCTTTACCGATGCAACGTGGGCTTCTGAGAAGGAGGATTCCTCATCTGTGGGAGGATACATCTGCGTAGTTGGGGGAGGACCTGTTAGTTGGAGGTCCAAGAAGCAGACGGAGACGGCACTCTCTTCCGTGGAATCAGAGTACATGGCGATGTTCCATGGGGTGAAGAAGGTGATTTGGATGAGGAGGCTGTTAGAGGAGATTGGCCAGGAGCAGAAGGTTGCTACGCCGCTGTTTTGTGATAGCAAGGGGGCTCTTGGGATGGCCAGGAACGCTGTGCTTCATGGGCTGAACAAGCACATGCGTATCAAGTGGCACTGGCTGCGTAAGGAGGTGAAGAGGGGGACGGTGAATCCGATCTACATCAAGACTTACCAGCAGCCAGCAGACTTCCTCACCAAGAGGCTTGCGGATGAGCCTCATTGGCGTTGTGTGCGCATGAGTGGAATGAGCATGAACTAGCATGGAATGTTGGGGATGCAGCCGGCAGGCTGAGGGGGAGTGTGTTGGGTGCAAATTCACATTGCACGACATCCTGCCGTCTGTTTGTACGAGTATGCGTGTGCGAATGCATTTGGGTGTGAATGGAATGTTCGTATGTTTGTTTGCTTTCGCAATTTTCGCTTGATGCATTTGCAGGTACTCGCGCAATGTGCGCTTCGGCACAACATTGTACGCGCTATGAACAGTGCAAGCAGAAAGGACGAGCTCGCTAAGGAACCCAAGATAGAAGCTTTGCAGTTCGGTTGAATTGATTGCGCAGATTCAGTTCTATCCAACTCGAAATTGTACTGTTTTGTTTGGTTAACTATACTGTAGCAGGGCACTATAGGGGTACAATTTAGGAGAAGGTTGGATGTTGTTTGTCTGTATCTGCATGCTACAGGGCCAGGGGAAACCAGCGGAACCAGCATTTGGCTGGTTGGGCAAAGACAAAACAGGTTCTGTTTTTAGGACCTGAACCTGGTTGTTGTTTTCCCAGGTTGGAAAAACAGAACCACAGGTTGTTTACCAACCTACCACCTGCTTTTTTATCCAGCCAGGTTGGTTCTGTTGCTTGGAATTATTTGGGATCATCCCTGGTTGTTCCCAGGTTGATTCCCAAGGTCCTGGCTATCTAGAACTATTTATTCCTTCTCTGTTTGTACCTGGATATAGTGAAATTGATTCAAGCGAATACCTTCCTTGCTGGAATTTCGTTTCTACGCGGTGCGACGGCAGAATGCTACCGAGTCAATGCTAGCACGCTAGCACTACGACGCTAGGCAAACGCTGTCCGAGCCATAACTTTGCAATGGCAGAACTTTTCGCGAGGCAACTTGGTTTATTTGAAAGCTCTTAGAGTGAGCTTCGATATAGCGAATTCTCAGCTTAATCCGATCGACGGTCTGCACTGCACGCTGCGCAGGTATTCTTGCTGTTTTGACTAAGTCCCTCTTGATCCCTCTCTCTACATACTCGGACCCGAGGATAGGGGCTGGTCCTGTACCAAGCACCCAGGGACCCTTGGAGGTGACCCCGAGGAGAGGTTTTAAGTTGGATTACGTCTTAATAGCCTGAGTTTATTAGGCCCTTACACCAACAGGACGTTCGACCAGCTCCCATGTGCTGTTGGCGATGAGGCTGCGAATCTCCTCGTCCATGGCGGCCTTCACCGCCTTGCCTTTCCAGCTCGCCAGCGCCTCCTTCACTGTCATCCTCGCGATGTCCCAGCGATGCTCAGGGTCGGCGTGCACGTCGGGGTCGAGCTCGGGCAGGTCGACGTCGTCCTGCGCATCGTCAAGCAACGTGCTGTAGGAGGTCGGCGGCAGGCAAGCATGGTAGCTCAGCTTCTCGCGAGGCTTGCCAAAGTTGACACGAGTGGAACGTCGCTGCGGAGGCTCGTCTGCTTTGACTTCCACCACATCGCTGTCAGTGGACTGCTCCCCTGCAGACAGCTCCCCTTCATCGTCGTCAGGTTCACCAATGACCTCCACAACGTCGCTCGACGAACCATCGTCGAGCTGCTCCCCTGTCAGCGGATCCTCTGCAGCCGCTTCCTTTGTCAACGGCTCCCCTGCCGGCGGCATCTCTTCCGCCCGCTGCTCCCCTGTCGTCGGCGGTTTCGCACCCTCATCGACGACATCACGTCGGCCGCTGGCGATGCCACTGGTCAGTGCCACAAGCAATGTCCGCAGGCTCCCCTCATCGCCGGTGGCCGACGAAGGTGTCGGCTCAGGCAAGTCGGCGACAAGAGGTGGTGCAGCAGGTACAGGAGGAGAAGGAGAAGGATGGACATCCTCGACGTCCTCGTCCACAGTCTCGTCGACCTCGTCGAGCAGTGGGAACGTCGCCGTCGAGGAGTCCGTCGGAGGGTGGGTCTGCGCCCGTGCCGATGCTGGCCCATGTGTCACCTTCCACACCTCCAGGGACATCGTCTCGTAGAAGATGGCCTCGACCGTCGTGACCATCTTGTTGTCAGTCAGGTCGAGCACTTCCCATCCCTTGCTCTCCGGCGACACACCCAGGTGTAGCCCCCAACGAGCCTTTGGCGCCAGATTCCCACCACGCTGCTGCTCGGGGACCAAGAACTGCACCATGCAGCCCCACACCCTCGCCAGCGTTAGGTCGGGCTTCTTGCCTGTCAGCAGCTGGTGCGGCGCCGTCCCCTGCGGCAGCGTCGATCGCTCCAGGCAGTTGCGCACCCAGACAGCCTGCCGCAGGGCGAGATGCCACCAGTGGTGCTGCACGCCCATGTGCAGCAGCATCGTCCGCACGGCCTCGACGACCGTCCGCATCTCCCTCTCCGCCATGCCGTTCTGCTGCGGAGTGTATGGGCAGGTCAGGTCGTGGACGATGCCTTTGCCGTTGACGAAGTTGGTGAAGTCCTTCCCCAGGAACTCGCCTCCGCGGTCAGAGCGGAGCATCATCACCGACTTCTTGGTTTGCCTCTCCACGACCAGCAGTCACTGCTTAAACACTTCCAGGACGTCGCTTTTCTTGGCGACCGGTCTCACCCACACGTAGCGCGTCTTCCGGTCCTTCAGCAGAAGGAAGTAGAAGCTGCCATCCTAAGCGGCCACTCGGAACAGTCCGCACAGGTCAATGTGCACGACGTCCAGGGCTTCCTCCGCGTCCGAACCTTTGTCGGGGAAGGTGTGCCGCGCAAGTTTTCCGCCTACGCAGGAGACGCACAGCAAATCGGTCCCCGTCGATGGCTTGATGTCCAGGCCGGTTGCGACTTTGTGCTTCGCCGAGCTCGTGATGGTGTCGACGCTAACGTGCGCAAGCCTCGCGTGCCACCTGGGCGGCGTCGACTTCGTTGCCAATGCGATCGTCCGCAGGGCCACCACCTCTGTCGACTTCGACGACAGCTTTGTCGAGCAGGGTTGAAGGTTGGTGCAGAGGACGCGGCCGGTATAGCGTGCTCGACCGAGCACCTCCCCGGTCGCGTTGACGAGCATCATCTCGTCGCCGTCGTCCTGCAGCTGCACACCATTCTCCTTCAGCTGGCCGGCTGACAGCAGGTTCGCCTGCACGCCCGGGACGTAAAGCACGTCGGGGATGAGGACCTGCTTCCCGGCCTCCCCTTGCAGAGCGACAGTGCCTCGGCCCTCGACGGTCTGCAGAGCCCCGTTGAAGCCACGCACATGCTTCACATTGCCGCTCGGCGCCATGTCGACGAAGGCCTCCTTCGTCCCCATGAGGAGGTGGGAGCAACCGCTGTCGAGCAGAACCACCATCGGATTCGCCTTCACACCTGCAGCGACCGCTTTGAAGTCTTCGCCGGCCTCTGGCGCCAGCGAAACAGTCTGCTCCACCACGCCGACCATGGAGCACGAAGCCTCTCCGTCACCTTGCCCCTTTCCGCTGGAGGAGTCGACCTCCTTCGTCGACGACGTCTTCTTCAACGTCTGCTTCTCTTTGCGCGGCTTCTCGTCCCGACTTTGATGACCGTTGGCCGACCTTCCGCGGCCTCCCTTGTGGTCATCGTCGTCAGTGTCTTCTCGGTCAGGGCAGTCATAGGAGAGGTGGTCGGCGCTTCCGCAGATCCAGCACTCGCGCCGTCGACCACCGTTGCCGCGACCACTGTCACGAGATGATTTCGCCCAGTCGGCGTCCTTCGCCGGCCTCCCACCTCCGCTACCACCTCCGCCAGACTTTCCGCGCTGCCCCTGCTGACGATTCTTCTTCGTCGGTGCAGCGTAACTCGCCTGCGGAAGGAGCTCCGTGGGCTGCTCTGCCTCCTGCATAGCCTCGTCTAGAAGGATGTAGCTGGTGATGGAGTCCTCGTCGAGTGACTCACGCGTGCCGGGCACCATCATCATCCTCTTCATGAGGTTGTAGCTACGCGGCAGGCCCTTGACGACGTGGGTGATGTAGGACGCCGTAGAGTATTCGGCACCTGCCATCCGCATTTCGGCCAGTATCCGTCGAGCACGGTTGCAGTAGTCCGTCGCCGACTCCTGCTCGCCCATCCGAAGGTGCGTCATCTTCTCCTCCAGCTGTCCGATGTACAGGTCGTCCTTCGCCTGGTACGTCGACAGTATGAAGTGCCATGCTTGGTGACCGGCATCCAGTCGCTTTCGACAGCTCCTGAGCGAGTGAGCAGCACGAAACTCCCCGCGCAGCTCGACATCGTCCTCGTGTGGAATTGGCACAGTGCCGTCGGCAAATCCCTTCAGCCCGGCGACCTCCAGCTGTGGTTCTATCGACTCCCTCCATGTGATGAGGTCCCGTCGACCCTGCAGCGGTGCGACGGTGATCTTGTCCGGCGAGAACTTGAAGTAGCCATACGTCGGCGCGATCCCTCCCGCCGTCACGTGCGTCGTCGCCGAGGGACTTCCACTGATTCGCTGTGGTGAGTTGCCAGCAGCCGCCGTCGACCGCTGCACTCGCGCTTGACTCCCACCGACACCACTGTCGACGGACCTGAGCACTCCGATCTGCCTCGTGCCCGCGCTGCCACTGACTCGATCACCTCCGTTGACCACCTCGTCGACGCCGCCGTCGTTACGCACCGGTCGAGGAGAGGCGGACGCACCGTCCGCTCCAGGTTGGGGAGGGTGTTCCGCTGCCCACTTCGCACGGATCCCAAGGAGAACCACCTCCAAGGGGAGCACCGTCCCGAACTCGCCTTCTCCATGGCGTCTCGTCGCATCAGCCAGACGTGCTTCTGAAGTATCCTCTACCCCGCCGGCCTCTGCCAGGGTAGGCATCATAGTTCGCACAGGCTGCCGGCCTACGAACGACTTAGGTAAGTGATAAGTCGGTTCCTATCTGAAGGTCGCGTGTTCGATCGACGCTCACCGCAGCATGTGGAGATTAACTCTACAACGGTGGGAGCTAGACTACAGGGTTGGTACGAGTTGTCAGAGTGATCGTAGCTCTGTCTGTGTTCTCTAGGACTTGTGTTTTCACAGGGCAAAACAGCAAGAGTTTCACTAATGTATGTTGAGAATACAGAGTTCAGAATGAGAACAAGCAATGGCAAGGATTAACTACATCACATGCAAGGTTTGCTAGTGCTCAGGCAAGTCGATCTCCAGCACGACAAAGTGGTCAACCTGCCAACGTAGCAAGTCTGCAGTCCGCCAACGCAGCTCGTACGCGACTTGCCAACGCTGCAGATGGCGGCCTGCCACGCTGCACCCGCGTGGCTTGCCAATGCTGCATCCGCGCGGCTTGCCAGCACTGCATACGCAGGTGATTGTAAGCGCATGTGCAAGCACCTACTTCGCAGGTGCTTGTAGACAGTTATGCACGACGTGCACTGTCGCGCACATTGCGCAGGTTGTCAGCCACATGCTGACGGTTGCACCTGATGAGCCACGTCGACCACGTGCTGCCACGTCGGTCGACTTCGCCACAGCAACCTCGACGACGTTCGCGACCCTCCGCAGAACCTCGTCGAGCAGGTAACCCTGTAGGTTGATGACCTTCGTCATCGTAGGTCGACGATCTTCGTCGTTGCGGGTCGACGACCTTTGTCGTCGCGGGTCGACGACCTTCGTCGTCGCGGGTCGACGACCTTCGTCGACCACCTTCGTCGACCACCTCGGTCGACATTCCAAAATGTCAGCTCCTCATTGGTCGAAATTAGGGCACATTCGAATTTCTGGCCAAAATTCGCCTGTGCATTCGCAACGGTGCGCAGGGTCAGACGCGACCCTGCGCAGATGAACACCCGCGAACCTCTGCACCAGCTGCGCCACTTGTACATGTGCACGAGACGTCTGTGTTGCACTCGCGGATGCTTCAATTACTATTGCCTGGATTCCCTAGTACACCTCGTGTACATGCAACCCTTGTACACCTGCAGAAGGTCGGCTGCACCTCCCGCACACCCGACCACGAAGTCAGTTTTGCCCATGCGAGGGCGGGGCCAACTTCCTTCAACAATAACTACGTTACTTACCCTTATTTTTGGTTCGAAGAGTAAGTGCATTACTTACCCGTATGGTTGGTCATAAAAGTAAGTGCTAGTTACACTTATCGTTGGTAAGTACGTTAATTTACCTTATTGTTGGTACTAAAAGTAAGTGCGTTACTTACACTTGAAATCGTATGAGCGTCGCACACCATTATTGTTGGTTCTGAGAATAAGTGCATTTCTTACCCTTATGGTTGGTAATAAGAATAAGTGCAATACTTTTCCTTATGGTTGGTACTAAGAGTAGGTGCGTTACTTATTCTTATGGTTAAGACTATGTATAACCCTTGTGGTTGGTGCTAAGAGTATATGCATTATTTATCCTTATAGTTAGTACTATGATTAAGTGCGCTAGAAACCTAACCGGTACTGAGAGTAATGTTACTAACCATTATTGTTTGTACGATGAGTAAGTGTGTTACTACCTTATTTTTGGTTTAAAGAGTAAGTGCGTTACTTACTCGCATGGTTGGTACAAAGTATAACTGTTGTATCATTATGGTTGATACTAAGAGTATGTGCGTTACTTACCTTTATGGTTGGTACAAAGAATAAGTATCTTACTAATCCTTACGGTTGTTACTAAGAGTAAGTGTGCTACTTACCCCTATGGTTGGTACTACAAGTATGTGCGTTACCCACCATTATTGATGGTTCTAAGACAAATTGTGTTACTTATCCTTATGGTTGGTAGTAAAGGTAAATGAATTATTACACTTATCGTTGGTACTAAGAGTAAGTGCTTTTATTTGATACTAAGAGTAAGAGTGTTACACCATCATTGTTGGCACTAAGAATGTGTGCGTTACTTTCTCTTGTGGTTGGTAATAAGAGTAAGTATATTACTAATCCTTATGGATGGTACTTGTTGATTGTGTAGGTGGTTGTGGTATTTTGTTCTAACTTGTTGTGGGCTAAGGGCTTGGGCAAAATGTGGTTGCTAGACTTGTCGCGGGCTGGATTTGAACTCGCACCCAACAAGCACCAACAAACATTCGCTATTCACTACAACACCTTTGGTGTTGCTAGTTTGGCACTTTGGATTGTTGGGGATTGTTGTAGGGCGAGGGTTGGGATGGTAGGGTTTGACAAACTCGTCACTTTGCAGATCTGAACTCTTACCTAAAGCCATTCCTAGATCTAATCCATGGCTGCCAAGTAATTCCGCCAGGATACCCCGTCGCACTTAAATCGCGATAGCGATCGGCCTAGATCTTGATTGAAGGCGTGCGTTACCATTCTGGAAAGTAGAGATGAAGAACTTTCCAACGCGTACCTGCTCATAGTTTAAGGTTACGTGAGCTGCACGCAATGTTCCGTCGAATTCGGCGGACTTAATCTCTTGTTACGCTCTCTAGATTCGCACGCTTTCCATCAGTGGTATCAGAGCTGGTTAGGCCAGCGACGTTCCCTCCTATGATTATATTTCGAATTGATTTAAGAACCTCCAGATCTAGGGTTGGTTATGGCCCAGAAATTAGATGGCCCTCCTAGGTTTACCGGCTGGGATTTTTCGCTATGGCGGTTCCATTTTACGGTTTGGCTAGGTATTAAAGACCTAGAAGGCGTTTTGGAGGGATCGGAGCGAAGACCTGAATTTAATGAAGGAGAGGCATCTGCTGGAGTGTCTAGCCAAGTGGGAGAAGGGCCTGGGGGAGCATAGCTGATCCATAAGTGAGGGAAGTGGAGGTGGATCATCAGCACCGCGAACCGGAAGGCAACGGCTTAGTGCGGAGGAGCTACTTAAGTCACAGGAAGCATGGGACCGCAAGGACAAGCAGGCGTTCCAGTACCTGTGTTGGGCCTTGGCAGGCCAACTAGAGCTCCTGAAGATGCTGATTGACCTGAAGGGGAAGCAAAGAGCAGCTGCCCAAGCATGGAAGAGAGTTCAAGATCGACATTTGCAAAAGGGGCTGCTAAGCATACTCACATGGAGGAAGCGGTTCTACACTATGGAACGCAACTATGGCGATGGAGGGACCATGGCGCAGTACAAAGTGCCCGACCAGCAACGGAGGAAGCTGGATTCCAAGGCACAATGGGGCATTTTCCTTGGGGTGTCGGAGAGGAGCAAGGCTTGGATGTTGTGGAGTGTGGCAGATCAGCGGGTGGTGGAAAGCCGGGACGTGGTTTTCCATAAGGGGCTGAGCTACAAGGGGTGGAAGGAGCATGGTGCTAGTACGGTTGGGAGTTCCTTCCAGGATCCCTACACCTCTTCTATATTTGAGGGGGCATGGGAGGACCCAGGAGAGGAGGTAGAGGAGCAGCAAGAGGAACAAAAGGCAGCTGCAACTCACCATGAGGAGTCCCCAACTGCTGGTTCTACCCTTGACCCTAACGCATCAGCCCATGACCCGCAGCAGCAACAAGAGCAGCTGCAGCAGCCACCACAGCAGCATACTCCGCCAGTTCCTGTGGGTAGGTGGCAGCAAATACTGCAGCAGCAGCTACTGCAGCAGCAGCTGTCCAAGTCACCACGGTCCCCCATGAAGAGAGTGACTTGGAAGGAGAAGCTGCAAAGCTTGGAGCAGGGGGAGGCATCACCTCTGCGCCGCACCACACGCATCTCCCCGCCACCTGAAAGGTTCACACCAAGTGCACAGTATGCTTGCATGCATGATCATGAGGTGCATGATTTGGAGGAGTGCATGCCTGTGCATGCTGATGGGGGTGAGCATGGACTTGATTTTTGTCTTATGGGTCAGGTGCATGAGCCTAAGTCAGTCAAGGAGGCCTTGTCCCGTCCTGAGTGGGTCGAGTCCTTGCGTGAGGAGCTTGAGTCCCATAAGGTGAACGAGTCGTTTGAGCTGGTTGATTCAACTTGTGTGCCACCTGGTATGGAGGACTTGAGGTGTCAGTGGGTGTGGAAGTACAAGCACAAGGCTGATGGCAGTATTGAGAGGCCTAAGTCCAGGTTGGTGGCCATGGGGAACACTCAAACACGGGGTGTTCACTATGACCAGGTGTTTACCTCGGTGGGAGCCCTGAGAGGCTCCCTTGGGATGGCAGCCTCATTGGGGTTTCACATCCATCACATGGATGTGACGACTGCCTATCTTCATGGGGGCTTGAAGGAGGAGCTTTACATGAGGCAGCCCCCTGGCTTTGATGATGGGTCCGGCAGAGTTTGCCGACTCATAAAATCAATCTATGGGCTAAAGCAAGCTCCAAGGCAGTGGTACCTCAAGTTTGATGAGGCGCTGATGGATTTTGGTTTTGAGAGGTCAGAGTATGACCCTGCCTTGAACCACTTGGTAAGGGATGAGGGCAGGTTGTCCCTTTACCTCTATGTGGATGACATTCTACTCTTGTCTTCGAGCATGGTCCTGATGGACGAGGTCAAGGGTCTCTTGTCCTCTCATTTCCTCATGAAGGACTTGGGGGAGGCTAAGTACTATTTGGGGGTGCAGATTAAGCGTGATGAGAGTGGCATCTTGATTCATCAGGAGAGGTACATTCTCAACATGCTCGAGTCCTTTGGTCTTTCTGAGGCTAACCCCGTACGTACCCCTCTCCCTACAGGGTTCGATGTGCATGCACATGCTGAGGAGCCCTTGCTGAGAGATGAGCTGGTTCAGCTCTATCAAAGCATTGTGGGGTCCCTCATGTATGCAAGCACGACCACACTGCCCCAGATTGCTTATGCAGTGTCACAGCTGTCCAATGTGGTGTCCTGTCCCAAGGCATCCCACCTGCAGGCTGCGAAGAGAGTGTTGAAGTACCTTAAAGGTTGTGTGAAGTCAGGTATCTTCTTCCCCGCACGCAGTGAGCCTCAGGTCGAGTTGGTGGGCTTTAGTGATGCTGATTATGCTGGAGATTCAGCTAATCGCACGAGTCACACCGGCTATGTCTATTGCCTCAATGGTGCAGCCATCTCTTTGCAAAGCAAGAGGCAGCCGGTGGTTGCATTGTCCACCACTGAAAGTGAGTACATCAGTCTGTGTCAGTGCATTCAGGAGGGTGTGTAGCTGAAACGTTTGTTTGGGGAGTTTGGACATGAGTTTGCTTGTGGTGTGCCTGTGTTTGTGGACAACCAATCTGCCATTGCCCTTGCACAGAATGCATGCTTGCATGGCCGCACCAAGCACATGCAGGTTCGGTGGCATTTCATCAGGGAGATGGTGACTGGTGGTGAGGTGATCCTCCGGTGGTGTCCGACCAACCGCCAAGCAGCCGACGTACTCACCAAACCTCTTCCCTTTGAGCGGCATGGTGTGTGCATGTCCTTGCTGGGGATGCAGCCCCATGTTGGCATGGTTCCTGAGCAGGATGTGGGAGGGTTGGTGCTTCTCTCCCTTGACGACATCATGCTGTGGATGGCGCCCCTCCCTGGGCAAGGGGGAGTGGAGTGAAGGACGATTTTTCCCAGTGGTGTTGAGCCACCTCCAGCACGAGCAAGGGGGAGTGTTGATTGTGTAGGTGGTTGTGGTATTGCTCTAGCTGGTTGTGGGCTAAGGGCTTGGGCAAAATGTGGTTGCTATACTTGTTGCGGGCTGGATTTGAACTCGCACCCAACAAGCACCAACAAACCTTCGCTATTCACTACAACACCTTTGGTGTTGCTAGTTTGGCACTTTGGATTGTTGGGGAATGTTGTACGGCGAGGGTTGGGATGGTAGGGTTTGACAAACTCGTCATTTTGCAGATCTGAACTCTTACCTAAAGCCATTCCTATATCTAATCCATGGCTACCAAGTAATTCCGCCAGGATACCCCGTCGCACTTAAATCGCGATAGCGATCGGCCTAGATCTTGGTTGAAGGCGTGCGTTACCATTCTGGAAAGTAGAGATGAAGAACTTTCCAACGCGTACCTGCTCATAGTTTAAGGTTACGTGAGCTGCACGCAATGTTCCGTCGAAGTCGGCGAACTTAATCTCTTGTTACGCTCTCTAGATTCGCACGCTTTCCATCAGTACTTAGAGTAACTACAGCACTTACCATTCTGGTTGGTACCAAAACATAGTTAAGACTTTTACCCTTTTGGTTGGTAGTAAGAGTGATTTCGTTTCTTACCCTTATTAGTTTTTCTAAGTATACTGTCGTTACTTACCCTCCAGGGGAACACTGTGGTATAGCGGGAAACGTCGTCCACGAATACCAGGGATAGCATTCCCGGCACGGCCCAAACACGAGGGCAGGGCGCCAGACGTCTATGTGCAGGGTCTGAGGAGGCGAAGTGGCGGGAGCCAACGAGGAGGAGTGTAGGGTGCACGGCGGCACAGACGACGGAGGGAGATGGGGAAACGACGACAGGAGACATGAAGCAAGACGGTGCTGGGCCATGTGACTGAGATTGTGGTGCTACAGGAGTGACGGGTGGGTGAGCAACCGACACGAGCACGATGCAGCTATCTGACTAGATGCAGCAACTTGGGGGTTGCAGTGTGCAGCGTGAACAGACCTTGCGGAGATAAACTCTACAACGGGAGCTAGACTATGGGGGGACGGCACGCTTGTGTGAGTGATCGTGGCGTTCCTTAGCATTTTTTTGGCACTTGCGTGTTCACGGGGGAAAACGGCAAGAGTTTCACTAGAGAAAGTTCAGAACAATAGTAGCAACAGTGTTGGCAAAGTTGACTACATCTGGAGCAAGTCTGCCTAGCATGCAAGCAGGTCGGCCTCCAGCGCAGCATGGTCGACCGCGTTCCAGCACTGCAAAGTCGACCGCACTCCAGCAGTGCAAAGTAGCAGCTTGCCAACGTTGTAAGTCGACGGCGTGCCAACGCTGCAGCAAGGCGGCTGTACAGCGTTGCACCCACATAACAGCAGTGCACCTACTTCGCAGGTGCTCGCAGTTGGTTGGCGTGCTGTACCCCAGTTGACCACATGTCTTTGACTGCGTCTGATCAGCCACGTCGACCTCGGGATACCACCTCCGAGGTCGGCTTCGCCAGAACCACCTGGGCGAATGTCGCGTGTCCCGCAGAACCTCGTCGCCCTGTTAACTTGGTCGACCGGGACACCACCAGGTCGACGTCGACTTGCACGGTACAAGTCGACCAACAGTTGTACGTGCTCGTCGACCACCCAAGTCGACGACCACCAGCCGACTTCACCAAGTCGGCCATTCCCCAGGTCGACCAACTCCAGGTCCACCAGACTAGCTGTTAGCCGACTGCACCAAGCCGGCTTCCCCAGGTCGGCGCCCACAAGTCGGCGCCCTCTCTCAGGTCGACGAGCCCCTTCGTCGACCACGGTCCAAGTCGGCCGCCGGCTCCCCAACGTCGGCGGCTTCGCAGTGCCCCCCTTGCAGGTCGACCAAGCCCGTCGACCTGCTTGCCCAAGACCGCGTCGCCCACTGCAGTCGGCCGGCTGCACCTCCCGCACACCCGACCACGAAGTCGACTCAGTCGAAGCGAGGACGGGGCCAACACCCAACTCCCGTTGACAGACCTGACACAGGCTCCCAGGAGAACGTGGCAAGAGGAGCCCCAATTGTAGTGGACGTACACGTTGCGAAACGCTCGTGTCCTGAAGCAACTGACACCCACCAAGTTTCTGGAGAACGAGGGGATGTGCAGAATTCTAAAGGACTCATAGGGGACTGCAGGACAAGGGAGAGTAGTAGTGCTGCGAGCGACGACTGGTCCAGAGGAGGGGTCGGTACTGCGTCTTCACCTAGAGGCAACGAGAGGGTGGTGCAGTCGCAGACGAAGCACCGAGACGTGCTGGAGTCAAGTGTGAAGGAGAGTGACGCATCAGCTGTGGTCGAACCTGTGCTAGCATCAGCAGAGAATCTTACACTAGAGACAGCTAGAGATACTCTTCTAGGCACACACCGATTATAACAGCCAGCAACAATACAGGCATCAGCATACATGGCATGCACAGAATACATGGCAGCAGCTACCTCAGACATGTCCATAGTAAACACAGACTGGCCACGGCGGAGCAGCGCAGCCCAGCACGGGACCTGCACCGCATTCTTGAATCGGCTTTGGTAGAGGTCGGTGAGGCGGCTGAAGCACAACTCAACAGGGTGATCACGACGCCCGTAGAGGAGGCCGTTGCGTGGACCAATCTGAATTATGTACCAGCAATCAAGCCCAGCAGGAGGGCCGCCCGACGCCTACCTGGCAGGCCCATTACCCTGGCCAGTGTTGTAGGAGCCGACAGGGCCCCACTTTTGCTGCGAGTCCCACTGCTGAAACTACTGTGGGTGCTGCTGCTGAACCAGCCGCTACAGGTACTGCGGCGGCTGCTGCTGTTGGTACTGCTACTACGTCACTGCCACTTCCCTAGGACCAGCACCTCCTCCGGCCGCACCACCAGACCCAATACCTCCTCCAGTGTCAGCTCGCTTGTCTGTACCAGTGCTTCCACCGACTCCACCTCCTCCACCCCCTGCACCCCTGCAACCACCCTTGCGACCTGGCTGCCAACTGGAGGCAGCAACTGCTGCAACCTCCGTCGAATCATCAGACTTAGCAACAGAATCCGAGGCAGCGGGGGTAGCAAGCAGGGACGGGGCACACCCAAGATAGATGGGGGAAGCACAGTACCAGAGGAGGCGGCTATAGCGCGGAGGTGGGATTCGATCTCAGTTAGCACAATGAGAATAGTGTCGCGGACTGACGCGAAGTAGTCAGGGAGGCGGGTCGCGAGGAAGTACGGTGTGATATTTATGGGGGGCAGTGCTCAGCAAGGATCTCTGCAAGTAGAGTGGAAGCTAGTATCAAGCGAACGCAATTGCGCAACTAGGTCAGCAACGGTGTGGAATGAAGGAAGGTCAGCAAAGAGGAACGGCAGAAGATGGCAGCCTAATGTAGCAGACAAAGGAGCGGAGTTGCAAGCGATAACAGCATCAAGACACTCCTTTGATGTCTTCACCTTGCGGAAGTGCTTCCGCTCGGCATGCGGGAGGTGGCGACCTATAGCGAGGCGTGCAGCAGCGCCGCGTGCCTTCCAGTGCGAGTACTCTAGGAGAGCCGCACGGTAATCCCTCTGCTGGTTCGTAGTGGCGTTAATGGTAGGAACAGAACGACACAGCGTGGCTGGGAGCTTGCCAGAAACGCTCGTATAGGGAGACGTCCTGCTGAAGCTGGCTCTACAGGTAGAGCTGAACATTGGTCGATGTGCATCAGTACATGTTTTAGTTGAATCTCGGGTGTGTGCGTTTAAAAATGGTCGAATGCTAGATTGATCGACATGTGTTTGGATTGGGGTGTGAAGTTGCTGACATATGGGCGCTAGCCTCCTCAAGGTCCCCAAAAAACATGGTGAGGGTGTCTCCCTGGCAAGGGTAGTTGGCATCCGTATGAATGACCTAGTCGTAGTTGTAGTGGACATGGAATGGAGCACCATTGAAATGGTCTAGCCCTTGAAGCTAGAAAGGAGCTTCCTTCTCGGTGCCCAGAGACATAAACATCCTATTACTCCATGGTGGTGCCTCATTGATGATTTGCAACATGATGCGATTAAACGTTTGAGTTGTAATACCTAGGTCACCGAGGCTAGCATGCTCATGACTTGGGCCACCTGACAAACTGGGATTGGTTATCATGCTCTGCTAGTACGCAGCAGAGAATAAATTATGGCGGATATAACCGCACATCGAACACTAACAATGAAATATCAACCCTTCTCCGTGTACTAGTTCCACACCTAGAAATCGGAGGAGGTGGAATTGTTCGCGTTAACCACCAACCCGGCAACTTTTGGCTCATGGAAAATACGTTGGCAATCGTGTTGTCCATGGGGCTTACTCTGAAATAAAAGCAGGACGCTATCTATGTTCCTGCCAAAGTTGAGCCGGTTGCTTGATGGATTGTGTGAGAACGAATGATGCCATTGCAAGGCCAAACGATAGTGATCGGAAGTTCAACGCCTGCATTTCAAATTTGAACTCGAAAAGTTTCCCACACGATAGGTGGATATCGATGTGATCCAATCACCTGTACATATCAAGTCTGCTATCCGGCTAACAACTCCATTTGTGGGATTTTGGATATCCAATGTGGCAAGTTAAAAAAAAAAAAAAATCGGGTCGAGGGTGCTCAACTACATTGAACGATCTATGCATCTCATATCGCTTGTCAACACTCATGCAGCCGTGCCAGTTTCCGTGGGTCCATTGATAATTGTGCGTGTGATGTTGCATACTTGTTGGTTGCAAATTCACTTTGCACGACATCCTGCCTGTTTGTACAGGTATGCGTGTGCGAATGCGTTTGCGTATAAATGGAATGTTCGTGCGTTTGTTCGCAATTTTTGCTTGATGCATTTGCAGGTACTCGCGCAATGTGCGCTTCGGCACAACATTGTACGCGCTATGAACAGTGCAAGCAGAGAGGACGAGCTTGCGAAGGAACCTAAGATGGAATCTTTGCGGTTCGGTTCAATTGAATGCGCAGATTCAGTTTTTTCCAACTCAAAATTGTACTGTTTTGTTTGGTTAACTGTAGTGTCGCAGGGCAAGCACTATAGGGGTACAATTGGGTGAATGTTGGATGTTGTTTGTCTGGATCTGCATGCTACAGGGCCAGGCTAAACCAGCGGAACCAGAATTTGGCTGATTGGGCAAGGACAAAACACGTTCTGTTTTTAGGACCTGGACCTGGTTGTTGTTTTCCCAGGTTGGAAAAACAGAACCAGAGGTTGTTTACCAACCTACCGCCTGCTGTTTTGTCCAGCCAGGTTGGTTCTGTTGCTTGGATTTATTTGAGATCATCCCTGGTTGTTCCCAGGTTGATTCCCAAGGTCCCTGCTAGCTCTAGCTTTATATTCCTTCCCTGTTATCAATTAAATCAAGAAAATTCCTTCTCGCTGGAATTTGTGTTCACGCGGTTCGACAGCAGAATGCTACCCGACTTAAAGTTGGTACGCTAGCACTACGACGCTAGGCAAGCGCTGTCCGAGCCATAACTCTGCAATGGCAGGACTTTTCGCGAGGCAATTTGGCTTATTTAAAAGCTCTTAGAGTAAGCTTCGATGTAGCGAATTCTCGGCTTAATCCGGTTGACGGTCCGCATGGAACGTTCCGCGACGTTCAAGGTACTCTCGCTATTTTTACTAAGTCCCTCTTGATCCCTCTCTCTACAAACTCAGACCCAATGATAAGGACTGGTCTTGCACTAAGCACCTAGGGACCCTTGGAGGTGACCCCGACGAGAGGTTTTAAGTTGGATTACGTCTTAATAGTTTGAGCTTATTAGGCCCTTACACCAACACTACTTGCGTGCTCCAACATGGTTGCGATCATGGACATATTGACGGTCCATGTTGTCAGAATCCTAGCCACTAATCACTGGGAAAAAACGGCTTGCTAAGAAGTGGGTGAGCGCGCCCATAACCCCCCCAAGGTTAGTGTGTTTGTAGCCCTTTCCCAGGATGAATCTGGCATCCCCATTGCAGGTTTTCCGACACCCCCCCTCACTCGGACAGGACAGCGGTGGCAGCAATAGTTGCGCCAGCATGCGTGCATGTGCACTTGAATCAGATATTTTTTCGATCTGATACTATGTGAAAACTCCAGCCGCTAACCACTAGGATAAAAGGGCTTGTTAAGTAACGAGCGAGCGCACCCGTAACCCCCCAGGCCAGCGTGCCTGTAGCCCTTCCCAAGGATCAATCTAGCATTCTCAGTGCAGGGTTTCCGACACATGTTTCTATGTCAGTCATCAGGTGCCTGTCCTATAAGGCAACAATATTATGGTCGATGTTTGTTAACATTCTTCAACTTTTGTTCGGGGATGCTCACAAGCTATATGGAGATGCTTTTGGTTAGAAGTGTGAGAAGCATATATAAAAAATCAGATGAACATTTGAAATTAGGTCTGGCAATTGGAAAATTATGTCAGAAGACCTGCACTGGGGATGCCTGATTGATCCTAGGGAAGGGTTACAGGTATAGAGCCCTGGTGGGTTATGGGCGCACACATACACACCCGCTACTTAACAAACCCTTTATCCCAGTGGTCTAGTGGCTGGGATTTTTAGATGGTATTAGATCAAATGTCTCGTGTTCGAATCCCCATGTGCGCACAAGCTAGCGCTCATGTCGTTGCCATTGTGCCGTGTCCTAGGGCATTCTTTTGAGGGGGGGTGTCAGAAGGTCCACGCTTGGGATGCCTGATTGATCCAAGGTAAGGGTTACAGTTGCAGGGCATGGGGGCTAATGGGCGCACACGCCCGCTACTTAACAAGCCATTTTTCCTAGTGGTCTAGTGATTGGATTCTGATAAACTAAACAACTTCTCAACCCCGTCCCCCCTCCACTCCCCCCCCCCCCCTCCCTCCTCCCCCCCCCCTCCCTCCTCCCCCCCCCCCCCCCCCCCCCATCCCCACCCCGATCCCCACTATTTCTGAGCATAATGGTACCGTATTCCCCTGGATAAAGGCCCCTAGGGACTTCTAGTTTAATTTACTTTTATGGCTGGGGAGTGTTTATTCGATTATTTTTATCGCCCCGGGGCCTATTAAAATACTTATTGCCCCTTTTGCTTATGTTAAGCCAAGGGGCGAAAAACATGGGGGGGCTTTGTCAAATTATAAACATATATGCTTGCTAGTTCTCTAGGCTACAGTGAGGTGCTCTTAGAGGGTACAACCTATTTAGGGTTTCCTACTTGTATCCCACTTTCCTTAGTTATACATAATTCCGCTTGCTTATCTCTGACATGGTATAATCCGTTAGTCTCTAGGCCATCTCCATTCTAGACTGTCCTAGCTCCAAGTGCTTCCGCCGGCCAACTTGCCTCGTTCCCTCCATCTCCGCCTGCCAGCCATTAGCGCCAGCCCTCGCCACCAGCCATCCAGCAGCTAGACCAGCGCGCGCTAGCAAGAACAGAGCGCTAGAAAGCACGCCGCTCAACAGCACGCCTCGTCCAGCCGCGAGAGTCAGCAGCAGGCAGCGCGCCCCACCCCGTAGGCTGCGCGCGCCATGCCTGTAGGCAGCGAGAGGCCTACTAGAAGCAGCGCACGCCCCGCTCGTATGCAGCACGTCCCCCGCCCGTAGGCAGCGCGCACTCCGACCGTAGGCACCGCGCCCCACCCCGCAAGGAGCTCGAGCCGTGCCCGTAGGCAGCGAACGCGCCCCGTCTGTATACAGCGCGCGCTTCGCCCGTAGGCAGGGTGCGCACCGCCAGCAGCAGCGCGCGCCTTGCCGTAGGCAGCGCGCGCATTGCCAATGTACGCCCCACCGTAGGCCAGCAGTGCGCGCCCCAGCCAACAGCAGCGGTATGCTCAGGCCAGCAGCGCGCGCAGACCCCAGCCAGCCATAGCGTGTGCCCCAACCAGCCGGAGCGCGTGCCCCAGCCAACAGCAGCGCGCGCTTTGCCAACAGTAGTGCCCTCGCCAACAGTATTGCACGCCCTCCCCACAGACCATCACAAGTTGTACGCCCCACCAGTTTGTCCTACCACACCGTTCTCACCGTCAGTAGCTCTTCTAGCGGCGGCTGGCAGCGGCACTTCTCGTTCCTAGCTTCCTCTTCCTGGTTTCGAGCGACATTTCAAACGTGCGGTTCTTAGCCATGCACACCTCGTTGGCCAGGTTAGCTTCCATGGTGACGTTCCTCCCTCCAGCTATTCCTAGTCTGGCGTTCCGTGCTGTTCCTAGCTCCAGCCACTCCTATCTCCAGCCACTCCTAGCTCTATCCGTTCCTCGCTTCGGCCGTGTCTAGCTCCAGCCACTCCTAGCTCCACCCACTCCTAGATCCAGCCGCTCCTAGCTCCGGCCGATCCTAGCTCCAGCTGCTTCTCGCTCCAACTGTTCCTAGCTCTGGCCGTGTCTAGCTCCAGCCACTCCTCGTTCTAGCTGCTCCTAGCTCTAGGCTTTCCAAGCTCCGGCCATTTCTAGCTCCAGCGGCTCCTAGCCTGGTTTTCCTTACCGATCGTTGCCGATAGTTCCTAGTCTCAGCTCCCTTTCACCATGGCGTCCGCTAGACCTCTGCAGCAGCAGGGTCAGCTGCGGCATTCTCAGCAGTGGGAACCTCAGCAGCAGTGGCGCCCTCAGCCGCAGTAGGGGCCTTGTGGTCCGGGAAGCGTCGGCCCCAGCAGCGGCCCAGACAGCTGGGGGACTAGTCGCGGTGACCACGGCGTCGGGCTGTGCAATTACCGGATCCTGACTGGCCCTGGTGCTGGCACTACCTGTAGGCATCCTGACCATTTTGCGTTGCGCTGCTTCAGTAGCCTCGACGCGTAAGCGTTTCGGGCTTACCTGGACTCCCCCGTCCTGGCCTACTCTGATTCGCCGTTTGCCATGTGTCTGATCTGTCCATAGATGCTATTCATTCTATCATGTATCCTGTTGACTCTAGTACTGTCGGATATGTTCGCTTGCGTGTACCTAGCTTAGGATGTTTGCATGTTCCTAGTGTAGGTACATGTGTATTTGCTAGCCCAGGTGTGACTACTACTGACAAATATCTTTCCTTCATGCTTGACTACGGCGACTCCCAGTGCTTCTTCCGCGACCACACCACTATCACGCCACTTCCTGCACCAATCTCAATAGCTTTGGCTGATCCCACTTTTGGACCAGCTGCCGCTTGCGGTCTACCACGCTCTCGTGTCCGGCCGTCCCTTCTGGTTCCCTCGCCGGTCTCCACATCCCCTCGTCCTCTAGGAACTTTGTGGGTGTTGGAAACCTTCACCATCGTGGGGTCATGGTAACTTTTCCTGCACATGAAAGGTTTCATACTTGTACGGACGCTTCCACGGGGGCACGTCTTGCGACGTTCTCCCGGGAGCCTCCGTCAGGTCTCGTCACACTGCACACTGCGTTCGCTCGGGTAGCTGTGTCTGGTCAGGTTGCTGCGTCATGTTCCTGTCGATCACTCACCCACCTGTCAGTCCTGTGGCACAACCGACTTGGTCACCCTTCACTCCCACGTTTCCGTCAGATGTCCTGGTCCGGTCTTGTGTCAGGTCTTGCGTCCCTGCTTCCTCCGCTCCCTCCTTCGCCTCCGCAGCCATGTACTTCTTGCTTCGGGGGTAGGTTGCGCACCACCCCTCACTCCTCCTCCCTTGCGCCAGCCACCGCGCCCCTCCAGACGTTGCACATGGACGTCTGGGGCCATGCCCCAGTCACCAGGTCGGGTCAGGAGCGCTTCTTCCCGATGGTGGTTAACGACTTCTCTCCCTACAGCACGGTGTTCCCCCTGCAGAAGAAGGCACACGCTTCCTGACTCGCCACAGCGGAATGGGGTTGCTGAGCGCCGCATATGCTTCGTCATGGAGATCGCTCGCACCTCCATGGTGCATGCCCGTACGCCCCATTTTCTGTGGCCTTTTGCAGTTCGGTACGCAGCACACCAGCTGAACCTCTGGCGGCGTTTTTCACGCCCAGAGGTTTCACCGACCTGTCTCTGTACTGGGTCCCTTGGTATCACTTCAGCGTTTCACTTTTGGGGCTGTCTTGCGCATGTCCGAGATCTTCGCGAGGACAAGCTTTTGGCTCGCACCCTTCCCGGTGTCTTCCTTGGTTTCCCGATTGACGCCCTGACTTCACGTTTTACCACCCGCCCCTCCACTGGTTCTTCGACTCCCGCGACGTCACGTTTGATGAGTCCGTGTCCTTCTTCTGCGCTACCCCCACCGAGGTCTCCTGGTTCCCCCCCTCCCCTCTTCCTCATTCCCACTCCTCCTCCTGATCCTGCTCCTGCGGTGCTCCCACCCCACCCAGGTCCTGCCCCGTCAGGTGTGTCTCACGCTACCCCTCCCCCCTCGGTAACACGTCTGGTGTCGTCTCCTTCACCACAACCCCCCACGTCGTCGTCACAGTTGCCGCAGCAGCCTTCGGTGCTATTGCGGCAGGTCGCAGTGGACTCTGGGGATGCTGGTGCTAGAGGTGCTGGTTCTTGGGGAGCTGGTGTCGGGGGTGCTGGAGCGGGAGGTACTGGCACTGGAGGTGCTGGTTCTGGGAGTGCTGGAGCTAGAGGCCCTGGAGTTGGAGGTGCTGGTTCTGGAGGTGTTGGTTTGGGAGGTGCTGACGCTGGGGGTACTGGCACTGGAGGTGCTGAAGCTGGGGGTGTTGGAGTTAGAGGTTCTGGTTCTGAGGGTGCTCGAGCTGGTTGTGTTGGTCCTGGGGGTGCTGCAGCTGCGGCACCTACCCCGGTCATCCCTCACTACTTGACAAGGTTCCAGTTTCAGCAGCAGCAGCAGCAACAACAACAGCGGTCGTCACCACACATAAGTGGTCTTAAGACCCTTGGCTTTCCTTCCACTTCTCCAGTCCGCTCGCCATCTCCTCATGTGTACGGTCCTACATTTCCTTGACCGAGATTGTGGTGCTACAGGAGTGACGGGTGGGTGAGCAACCGACACGAGCACGATGCAGCTATCTGACTAGATGCAGCAACTTGGGGGTTGCAGTGTGCAGCGTGAACAGACCTTGCGGAGATAAACTCTACAACGGGAGCTAGACTATGGGGGGACGGCACGCTTGTGTGAGTGATCGTGGCGTTCCTTAGCATTTTTTTGGCACTTGCGTGTTCACGGGGGAAAACGGCAAGAGTTTCACTAGAGAAAGTTCAGAACAATAGTAGCAACAGTGTTGGCAAAGTTGACTACATCTGGAGCAAGTCTGCCTAGCATGCAAGCAGGTCGGCCTCCAGCGCAGCATGGTCGACCGCGTTCCAGCACTGCAAAGTCGACCGCACTCCAGCAGTGCAAAGTAGCAGCTTGCCAACGTTGTAAGTCGACGGCGTGCCAACGCTGCAGCAAGGCGGCTGTACAGCGTTGCACCCACATAACAGCAGTGCACCTACTTCGCAGGTGCTCGCAGTTGGTTGGCGTGCTGTACCCCAGTTGACCACATGTCTTTGACTGCGTCTGATCAGCCACGTCGACCTCGGGATACCACCTCCGAGGTCGGCTTCGCCAGAACCACCTGGGCGAATGTCGCGTGTCCCGCAGAACCTCGTCGCCCTGTTAACTTGGTCGACCGGGACACCACCAGGTCGACGTCGACTTGCACGGTACAAGTCGACCAACAGTTGTACGTGCTCGTCGACCACCCAAGTCGACGACCACCAGCCGACTTCACCAAGTCGGCCATTCCCCAGGTCGACCAACTCCAGGTCCACCAGACTAGCTGTTAGCCGACTGCACCAAGCCGGCTTCCCCAGGTCGGCGCCCACAAGTCGGCGCCCTCTCTCAGGTCGACGAGCCCCTTCGTCGACCACGGTCCAAGTCGGCCGCCGGCTCCCCAACGTCGGCGGCTTCGCAGTGCCCCCCTTGCAGGTCGACCAAGCCCGTCGACCTGCTTGCCCAAGACCGCGTCGCCCACTGCAGTCGGCCGGCTGCACCTCCCGCACACCCGACCACGAAGTCGGCTCAGTCGAAGCGAGGACGGGGCCAACACCCAACTCCCGTTGACAGACCTGACACAGGCTCCCAGGAGAACGTGGCAAGAGGAGCCCCAATTGTAGTGGACGTACACGTTGCGAAACGCTCGTGTCCTGAAGCAACTGACACCCACCAAGTTTCTGGAGAACGAGGGGATGTGCAGAATTCTAAAGGACTCATAGGGGACTGCAGGACAAGGGAGAGTAGTAGTGCTGCGAGCGACGACTGGTCCAGAGGAGGGGTCGGTACTGCGTCTTCACCTAGAGGCAACGAGAGGGTGGTGCAGTCGCAGACGAAGCACCGAGACGTGCTGGAGTCAAGTGTGAAGGAGAGTGACGCATCAGCTGTGGTCGAACCTGTGCTAGCATCAGCAGAGAATCTTACACTAGAGACAGCTAGAGATACTCTTCTAGGCACACACCGATTATAACAGCCAGCAACAATACAGGCATCAGCATACATGGCATGCACAGAATACATGGCAGCAGCTACCTCAGACATGTCCATAGTAAACACAGACTGGCCACGGCGGAGCAGCGCAGCCCAGCACGGGACCTGCACCGCATTCTTGAATCGGCTTTGGTAGAGGTCGGTGAGGCGGCTGAAGCACAACTCAACAGGGTGATCACGACGCCCGTAGAGGAGGCCGTTGCGTGGACCAATCTGAATTATGTACCAGCAATCAAGCCCAGCAGGAGGGCCGCCCGACGCCTACCTGGCAGGCCCATTACCCTGGCCAGTGTTGTAGGAGCCGACAGGGCCCCACTTTTGCTGCGAGTCCCACTGCTGAAACTACTGTGGGTGCTGCTGCTGAACCAGCCGCTACAGGTACTGCGGCGGCTGCTGCTGTTGGTACTGCTACTACGTCACTGCCACTTCCCTAGGACCAGCACCTCCTCCGGCCGCACCACCAGACCCAATACCTCCTCCAGTGTCAGCTCGCTTGTCTGTACCAGTGCTTCCACCGACTCCACCTCCTCCACCCCCTGCACCCCTGCAACCACCCTTGCGACCTGGCTGCCAACTGGAGGCAGCAACTGCTGCAACCTCCGTCGAATCATCAGACTTAGCAACAGAATCCGAGGCAGCGGGGGTAGCAAGCAGGGACGGGGCACACCCAAGATAGATGGGGGAAGCACAGTACCAGAGGAGGCGGCTATAGCGCGGAGGTGGGATTCGATCTCAGTTAGCACAATGAGAATAGTGTCGCGGACTGACGCGAAGTAGTCAGGGAGGCGGGTCGCGAGGAAGTACGGTGTGATATTTATGGGGGGCAGTGCTCAGCAAGGATCTCTGCAAGTAGCGTGGAAGCTAGTATCAAGCGAACGCAATTGCGCAACTAGGTCAGCAACGGTGTGGAATGAAGGAAGGTCAGCAAAGAGGAACGGCAGAAGATGGCAGCCTAATGTAGCAGACAAAGGAGCGGAGTTGCAAGCGATAACAGCATCAAGACACTCCTTTGATGTCTTCACCTTGCGGAAGTGCTTCCGCTCGGCATGCGGGAGGTGGCGACCTATAGCGAGGCGTGCAGCAGCGCCGCGTGCCTTCCAGTGCGAGTACTCTAGGAGAGCCGCACGGTAATCCCTCTGCTGGTTCGTAGTGGCGTTAATGGTAGGAACAGAACGACACAGCGTGGCTGGGAGCTTGCCAGAAACGCTCGTATAGGGAGACGTCCTGCTGAAGCTGGCTCTACAGGTAGAGCTGAACATTGGTCGATGTGCATCAGTACATGTTTTAGTTGAATCTCGGGTGTGTGCGTTTAAAAATGGTCGAATGCTAGATTGATCGACATGTGTTTGGATTGGGGTGTGAAGTTGCTGACATATGGGCGCTAGCCTCCTCAAGGTCCCCAAAAAACATGGTGAGGGTGTCTCCCTGGCAAGGGTAGTTGGCATCCGTATGAATGACCTAGTCGTAGTTGTAGTGGACATGGAATGGAGCACCATTGAAATGGTCTAGCCCTTGAAGCTAGAAAGGAGCTTCCTTCTCGGTGCCCAGAGACATAAACATCCTATTACTCCATGGTGGTGCCTCATTGATGATTTGCAACATGATGCGATTAAACGTTTGAGTTGTAATACCTAGGTCACCGAGGCTAGCATGCTCATGACTTGGGCCACCTGACAAACTGGGATTGGTTATCATGCTCTGCTAGTACGCAGCAGAGAATAAATTATGGCGGATATAACCGCACATCGAACACTAACAATGAAATATCAACCCTTCTCCGTGTACTAGTTCCACACCTAGAAATCGGAGGAGGTGGAATTGTTCGCGTTAACCACCAACCCGGCAACTTTTGGCTCATGGAAAATACGTTGGCAATCGTGTTGTCCATGGGGCTTACTCTGAAATAAAAGCAGGACGCTATCTATGTTCCTGCCAAAGTTGAGCCGGTTGCTTGATGGATTGTGTGAGAACGAATGATGCCATTGCAAGGCCAAACGATAGTGATCGGAAGTTCAACGCCTGCATTTCAAATTTGAACTCGAAAAGTTTCCCACACGATAGGTGGATATCGATGTGATCCAATCACCTGTACATATCAAGTCTGCTATCCGGCTAACAACTCCATTTGTGGGATTTTGGATATCCAATGTGGCAAGTTAAAAAAAAAAAAAAAATCGGGTCGAGGGTGCTCAACTACATTGAACGATCTATGCATCTCATATCGCTTGTCAACACTCATGCAGCCGTGCCAGTTTCCGTGGGTCCATTGATAATTGTGCGTGTGATGTTGCATACTTGTTGGTTGCAAATTCACTTTGCACGACATCCTGCCTGTTTGTACAGGTATGCGTGTGCGAATGCGTTTGCGTATAAATGGAATGTTCGTGCGTTTGTTCGCAATTTTTGCTTGATGCATTTGCAGGTACTCGCGCAATGTGCGCTTCGGCACAACATTGTACGCGCTATGAACAGTGCAAGCAGAGAGGACGAGCTTGCGAAGGAACCTAAGATGGAATCTTTGCGGTTCGGTTCAATTGAATGCGCAGATTCAGTTTTTTCCAACTCAAAATTGTACTGTTTTGTTTGGTTAACTGTAGTGTCGCAGGGCAAGCACTATAGGGGTACAATTGGGTGAATGTTGGATGTTGTTTGTCTGGATCTGCATGCTACAGGGCCAGGCTAAACCAGCGGAACCAGAATTTGGCTGATTGGGCAAGGACAAAACACGTTCTGTTTTTAGGACCTGGACCTGGTTGTTGTTTTCCCAGGTTGGAAAAACAGAACCAGAGGTTGTTTACCAACCTACCGCCTGCTGTTTTGTCCAGCCAGGTTGGTTCTGTTGCTTGGATTTATTTGAGATCATCCCTGGTTGTTCCCAGGTTGATTCCCAAGGTCCCTGCTAGCTCTAGCTTTATATTCCTTCCCTGTTATCAATTAAATCAAGAAAATTCCTTCTCGCTGGAATTTGTGTTCACGCGGTTCGACAGCAGAATGCTACCCGACTTAAAGTTGGTACGCTAGCACTACGACGCTAGGCAAGCGCTGTCCGAGCCATAACTCTGCAATGGCAGGACTTTTCGCGAGGCAATTTGGCTTATTTAAAAGCTCTTAGAGTAAGCTTCGATGTAGCGAATTCTCGGCTTAATCCGGTTGACGGTCCGCATGGAACGTTCCGCGACGTTCAAGGTACTCTCGCTATTTTTACTAAGTCCCTCTTGATCCCTCTCTCTACAAACTCAGACCCAATGATAAGGACTGGTCTTGCACTAAGCACCTAGGGACCCTTGGAGGTGACCCCGACGAGAGGTTTTAAGTTGGATTACGTCTTAATAGTTTGAGCTTATTAGGCCCTTACACCAACACTACTTGCGTGCTCCAACATGGTTGCGATCATGGACATATTGACGGTCCATGTTGTCAGAATCCTAGCCACTAATCACTGGGAAAAAACGGCTTGCTAAGAAGTGGGTGAGCGCGCCCATAACCCCCCCAAGGTTAGTGTGTTTGTAGCCCTTTCCCAGGATGAATCTGGCATCCCCATTGCAGGTTTTCCGACACCCCCCCTCACTCGGACAGGACAGCGGTGGCAGCAATAGTTGCGCCAGCATGCGTGCATGTGCACTTGAATCAGATATTTTTTCGATCTGATACTATGTGAAAACTCCAGCCGCTAACCACTAGGATAAAAGGGCTTGTTAAGTAACGAGCGAGCGCACCCGTAACCCCCCAGGCCAGCGTGCCTGTAGCCCTTCCCAAGGATCAATCTAGCATTCTCAGTGCAGGGTTTCCGACACATGTTTCTATGTCAGTCATCAGGTGCCTGTCCTATAAGGCAACAATATTATGGTCGATGTTTGTTAACATTCTTCAACTTTTGTTCGGGGATGCTCACAAGCTATATGGAGATGCTTTTGGTTAGAAGTGTGAGAAGCATATATAAAAAATCAGATGAACATTTGAAATTAGGTCTGGCAATTGGAAAATTATGTCAGAAGACCTGCACTGGGGATGCCTGATTGATCCTAGGGAAGGGTTACAGGTATAGAGCCCTGGTGGGTTATGGGCGCACACATACACACCCGCTACTTAACAAACCCTTTATCCCAGTGGTCTAGTGGCTGGGATTTTTAGATGGTATTAGATCAAATGTCTCGTGTTCGAATCCCCATGTGCGCACAAGCTAGCGCTCATGTCGTTGCCATTGTGCCGTGTCCTAGGGCATTCTTTTGAGGGGGGGTGTCAGAAGGTCCACGCTTGGGATGCCTGATTGATCCAAGGTAAGGGTTACAGTTGCAGGGCATGGGGGCTAATGGGCGCACACGCCCGCTACTTAACAAGCCATTTTTCCTAGTGGTCTAGTGATTGGATTCTGATAAACTAAACAACTTCTCAACCCCGTCCCCCCTCCACTCCCCCCCCCCCCCCTCCCTCCTCCCCCCCCCCTCCCTCCTCCCCCCCCCCCCCCCCCCCCCATCCCCACCCCGATCCCCACTATTTCTGAGCATAATGGTACCGTATTCCCCTGGATAAAGGCCCCTAGGGACTTCTAGTTTAATTTACTTTTATGGCTGGGGAGTGTTTATTCGATTATTTTTATCGCCCCGGGGCCTATTAAAATACTTATTGCCCCTTTTGCTTATGTTAAGCCAAGGGGCGAAAAACATGGGGGGGCTTTGTCAAATTATAAACATATATGCTTGCTAGTTCTCTAGGCTACAGTGAGGTGCTCTTAGAGGGTACAACCTATTTAGGGTTTCCTACTTGTATCCCACTTTCCTTAGTTATACATAATTCCGCTTGCTTATCTCTGACATGGTATAATCCGTTAGTCTCTAGGCCATCTCCATTCTAGACTGTCCTAGCTCCAAGTGCTTCCGCCGGCCAACTTGCCTCGTTCCCTCCATCTCCGCCTGCCAGCCATTAGCGCCAGCCCTCGCCACCAGCCATCCAGCAGCTAGACCAGCGCGCGCTAGCAAGAACAGAGCGCTAGAAAGCACGCCGCTCAACAGCACGCCTCGTCCAGCCGCGAGAGTCAGCAGCAGGCAGCGCGCCCCACCCCGTAGGCTGCGCGCGCCATGCCTGTAGGCAGCGAGAGGCCTACTAGAAGCAGCGCACGCCCCGCTCGTATGCAGCACGTCCCCCGCCCGTAGGCAGCGCGCACTCCGACCGTAGGCACCGCGCCCCACCCCGCAAGGAGCTCGAGCCGTGCCCGTAGGCAGCGAACGCGCCCCGTCTGTATACAGCGCGCGCTTCGCCCGTAGGCAGGGTGCGCACCGCCAGCAGCAGCGCGCGCCTTGCCGTAGGCAGCGCGCGCATTGCCAATGTACGCCCCACCGTAGGCCAGCAGTGCGCGCCCCAGCCAACAGCAGCGGTATGCTCAGGCCAGCAGCGCGCGCAGACCCCAGCCAGCCATAGCGTGTGCCCCAACCAGCCGGAGCGCGTGCCCCAGCCAACAGCAGCGCGCGCTTTGCCAACAGTAGTGCCCTCGCCAACAGTATTGCACGCCCTCCCCACAGACCATCACAAGTTGTACGCCCCACCAGTTTGTCCTACCACACCGTTCTCACCGTCAGTAGCTCTTCTAGCGGCGGCTGGCAGCGGCACTTCTCGTTCCTAGCTTCCTCTTCCTGGTTTCGAGCGACATTTCAAACGTGCGGTTCTTAGCCATGCACACCTCGTTGGCCAGGTTAGCTTCCATGGTGACGTTCCTCCCTCCAGCTATTCCTAGTCTGGCGTTCCGTGCTGTTCCTAGCTCCAGCCACTCCTATCTCCAGCCGCTCCTAGCTCTATCCGTTCCTCGCTTCGGCCGTGTCTAGCTCCAGCCACTCCTAGCTCCACCCACTCCTAGATCCAGCCGCTCCTAGCTCCGGCCGATCCTAGCTCCAGCTGCTTCTCGCTCCAACTGTTCCTAGCTCTGGCCGTGTCTAGCTCCAGCCACTCCTCGTTCTAGCTGCTCCTAGCTCTAGGCTTTCCAAGCTCCGGCCATTTCTAGCTCCAGCGGCTCCTAGCCTGGTTTTCCTTACCGATCGTTGCCGATAGTTCCTAGTCTCAGCTCCCTTTCACCATGGCGTCCGCTAGACCTCTGCAGCAGCAGGGTCAGCTGCGGCATTCTCAGCAGTGGGAACCTCAGCAGCAGTGGCGCCCTCAGCCGCAGTAGGGGCCTTGTGGTCCGGGAAGCGTCGGCCCCAGCAGCGGCCCAGACAGCTGGGGGACTAGTCGCGGTGACCACGGCGTCGGGCTGTGCAATTACCGGATCCTGACTGGCCCTGGTGCTGGCACTACCTGTAGGCATCCTGACCATTTTGCGTTGCGCTGCTTTAGTAGCCTCGACGCGTAAGCGTTTCGGGCTTACCTGGACTCCCCCGTCCTGGCCTACTCTGATTCGCCGTTTGCCATGTGTCTGATCTGTCCATAGATGCTATTCATTCTATCATGTATCCTGTTGACTCTAGTACTGTCGGATATGTTCGCTTGCGTGTACCTAGCTTAGGATGTTTGCATGTTCCTAGTGTAGGTACATGTGTATTTGCTAGCCCAGGTGTGACTACTACTGACAAATATCTTTCCTTCATGCTTGACTACGGCGACTCCCAGTGCTTCTTCCGCGACCACACCACTATCACGCCACTTCCTGCACCAATCTCAATAGCTTTGGCTGATCCCACTTTTGGACCAGCTGCCGCTTGCGGTCTACCACGCTCTCGTGTCCGGCCGTCCCTTCTGGTTCCCTCGCCGGTCTCCACATCCCCTCGTCCTCTAGGAACTTTGTGGGTGTTGGAAACCTTCACCATCGTGGGGTCATGGTAACTTTTCCTGCACATGAAAGGTTTCATACTTGTACGGACGCTTCCACGGGGGCACGTCTTGCGACGTTCTCCCGGGAGCCTCCGTCAGGTCTCGTCACACTGCACACTGCGTTCGCTCGGGTAGCTGTGTCTGGTCAGGTTGCTGCGTCATGTTCCTGTCGATCACTCACCCACCTGTCAGTCCTGTGGCACAACCGACTTGGTCACCCTTCACTCCCACGTTTCCGTCAGATGTCCTGGTCCGGTCTTGTGTCAGGTCTTGCGTCCCTGCTTCCTCCGCTCCCTCCTTCGCCTCCGCAGCCATGTACTTCTTGCTTCGGGGGTAGGTTGCGCACCACCCCTCACTCCTCCTCCCTTGCGCCAGCCACCGCGCCCCTCCAGACGTTGCACATGGACGTCTGGGGCCATGCCCCAGTCACCAGGTCGGGTCAGGAGCGCTTCTTCCCGATGGTGGTTAACGACTTCTCTCCCTACAGCACGGTGTTCCCCCTGCAGAAGAAGGCACACGCTTCCTGACTCGCCACAGCGGAATGGGGTTGCTGAGCGCCGCATATGCTTCGTCATGGAGATCGCTCGCACCTCCATGGTGCATGCCCGTGCGCCCCATTTTCTGTGGCCTTTTGCAGTTCGGTACGCAGCACACCAGCTGAACCTCTGGCGGCGTTTTTCACGCCCAGAGGTTTCACCGACCTGTCTCTGTACTGGGTCCCTTGGTATCACTTCAGCGTTTCACTTTTGGGGCTGTCTTGCGCATGTCCGAGATCTTCGCGAGGACAAGCTTTTGGCTCGCACCCTTCCCGGTGTCTTCCTTGGTTTCCCGATTGACGCCCTGACTTCACGTTTTACCACCCGCCCCTCCACTGGTTCTTCGACTCCCGCGACGTCACGTTTGATGAGTCCGTGTCCTTCTTCTGCGCTACCCCCACCGAGGTCTCCTGGTTCCCCCCCTCCCCTCTTCCTCATTCCCACTCCTCCTCCTGATCCTGCTCCTGCGGTGCTCCCACCCCACCCAGGTCCTGCCCCGTCAGGTGTGTCTCACGCTACCCCTCCCCCCTCGGTAACATGTCTGGTGTCGTCTCCTTCACCACAACCCCCCACGTCATCGTCACAGTTGCCGCAGCAGCCTTCGGTGCTATTGCGGCAGGTCGCAGTGGACTCTGGGGATGCTGGTGCTAGAGGTGCTGGTTCTTGGGGAGCTGGTGTCGGGGGTGCTGGAGCGGGAGGTACTGGCACTGGAGGTGCTGGTTCTGGGAGTGCTGGAGCTAGAGGCCCTGGAGTTGGAGGTGCTGGTTCTGGAGGTGTTGGTTTGGGAGGTGCTGACGCTGGGGGTACTGGCACTGGAGGTGCTGAAGCTGGGGGTGTTGGAGTTAGAGGTTCTGGTTCTGAGGGTGCTCGAGCTGGTTGTGTTGGTCCTGGGGGTGCTGCAGCTGCGGCACCTACCCCGGTCATCCCTCACTACTTGACAAGGTTCCAGTTTCAGCAGCAGCAGCAGCAACAACAACAGCGGTCGACACCACACATAAGTGGTCTTAAGACCCTTGGCTTTCCTTCCACTTCTCCAGTCCGCTCGCCATCTCCTCATGTGTACGGTCCTACATTTCCTCCTGCGGACGCCTCCCTGGCTCTCTCTCCTCCTCGAACACGGTCGTCTCCTCATGTTGTCCAGCTCCCTTGGACCGTTCGTCCCCCAGGTGCTCGTCACTCGTCTCCTGCTCAGGACCTCCACTATTTGTTCCTTCATACTCTCCCACCTCGTGCTCCGCCTCCGTCTATCCTCCCGTTACCTCCTTCGTCGGCTCTCACTGTTTCCTCACTGCCTCTCACTGACTACTACCGTACTACTTGCCTTGCTGTCTCTCGTGTTCTCTCCTCTCTTGTCACAGACCCTACTGCCTCTCCGTCGTTTGTCTCGGCCCTTGTTACCGCTGTCACTGACTTTGCCGCCACCCGCCGCCTTGACTACGCCACCAGCTTGGTGGCTGCTCCTCCTACCCGTCCTCTGTCCGCCGGGGGTGAGTCCGCCCTTGACTGTGACGTCCTAGAGGACAGGCAGGTTGGGCTGGAGTTCCTTGCGGCCATATCTCCCCATCTCTGTGCCATGCTGCTAGCCCTCGAGGGAGACCCTGACGCTCCAGACATCCCGACTCCTCGTACTTACGCTGAGGCAGTGTCGGGACAGTGGGCCTCTCAGTGGATCGCAGCCATGGACACAAAGATGGCATCTTGGAGCTACACGGGCACGCACGTTGACGCGGTTCCTCCTCCCTGGGCGAAGGTATTCGATGGCATGTGGATCTTCAAGGTGAAGCAGCCACCTGGATCGCCGCCAATCTTCAAGGCGCGATACGTGGCGAGAGGCTTCAGTCAGCATGAGAGAGTAAACTTCTTTCAGACCTTCTTCCCCAGCCCATAGATGACCACTCTTAGGGTGCTACTACACGTCTATGCGCGGCGAGACTACGAGCTGCACTCGCTAGACTTCTCCACTGCCTTCCTCGAAGGCAGCCTGCATGAGGAGATCTGGCTATGCCGTCCTCCAGGCTACACTGGTACTTTCCTGCTTGGGACCAAGTGGAGCTTGAGACGACCAGTCTACGGACTGCGCCAGGCACCTCGTGGTTGGCATGACAACCTGCGCACCACTGCTGGCCTCGGGTTCCGTCCTTCGTCCGCCGACCCGTCACTGCTCGTGTGTTCTGGTTCCACTCCTTTCTTCGTCCTCATGTACGTCAACGACTTGGTTTTTGCTACAGCAGACAGGGTTTCTCTGGCTTCGATGAAGTCAGAATTGTAGAAGAGACACACCCGCACTGACCTTTGTGATCCGCAAAGCAATCTTCACTTGCAGATCATCAGGGACAAAGCAGCGCGCACCATCGTTCTAACTCAGTTAGACATGGTGCAGCAGGTCCTTCAGCGGTTCGAGATTCAGTTCTCCTCCACACAGCCCACTCCTCTTGATGTTGATCACAGACCCATTGTTCCTTTTCCTAACGAGCATGTTGAGACTAGTGGTCGCTACGCAGAGTTCCTGATGGGTTGCCTCATGTACCTGATGATGTGCACTCGATCGGACCTCGCCTATCTTCTCAGCGTCCTCGCTCGCTTCTTTGCGACTGGGAGACACCGTCCAGTTCACTGGAAGGCTGCTAGGAGGGTAGCAAAGTACCTGGCGACCACATCAGGCATGGGGCTTGTGCTTGGAGGGAGCCGGTCAGTGCGACTTACCAGGCACTGTGACTTGTCCTGGGCGGACGACAAGGAGACCTGCAGGTCGACTCGGGGTTACTATTTAAGGTTGGGCTCAGGAGTTGTGTCGTGGAGGTCTACTCAAACGTCGTCGTCGTCTTTGGCGCAGTCAAATGCTGAGGCCGAGATCTACTCCGGTGCCATGGCTGCTCCGGAGCTCCGCTGGCTGACTTAACTGGTCACTGACCTAGGTGAGCGGCCTATTTCTGCACCAACCTTGTTTGCTAACAACAAGGCCACGATCCTCCTGTGTTGAGTGCCTCGACTGAAGATCAGAGTGAAGCACATCGATCTAAAATACTTCTTGCTGTGAGAGCTGCATCGACGCGGCCAGGCACGCGTGTGAGCACCAAGGCCAATCCGCCTGGTGAGCACCACATGTTCTGTTCGCAGCTTGGCCTTGTTCAGACAGGTCCTTGTTTGTCGTAGACTTGCCTCTTGTTCTTGCTCTGCTTGTTCTGTTGTTAATATATATATATATATATATATATATATATGAACTCTTGAAGTGGCCTTGTGGCCTTTTGGCTCAGAGGTTGGCTAGTCGTACCACCCTGAGTTGCTTATCTTGCCTTGTTGTTTTTTACTGGCTTGTGACCACCTATCTCGATGGTTGGTCTAGTTGATCCACCCTGAGTTGTTGCTTGTCTTGCTCGTTTGATGCCCCTCACCTAGCCTATGGGGGTATGTCAAGTTATAAACATATGTGCTTGTTAATTCTCTAGGCTACAGTGAGGTGCTCTTTAGAGGGTACAACCCATTTATGGTTTCCTATTTTTATCCCACTTTCCTTAGTCATACATCATCCCGCTTGCCTATCTCTGACAGGCTTCTATCTGGGGGAATATGATATAGCAAAAGTGATGTTATAATAATGATAGATTCAGATGCATAAGCATCAGGGTGAAATACAAGAAACAAAATCATTTCATGTCACTCATAAGTTCGATGACTGTATTACATATGCAAATCTTCTTCTACCATCATCGTCCGGATATATGATAGTGTCCAGGTGTCTTTAATTGGGGTAGATTCTTATCATAGATGTTCTAGTTATAAGAGACCCATATATGTGTACGAGTTTAAACAGTCTAGGTTTTAGGGGTTTTCCTCTAAACGGGATGGGTCTTCTAAACAGATTCTGTGCATTCACATGGTACAGGCATCAAACAATTATCCCTGCCATTTCTATCTAGTACCCCTCGGTCACGCCCTCATCTTCTTCATCTGCACTAGCAGTAGAAGGCTCCTACATGCCCAAGTCTGTGACGCTTCAGGTGTGCTTGGCCGTCTTTGACGGCTCCACGAGGCGATCAGCCTCGGCCGCAGCTCCACGGTAGCAGGGGGTTTCTGCGTAGAGCATCTCCAGCCCAGTCGCCACGCCGACTTCCCTGACGCCGTCGGCCTCCAGCTCCTTCTCCTCCTCCTCCTCCTCCTCCTCCTCCTCCTCCTCCTCCTCCTCCTCCTCCTCCTCCTCCTCCTCCTCCTCCTCCTCCTCCTCTTCCTCCTCCTCCTCCTCCTCCTTCTCCTCCTCCTCCTCCTTCTCCTCCTCCTCCTCCTCCTCTTCCTCCTCCTCCTCCTCCTCCTCCTCCTTCTCCTCCTCCCGCCCCCCCCCCCCCAAGTGCCTGCACAAGTAGGTGTGCATTGTCGCATGTGCTCCCCCACAGAGACATGTCTTCAGACACGTCAGTGGTGCTCCTCGCGTGTAGTCACCAAGTAATTCTCGGTCCCGTCGAGGTTGCTCGAGATCCCGCAGGTCTTGAATGCCTTGATGATGACCTCGCGTAACACTTGCTCCGTAGCCTCCGAAATCCACTGCAGCACCACGTGATGCGGAGGCCTCCTCAAGTGTGAGTAAATTCAACGGAAGGGTGAGTAAAGGTGTGGAAAACTAGGCATATTTAAGGGATAAGAGGGCAGATTCAATACATAAGGCTCAGTTCACCAACTCACCTCTTGTCGTCCTCAGGTTGATGCCATGTTGCATGAACCACCTTCAGTAGCGCGCTTGCACCGCGAATTTGAAGCAGCGGTTGATTGAGACGTCGAGTGGTTGAATCTGGCTGGTGCAGCCTGCAGGGATTACGGCAAGGGTGACGCAGTGTGCTAGATACGTCTGCAGAAGCCCTTGAGTGATGTGCCCGCGGTACGAATCCAGCACCAGCATCGAACGCCGCACTGACTGCCCTTTCTTGGGGTTGAGGAAGGGCGGCACCTCCTTCGCCAGCCACGTCTTCACCGCCGTCTCATCCGTCCAACCATTGTCCTGGGCTTGGACCACGACACCTTCCGAGCAAGGTAGAGGAAACGTGGCATCCGAAGGACAATGATGAGATCAATGATGTAAAGAATGAAAGTGGGTGCGGTCAACACATGCGTTCACACAGTAAACATGTGACTTACCTTCGGGAATGTCACACTTTAGAATGTTCTTCATCTTGAACCACACCGACGGCCGCAGCTTCTCACCTCGGGTTGTGCACGCGAGCATGACGGTGAGCCTCTGCTTCTCGTAGCCAGCCGTGTGGATAGGGACAGGCCGCGCGCCTCTGTGGTCTATGGTCCTCTCCGCCGGCATCTCCACAAACAGTGGGGTTTGATCAGCGTTGATGATGCGCGAGACGCCGATGTTGTGGCGTGCGCGGTTGACGCGAATGGACTTCCAGAAGCCTTCACAGCCCTTGGCGCACTCTGCCAAGAAGACACTCTAGGGAAGAAGCACAGAGAGAGTAACACAGTGGGATGTAAACGATGGTCGGAACAACCACACACGAACACGCAGGAGCAAAGATGTGGCGGCCACTTTGAGAATACGACATGCACGATCACAGCAGAGGGAAACAGGCTTGAGAAGGACTCACCCTCCAACAACTTCTGACCAACCTTCGTCTTCACCCTCATCACAAGGTTACAGCGATCATGGAATCGCTGGCTCCAGTGCGAGGAGGCGTTCCAGTTCTTGCCGGTTTATTTTTCTTCATCCACTCTCGGCTCCACCGCTGCGTCTCCTTCGCAGAGATCGGCACCCCCTTGGCGCGCTATAGGCAGATATGACGGTACAGAGATTCTTCCATGTCGGGGTGATGTGAGTGCCGGCCAGCGCCGTGTAACCGCTTGCGAAAGTTTTCATCACCACGAAACACGCCGGACTGCACCTGCCCCACCCACTGTCAGATTGTTGCAATGCTGGCGGAAGATTCCCGTGCCGTCTTCTTTAGGGAACCGATCTCCAGGTAGTGCCGCTCCCACTTGGTTTTCTCCTTCACGCTCCAGCTCCTCGTGGTCCGTTTCACACAGCGACTGGGTGGGGATGGAGGACGAGCATCTGCGTTAGCAAGAGTGGGGTCTTTTGGTTTACCTTTTTTAGGGAAGGAGGGAAGCGGTCCAGCAGCTTCAGCATACTCATTGTCGGAACAGCAAACCTCGTTGACGGCGATGGCGTCCTTCCCCTTGTCCTCCTTCGCTTTGGACTTCTTCTTCTTTCTCTTCCCCTTCTCGGCTGTGGTGAAGCGGCGTCGTCGCTCTGGTGGATTCTCCTCATCCGGGCTGTCATCGTCCGAGACGACCACCCTGGTGCGTTTATTCGTGCCGCCAAGCTGATGACGAGGCGTCCTCCAGAGCGTCCTCTCCCTCGAAAAAAACAGCATCCGTGCCAGCATCAGCAGCACCCTCCGCATGCCTTCCCGCATCCACAACCGCATGTCTTGGGCAGGGGAGCGCGCAGAGAGCAGGGCAGCGCGCGGGGAGCAGGGCAGCGCACGGCGAGCAGGGCAGCGCGCGGCGAGCAGGGCAGCGCGCGGCGAGCAGGGCAGCGCGGCGAGCAGGGCAGCGCACGACGGCAGCAGCTCCTGGGGCAGTACGTACGGTTGGTGGGCCATAATGGAGCGGTCCTACGGAGGGACCTGCTCTGAAGCCATGTCGAGAGAACTGTGCAGGTTTGAATGAACTATGTAAGAGTGAGATACAAGTAGTAAACCCTAACTGGGGTTGTACTCTATACTGAGCACCTCATTGTAGCATAGCAGAACTAACAACATATAAATATGTTTTGACACACCCCCCTAGGCAAAGTGAGGGATAGCCAACACAACAAACGGTCACATGACCAGTCAGGAAAGAGAACAAAGCAATGCAAAGCCCATAGTGGATCTCAAGATCACCACGCATTCTGAGCACAAGCAAGCGGCCACAAGGCCAGTTCACATGCAGAGTTATAATAGCAAGGCAGTACACTGATCACAACCTAGCAAGAGTAAACATGCAGGTACAAATATAGATATCAGTGTACAACAAGTGCAAGATCAAGAGACAAGCAGGTGAGGCAGAGTGGGCAGAAGCCCGAGATCAGTGCAAAAACGCTGATGATCACCAGACCCGAGGGCCTTGGTGAAGACATCAGCAGTGTTGGCCCGAGAGGCCACGTAGGAAAGGCGAAGCTGACCACGCTGCTGCAGCTCTCAAACAAGAAAGTAGCAATAGCAATGTGCTTCGTTCTGTGCTCCAGTCTCTGCTCGTGACACAAGGCAAGCATGGCCTTGTTGTCGACGTACAGAACTGGAGGAGAACGAGGCTGCTCCCCCAAGTCGGACAACAGGTAGGTCAGCCAGCGTAGCTCCTGTGCAGCCATAGCCCCATCCTAGATCTCGGCCTCACAGCTGGAACCAAGCACAGAAGACGAACGAGTGGACCTCCACGAGACAGAATCAGAGCCAAGACTAAAGGTGTAACCCTGTGACGACCGCTGAGTCGCCTGGTCGTCGGCCCAGGAAGCGTCTGAGTGACCTGTGAGTACCACTGATTCCCGTCCTCCAAGCACAAGCCACATGCCCGATGTACTGCACAAGTAACGCAGTCCCCTCTTCGCAGCATCCCAGTGCACCTTTCGGTGTCTACCAGGAGCCACGTCGCAAGCCAGGAGGCTGAGAGGGTACGCGAGGTCAGGTCGTGTGCACGTCATCAGGTAAATGTGGCAGCCCACAAGCTATGGATACGGGCCACTCGGCTCTACGGACTCGTCCGAAGGTGGAGCTGAGAGCGAGTGGCCTGTAGGCAGAGGAGTGGACTGTGGCGAGGAGAACGTGAAGCCGAAGCGCTGAAGGACCTGGTGCACCATGTGTGACTGAGTTAGGGTGATGGTGCGCCGTGCTCTGTCCCGGGTGATCTGCAAGCCAAGATAGCTCCGCAGCTCACCCAGGTCAGTGCAGGTGTGTCTCTCCTGCAGCTCCGCCTTCACTAGGGCCAGTGCCTCAGTGTCAGCAGTAGCAAAAACCAAGTCGTCGACGTACACGAGAATGTAGAACGGCGGTAGAGAAGTGTCGGTGCGTAGAAACAGCGACAGGTCAGCAGAGGAAGGAGCAAAGCCAAGAGCCGCAAGTGTCGTCCTCAGTGTGTCGTGCCACTCGCGGGGCGCCTGGCGGTGACCGTAGACCGGCCGCCGGAGGCTCCACTGGGTACCCTCAGGAAACGACCCAGTGAAGCCAGGTGGGCGGCGCAGCCAGATCTCCTCGTGAAGGCTGCCCTGTAAGAAAGCAGTGGAGAAGTCGAGGTAGTGCAGCTCGTAGTCACGCTGTGCTGCAACGTGCAGTAACACCCGAAGAGTAGTCATCTTCGGGGTGGGGGAGAAAGTCTGGAAGAAGTCGACCCCCTGTAGCTGACTGAAGCCTCGAGCAACGTAACGCGCCTTGAAGGCAGGCGGAGAACCCGGCGGCCGCTTCACCCTGAAAATCCACATGCCATCGACTATGTTCGCCCCAGGAGGAGGAACCTCGTCGACGTAGGTGCCTGTGGACTTCCATGAAGCCATCTCTGCGTCCATGGCTGTCTGCCACTGAGAGGAGTATTCACCCGTGATCCGCCTTGCTCCGCAATGGGAAGACCGTGGGGTAGCGCGTGTAGTCGTCAACAACCAGCAGAAAGTAGCGCTCCTGGTCCTGTCTACGGACGCGGTCTGGGCCCTACACGTCCATGTGGAGAGTCTGCAGAGGAGCAGTGGTCGGCGGAAACGAGGAGGAGTGAGGAGCGGCGAGCTGCCGCCCCTCGATGAAGGGAAGGCACGGCGGTGCAAGCGAGCGCGGGAGCGGGGGCAGGGACCTGGGGAGGCCAGAGACAAGGAGACGAGAGTGCATGCTACGCAGGCGCGGCAGGGAGGGGTGACCAAGACGGTGGTGCCAGAGGAGAGTCTGGTGCGAGAGTAGCCGGCACGAACAAGACGCAGCAACTGACCCGACGCAGCTGCCTGACCCGACGCAGCTACCTGTGCAGACTCAGTGGTCAATGTGTACAGGCCAGACCCAGGGCTTCGAGTGAACGTGGCGAGGTGCTCGCCAGTGCGTGAGTCTGTACAGATTGCCACAAGCTCACCCCCAGGAGTAGTGACAGTGACAAACTGGTCCTGGAGGACAGCGTTACTCACCAAGTTCTTAGAGAACGAGGGGAGGTGGAAACCTGTGAGGGAGCCTGAGGAACACGAGCACGGACAGCAGCTCTAGGCTCAGGCTCAAGGTCAAAGCTAGACTCAGGCTCTCGACGCTCAGGGGTGGAAGCACGAGTCTCAGGCTCTCGACGCTCAGTCAGGGACTGTGTCACCGCAGTGTAAGGAGCAGGAGCAAGCAGTGGGGAGTGCGGTAGCAGCGGGGGGTCTCCAAGCAAGGAGTGTGGCGAGTGGTCGCCGTGTCGTCGGCGACGGCGTCACCCCCCTCAGCTGAGTCAGAGGAGTCAGAAGAGATCTCAACTGGCTCATCCAAGGGGGGTGGGTCTACCTGGGACACACCTGAGGGAGCAGGACCCTGTGGGGGGAGGGGGTCTACCGGGGGGGGGACTGGTACCAGGAAGAGAGGCGCGAGGGGGACCGGGTGGGACGCGTGTGGGTGAAGTCGGTAGTAACAGACCGACTTGTCGAAGGTGACGTCCTGAGAGGACAGAACACGACGCGAGGCAGGGTGGTAGAACTGCCAGGGCGGGGCGTCGATGGGGATGCCCAGGAAGACACAGCGGAGAGTGCGAGGAGAGAGCTTGCTCGCTTTGGAATCGCGAACAAGGGAGAGCGCGCCCCAGACCCGAAACGACGACGCATCACCAGGCTGTCCCGTCCAACGGAGTGTGGGCGAGGTCTCTGGAGCAGAGACACGTGGCCAGAGGTTGAGCTGATGCGCGGCGTATCGGACCGCAAACGGCCACAGGAAATGGGGAGCAGCCGCATGGATCATGGAGGTACGAGCAACCTCCATGATCAGGGCAATGCGACGCTCAGCGATCCCATTTTGCTGCGGAGAGGCCGGAAGCGTGAACGACTGGGCGATGCCCTCGTCCTGACAGAACGTCTCAAGGACGCCAGAGGAGAACTCACCACCCCTGTCAGAGCGCAGACGCAGAACTGGAAAGTCCCGCCGAAACCGCTCGCGCAGCTGTTGACGAGTAGCACGGATCCAGGGGATCAGGACACCACTGACATCCGCCTTGCGCTGCAAGGGGAAGACGGTGGTGTAGCGTGTGTAGTCGTCAACAACCAGCAGGAAGTAGCGATCCTGGTCCGTTCCACCCACACGTCCAGGTGGAGAGTCTGCAGAGGAGCAGTGGTCGGAGGAAACTCGGAGGAGTGAGGAGCGGCGCGCTGCCGCCCCTCGACGCAAGGAAGGCACGGCGAGGCAAGCGAGCGCGGCAGGGGGGGCAGGGTCCTGGGGAGGCCAGAGACAAGGAGACGGGAGTGCATACTGTGTAGACGCGGCAGGGAGGGGTGACCAAGATGGTGGTGCCAGCTCTGAGTCTCGTGCGTGAGTACTCTGCACGAGCAAGACGCAGCTAACTGCCCCGACGCAGACGCCCGACTCGACGCAGCCACCTGACCTGACTCAGCCACCTGTGCAGACGCAGTGGTCAGTGTGTACAGACTAGACCCAGGCTGTCGAGTGAACGTAGCCAGGTGACGGCCAGTCCGGGAGCACGTACAGATCACCACACGCTGCCCTCCAGGAATAAAGGTATCAACCCACACATCCTGAATGGCAGCGTTGCTCACCAAGTTCGTCGAGAACGTGGGGAGGTGGAAACCTGACAGAGAGCCGGAGGGGACTGCTGGACAAGGGAGGACCGTGGAGGCTCTCGCAACTACTGGGCCCCCAGAGGGGTCAGCCAGTGAGACTGGGACAGGTGCTGTGAGTGGTGTGACTGTGGTGCAATCACGAAAGAAGCAACGTGACGCGCCTGAGTCAAGCGTGAAAGTGTGCAAGACCTCAGCAGAGGCAGGACCTGTGGCAGGAGACGCACTAGCACCTAGAGCGGCGGCAGACTCACGGGCACCTAGAGCTGCAGCAGACTCACTAGTACCTGGAGCGGCAGCAGACTCACTAGCACCTGGGGCGGCAGCAGACTCACTAGAACCGGGAGCAGGAACCTCTACACAGCCAGGGACGCATCGTTGAGAAGCACAGTCGCGACGTCGCTTAGGCCACTGAAAATCAAAACCTCCACCACCAGGTCTGCCTCGCTGAACAACCCACTCACGAAGCTGCTGAGGGGTGGGGTCGTCCGGGAGAGGCAGTGCCCGCTGCTGTCCACCCCTGGCCGCAGCAACTGCCGCGATAGTGGCCATGACAGACAGCGACGGTCAGGAGTAGGTCCAGCACCTCCAGCTCCTCCAGCACCAACAGCACCTCCAGCACTCCCAGCAGCACCTCCACCAGCAACAGCAGTAGCACGAGTAGCAGCAGGAGCAGTATTATTATTATTATTATTATTATTTATTTTTTTTTTTTTTTGGGTTTAGGGTTGCGCGCGGCCCACGGGCTGCAGGGGCGACGCGCGGCTCGGCAGGGCGGCGCGCGGGCTGCAGGGGCAGCGCCCACGGGCTGCAGGGGCGACGCGCAGCTCGGCAGGGCGGCGCGCGGGCTGTAAGGGCGGCGCGCGGCTAGGCAGGGCGGCGCCCAGGCTGCAGGGGCGACGCTCGGCTCGGCAGGGCGGCGCGCGGGCTGCAGGGGCAGCGCCCACGGGCTGCAGGGGCGACGTGCGGCTCTGCAGGGCGGCGTACGGGCTGCAGGGGCGACGCGCGGCTCTGCAGGGCGGCGTACGGGCTGCAGGGGCAGCGCCCACGGGCTGCAGGGGCAACGCGCGGCTCGGCAGGGCGGCGCGCGGGCTGTAGGGGCAGCGCCCACGGGCTGCAGGGGCGACGCGCGGCTCTGCAGGGCGGCGTACGGGCTGCAGGGGCGACGCGCGGCTCTGCAGGGCGGCGTACGGGCTGCAGGGGCAGCGCCCACGGGCTGCAGGGGCAACGCGCGGCTCGGCAGGGTGGCGCGCGGGCTGCAGGGGCAGCTCCCACGGGCTGCAGGGGTGACGCGCGGCTCGGCAGGGCGGCACGCGGGCTGCAGAGGCAGCGCCCACGGGCTGCAGGGGCGAACGTGCGGGCTGCAGGGGCAGCACGCGGGCCACAGGGGCAGGCACGGCTGCAGGGGCAGCACGGTCGCAGGGGCAGGCACGGCTGCAGGGGCAGCACGGTCGCAGGGGCAGGCACGGCTGCAGGGGCAGCACGGTCGCAGGGGCGAGTACGGCTGCAGGGGCAGCACGGTCGCAGGGGCGAGCACGGCTGCAGGGGCAGCACGGTCGCAGGGGCGAGCACGGCTGCAGGGGCAGCGCGGTCGCAAGGGCAGCACGCGGGCTGCAAGGGCAGCACGGCTGCAGGGGCAGCGTAGGAAGAAAAAATATATGGTTAGGGCAGGGCGGAACGTTCGGTGGGCCCTAGGAACGATTCAGCTCTAATACCATGTTAGAATAAGCAGGCAGGAATGGTGGACTAGGTAGCATGCATGAGTACAAGTACCTAATCCTAAAGTGTTGTACCCTTTGTAGGCTAACTCACTATAGCCTAGAGAGAACACAAACATACAGTTTGACACTTCTCACGCTGCTCCCGCAGCTCACGCTATTCTTGCGACTACCACTACTATAGCTGCTCCAAGTAAGCATTCTATACTTGTATTCTACCTATTAAAGGTAATTATATTGTCTCCTAAGTTAGAAGTAAGACTTACGGTAGAAGCTGCAGCCAAGTATCACATTTGTGCTAGGATTTTATGTTAGATCTGAACCGATGTTGTTCGTAACTCTCCCTCTTATCCGTTCGTCTCTCCCTCTTCAGCCTCTCTGTCGTCCTTCTCGTTTCTTCGAAGTTAAGGTGTTGTTTTGTTTCCTTTACTACTTACCGTCCCGGACGACCCATATTCTTTACCGTCCAGCTATTCCTCTTGTGCAATTTAGGTTCCTTCAAGAATCGCAGCAGATTAGTACGTAGGTTATACGATTTGTGTTTCATGTTTTTAACTTCATCTCTTATTTGTCCTTGCTCGCAGGTCACTAAAGTGATGTTTACATGTGGACTTGCTCATACAACTCTAATACAACTCTTTGATTGTCTCTCCTTTGTTTTTTCTTTTTCCTTTCTCTTTCATTCCTTCTTTATGTCCTTCCGTCATTCTTCCTTGTTTCCTTCTTCATTCGTTTATTGTGCTTGTTATTTGGCAACGGAAATTACATTTGATGGAATTCAGATTCCCGTTTTCTTTTCTTGATTTGCTTCTAAGTTGTCAGAAATGGGAAATGAATGAATGACTAGAATGACAGCAGTACAGGGTTTGTATAGCAAAACCTAGTAGGGCTGTACCCCATAAGGAGTGCCCCACTACAGCCTAGAGCATAGTTCTGACATAAGTCCCACCTTCTGCTTGCAGGAAACGGTCAAGCACATCGTTGTCTCACTCCCTCATCTTATTAACGGTGAGTTTGTGTTTGAACAACATATTGGGAAAGAGAGAAGGAGAGAGAAGAAGAGAGCAGAAGAGTAGCGACAGAGAAATTGGCAGAGAAAGCGAGAGAGGGCGTGCGAGAGAACGAGTGGGAACTAAAACCGTTGCGCTTGAACTATAACCGTTGCGCGTGAACTGCTGTTAGGGTTAGGTTTTCGTTTCCTCTTTTTCCCTTCCTCGCTAGTTCGGTTGCCTCCCGCTACTCACGCTCCACCCACCACTCAAGGTAAAAAAAGTTTGCTTTCATTTAGAACTTGGTTAGCTCATGGTAAAATTTAATGCCTTATTCTAGTCGTTCACTTCAGCTCATCTCGTGGTAGTATTCAGGTAGTTGATAAGCCTGCAGTGCATCCATTTTCAGATATTGATTTCTTTTTTGTTCTCAAGCCTTTTTCGACCTAAAAGTATGTCTTTTTCATTCATTTGTTTATGTCGCTATATATGCTGCAATCCAATTTGCTAACAACGAAATTCTTTGCTGGAAGTATTTCTCTCGTCTATATGTCGTTTGCTGTCATCCGCCATTTCTTCTGTTCGTAGCTGCGTCGTTTCTCCTTCATTCCATCTCTTTTCTTCTTAATCACGTCTTTCTTCTCTCTTTCCCTCTGCATGTGTGCACCCTACACCATATTGTACCTTCCAGGAAGCCAAGTTCAATCTGAAAAGTGGGAAGAGTAGTGGCGATTCTCAAAATTCATTAATTTTATACTTGTTGTATCTTGTTTTGCAGCTTCTATTGTTATTGCTTTGTCTTTTGTTCTGGTTTGAGTTGGGGTTTCGGTGTGTGTGTGTGTGTGTGTGTGTGTGTGTGTGTGTGTGCGTGTGTGTGTGTGTGTGTGTGTGTGTGTGTGTGTGTGTGTGTGTGTGTGTGTGTGTGTGTGTGTGTGTGTGTGTGTGTGTGTGTGTGTGTGTGTGTGTGTGTGTGTGTGTGTGTGTGTGTGTGTGTGTGTGTGTGTGTGTGTGTGTGTGTGTGTGTGTGTGTGTGTGTGTGTGTGTGTGTGTGTGTATGTGTGTGTGTGTGTGTGTGTATGTGTGTGTGTATTCATCTATGCATCAGCAATGCATGTCTGTGGGTCCTAAAAATCTGATCAGCCTATCATTTCCGAGAAGGTTTTTTGCGCACTCAGTGCGTGTGTCCAGCAGGGCAGGGCGACGTGCGGGCTGCAGGGCAGGGCGACGCGCGGGCTGCAGGGCAGGACGGCGCGCGGGCTGCAGGGCAGGGCGACGCGCGGGCTGCAGGGTAGAGCGGCGCGCGGGCTGCAGTGCAGGGCAGCACGCGGGCTGCAGGGCAGGGCAGCAAGCGGGCAGAGCGCAGGGCAGGGCAGCGCGCAGCAAGCAGGGCAGCGCGCGGCGAGCAGGGCAGCGCGCGGCGAGCAGGGCAGCGCGCGGCGAGCAGGGCAGCGCGCGGCGAGCAGGGCAGCGCGCGGCGAGCAGGTCAGCGCACGACGGCAGCAGCTCCTGGGGCAGTATGTACGGTTGGTGGGCCCTAACGGAGCGGTCCTACGGAGGGACCTGCTCTGAAACCATGTCGAGAGAACTGTGCAGGAATGAATGAACTATGCAAGAGTGAGATACAAGTAGTAAATGTCAAATTACATTTGTTATCTCTAGGCTGTAGTGGGGCTTACCCTAAGGGGTACAACACTTTAGGGTTAGGTACTTGTACTCATGCATGCTACCTAGTTCATCATTCCTGCTTGCTTATTCTAACATGGTATTAGAGCATGATCGTTCCTAGGGCCCACCGAACGTTCCGCCCTGCCCTGCTCGTAATTTTTTCTTCCTACGCTGCCCCTGCAGCTGTGCTGCCCTAGCAGCCCGCGCGCTGCCTCTGCGACCGCGCTGCCCCTGCAGCCGTGCTCGCCCCTGAGACCGCGCTGCCCTTGCAGCCCGTGCTCGCCCCTACAGAGTGTGCTGCCCCTGCAGCCGCGCCTGCCCCTGCAGCCCGCGCGCTGCCCCTGCAGCCCGCGCGCTGCCCCTGCAGCCCGCGCGCCGCCCCTCGCAGAACGCGCTGCCCCTGCAGCCGCGCCTGCGCCTGCAGCCCGCGTGTCGCCCCTGCAGCCCGCGCGTCGGCCCGTACGCGCTGCCCCTGCAGCCCGCGCGCCGCCCCTGCAGCCCGCGCGCCGCCCCTGCAGCCCGCGCGCTGCCCCTGCAGCCCGCGCGTCGCCCCTGCAGCCCGCGCGTCGCCCCTGCAGCCCGCGCGTCGCCCCTGCAGCCTGTGCGCGCTGCCCCTGCAGCCCGCGCGCCACTCCTGCAGCCCGCGCGCCGCCCCTGCAGCCCGTGCGTCGCCCCTGCAGCCCGCGCGTCGCCCCTGCAGCCCGTGCGCGCTGCCCCTGCAGCCCGCGCGCCGCCCTGCCGAGCCGCGCCGCCCAGCCCGTGTCAGAATTATATATAACTGCATGTAGTTCTAGCTGTAGTGTAGATATTAACTTTATATGTGGTGCACCTCTTTCTTCACTTGTTTGCTATATGTACCCTCTTGCTATAGTGAACACCATTCCATTCTCGACTTTCCCCCTTGGCACAAACTCTCTCGACTCCCCTTGGCCTAGGCTACTAAGCCTAGGCCCTAAACCTAACTACCACTTGTGCTAGTATTCTAACATGGTATTAGAGACTGTTCAGTCCTGGCCTGTGGGCCCGCCTCACGCTTCCGCTGCTGTTTTTCCGGTCGCGCGCCTCGGGCGCGTGGCGATTTTCGTTCTGTCCCGCGCCCGAATGGCGCGTGACATCTTTTCTGCCCGTCGCGCGCCCCGTGGCACGCGACGGTGCCCTGAATTTACCATCGCGTGCCCCGTGGTGCGCGACGGTGCCCTGAGCCGTCGCGGACCCGGCTCTGGCGCCCGCGACGGTGCCCTGAGCCGTCGCGGACCCGCCCCTGGCGCCCGCGACGGTGCCCTGAGCCGTCGCGGACCCGCCCCTGGCGCCCGCGACGGTGCCCTGAGCCGTCGCGGACCCGCCCCTGGCGCCCGCGACGGTGCCCTGAGCCGTCGCGGACCCGCCCCTGGCGCCCGCGACGGTGCCCTGAGCCGTCGCGGACCCGCCCCTGGCGCCCGCGACGGTGACCTGAGCCGCCGCGGACCCGCCCCTGGCGCCCGCGACGGTGCCCCTGCCTCACCCGCGCCTGCACTCGGTGCAGCCGCCCCTGCACTACCCAGCGCCTGCCCTTGGAGCAGCCGCCCCCGCGCCTGCACTCGCTGCAGCCGCCCCTGCCCTACCCGCGCCGACCCTCTGCAGCCGCTCTGCAACTTTCTCCCCGCCCCCCCCCTCCTCCTTCGTCTCCCTGCAGCCGTGGGGGGGAGGGTATGGGGGTGGCGGGTGTGGGGGTGATGGGTGGTGTGCTTTCCTTCCCCTCCTCCTCCTTTCGTCCCCACTGCTGCAGCTGCCGCTGGGGGGGAGGGTGTGAGGGTGTGGGGGAGCCGGGGGAGTGGCACTGGGGTGGCGGGTGTGAGACCAACCAGCCCGCCTCCTCTCTCTCCCTGCCGCCCCTCCTGTGGTCGGGGGGGGGAGGAGAGTAAGGGGGTGGCAGAAGTGCCTTGCTGTCGCCTGCCCCTTTGCGGTCGAACCTGTTCTGCTGCCTTGCCTGCTGTTGCTGTTTTCTCTGTTTGTGGTGTACCCCTGCAGGTTGTGTCTTTCACTTAGCTATTCCTGCATGCAGTTACGGGGGGATGTCAGAATCATATATGACTGCATGTAGTTCTAGCTGTAGTGTAGATATTAACTTTATATGTGGTGCACCTCTTTCTTCACTTGTTTGCTATATGTACCCTCTTGCTATAGTGAACACCATTCCATTCTCGACTTTCCCCCTTGGCACAAACTCTCTCGACTCCCCTTGGCCTAGGCTACTAAGCCTAGGCCCTAAACCTAACTACCACTTGTGCTAGTATTCTAACAGCCCGAGCCGCGCCGCCCTGCCTGAGCCGCGTTACTTCTGCTGCTACTACTGCTTTCTTAAGAAAAAAAACAAACAACAAGAGGCGACGAAGTCGTCGTAGGGTTGCGAAGCGTTTTGCAATTACATTATGTATGTGCAACTTCAAATGGTATGGAACTAGGCTGTACTTCAAGCTAAGTGATAAAGGTATCAAAAAGCCCTCCATTTCGGGAGCTGCAGGAATCGAACCGAAAATCTTTCAAACTCTTACCCGAATTCCATCAATTACGCTAAATCTGCTATACCGATTATGTAACGAAAACATTTAAAACTGTAAAGGAAAACTTGTTCGGGTATCGAACACGAAACCTTCGTATTACTAGACGAAACACGAACAACTGTGCTAAAGTAGTTGCTACACGTTCCACAATTGTTTTTTTACAGAAATTACCAACGCGACCAATGTCAAAGCTAGGGTTTCGACAGAACTCCCTTTCCGTCTGGTGTGTTCTCTCCCGCTTCTCACGCTGCTCCCGCAGCTCACGCTATTCTTGCGACTACCACTACTATAGCTGCTCCAAGTAAGCATTCTATACTTGTATTCTACCTATTAAAGGTAATTATATTGTCTCCTAAGTTAGAAGTAAGACTTACGGTAGAAGCTGCAGCCAAGTATCACATTTGTGCTAGGATTTTATGTTAGATCTGAACCGATGTTGTTCGTAACTCTCCCTCTTATCCGTTCGTCTCTCCCTCTTCAGCCTCTCTGTCGTCCTTCTCGTTTCTTCGAAGTTAAGGTGTTGTTTTGTTTCCTTTACTACTTACCGTCCCGGACGACCCATATTCTTTACCGTCCAGCTATTCCTCTTGTGCAATTTAGGTTCCTTTAGGTTCCTCTTTACCGTCCAGCTCACGCTACTCTTGCGACTACCACTACTATAGCTGCTCCAAGTAAGCATTCTATACTTGTATTCTACCTACTAAAGGTAATTATATTGTCTCCTAAGTTAGAAGTAAGAATTACGGTAGAAGCTGCAGCCAAGTATCACATTTGTGCTATGATTTTATGTTAGATCTGAACCGATGTTGTTCGTAACTCTCCCTCTTATCCGTTCGTCTCTCCCTCTTCAGCCTCTCTGTCGTCCTTCTCGTTATTTCGAAGTTAAGGTGTTGTTGTTTTGTTTCCTTTACTACTTACCGTCCCGGACGACCCATATTCTTTACCGTCCAGCTATTCCTCTTGTGCAATTTAGGTTTCTTCAAGAATCGCAGCAGATTAGTACGTAGGTTACACGATTTGTGTTTCTTGTTTTTAACTTCAACTCTTATTTGTCCTTGCTCGCAGGTCATTAAAGTGATGTTTACATGTGGACTTGCTCATACAACTCTAATACAACTCTATGCTAATAATGTAAGACTTCTCTTTCTTTTTTCTTATCTTTGATTGTCTCTCCTTTGTTTTTTCTTTTTCCTTTCTCTTTCATTCCTTCTTTATGTCCTTCCTTCATTCTTCCTTGTTTCCTTCTTCATTCGTTTATTGTGCTTGTTATTTGGCAACGGAAATTACATTTGATGGAATTCAGATTCCCGTTTTCTTTTCTTGATTTGCTTCTAAGTCCCACCTTCTGCTTGCAGGAAACGGTCAAGCACATCGTTGTCTCACTCCCTCGTCTTATTAACGGTGAGTTTGTGTTTGAACAACATATTGGGAAAGAGAGAAGGAGAGAGAAGAAGAGAGCAGAAGAGTAGCCACAGAGAAATTGGCAGAGAAAGCGAGAGAGGGCGTGCGAGAGAACGAGTGGGAACTAAAACCGTTGCGCTTGAACTATAACCGTTGCGCGTGAACTGCTGTTATGGTTAGGTTTTCGTTTCCTCATTTTCCCTTCCTCGCTAGTTCGGTTGCCTCCCGCTACTCACGCTCCACCCACCACTCAAGGTCAGAAAAGTTTGCTTTCATTTAGAACTGTCAGATATATATGACTTAGCCTTTGTAGGCTATAGTGGGGTAGACACTAAGGGGTACAGGTTTCTAGGGTTTCATATTTGTACCCAACACCTTCCTAGTTCATTCATTCCTTGTAATTATTTTCACATGGTATAGAGCGGGTTCCCTAGTGGGACCGTTTCTTCCTAAGGGCCCACCATTAAAATTTTTTCCTAACCTGCCCGAAGCGCGCTTCGTGCTCTGACCTGCCCTACCCTTTCGCGGCCCCTTAGCGGCCTGCCCTGCTCCTGAGGCCCGTCGCGGCCCCCCTTTGCGGCCCCTTCGCGGCCCCTTCGCGGCCCCTTAGCGGCCCCTTCACGGCCCCTTCGCGGCCCCTTAGCGGCCCCCTTCGCGGCCCCTTCGCGGCCCCTTAGCGGCCCCTTAGCGGCCCCTTCGCGGCTCCTTCACGGCCCCTTCGCGGCCCCTTAGCGGCCCCTTCGCGGCTCATTCACGGCCCCTTCGCGGCCCCTTAGCGGCCCCTTCGCGGCCCCGCCCCGTTACCCGTAGCGGCCCCGCCCCGTCGCCAGTCGCGGCCCCGCCCCGTCGCCACCCGGGTGTCGCCCCTGCCTCGTCGCGACGCCTCAGCGGGACCCGCGCGTCGCCCCCGCCTCGTCGCGACGTCCCTGCGGGACCCGCGAGGCGCGGCTCCTGCGCGTCGCAACGCCCCAACGGGACTCGGGCGTCGCCCACGCTCGTCGCGACGCCCCTGCGGGACCCGCGCGGCGTCGCCCCTGCCCACCGCGGCGCCCTGCCCTAACCCGCGCCCGACTTCGGACGGCCGCCCCTGCCCCCCCCCCCCCTGGAGCAGCCGCCCTTGCAGCAGCCGCCCCTGCAGCAGCCGCCCCTGGCCCCTGGAGCAGCCGCCCCTGCAGCAGCCGCACCTGCAGCAGCCGCCCCTGGACTTCTGCAGCCGCCCCTGGCCCCTGGAACAGCCGCCCCTGCAGCAGCCGCCCCTGGCCCCTGGAGCAGCTGCCCCTGCAGCAGCCGCCCCTGGCCCCTGGAGCAGCCGCCCCTGCAGCAGCCGCCCCTGGCCCCTGGAGCAGCCGCCCCTGCAGCAGCCGCCCCTGGCCCCTGGAGCAGCCGCCCCTGCAGCAGCCGTCCCTGGCCCCTGCAGCAGCCGCCCCTGGAGCAGCCGCCCCTGCAGCTGCCGCGGAGCCCTCGACCTGCAGTGGTAGCGGCCTCGCCGTTGCCGCCGTCGTCCGCCTGCCCTTCTCACCACTGGTGAGCACTGCCCTGCCCGTACTGCTGTTACTGCTGCTCCTGCTGCTACTGCTCTTTCTACTGCTACTGCTGCTCCTGGCGTGGCCAGATGCAGCTCCAGCGCCGTCCGCGTGAGTCCCTCACGCCCCAACAGCTTCGTGAGTGGTACGCTAGTTGGGGTTGTAGGGGTGGCCGCGCTGCTACTACTGCTACTGCTGCTACTGCTGCTACTGCGGCTACTACTACTACTGCTGCTACTGCTACTACTGCTGCTACTGCGGCTACTACTTCTGCTGCTACTCCTGGCGGTGGCTAGCTGCAGCTCCAGCGACGTCCGCGTGAGTCCCTCACGCCTCAACAGCTTCGTGCGTGGTACGCTAGTTGGGGTTGTCGGAGTGGCCGTAGTGGGAGTCGTCCTGGAGTGAGTAGTTCGGGAGCTTCGTGTAGTGGCCAGGTGCGGCTGCAGCGTCGTCCGCGCGAGCCCTTTCGCCCCAGCAGCTTCGCGAGTGGTACGCTCAGAGTAGAGGGTCACTGAGTACTGCTCGCTGCCCGTACGTCATTCGCACGGGTGTCCGGACTGGTCAGCCTTGCAGGACACCTGGTCACACAGAGTCTCGCTGCTTCGCCCGTCTGAGCAACGCTTGGCGTACAGAGTTTGGCGACGACGCTGAGCTCCCCTCCTGGCTGGAGCTGCTTAGGCAGAGGGTAGATATCTTTACTCTTGACTATGATGCTATCCTCACTGCCATGTATGCATTGTCAACTAGTGTTGAGGGTGCCTGTCACCTGTGTGTGCCGCCTGACCCCGGTATCCAGTCTGCTGCTCTAGGTGCTGGTGAGGCTGCTGCTCTAGGTGCTGGTACGTCCCCTGCTCCAGGTGCCGGTGAGGCTGCTGCTCTAGGTGCTCGTGAGTCTACTGCTCCAGGTGCTGGAGAGTCTGCTCTCTCTGGTGCTGCGCCTGCTGCGGTCTTGCACACCTTCACCCTTGACTCGGGTGCTTCCCGCTCCTTCTTTCGAGACCGCACCACACTCACGCCGCTTAGTCGGCCGGTTGCAGTCTCCCTGGCAGACCCCTCTGGGGGTCCTGTCCTTGCCCACTACTCCACTGTCCTACCGTGTCCGGCGGCCCCGTCTAGCTCCCTGTCAGGTCTTTACCTCCCCTCGTTTTCTACGAACCTGGTGAGTAGTGCTGACCTACAGGATGGAGGGGTTCACCAGTTCACTCCTGCGAGTCAGCGAGTGACCCACTGCACGTGTGCTCGGACGGGCCGACACTTGGCCACGTTTACCCGTCAGCCGGGGTCGAGCCTGTACACACTGACTACCGAGTCTCCTCCGGTTACTGCGTCTGGTCAGGTAGCTGCGTCGGGTCAGGTGTTTGCTGCAGCGTCCCGGTCTGGCCCTGAGTCTGCCCCCTACTCGTGTCGCCTCCTGTCTCACGAGACTCTCCTTTGGCACCACCGCCTTGGTCACCCCTCCCTGCCTCGTCTCAAAGGTATGGCCTCCCGTGCCCTTGTCTCTGGTCTCCCCTCTTCCCTTCCTCCCCTTCCTCTGGGGCCTGCCCCTACCTGCGTTCCCTGCGTCGAGGGCCGGCAGCGCGCCGCTCCTCACTCCTCCGAGTTTCCCCCGACAGAGGCTCCCCTGCAGACTCTTCACATGGACGTGTGGGGCCCAGCCCGCGTCCGTGGACAGGGTCATGAGCATTACTTCCTGCTGGTTGTTGATGACTACTCGCGTTACACCACAGTCTTCCCCTTGCGCCGCAAGGGTGAGGTCACTGAGGTGTTGATCGACTGGATCCGCGCTGCTCGTCTCCAGCTCAGAGAGTGTTTCGGCTCGGACTTTCCTGTTCTGCGTCTGCACTCAGACAGAGGTGGAGAGTTTTCCTCAGACCTTCTGCAGACCTACTGTCGGGCGGAGGGCATCCGCCAGACGTTCACGCTTCCGGCCTCTCCACAGCAAAATGGGATTGCTGAGTGCCGCATTGGCAGGATCATGGATGTCGCTCGTACGTCCATGATCCATGCGGCTGCTCCCCATTTTCTGTGGCCGTTCGCGGATCAGTACGCGGCGCATCAGATCAACCTCCAGCCCCGGGTCTCCATGCCGGAGACCTCCCCCACTCTGCGGTGGACAGGGAAGGTTGGCGATGCGTCTGCGTTCCGTGTCTGGGGATCTCGAGCTTTCGTCCGCGACTTGTCGGCGGACAAGCTGTCCTCCCGTGCCGTTCCCTGCGTCTTCCTTGGCTTCCCCCCTGATGCGCCTGGCTGGCGGTTTTACCACCCCACCTCGCGCCGGGTTCTGTCCTCTCAGGACGCCACGTTTGACGAGTCGGTTCCCTACTACCGTCTCTTCCCCTACCGCACTGCCCCCCTCCCCCCCCCGCCGCTCTTCCTCGCGCCAGGTCCTTCCCAGGTTGACCCCCTCCCCCCTCAGGGTCCTGCCCCCTCAGGTGTGTCCCAGGTAGACGCAGTCGAGCCTGTTGAGGTAGCTGTTGACTCTGGTGCTGCTAGGGGTGCTGAGCCTGTGGGTGCTGGGTCTGGGGGTGCTGAGCCTGAGCGTGCGGAGCCTGGGGGTGCGGAGCCTGGGGGTGCGGAGCCTGGGGGTGCTGCGCCTGGGGGTGCTGAGCCTGGGGTTGCTGAGTCTGAGGGTGCTGAGACTGGAGGTCCTCCTAGTGCCCCGTTGCGGCGGGAGCCTCTCTCTCCACGGCAGCTTCGTGAGTGGTACGCTCGGCGCTGTAGCCGTGCTGCTGGAGCTGGGGGGCCTCCTACTGGAGTTATTGCTGGTGCTGGAGCTGCTGGAGGTGCTGCTGGTGCTGGAGCTACTGGAGGTGCTGCTAGTGCTGGAGCTGCTAGAGGTGCTGCTGGTGCTGGTGCTGCTAGAGGTGCTGCTGGTGCTGGAGCTGCTCGAGGTGCTGCTGGTGCTGGAGCTGCTGGAGGTGCTGCTGGTGCTGGAGCTACTGGTGGTACTCCTGGAGGTACTGCGGGTGCTGGAGGTGCTGGAGGTGCTACTGGTGCTGGAGCTGCTGGGGCCGCTGGCCCTGGAGGTGCTCGTACTGGAGGTACTGGAGCTGCTGCGGGAGTTGGAGCTGGAGCTGCTGGAGCTGCTGGTGGTGCTGCGGGAGTTGTAGCTGGAGACCCTGGAGCTGAGGGTACAGGAGCTGTCTCTGCTGGTTCTGGAGACGCTGCGCGGCCGCGGCCGTACTTCGTTCCGCTCCTTCAGCAGGTTCTTGGTCTCCCGCCTGCTACTGGTCCTACTCCCCCTTTAGAGTGTCCTCTGCCTGTTCCGTCGCAGTCACAGTTACAGCCTGCCTCGCCACTCCCTGGTCCTTCTCCCTACACTGGTTCGACCGGAGGTCTTACAGAGCGTCGTGAGCCTGAGTCTCGTCCAGCGTCGCCTGAGTCTCGTTCTGCGTCGCCTGTTCGTGCTGCTCGCACTGGTCGTCGTGTTCTGCGTCAGCGTCCTCCTCCTGTCCACGGCACACACCAGATGGCGCTTCGTCCTTCCACTGCTCCACAGCGCGTCCCTCTGCCTTCTCCTCCCGCGTCCTCTCTTCCTGCTGTTCCTGACCCGCCGTCAGACCTTGCTCGCGCTGACAGTCCTACTGTCACGCGTCTTCTCGCTACTGTTGTCACTGACCCTTCCTTTGAGTCTACTGCTGCGTCGGCTCTTGTCGCTGAGCTTGTCGACTTTGCTGCTCACTGTCGTCTCGACTACGCCACTAGTCTATTTGCTGAGTCTAAGTCTGAGTCTGTCTGTCCTCCGTCCGTCGGGGGTGAGTGTGCTCTTGGCACGGACGTCCTTGAGGACAGGCAGGAGGAGTTTGAGTGCTTTGCCGCTGCTTTACCTCATCTCGTGTCCATGCTGATTGCCCCTGAGGGAGACCCGGATGCACCAGACATCCCGACCCCGCGCTCTTACGCAGAGGCGATAGAGGGTCCCTACTCCTCTCAGTGGCAGTCAGCCATGGACGCAGAGATGGCTTCCTGGAAATCCACAGGCACCTATGTTGACGAGGTTCCCCCGCCTGGGGCGAACATCGTGAGTGGCATGTGGATTTTCAGGGTGAAGCGGCCGCCGGGTTCTCCGCTTGTCTTCAAGGCGCGTTACGTTGCACGAGGCTTCAGTCAGCGAGAGGGAGTTGACTTCTTCCAGACCTTCTCCCCTACCCCGAAGATGACCACTTTTCGGGTTCTGCTGCACGTCGCCGCTCAGCGTGACTACGAGCTTCACTCTCTTGACTTTAGCACAACTTTCTTATAGGGCAGCCTGCATGAGGAGATCTGGCTGCGCCGCCCACCTGGCTTCACTGGGTCGTTTCCTGCTGGTACCCAGTGGAGCCTCCGGCGGCCAGTCTACGGTCTCCGCCAGGCACCCCGTGAGTGGCACGACACACTGAGGACGACTCTTGCTGCTCTTGGGTTTGCTCCTTCTACTGCTGTCCCGTCGCTGTTTCTACGCACCGACACCACTCTGCCGCCGTTCTACATTCTTGTGTACGTAGACGACCTGGTCTTTGCTACTGCTGACACTGAGGCACTCGCCCACGTGAAGTCGGAGCTGCAGAAGAGACACACGTGCACAGACCTGGGTGAGCTGACAAGCTATCTTGGCTTGCGGATCACCCGGGACAGAGCACAGCGCACCATTACCTTGACTCAGTCACACATGGTGCAGCAGGTCCTTCAGCGCTTCCGCTTCACGTACTCCTCGCCACAGCCCACTCCTCTGCCTACCCGCCACTCGCTCTCAGCTCTGCCTTCGGATGAGTTCGTAGAGCCGAGTGGCCCGTATCCAGAGCTTGTGGGCTGCCTCATGTACCTGATGACCTGCACTCGACCTGACCTTGCCTACCCTCTTAGCATCTTAGCATGCTATGTTGTTTCTGGCCGACACAGGAAGGAGCACATGGATGCTGCTAAGAGTGTGTTGCGCTACTTGTGCAGTACGTCGGGCATGGGGCTCGTGTTTGGAGGACGGGCTCGAGTTGTCCTCACTGGTCACGCAGACGCTTCTTGGGCTGACGACCTGGCTACTAAACGGTCGTCATAGGGTTATACCTTCAGCCTTGGTTCCGGCTCTGTTTCGTGGCGGTCTACCCGCTCGTCTTCTGTTCTCGGCTCCAGCTGTGAGGCCGAGATCTACGCAGGGGCCATGGCTGCACAGGAGTTACGCTGGCTCACCTACCTGCTGACCGACTTGGGAGAGCCGCCTCGTTCTCCTCCAGTTCTGTACTTAGACAACAAGGCCATGCTGGCCTTGTGTCAGGAGCACAGACTGGAGCACAGAACGAAGCACATTGCTCTTCGCTACTTCCTTGCACGTGAGCTGCAGCAGCGTGGTCAGCTGCGCCTTACTTACGTGGCCTCTCAGGCCAACACTGCTGATATCTTCACCAAGGCACTTCAGCCTTGTGATCATCAGCGATTCTGTACTATGTTAGGTCTTGTGCCTACCTGGCCTCACTTGCTTACCTCTTGACTTTGCTTGTACTGCGATCTATATATACCTGCATCTGCATGCTTACCCTTGCTAGGTTGCGATCACTGTCTTGCTTGTTCACCTTGACTTATAATCCTGCATGTGAACTGGCCTTGTGGCCTTTGAACTTGTGCTCGGAATGTGTGGTGACGTTGTGATCCACCCTGAGCTTGCTTTGCTTTGCTTGACTGGTCTTGTTACCCCTAGTTCTCTCCCACTTTGCCTATGGGGGTGTGTCAGATATATATGACTTAGCCTTTGTAGGCTATAGTGGGGTAGACACTAAGAGGTACAGGTTTCTAGGGTTTCATATTTGTACCCAACACCTTCCTAGTTCATTCATTCCTTGTAATTATTTTCACAAGAACTTGGTTAGCTCATGGTAAAATTTAATGCCTTATTCTAGTCGTTCACTTCAGCTCATCTCGTGGTAGTATTCAGGTAGTTGATAAGCCTGCAGTGCATCCATTTTCAGATATTGATTTCGTTTTTGTTCTCAAGCCTTTTTCGACCTAAAAGTATGTCGTTTTCATTCATTTGTTTATGTCGCTTTTTTATGCTGCAATCCAATTTGCTAACAACGAAATTCTTTGCTGGAACTATTTCTCTCGTCTACATGTCGTTTGCTGTCATCCGCCATTTCTTATGTTCGTAGCTGCGTCGTTTCTCCTTCATTCCATCTCTTTTCTTCTTAATAACGTCTTTCTTCTCTCTTTCCCTCTCCATGTGTGCACCCTACACCATATTGTACCTTCCAGGAAGCCAAATTAATCTGAAAAGTGGGAAGAGTAGTGGCGATTCTCAGAATTCATTAATTTTATACTTGTTGTATCTTGTTTTGCAGCTTCTATTGTTATTGCTTTGTCTTTTGTTCTGGTTTGAGTTGGGGTTTCGGTGTGTGTATGTGGGTGTGTGTGTGTGTATTCATCTATGCATCAGCAATGCATGTCTGTGGGTCTTAAAAATCTGGTCAGCCTATCATTTCCGAGAAGGTTCTTTGCGCACTCAGTGAGTGTGTCCACTTGAACTGGACTTGATGGAATCTGATCATTTTTTTAGGATACACAGATTGTGTTGTATTCATGTGATAGTTGTATGGCTTAAATGCTATGCTATTTACCTCCCCCCCATGCTAGGCAGGGATTGCGGTAGTCTAGCTGTTTAGGTCTTATAACTATTGCGCATTTCTATCATGTATTGGCATACATACAGCAGTAACATATAGCGTACTAGTATGCATTCTACTATGCATCATATTCATGCATTATACAAATCATTATTTAAAATCATCATACTAATATATGCATTACAGGATACACAGCCAAATAGTTGTCAAAATATCAACAGACAGAAGGAGCACACAGCCACATACGGTACGTACCACAAGAAGTATAGTAAGGTAGTAATCAAAGTAATTCTCATTTTTTTTCACATTTTATTTTAAAAAAAAAATGTGAAAAAAAAATCATACATAACGATTGTAATAGGTTGCTTCGCAACCAAAAAAAAAAAAAAAAAAAAAAAAAAGGGTTTCCACTGCTGCTGCGGCACCCGCTGCTACTGCTGAGATGTGCCCTGTCGAGCAGCGCTACCCTGCTCCTGACTGCTACTGCTGAGCTATTACTGCCCTTGCGCCGCTGCTCCTGACTGCTACTGCCAGCCATGGCCACTATCACGGAGGTCGCAGCGCCTAGGGGTGGACTGCAGCAGCCACTGCCTCTCCCGGACGACCCCACCCCTCAGCAGCTTCGTGAGTGTCTTGTTCAGCGAGGCCGTCCTGGTGGTGGAGGTTTTGGTTTTATGGTTACTGCACAGCGGCGATAGCGGCGTCCGCAGGGCACTTTTTCTCAGCGATGCGTCCTTGCTTGTGTCGAGGCTGCTGCTCTAGGGGCTAGTAGTCTGCTGCCACTCCAGGTGCTGGTGAGTCTGCTGCTGCTCTAGGTGCTCGTGAGTCTACCGCCGCTCTAGGTGCTAGTGCGTCTACTGCCTCAGCTGAGGCCTTGCACACTTTCACACTTGACTCACGCGCGTCACGTTGCTTCTTTCGTGATTGCACCACAGTCGCACCACTCGCAGCACCTGTCCCAGTCTCACTGGCTGACCCCACTGGGGGCCCAGTAGTTGCGCGAGCCTCCATCGTCCTCCCGTGTCCGGCAGTCCCCTTTGGATCTCTCTCAGGTCTCCACCTCCCCGCGTTCTCGACGAACTTGTTGAGCAACGCAGTTCTCCAGGATGTATGGGTTGACACCTTCATTCCTGGAGGACAGCATCACCTTGCTACGTTCACTCGTCAGCCTGGGTCCGGTCTGTACATACTGACCACTGCGTCTGCACAGGTAGCTGAGTCAGGTCAGGTGGCTGTGTCGAGTCGAGTGTCTGCGTCTGGTCCTGTCGCTGCGTCGGGTCAGTTAGCTGCGTCCTGCTCGTGCAGAGTACTCACGCACGAGACTCACTGCTGGCACCACCGTCTTGGTCACCCCTCCCTGCAGCGTCTACGCAGCATGCACTCCCGTCTCCTTGTCTCTGGCCTCCCCTGGTCCGTGCCCCCCCTTCCGCGCTCGCTTGCCCCGCCGTGTCTTCCTTGCGTCGAGGGGCGGCAGCGCGCTGCTCCTCACTCCTCCGAGTTTCCTCCGACCACTGCTCCTCTGCAGACTCTCCACATGGATGTGTGGGGCCCGGCCCCCATCGGTGGAACGGACCAGGAGCGCTACTTCCTGCTGGTTGTTGATGACTACACACGCTACACCACTGTCTTCCCCTTGCGGCGCAAGGCGGACGTCAGTGGTGTTTTGATCCCCTGGATCCGTGCTACTCGTCGCCAGCTGCGCGAGCGGTTTCAGCGGGACTTCCCAGTCCTGCGTCTGCACTCTGACAGGGGTGGTGAGTTCTCTTCTGACCTCCTTGCGGGGTTCTGTCGAGACGAGGGCATCCGCCAGTCGTGCACGCTTCCGGCCTCTCCTCAGAAAAATGGGATTGCTGAGCGTCGCATTGGCTTGATCATGGAGGTTGCTCGCACCTCCATGATCCATGCGGCTGCTCTGTTGCCGTTTGCGGTCCGATGCGCTGCGCATCAACTTAACCTCTGGCCCCGTGTCTCTGAGCCAGAGACCTCGCCCACACTCCGGTGGACGGGGAAGGCTGGCGATGCGTCAGTGTTTCGGGTCTGGGGCGCGCTCTCCCTTGTTCGCGATGCCAAAGCGAGCAAGATCTCTTCTCGCACTCTCCGCTGCGTCTTCCTTGGCTTCCCCACTGACGCCCCGCCATGGCAGTTCTACCATCCGCTCTCGCGTCAAGTCTTCGCCTCCCAGGACGTCACATTTGACGAGTCTGTCTGCTTCTACCAGCTGCACCCGCACGCGTCCCACCCGGTCCCCCTTGCACCCCTCTTCCTGGTACCAGTCCCCCCCTCGGTAGACCCACTCCCCCCACAGGGTCCTGCTCCCTCAGGTGTGTCTCAAGTCGACCCACCCCCCTTGGATGAGCCAGTGGAGATCTCTTCTGACTCCTCTGGCCCAGCTGAGGGGGGTGACCCTGTTGCGGACGACACGGCGGCCACTCGCCGCCCTCCACGCTTGGAGACCCCCCCGGGCTTTCCGCCTCGACCGTCTTCGCCGCCTCCACAGCCTGCTGCTGTGGACTCTGGAGCTGAGACTGCTGGTGCTAAGCCTGGGGGTACTCTGCCTGAGGTTGCCCGCTCTCCTCGCTTGGAGACCCCCCCTATTTTTCCGCCTTTGCCGTCTTCGCCGCCTCAGCAGCCTGCTGATGTGGACCCTGGAGCTGCTGTTGGTGGTGACACTGGGGGTGCGGGTTTTGGGGGTGCTGAGACCGAGGGTGAGGGTTCTGGGGGTGCTTCGACTGGAGGTGCTAACTTTGGGGGTGTTGCGAGTCCTAGTGGCGGTGGAGCTGTGGGTGACCCTGCTGGAGGACGTGGAGCTGGACAGTCTAGTCCACTGAGGCGCCCTCGCCGGAGTGGATCCGTGCGTGGATCGTTCGGCGTGGCCGTCCTGGTGGTGGAGGGCTCGGTCCTGCTGGTGTTGGAGGTACTCCTGGACGTGCTGCTGGTGCTGGAGGTGCTGGAGCTGCTAGTCCTGGAGGTACTGCTGGAGGAGCTGCTGGTGCTGGAGGTGCTGGAGCTACTAGTTCTGGAGGTACTGGAGGTACTGCAGGTGCTGCTGGTGCTGGAGGAGTTGGAGCTGCTGGTGCTGGAGGTGCTGGAGTTGCTAGTCCTGGAGGTACTGCTGGTGCTGGAGGACGTGGAGCTGCTGGTCCTGCCGGTGCTAGAGCTGCTGGAGCTGCTGGTCCTGCTGCTGGTGCTGGAGGTACTGGAGGTCCTGCTGGTGCTGGAGGACGTAGAGCTACTGGTGCTGCTGGTGCTGGAGGTGTTGGAGGTGCTGGAGCTGCTGGTCCTGCTGCTGGTGCAAGCGGTACTGGAGGTGCTGCTGGTGCTGGAGGACGTGGAGCTGCTGGAGCTGCTGGTGCTGGAGCTGCTGGTCCTGCTGCTGGTGCTGGAGGTACTGGAGGTGCTGCTGGTGCTGGAGGACGTGGTGCTGCTGGTGCTGGAGGTGCTGGAGGTGCTGCAGCTGCTAGTCCTGCTGCTGGTGCTGGGGGTACTGGAGGTGCTGCTGGTGCTAGAGGACGTGGAGCTGCTGGTGCTGTTGGTGCTGGAGGTGCTGGTCCTGCTACTGGTGCTAGAGGTACTGGAGGTGCTGCTGGTGCTGGAGGACCGGGAGCTACTGGTGCTGCTGGTGCTGGAGGTACTGGAGGTGCTGGTGCTACTGGTGCTGGAGGTGCTGCTGGGAGTACTGGTGGAGCTGCTCGTGCTGGAGGTACGGGAGCTGCTGGTGCTCTTCGCCACCTTCTCAGTCTTCCGCCAGTTGCTACTGACTTCCCTGTGGCAGGTACTACTCCTCCGTTACTGTTTCCACCGGCAGACCAGTCTTAGACGCCGCTGCTACCGCACTCCCCACTGCCTGCTCCTGCTCCTTACACTGTGGTGACACAGTCCCTGTCTGAGCGTCGAGAGCCTGAGACTCGTGCTTCCACCCTTGAGCGTCGAGAGCCTGAGTCTAGCTTTGACCTTGAGCCCGAGCCTAGAGCCGCTGTCCGTACTCGTGTTCCTCGTGTTCGTCGTCAGCGTCCCCCGGCTGTCCCAGGCACTCACGATATGACACTCCGTCCTTCCTCTGTTCCACAGCGTGTTGTCCTGCCGTTACCTCCTGCGTCTTCTCTTCCTGACGTTGCTGACCCTCCGTCTGACCTTGCTCGTGCGTCCAGTCCGACTGTTACTCGCTTTCTTGCTACGGTTGTGACAGACCCTACCTTCTCGTCTCCTGCTGCGTCTGCCTTAGTCGCTGAGCTAGTTGACTTTGCTGCTGCGTACCGCCTAGACTACCTTGCGAGTCTCGTTTCTGACCCTGGCCCTGCCTGTCCTGCGTCCGTCGGGGGTGAGGTTGCCCTTGGCTGTGACGTTCTTGAGGACAGACAGGAGGAGCTGGAGTGCCTTGCGGCTGCTGCACCTCATCTCGCTACCATGCTGCTTGCCCCTGAGGGAGACCCGGATGCACTTGACATCCCCACCCCGCGCTCTTACAGAGAGGCGATCTCAGGTGCGTACTCCTCTCAGTGTCAGACAACCATGGACGCAGAGATGGCATCCTGGAAGTCCAAAGGTACCTACGTTGACGAGGTTCCCCCACCTGGGGCGAACATTGTCAGTGGCATGTGGATTTTCATGGTGAAGTGGCCGCCGGGTTCTCCGCCTGCCTTCAGGCACGTTACGTCGCTCGAGGCTTCAGTCAGCGTGAGGGGGTCGACTTCTTTCAGACCTTCTCCCCCACCCTGAAGATGACCACTCTTCGGGTGTTGCTACACGTTGCAGCTCAGCGTGACTACGAGCTGCACTCCCTCGACTTTTCGACAGCTTTCTTGCAGGGTAGCCTTCACGAGGCCATCTGGCTGCGCTGTCCAGAGGGCTTCACTGGGTCGTTTCCTGAGGGTATCCAGTGGAGCCTACGGCGACCAGTGTACGGCCTGCGTCAGGCGCCCCGCGAGTGATACGACAGACTGAGGACGACACTTGCGGCTCTTGGGTTTGCTCCTTCGACTGCTGACCCGTCGCTGTTTCTACGCACCGACACTACTCTGCCGGCGTTCTACATCCTCGTGTACGTCGACGACTTGGTTTTTACTACTGCTGACACAGAGGCGCTGGCCCTAGTGAAGGCGGAGCTGCAGGAGAGACACACCTGCACTGACCTAGGTGAGCTGCGGAGCTATCTTGGCTTGCAGATCACCCGGGACAGAGCATGGCGCACCATCACCCTGACTCAGTCACACATGGTGCACCAGGTCCTTCAGCGCTTCGGCTTCCAGTACTCCTCGCCACAGCCCACTCCTCTGTCTACCGGTCACTCGCTCTCAGCTCCACCTTCGGACGAGTCCGTAGAGCCGGGTGGTCCGTACCCAGAGCTTGTGGGTTGCCTCGTGTATCTGATGACGTGCACACGACCTGACCTCGCGTACCCTCTCAGCCTCCTGGCTCGCTACGTGGCACCTGGTAGACACCGAAAGGTGCACTTGATGCTGCGAAAAGGTTACTGCGTTACTTGTGCAGTACATCGGGCATGGGGCTCGTGCTTGGAGGACGGGGTTCATTGGTACTCACTGGACACTCTGACGCTTCTTGGGCCGACGACCAGGCGACTCAGCGTTCGTCACAGGGTTACACCTTCAGTCTTGGCTCTGGTTCTGTCTCGTGGAGGTCCACTCGTTCTTCTTCTGTACTTGGTTCCAGCTGTGAGGCCGAGATTTACGCTGGGGCCATGGCTGCACAGGAGCTACGCTGGTTGACCTACCTACTGACCGACTTGGGGGAGCGGCCTCGTTCTCCTCCAGTTCTGTACGTCGACAACAAGGCAATGCTTGCCTTGTGTCGCGGGCAGAGACTGGAGCACAGAACGAAGCACATTGCTCTTCGCTACTTCCTTGCGCGTGAGCTGCAGCAGCGTGGTCAGCTGCGCCTTGCTTACGTGGCCTCTCGGGCCAACACTGATGATGTCTTCACCAAGGCCCTTGGGTCTGGTGATCATCAGCGTTTTTGCACTGCTCTTGGGCTTGTGCCCACTCTGCCTCACCTGCTGGTTGCTTGACTTGCTCTTGTTGTACACTGAGATATATCTTTATACCTGCTTGTTTACTCTTGCTAGGTTGTGATCAGTGTACTGCCTTGCTATTATAACTCTGCATGTGAACTGGCCTTGTGGCCGCTTACTTGTGCTCAGAATGCGTGGTGATCTTGAGATCCACCCTGAGCTTTGCTTTGCTTTGTTCTCTTGCTTGACTGGTCTTGTGACCGTCCGGTGTGTTTGCTATCCCCCACTTTGCCTATGGGGGTGTGTCAAATTACATTTGTTATCTCTAGGCTGTAGTGGGGCTTACCCTAAGGGGTACAACACTTTAGGGTTAGGTACTTGTACTCATGCATGCTACCTATTCCATCATTCCTGCTTGCTTATTCGAACAGTAAACCCTAACTGGGGTTGTACTCTATACTGAGCACCTCACTGTAGCCTAGCAGAAATAACAACATATGAATATGTTTTGACATACCCCCCTGCCCTCGTAGGCTAGATGATGACGACACATGCATCACCCCCGCAGTCGCCAGTGAAACTCAGACCTGGTGGTTTCTACAATCTTTGTACATGTTACATAGTAGTTTAAGGAAATGTATATTTATAAGACACCCATAACCTTTCATTTACAAGATAGCCCTAACGTTTTTTCAAGTGTATAAGATAAGACATATTTGTCTACTATCCGGGAGATGATGGTACTTATTGCAACAATTGTGTTATTCTTAGTGAATTGCCATGATCATTGGTGTTAGGCCCCTTGGCCTAAATCCGCTAAAGATTAGTGGGGTCGATTAAGTCGAGGATGAAAACGCGGCGGAAGACTTTGGCGAAAGAACTATTGGCGAAATAGGCGAAAGTGTTACTGAGTAATTGAAGAGTTGAAGGAGAATTGGTTCATATTGGGGAATACAAGCAAGGTTGATATAGCATGCAAGATCGAATGATGGAAAGTACTTCGTGGGACTAGAAAGTAGAAGCAAGAAAAGTAGAGTGCCACGTGGCACTAGGAAATCCAAGAAGATAAGGATAAGGATGGGGTTGGGAGTTACTGTGCAAAGTGAACAGTAAAACCCCCGGTAACACTACCCCCCTCCCAAGGAGGCGACGTCCGCGGCGCCTGCAGACTGAAGGTACGCTTGAAGGCAAGCGTTGTCGGGAGACAGCGAGGACGAAGGAACCCAGCTGTCGTCGGCTGCATCGTAACCACGCCAACGAACCAAGAAGTCGATGAAAGAGACACCCCCCTGGAGACGGCGTCGGTGCCTGAGGATGCGCTGGATCTGGTAGTCGGGCTCGTCGGTGTCAACAGCTACCGGCAGTGGATTGCGATCACGGCCCGAGAAGGTGGCGTTGGGATCGGTGTATGGACGAAGGAGAGACACGTGGAATGACGGGTGCATGCGGAAATGAGCGGGAAGGCGAAGGCGGTATGCGACTGGACCTAGTGCGCGCTCAATGACGAATGGACCAATGAAACGAGGGCGAAGCTTGCTGTCCTGTGGCAGTCGCCAACTGAAAACGACACCTCACGACCACTGCGGTTGGTGGTGCGTGCCATGCGTGCATTTGCGAGCTCAAGGTGCTTCCTCACGTGATCATGAATGAAGGTGAGATGCTGGTGGAAGTTGTCCGCACGAGGGACTGTGGGTGTGAGATCGACACGAGTGGGGACATTGGGGTGCTGACCGTACAGTGCGAAGAACGGTGACATGCCTGTGGACGAGTGGTGCGTGTTGTTGTAGGCGAACTCGGCCATGCTCAGCTTCTTGTCCCATGCGGCTGCGTCGTGCATCGTGATGCTGCGAAGAATCTGCTCCAAGGTCTGGTTCACACGCTCGGTCTGTCCGTCTGTCTCTGGATGGTACGCAGACGACATGGCTAAGCGAGTCCCAAACAGTGCGAAAAGCTGCTTCCAGAACTTCGAAGTGAAACGAGGGTCGCGGTCTGAGATGATGGAATCTGGAACCCCGTGCAGTCGGACTACGTTATCTACGAACAGCGTCGCGGCTTCCTGTGCTGTGACCTTGCCGTGCGTGGGGATGAAGTGCGCTGCTCGAGAAAACTTATCCACTACCACGAAGATGGCGTCGTGACCCCTAACTGTGCGCGGTAAAACCATGATGAAGTCCATCGTAACTACCTGCCAAGGGCGGTCGGGTGGTGGAATTGGCTGCAAAAGTCCTGACTTGCGCTGGCGAGAGGACTTCGTACGCTGACACGCGTCGCACGAGCGAATGTAATCCTCCACGTCTGCTGCAAGCCGTGGCAAGAAGTACGTGCGACTAAGCGTCTTAGCCGTCTTATCTGCTCCAAAGTGACCTGCACTAACTACGTCGTGTGCCTCGGAAAGAAGGAGCTGTCGAAGAGGGCGGTAGGCAGGAACCCAAATCCGTGTGGTACCCTTCCGTATGTAGACACTACCCTGCACCTCTGCTCCTGCGGGCGGCTGTGGTGTGAAGTCGGGATCTACTGTGTAACCGTGCTCGAAGAGTGCTGTGAGAAGTGGATGGCCGGCAGTGACTGTGAGACTAGCGAGCTGGCAACTAGGGCGAGTGAGCGGATCTGCTGGGTTGCGCACGCCTGGCTTATACTCTATCCTGTAGTGGAAACTCCCCTCCATGAACTCCATCCATCTAGCCTGGCGACGACTCAGCTGCGGCTGCGACTTGAGAAAGCGAAGCGAGCAATGGTCCGTGCGTATCACACTATCTGCCCCCTCTAGGTAGCACCTCCAAACCTTATACGCATTGATGATCGCGAGCGCCTCCTTGTCGTGAATGGGATAGTTCAACTCCGCTCCCCTAAGCTTACGCGACTCGTACGCGATCGGCTGCAACCCGCGTCCCTAGTCCTGAAGAAGCACTGCTCCTATGGCCTGATCTGAAGCGTCGGTCACTACAACGTACGGGCGAGTGGGATCAGGGTACGACAGTGTCGGTGAAGACGTGAGCGACTGCTTCATCGGCTCGAACGCCTGCTGCTGCGCTGGACCCCAATCGAAATCTACGCCCTTCCGAAGTAGGTCGGTGAGTGAACTAGCGATCGATGCGTAACCCTGAACGAAACGACGGTAGTAATTGGCGAATCCGAGAAAGCTCTGCAACTCCCTGACTGAGGTCGGTGCTACCCAATCCTGTACTGCTGCGATCTTCTTCGGGTCGGTTCTAATGCCACTAGCGGATACGACATGACCTAGAAACTCGACCTCTGGAAGGAAGAACTCGCACTTCGACTGCTTCACGTACAACTGCTCCCTCCGTAAGACCTCGAAGACCTTCTGCAAGTGCTGCACGTTCTCCTCTTTCGTCTTTGAGAAGATCAAGATGTCGTCTAGGTAAACCACGACGAACGAACCTAGGAACTCGGAGAGGGCAGTGTTCATGAGCGTCTGAAACTTCGCTGGGCCGTTGGTCAAACCGAAGAAGAACCCTAAACTCGTACAACCCCTGCTTCGTACGAAACGTCGTCTTGTGCTGGTCCTCTGGAACTACGCGAATCTGGTGGTAACCCGAACGGAGGTCGATCTTTGAGAAGACTCTAGCGCCCTGCACTGCATCGAGAAGATCCTCTACTATCGGAACTGGGAATCTATTCTTGACGGTGGCGGCGTTCAGTGCGCGGTAGTCTATGCACATCCGTAACCCTCCGTCTTTCTTAGGCGCGAAAAGGATCGGTGCTGCCCAAGGCGATCTAGATGGCTGTATGAACCCCTGCGCTAGGAAATGCCTAACCTGTTGCGCCATCTCCTCTGTCTCTGATGGACTCAACCTCCACTGCGGCTTCGCTACTGGTCTGCTTCCCGGCTCCAACTCTATCCGATGGTCTACTGCTCGGCTGGGAGGCAACCCTGGGGGCAACTCGTCAGGGAAGACGTCTGCGAACTCTGCTAACAGTGCACTCACCTCAGCAGGAAGAGTCGCCTTCTCACCAACTGCTGCACTCCCTCCTTTCCCCTCCTCAGCTTCCACCTCCTCAAGGAAAACCGCAAAGATCCGCGCCGCACGCTTCACTAACTGTCGGACACGAACAGCATTAATGATAGTTGTGGAGGATGTGGCCGCATCGCTCCACTCTGGCAGCTCCCGGAACTCGCCATCTACCTTGACGCTGCAGCTTCCCTGAGCCCAATCGAACTGAGTGTTAACCGTCCGTAGCCAATCCCTACCGAAGATGAAGTCGTAACCGTCCAGCGTCGCATAATCGAAATCACGCCTAACTGTGATTGGTCCTAGCACTACGCGCAACTTGCGAATGACTGGTCCTATGTGAAGTGGCGTCCCATCTACCATGCGAGCGTCCTTGAAGTTGACTGCCGAATCTGCTTCAAGATGGAGACGACTAACTAGCGATGAAGACACGAACGAGTGGCTAGCTCCGCTATCTACGAGAATCTTGACTGGAACACCGCGAAGCTTCCCTAGAAGCACGACTGGACGATCAACAGTGTCTACCTCGTTCGGCGTAGATGACTGCTCTAAGGCCGTCTCCTCTACGTTGGTAGACGTGGCGGGTTCGGAAGCGTCCACACCAGCTAGCGACCCGCTATCTACTGGCGGTTTCCGTTTCCCTGCTGCCGCTCCTTAAGCTGTGGGCAGTCCCGCTTCATGTGTCCCGGCTTTTTGCAGTAGTGACAGTTCCCCCTAAATCCCGTTTTCTGTGAGCTGTCACTGTTAACTGCACCAATCTCCATGGGCGACGGTCCGTCCCTCGAGCGAGAATTGTTGATCGGTTTGTATCCCCTATCGCGATCGCCACGACTCCGTCGGCTTTGTACTGCGTCGACGCGTTCTGCTGCTGCGACTACCGAGTCGAAGGTGGACAATCCGTGAATTGCTATGATCTCCGCTATGTCCGGCTTCAACCTTTCGATATAGCGATCGCGCATCTCTGTTTCCGTGATATCGTCTATCTCGTTGCAGATGCTGAAGAACCGTCGTGTGTACTCCTGGACGTTTCCTATCTGCCGGAAATGACGCAGACGCTTCCTAGCAGCTTCGGAGGCATTCACCAAGTCGAACCTTCTCTTCAGCGCCGCTTCAAATCCTTCCCATGTCGTCGGAACCGTGGTAACACCCAAAGCTAAACTCCCTAAGCTCGAAGTTGCAGCTGCATGCCTTTCGCCCTGTTGATGCCTGTCCAAATGAGCCCTTCTTACAGCAGTTTGCGTGAGTTGGCGCCACCACTCCAAGGCCGGGCCCCTCAGCAGCGTAACGGAGTACTCGATCCGCTGCTGCGCGTCCGCCTCTTGCACCCCGCTCGCGGCGAAGTAGTTGTTCAGCATGAAGATCCACGTCCGCACGTTCGCGTCGCGTTGACTTGGGTCGAACGGCTCGGGCTTCTGCGGCTTGAGCGCGCTTCGACGTTCCGGCAGCGCTTCCGCGCCAGTCGACGTGTTGGGTGCAGGAGATGGTGCGGCATGACCATGAGAAATTGACGCGAAGCTGTTGCATTTCAGCCCGTACCTGACGATTTTCCAGCGTCAACGTTTCGAGTTGGCGCATGAGCTGAGCAAGCGTGTTGCCCATGTCGTTGGGGAGAGCGGTCATGGTTTCATCCATGTCGGCTCGACGACTCCAAGTCTGCAAGTCGGCACCGCGGGACGATGACGTCGTAGTCTCGTCGTCGACGGTCGCTCGTTGGAAGTCGCTCCCCGCGAAGGCTCTGGATACCAAGTGTTAGGCCCCTTGGCCTAAATCCGCTAAAGATTAGTGGGGTCGACTAAGTCGAGGATGAAAACGCGGCGGAAGACTTTGGCGAAAGAACTGTTGGCGAAATAGGCGAAAGTGTTACTGAGTAATTGAAGAGTTGAAGGAGAATTGGTTCATATTGGGGAATACAAGCAAGGTTGATATAGCATGCAAGATCGAATGATGGAAAGTACTTCGTGGGACTAGAAAGTAGAAGCAAGAAAAGTAGACTGCCACGTGGCACTAGGAAATCCAAGAAGACAAGGATAAGGAAGGGGTTAGGAGTTACTGTGCAAAGTGAACAGTAAAACCCCCGGTAACAATTGGTGCTTCTACTGTACGCGAGAGTGCGGATTTCCAGTGAATCTTGTACTTTGGCGGGCCATTTCATCCCAGACCTGCCTGACCACATCGACACCTCCCACCACAGCCCCTCGCGCCATGGCCGCCCTTATTTTCACCCCCGCTCTGCACCTTCTTCCGTCCCTGCCCTCCCGTGCTTCGCTCTTCCGGAAATCGACGCCACGCTCGCTGCCGTCACCTGCGGCCGCGCGCTCGCCGCAGCGGCAATCACGCGCGGCGAACAATGCGGGGCGAGCCCGCGTGGTGATTGCAGCGGGCGGAGCGGGCGAGGATGGCGGGTCGGCCGGGAGAGAGTGGTCAAATCCAATCGGGCTGCATGCGATGGTGTGGGTGGGCGGGTGGAGCAAGGAGGAGTGCGAACGCGCTATAAGCCGATCCGCTGCTATCGGATACGACCTCATTGAAGGTCAGCGGTGCTGTTCTGCTAGGCTTAGAGCGCCGCTGCAGTCGCAACGGCGCATATCAGCCATGGCCGCGCGCTCGCACCCGCGTTGCGCCCTCCCCACGCGTCGTCCCGCGTGCGTCCGCCCTCCGTGCGTCCTCCGTCCGTGCGTCCGCCCTCCGTGCGCTACTAAGCTTCGCCAGTGTAGCGCGCATGGCGGCCCGTGGCTGCTGGCTCTTGCTCGTTGCCACTGTCTCATTCCCATGCCACTCCTCACGCCATGCCAGCCAACATGCCACGTCAATTCGTGCCTCCCCTCTCTCTGCTCCCCATCCCCACCTCCGCCCACCAGTGCCTGTAGCAGTCCCCTCCGCCCACCAGTGCCTGTAGCAGACCCCTCCGCCCACCAGTGCCTGTAGCAGACCCCTCCGCCCACCAGTGCCTGTAGCAGACCCCTCCCAGCGCACGGCCGACAGGGCGGACTGTCATGGCCGCCCCCACGTCTCCCTCACCCTCCTTTCATGTACCATCCGCCTCCCCACGTCTCCCTCACCCTCCTTTCATGTACCATCCGCCTCCCCACGTCTCCCTCACCCTCCTTTCATGTACCATCCGCCTCCCCACGTCTCCCTCACCCTCCTTTCATGTACCATCCGCCTCCCCACGTCTCTCTCACCCTCCCTCTTTCATGCACCCTCGCCCTCCCCACGTCTCCCTCACCCTCCCTCTCCACTGGACCCTCACCCTCTCTCGCTGCCCCTCTTTCCCCCTCCCTCTCTCTCCGCCCGTGCTGCTCATCCCACCCTCCCCTTGCCCCCTCGCCCGCCATCACATCAGTGCCGGTGCTGGACCCCGCCACGGTGGACGCCGCCCACACGCGCGCCCTGCTGCGCCACCACGGGCTCGCCGCCTCCACGTCGCTCGGCCTCTCGCTCGACAAAGACATCTCCAGCGCCGACCCCCATGTTGCCGCCCGGGGCGAGCAGGTCAGTGGGCTGAGTGGCACGGATGGAGAGGAAGAGAGAGGGAGAGCGAGAGGGGGAGCTGGGAAGGCCCAGTCATCCATCCGCCGTTGCATTCTTCCCTTCCTCGCCTGCTACCCTTCACTCAACTGGGGTCGTCACCGTCGCCAGTATTTTCAACAATATCTCATTCCCAAGACTATCGTTCCCAAGACTATCGTTCATGCTTTTTCCGTAAGCATTCTCAGTTATTCACGTTTCCCTTTCCTCTTCTCCTACCCCTCCACCCTCTCCCCACCCCACCAACCCCCCTTCCTTTCCAGCTGCTGATGTCAGCGCTGGCAGTGGCGGCGGGCATAGGCGCGTCGCACCTGACGGGCGTGACCTTCAGCGCTATTGCCAAGTACCCCACGCCCTTCCCGGGCGGCAGAGCACGCGACAACATGGTCGGCGCACTCAGGCGCGTGGCGGCGCGGGCGGCGGATAGCGGCGTGACGTTGGGGCTCGAGGTGGTGAACCGATATGAGAGCAACGTGCTCAACACGGCGGCGCAGGTGAGTGAGAGCAACGTGTTTGGAATGCAATGCAGCAAGGCGCAACAGGAATTCACCCCAGTGCCGATGCACCACTCCACCATCTGATCCGCTCTATTCCCCCTTTTATCCTCCCGCTCCCCATCCCTGCATGTACACCCCGTGCGGCACGGGCGGTGCAGGCGGTGCAGCTGGTGGAGGAGGTGGGGCACAGCAACGTGGTGGTGCACCTCGACTCCTACCACATGAACATCGAGGAGAGCAGCCTGGCTGACGCCGTGGCGCTGTGTGGCAGCAAGCTGGGCTACGTGCACATCGGCGAGTCACACCGTGGCTACCTGGGCTCAGGTCAGACGCGCGCCTGCTGCGCTGCCATGCCATGCCACGTGGGGAGCAGAGCGTCGATATCAGCTTGTGCGTCAGCAGCTCTCACGTAGCAGTCTTTGTCCACATCGGTACCAACCAATATGTTTTCCTTCACCATCCATACCTGCCCTGTCCCCCAGGTACGGTGGACTTCCCGCAGCTGTTCCGAGCCTTGGCGCGCGCGCAGTACAGGGGCCCCATCACCTTCGAGTCCTTCTCCTCCGAGGTGGTCAGCCCCACCCTCTCCAACACCCTCGCCGTCTGGCGCAACCTGTGAGTGGCGCAACCTGTGAGTGGCGCAACCTGTGAGTCTCCATCTCAGGGGGGCGCAACCTGTGAGTCTCCGTCTCAGGGGGGCGCAACCTGTGACGTGCTCCTCTCACACCACCCATGCCGCACCACGCATGCCACATGGCCTCCCAGCATTGCCCAGCATCCAAGCTCATCTGCCTACCACGTTTGCCCACCACGTGCCTTCTTTCCCCGCCTCTCTCCCGTCCTCTCCTCTCTCTACATGTGCCTCTCCCTGGCGCGCGCCTCACTTACCCCCCGCTCCCCCCAGCTGGGATGACTCGGACCACCTGGCAGCGCACGCTTATGCCTTCATGTCCTCGCAGTGGTCCGCCGCCCTCCGCGCCTCACGCCCACCCACCGTGTCCGTCTGAAAATAAAATATAAATATAAAACCTTTTGTCTGACGCTTATACAAGCATAGCTTGTTGGTTTTATTTTCCCGACGAAGCCTCACGGTAGAGGCTAATTTTTTGACGAAAAATCTTAACATAGCCAAGAAATAGAGTACACCATTTAAACCTCGGCAAATTTGTCAGTTGCCTAAACCTCAAACTCCAACCTACCTACTACAACAGAAGGAAGACCTTCGTAACCCGCCGGATTTATGTGTGAACGAGAGAATGTATGACTAGGATGGATGCATACAGTTGGGATACGTACCGTATTCTCTCGGATAAAACACCCTAGGGTATTATGGAAACCACTGGAAAAAAATGGGGGGGGTCTCCTCAAAGGAAAATCCTACATAATACCCGGGTCTTATTATATGGTATATTTTTTATCAAGCAGAAAATATGTGAAACAAAATCAGGGGTCTGACTTCACTTCAAGATTGTTGATCAATGCCGCAAAACCGAGTACGAGAATATCGTGGGCCACTTGGGCCACTTCACCTCTTGGACCACTTGCAGTGGAAGATTCGCCAGCGTGGCGACAGCGAGATTGTGGGAGGGGGGAAATCTCGCCAGATTCTAACGTATCTGAAATTTCTGGAAGTGAAAGTACATGCGAAATTTCTTCTAGGGAGCGATTCTCGCGATATCCTCCCGTAAGGAATCGGACTCGATAATAGCTATAATAGGAATCTATAAGAAAAGGGGGGTGTTATAGAAAAGCACCCCAAAAGGGGGGGTATAGTACAAACGAGGTCGATTATAACACCCACCCCGCACAAGCTACCCGGGGGTGTACAATTACGGGGGGGTGTTTTATCCGGGAGAATACAGTACCGAGCCTATGATATCAGGGTAATACGCAGGGCCCAAAATAGGTTTAGGTCCACTCTTTCAAATCAGGGTTCCAGGCCCCCAGTATCCTGACTGTTAGAGTAACATATTTCGTACCCTGCCAAAAACAGCCTAAAAAAACCAGTACACTGATTTTAAAAGGGAAGTGGAGGTAGCATCACCCTGAAATCTGGAGGTGTACCGTATTACCAGGGCCCAAATTTCAAGGGTAAAATACCCTTTTTGCCCTGATGGTAGGCCGCTTTTTCCCAGTTACCCTTGCCAAAACAGGGTATAAAAAGTTTTACCCTATAGCAAACAGGCTAAGTTTTGATTTACACTGATAACGATTTCTGTTACCCTGCCGATATCAGGGTGCACTGTATACTTCACTGATACAGAATCCTCTGTAGCGAGGGTTTTCCTTGCGAAGCCGCAAAAGAATTTGTGCACCAGCCAGATTTGAACTCGCGGCCTTCCTAAACCTTGCCTAACTTCTGACTAGCTGAGACATATCCAGTTGAGTTATGACACTAAAACGAGTAATTGTCGACGGAAAACATTTCACCCTTTTAAAATCAGTGTGCTGGTTTTTTTAGGCTGTTTTTGGCAGGGTACGAAATATGTTACCCTAACAGTCAGGGTACTGGGGGCCTGGAACCCTGATTTGAAAGAGTGGACCTGAACCTATTTTGGGCCCTGACTGAAAGCCTTGTAATTTCAGGATAAATGATTTGTATTACGCTGAGATTTCATAGTGTTCTACACGCCCCTGCCCTGATGCCTCAGGTGTCAAATTGCATTTGTTATCTCTATGCTGTAGTAGGGCATACTCTAAAGAGTAGAACACTTTAGGTCATTCCTAGTACTTGTACTCATTCTTCCCTACTAGTCAATCATTCCTACGTTCTATTTCTGACATGGTATCAGAGCAAGTCCCTCCGTAGGACCGCTCTGTTAGGGCCCACCAACCTGTTAGAATAAGCAGGCATGAATGATGGACTAGGTAGCATGCATGAGTACAAGTACCTAACCCTAAAGTGTTGTACCCCTTGTAGGCTAACTCACTATAGCCTAGAGAGGATACAAACATACAGTTTGACACACCCCCATAGGCTAAGTGGGAGATAGCAAACAGGCCTTTTTTTATCAGTGTAAATCACTCTGTTTCTCTGAAAATCAGGGTAGTATTTGCAAGGTCACTCTGAACCTCTAGGTAAAATTTTTGAGAGTTATGTTTTCTCTGATTTGTCAGAGTAGTCATGTTAGGCCCTCTGATGTCCCAGTGTTTCTTTTACGGATACCGATTTTACTCTGTGCAGAGGATACACGTATCGGCGAACATCCGTTCCCCCCCTTATCCCCACGTTACCGGTTTTTACCCGAACCGCACCGGAAATCCCTCTGATTTCCGCGTGTGTTGGCAGCAGCTTGTACGGTGATTGGCTGGTAGGGCATCTTTCAGGCCAGCGCACGCTGTGAGCCGCCCACCGTACACTTAGCTGGATGTCTGAACACCGACCACTATGTACATCACCCAACCTTACAGGCAGCATTTAGCAGGTTCGTCTGCACCCAACTTTCGGGTGCGGCACACAGGGAACGGTCTGTTGCTCGGCTGGCTGACGGGGTGAGCACCAAACCCCACATTCTGTCCCATTATCTCCCCTTCCATTGACGAGCACTCCATCGCACCATTGGTGTTTGTTCTTAGTGGGGTTTCAAGGCACAGCCCCGCGCACCATGGATACTGACGCCGATGCAGACGCGGCTGATCCGGATGATAGGCCATCGTGTAGCAGTCGTCCAGTGACTGGGCTTCAATTTCTCCATAGTGTGCATCAGGCGCACATGCGTGACACTGCTGCTGTTGTTGCTTCGGTAGTAGCTGGTACGATACTGCTGCACCTTCGGGAATGCTGATGTAATTCCCTGCTTACTCCAACACTCCCCTTCATTCCTGAAGGTGTGGCACGTGGCTTTTCTTGACGACTCCGCACAAGTCTCCGCACAAGTTGCGTTCATCTCGCCAGTTGGGAAGTAGGTGAGCTGGACTTTCCCTTTGTTGATTTCGTCCTTGGAAAAGAAGTAACGGAGGGATATGCGTTTCGTGCGGTTGCCGAAGCCAGTTTTGTTCGCGATCTTGATTTCGCTCTGGTTGTCACACAGTAACTTGAATGACCCATTCATCGCCATTTTTGTTTCTTGCGGGAGTTCCGTGAGGTAGAGACCTTCGCGAACTGCTGCACTCGCTACGATGAACTCGGCTTCAGCTGACGAAAGGGCGATGAGCTCCTGCTTCTGGAATTTCCAAGAAATTGTCCGAATGAGTGAAGTGGTTGGACTAGAAAGAATGAGAGTACAAGTACAAAACACTAGAGCAATGTACCCCCTAGAGGCTAACCCACTGTAGCGTACAAACTATAACACATATAATGTTTGACACACCCCCATAGGCTAAGTGGGGGAGAGCTAGGGGTCATAAGACCAGTCAAAGCAAAGCAAAGCAAAGCAAGCTCAGGGTGGATCTCAAGGATACCACACAAATTCCGAGCACAAGCAAGTGGTCACAAGACCAGTTCACATGCAGTTTGATAATATAACAGGAGGTACAGTGATCACAACCTAGCAAGTGTAAGCATGCAGGTATATATATAGAGATCACAGTACAAGCAGAGTCAAGAAGTGAGCAAGTGAGGGACAGTAGGCACAAGGCCTAGAACAGTACAGAAACGCTGATGATCACAAGGCTGAAGCGCCTTGGTGAACACATCAGCAGTGTTGGCCCGAGTGGCCACGTACGAAAGACGAAGCTGACCACGCTGCTGCAGCTCTCGAGCAAGGAAGTAGCGCAGAGCGATGTGCTTCGTTCTGTGCTCCATTCTGTGCTCCTGACACAAGGCAAGGGCGGCCTTGTTGTCGACGTACAACACTGGAGGAGAACGAGGCCGCTCTCCCAGGTCGGTCAGCAGGTAGGTGAGCCAGCGTAACTCCTGTGCAGCCATGGCTGTGGAGTAGATCTCAGCCTCACAACTGGAACTGAGAACTAAAGACGAGCGAGTAGAACGCCAAGAAACTGAACCACAGCCAAGGCTGAAGGTGTAACCCTGAGACGACCGCTGCGTAGCCTGGTCGTCAGCCCAAGAAGCGTCTGAGTTCCCAGTGAGGACAACGTCTCTCCGTCCTCCAAGCACAAGCCCCATGCCCGACGTACTGCACAAGTAGCGCAACACCCTCTTAGCGGCATCCATGTGCTCCTTCCGGTGACGGCCAGGAGCGACATAGCGTGCTAGAATGCTAAGAGGGTATGCAAGGTCAGGTCGAGTGCAGGTCATCAGGTACATGAGGCAGCCCACAAGCTCTGGATACGGGCCACTCGGCTCTACGGACTCATCCAAAGGCAGGGCTGAGAGCGAGTGACCGGTAGGCAGAGGAGTGGGCTGAGGCGAGGAGTACGTGAAGCGGAAGCGCTGAAGGACCTGCTGCACCATGTGTGACTGAGTCAAGGTGATGGTGCACTGTGCTCTGTCCCGGGTGATCCGCAAGCCAAGATAGCTTGTTAGCTCACCCAGGTCTGTGCACGTGTGTCTCTTCTGCAGCTCCGACTTCACGTGGGCGAGTGCCTCAGTGTCAGCAGTAGCAAAGACCAAGTCGTCTACGTAGACGAGAACGTAGAACGGCGGCAGAGTGGTGTCGATGCGTAGAAACAGCGACGGTTCAGCAGTAGAAGGAGCAAACCCAAGAGCAGCAAGAGTCGTCCTCAGTGTGTCGTGCCACTCACGGGGTGCCTGGCGGAGACCGTAGACTGGCCGCCGGAGGCTCCACTGGGTACCAGCAGGGAACGACCCAGTGAAGCCAGGTGGGCGGCGCAGCCAGATCTCCTCGTGCAGGCTGCCCTGTAGGAAAGCAGTGCTGAAGTCAAGAGAGTGGAGCTCGTAGTCACGCTGAGCAGCGACGTGCAGCAGAACCCGAAGAGTGGTCATCTTCGGGGTCGGGGAGAAGGTCTGGAAGAAGTCAACTCCCTCTCGCTGACTGAAGCCTCGTGCAACGTAACGCGCCTTGAAGACAGGCGGAGAACCCGGCGGCCGCTTCACCCTGAAAATCCACATGCCACTGACCATGTTCGCCCCAGGTGGGGGAACCTCGTCGACGTAGGTGCCTGTGGACTTCCAGGAAGCCATCTCTGCGTCCATGGCTGTCTGCCACTGAGAGGAGTAGGGACCCTCCATCGCCTCTGCGTAAGAGCGTGGGGTCGGGATGTCTGGTGCATCCGGGTCTCCCTCAGGGGCAATCAGCATGGACACGAGATGAGGTAAAGCAGCGGCAAAGTACTCAAACTCCTTCTGTCTGTCCTCAAGGACGTCCGTGCCAAGAGCACACTCACCCCCGAAGAACGGAGGACAGACAGACTCAGACTCAGCAACAAGGCTAGCGGCGTAGTCTAGACGACAGGCAGCAGCAAAGTCAACAAGCTCAGCGACAAGAGCAGACGCAGCAGAGGACTCAAAGGTAGGGTCAGTGACAACAGTGCCGAGGAAACGCGTGACAGTAGGACTGGCAGCACGAAGGAAGTCAGACGGTGGGTCAGCAACGGCAGGAAGAGAGGACGCAGGAGGAGACGGCAGAGGGACGCGCTGTGGAGCAGTGGAAGGACGCAGGGTCATATAGTGAGTGCCAAGGACAGGAGGAGGACGCTGACGCGGAGCACGACGGAGTTCTACTGCAGCATCTTGAGAGCATTGGCGTCGAGTTACGGAAGATCGCGGGGATTTCCACCGACGGCGCAGCTGTGATGATCGGTGGCACGTCCGGCCTGGTGACGAGACTGCGGCTGCGCATCCCCCATCTGGTCGGGGTTCACTGCATTGCGCATCGGTACGTCATTTTATATGAAATTTCATGTTCGTCTAATTTTGGTGGCGTTTATCACACTGTTTGTTATAACCTACTGACACGTGTCTCGTCTACTCACTCGTGCAGTGAAGCTCTGGCTGTCAAGGAATCGTCGGAGAAATACCCCGACTTGGCGATCGTGGATAAGTCAATCAGGGCAGTTGGCGAGATCGTGGAAAAATCCACTCCCTGGCACGAGAGGTTCAAGGAGCTGCAACAAGAGATCCATAGCACCAACCTGGAGCACCAGGGACTGCACGACGTGCGGTGGCTCTCCCGTGGTGATGCAGTTTTGCGCATGGTCAAGATCCTGGGGGCGGCGATCGTTGTCTTACTGGAGTGGAATCACAAGATCGCGCCAGTGGTGCAGACTTTGAAGTACCACTTCTGTCTGTACTTTCTAGCAGACATTCTGGGGGAGATGAACTCGCTGAACCGATTTTTCCAACGGCGAAAAGTAAGTGCTTGAATATTTTTTACGGTTGTTTAACTAATTGTTTCAACAATCACTAACACCGTGGGAGCCTATAACTACACTATGACCATATTTCGTGAAACCTCAGAGTAGACAAAAAAACAACACTGACACCTCAGAGTTCTTATTTCAAAAACCAAAATTACTCTGACCAATCAGAGAAACGACACGAAACCACTCTGAATTTCAGTGTCACGTGAAAAAACACCCTGGAAACCAGTGTGCTCAAAATCCAAAAAAAAACCCCTGATAGCAAACACAACAGACGGTCACAAGACCAGTCAAGCAAGAGAAAAAGCAAAGCAAAGCAAAGCCCAGCGTGGATCTCAAGGACACCACACAATTTGAGCACAAGCAAGCGGCCACAAGGCCAGTTCACATGCAGAGTTATAATAGCAAGGCACTGATCACAACCTAGCAAGAGTAAACAAGTAGGTATAAAGATATATATTAGTGTACAACAAGAGCAAGTCAAGCAACCAGCAGGTGAGGCAGAGTGGGCACAAGCCCAAGAGCAGTGCAGAAACGGTGATGATCACCAGACCCAAGGGCCTTGGTGAAAACATCAGCAGTGTTGGCCCGAGAGGCCACGAAAGCAAGGCGCAGCTGACCACGCTGCTGCAGCTCACGCGCAAGGAAGTAGCGAAGAGCAATGTGCTTCGATCGGTGCTCCAGTCTCTGCTCGCGACACAAGGCAAGCATTGCCTTGTTGTCGACGTACAGAACTGGAGGAGAACGAGGCCGCTCCCCCAAGTCAGTCAGCAGGTAGGTCAGCCAGCGTAGCTCCTGTGCAGCCATGGCCCCAGCGTAGATCTCGGCCTCACAGCTGGAACCAAGCACAGAAGAAGAACGAGTGGACCTCCACGAGACAGAACCAGAGCCAAGACTGAAGGTGTAACCCTGTGACGAACGCTGAGTCGTCTGGTCGTCGGCCCAAGAAGCGTCAGAGTGTCCTGTGAGGACCACCGAACCCCGCCCTCCAAGCACGAGCCCCATGCCCGATGTGCTGCACAAGTAACGCAGTACCCTCTTCGCAGCATCAAAGTGCACCTTTCGGTGTCTACCGGGTGCCACGTAGCGAGCCAGGAGGCTGAGAGGGTACGCGAGGTCAGGTCGTGTGCACGTCATCAGGTACATGAGGCAACCCACAAGCTCAGGGTACGGACCACTCGGCTCTACGGACTCGTCCGAAGGTGGAGCTGAGAGCGAGTGGCCGGTAGACAGAGGAGTGGGCTGTGGCGAGGACCACGTGAAGCGGAAGCGCTGAAGGACCTGCTGCACCATGTGTGACTGAGTCAGGGTGATGGTGCGCCGTGCTCTGTCCCGGGTGATCTGTAAGCCAAGATAGCTCCGCAGCTCACCCAGGTCAGTGCAGGTGTGTCTCTCCTGCAGCTCCGCCTTCACAAGGGACAGTGCCTCAGTGTCAGCAGTAGCAAAAACCAAGTCGTCGACGTACACGAGGATGTAGAACGGCGGCAGAGTAGTGTCGGTGCGTAGAAACAGCGACGGGTCAGCAGTCGAAGGAGCAAAGCCAAGAGCCGCAAGTGTCGTCCTCAGTGTGTCGTGCCACTCGCGGGGTGCCTGACGCAGGCCGTACACTGGTCGTCGTAGGCTCCACTGAGTACCCTCAGGAAACGACCCAGTGAAGCCCTGTGGACGGCGCAACCAGATGGCCTCGTGAAGGCTACCCTGCAAGAAAGCTGTCGAGAAGTCGAGGGATTGCAGCTCGTAGTCACGCTGAGCTGCAACGTGTAGCAACACCCGAAGAGTGGTCATCTTCGGGGTGGGGGAGAAGGTCTGAAAGAAGTCGACCCCCTCACGCTGACTGAAGCCTCAAGCAACGTAACGTGCCTTGAAGGCAGGCGGAGAACCCGGCGGCCGCGTCACCCTGAAAATCCACATGCCACTGACGATGTTCGCCCCAGGTGGGGGAACCTCGTCAACGTAGGTGCCTGTGGACTTCCAGGAAGCCCTCTGCGTCCATGGCTGTCTGCCAGTGAGAGGAGTACTCACCCGAAATCGCCTCCTTGTAGGAGCGCGGGGTGGGGATGTCAAGTGCATCCGGGTCTCCCTCAGGGGCAAGCAGCATGGTCGCGTGATGGGGTGAAGCGGCCGCAAGGCACTCCAGCTCCTCCTGTCTGTCCTCAAGAACGTCACAGCCAAGGGCAGTACAGCCAAGGGCAGTCTCACCCCCGACTGACGGAGGACAGGCAGGGACAGGGTCAGAGACAAGACTCGCAAGGTAGTCTAGGCGGTACACAGCAGCAAAGTCAACGAGCTCAGCGAATAAGGCAGACGCAGCAGGAGACGAGAACGTAGGGTCTGTCACAACCGTAGCAAGGAAGCGAGTAACAGTCGGACTGGACGCACGAGCAAGGTCAGATGGAGGGTCAGCAACGTCAGGAAGAGAGGACGCAGGAGGTAACGGTAGGACAACACGCTGTGGAACAGAGGAAGGACGGAGTGTCATATCGTGAGTGCCGGGGACAGTTGGAGCACGCGGACGACGAACACGAGGAACACGAGCACGGACAGCAGCTCTAGGCTCAGGCTCAAGGTCAAAGCTAGACTCAGGCTCTCGACGCTCAGGGGTGGAAGCACGAGTCTCAGGCTCTCGACGCTCAGTCAGGGACTGTGTCACCGCAGTGTAAGGAGCAGCGGGGAGTGGGGAGTGCGGTAGCAGCGGCGGCTGTGACTGGTCCGCCGGTGGAAATAGTAACTGAGGAGTAGTACCTGCCACAGGGAAGTCAGTAGCACCTGGCGGAAGACTGAGAAGGTGGCGAAGAGCACCAGCAGCTCCCGTACCTCCAGCACGAGTAGCTCCTCCAGTACCCCTAGCAGCACCTCCAGCACCAGTAGCACCAGCACCTCCAGCACCAGCAGCTCCGACAGTGCCAGCACCTCGAGCACCAGTAGTACCTCCAGCACCTCCAGTGCCTCCAGCTCCAACGCCTCCAGCACCAGCAGCACCAGCACCTCCAGGGTCAGCAGCTCCCGCAGCTCCAGCACCAGTAGCACCAGCACCTCCAGTGCCAGCAGCTCTAGCACCCACAGCACCTCCAGTAATAGTAGTACCTCCAGCACCAGCAGCTCCAGTACCTCCAGCTCCAGTACCTCCAGCACCGGCAGCACCTCCAGTACTAGCAGCTCCAGTACCTCCAGCACCAGCAGCAGCTCCAGTACCCCCAACACCAGCAGCACCTCCAGCACCTCCAGGCCCAGCAGCTCCAGTACCTCCAGCACCAGTAGCACCTCTAGTACCTCCAGCAGTACCTCCAGGCCTAGCAGCTCTAGTACCTCCAGCACCAGCAGCACCTCTAGTACCTCCAGTAGTACCTCCAGCACCTCCAGCACCAGCAGCACCTCCTGGACTAGTAGCTCCAGCACCAGCAGGACCGTACCCTCCACCACCAGGACTGCCTCGCCGAACGACCCACGCACGAATCGCCTGCGGCGAGAGCGTCTCAAGTAGAGCAGGTTGCGGTGGCTGGCCAGCTCCAGTACCTCCAGTAGTGGTAGCTCTAGCACCTCCAGCACCAGAAGCACCTCTAGTACCTCCAGCTCCAGCACCTCCAGCACCAGCAGCAGCTCCAGTACCTCCAGCACCCGTAGTACCTCTAGTACCTCCAGTAGTACCTCCAGGCCTAGTAGCTCCAGTACCTCCAGCTCCAGGACCTCCAGAAGGACTCGCAGCACCCCCAGAGTCAGCACCCAAAGTCTCAGCACCCCCAGAGTCAGCACCCAAAGTCTCAGTACCCCCAGGCTCAGTACCCTCAGGCTCAGTACCCTCAGTCCCAGCACCCGCAGGCTCAGTGCCCTCAGTCCCAGCACCCGCAGGCTCAGTACTCTCAGTCCCAGCACCCGCAGGCTCAGTACCCTCAGTCCCTGCACCCTCATTCTCAGCTCCAGTGTCCACTGCAGAAGGCTGCAGAGGCGGGAAACCGGGGGGGGTAGCCAAACGAGGAGAGCGGACACCCCCAGACGTACCATCCCCAGGCCCAGCTCCAGCAGCCTCAGCTCCAGAGTCCACAGCAGCAGGCCGCGGAGGTGGCGAAGACGGTCGAGGCGGGAAACCCGGGGGGGTCTCCAAGCGAGGAGTGCGGCGAGTGGTCGCCGTGTCGTCGGCGGCGGTGTCACCCCCCTCAGCAGGGTCAGAGGAGTCAGAAGAGATCTCCACTGGCTCATCCAAGGGGGGTGGGTCTACCTGAGACACACCTGAGGGAGAAGGACCCTGTGAGGGAAGGGGGTCTACCGGGGGGGGGACTGGTACCAGGAAGAGAGGTGCGAGGGGAGGGGGACCGGGTGGGACGCGTGTGGGTGAAGTCGGTAGTAACAGACCGACTCGTCGAAGGTGACGTCCTGAGAGGACAGAACACGACGCGTGGCAGGGTGGTAGAACTGCCAGGGCTTGGCGTCAGTGGGGAAGCCCAAGAAGACACAGCGGAGAGTGCGAGGAGAGAGCTTGCTCGCTTTGGTATCGCGAACAAGGGAGAGCGCGCCCCAGACCCGAAACGACGACGCATCACCAGGCTGTCCCGTCCAACGGAGTGTGGGCGAGGTCTCTGGAGCAGAGACACGGGGCCAGAGGTTGAGCTGATGCGCGGCGTATCGGACCGCAAACGGCCACAGGAAATGGGGAGCAGCCGCATGGATCATGGAGGTACGAGCAACCTCCATGATCAGGGCAATGCGACGCTCAGCGATCCCATTTTGCTGCGGAGAGGCCGGAAGCGTGAACGACTGGGCGATGCCCTCGTCCTGACAGAACGTCTCAAGGACGCCAGAGGAGAACTCACCACCCCTGTCAGAGCGCAGACGCAGAACTGGAAAGTCCCGCCGAAACCGCTCGCGCAGCTGTTGACGAGTAGCACGGATCCAGGGGATCAGGACACCACTGACATCCGCCTTGTGCCGCAAGGGGAAGACGGTGGTGTAGCGTGTGTAGTCGTCAACAACCAGCAGGAAGTAGCGCTCCTGGTCCGTTCCACCGACTGGGGCCGGGCCCCACACGTCCAGGTGGAGAGTCTGCAGAGGAGCAGTGGTCGGAGGAAACTTGGAGGAGTGAGGAGCGGCGCGCTGCCGCCCCTCGACGCAAGGAAGGCACGGCGTGGCAAGCGAGCGCGGCAGGGGGGGCAGGGTCCTGGGGAGGCCAGAGACAAGGAGACGGGAGTGCATACTGCGTAGACGCGGCAGGGAGGGGTGACCAAGACGGTGGTGCCAGCGCTGAGTCTCGTGCGTGAGTACTCGGCACGAGCAAGACGCAGCTAACTGCCCCGACGCAGACGCCCGACTCGACGCAGCCACCTGACCTGACTCAGCCACCTGTGCAGACGCAGTGGTCAGTGTGTACAGACTAGACCCAGGCTGTCGAGTGAACGTAGCCAGGTGACGGCCAGTCCGGGAGCACGTACAGATCGCCACACGCTGCCCTCCAGGAATAAAGGTATCAACCCAGACATGCTGAATGGTACCGTTGCTCACCAAGTTCGTTGAGAACGTGGGGAGGTGGAGACCTGACAGAGAGCCGGAGGGGACTGCTGGACAAGGGAGGACCGTGGAGGCTCTCGCAGCTACTGGGCCCCCAGAGGGGTCAGCCAGTGAGACTGGGACAGGTGCTGTGAGTGGTGTGACTGTGGTGCAATCACGAAAGAAGCAACGTGACGCACCTGAGTCAAGCGTGAAAGTGTGCAAGACCTCAGCTGAGGCAGGACCTGTGGCAGTAGACGCACTAGCACCTAGAGCGTCGGCAGACTCACGGGCACCTAGAGCTGCAACAGACTCACTAGCACCTGGAGCGGCAGCAGACTCACTAGCACCTGGAGTGGCAGCAGACTCACTAGCACCAAGAGCAGCAGCCTTAACATAACGATAACCTCCACCACTAGGACGGCCTCGCTGAAAAACCCACTCACGAAGCTGCTGAGGGGTGGGGTCGTCCGGGAGAGGCAGTGCCTGCTGCTGTCCACCCCTGGCCGCAGGAACTGCCGCGATAGTGGCCATGACAGACAGCGACGGTCAGGAGTAGGTCCAGCACCTCCAGCGCCTACAGCACCAGCAGCACCTCCAGCACTCCCAGTAGCACCTCCACCAGCAGCAGCAGTAGCACGAGTAGCAGCAGCAGTAATAGTAGCAGTAGCACGAGTAGCAGCAGCAGCAGTAGTATTATATATATATATATATATATTAGGGTTTAGGGTTGCGCGCGGCCCACGGGCTGCAGGGGCGACGCGCGGCTCGGCAGGGCGGCGCGCGGGCTGCAGGGGCAGCGCCCACGGGCTGCAGGGGCGACGCGCAGCTCGGCAGGGCGGCGCGCGGGCTGTAGGGGCGGCGCGCGGCTCGGCAGGGCGGCGCCCAGGCTGCAGGGGCGACGCTCAGCTTGGCAGGGCGGCGCGCGGGCTGCAGGGGCAGCGCCCACGGGCTGCAGGGGCGACGTGCGGCTCTGCAGGGCGGCGTACGGGCTGCAGGGGCGACGCGCGGCTCTGCAGGGCGGCGTCCGGGCTGCAGGGGCAGCGCCCACGGGCTGCAGGGGCAGCGCCCACGGGCTGCAGGGGCAACGCGCGGCTCGGCAGGGCGGCGCGCGGGTTGCAGGGGCAGCGCCCACGGGCTGCAGGGGCGACGCGCGGCTCTGCAGGGCGGCGTACGGGCTGCAGGGGCGACGCGCGGCTCTGCAGGGCGGCGTACGGGCTGCAGGGGCAGCGCCCACGGGCTGCAGGGGCAACGTGCGGCTCGGCAGGGCGGCGCGCGGGCTGCAAGGGCAGCTCCCACGGGCTGCAGGGGCGACGCGCGGCTCGGCAGGGCGGCGCGCGGGCTGCAGAGGCAGCGCCCACGGGCCGCAGGGGCGAGCGCGCGGGCTGCAGGGGCAGCACGCGGGCCACAGGGGCAGGCACGGCTGCAGGGGCAGCACGGTCGCAGGGGCAGGCACGGCTGCAGGGGCAGCACGGTCGCAGGGGCAGGCACGGCTGCAGGGGCAGCACGGTCGCAGGGGCGAGTACTGCTGCAGGGCCAGCACGGTCGCAGGGGCGAGCACGGCTGCAGGGGCAGCACGGTCGTAGGGGCAGCACGCGGGCTGCAAGGGCAGCGCGGCTGCAGGGGCAGCGTAGGAAGAAAAACATTTACGGTTAGGGCAGGGCGGAACGTTCGGTGGGCCCTAGGAACGATTCTGCTCTAATACCATGTTAGAATAAGCAGGCAGGAATGATGGACTAGGTAGCATGCATGAGTACAAGTACCTAACCCTAAAGTGTTGTACCCCTTGTAGGCTAACTCACTATAGCCTAGAGAGAACTCAAACATACAATTTGACACAACCGTACATACTGCCCCAGGAGCTGCTGCCGTCGCGCGCTGCCCTGCTCGCCGCGCGCTGCTGCCCTGCCCTGCAGCCCGCGCGCCGCCCTGCCCTGCAGCCCGCGCGCTGCCCTGCCCTGCAGCCCGCGTGCCGCCCTGCCCTGCAGCCCGCGCGCCGCCCTGCCCTGCAGCCCGCGCGTTGCCCTGCCCTGCAGCCCGCGCGCCGCCCTGCCCTGCAGCCCGCGCGCTGCACTGCCCTGCTGCCCTGCCCTGCAGCCCGTGCGCTGCCCTGCCACTACAGCGACTACTACTACTGACGCCCTTGCGCCGCTGCTACTGACTGCCACTGCCTGTCATGGCCACTATCACAGTCGTCGCAGCGTCTGGCGGTGGACAGCAGCAGCAGTGTCAGCCGGAGACTCTATCGCCGCAGCAGCTTCGCGAGTAGGTTGCTCGGCGAGGCCGCTCTGGTCCTGGAGCTTGGGATTTCATGCGTGCTGGCGGTACTGGACAGCAGCGGCAGTCTCGTCGCCAGGAGACTCTCTCGCCACAGCAGCTTCGTGAGTGGGTTATTCAGCAAGGTCGTCCTGGTGGTGGAGGTTATGGTGCTGGAGGTACTGGACAGCAGCGTCGGCAGCGTCAGGAGGAGACCCTCTCACCGCAGCAGCTTCGCGAGTGGGTTTCTCAGCGACGCGTCCCTGGTAGTGCAGAGGCTACTAGTCTAGGTGCCTGTGAGCCTGGTAGCACAGGTGCAGTTTCTGTAGAGGCTTTGCACACCTTCACGCTTGACTCAGGCGCGACTCGCTGCTTCTTCCGCGACTGCACCACAGTCACACCGCTCACTACACCTGTCCTGGTCTCTCTGGCTGACCCCTCTGGGGGGCCCAGTTGTAGCACGTGCCTCCACAGTTCTCCCGTGTCCTGCAGCCTCCTCAGGCTCCCCACGGGTTTCCACCTCCCCTCGTTCTCTAAGAACTTGGTGAGTAACGCTGTCCTCCAGGACCAGTTTGTCACTGTGACTAATCCTGGGGATGAGCTTGTGGCGATCTGTACGGACTCACGCACTGGCGAGCACCTCGCCACGTTCACTCGGAGCCCTGGGTCTGGCCTGTACACACTGACCACTGAGTCTGCACAGGTAGCTGCGTCGGGTCAGGTAGCTGCGTCGGGTCAGTTAGCTGCGTCTTGTTCGTGCCGGCTACTCTCGCACCAGACTCTCCTCTGGCACCACCGTCTTGGTCACCCCTCCCTGTCGCGCCTGCGTGGCATGCACTCTCGTCTCCTTGTCTCTGGCATCCCCAGGTCCCTGCCCCCGCTCCCGCGCTCGCTTGCACCACCATGCCTTCCCTGCGTCGAGGGGCGGCAGCGCGCCGCTCCTCACTCCTCCTCGTTTCCGCCGACCACTGCTCCTCTACAGACTCTCCACATGGACGTGTGGGGCCCAGCCCGCGTCCGTGGATAGGACCAGGAGCGCTACTTTCTGCAGGTTGTTGACGACTACACACGCTACACCACGGTCTTCCCCTTGCGGAGCAAGGCGGGTGTCCGCGGTGTTTTGATCGACTGGATCATCGCTGTTCGTCGCCAGCTGAGCGCGCGGTTTCAGCAGGACCGGGAGGTCCTGCGACTGCACTCTAACAGAGGCGGTGAGTGTGGCCTCCTTCGGGACTTTTGTCGTGCGGAGGGCATCGCCCATTCGTTCACGCTTCCGGCCTCTCCACAGCATTGGCTTGGTCATGGAGGTTGCTCGCACCTCCATGATCCATGCGGCTGCTCCCCATTTTCTGTGGTCGTTTGCGGTCCGATACGCCGCGCATCAGCTCAACCTCTGGCCCCGTGTCTCTGTGCCAGAAACCTCGCCTACACTGCGTTAAACGGGGGAGGTTGGCGATGCGTCGGCGTTTCGGGTCTGGGGCGCGCTCTCCCGTGTCCGCGATACCACCGCGAGCAAGCTCTCTCCTCGCACTCTCCGCTGCGTCTTCCTTGGCTTCCCCACCGACGCCCCGCCCTGGCAGTTTTACCACCCTGCCTCGCGCCGCGTCCTGTCCTCACAGGACGTCACCTTTGACGATTCGGTCTGCTTCTACCGTCTCCACCCGCACGTGTCCTCCCCACTCTCCCCGCCACCCCTCTTCTTGGTCCCAGGTCCCCCCCCGGTAGACCCACCCCCCCCACTGGGTCCTGCTCCCACAGGTGTGTCTCAGGTCGACCCACCCCCCTTTGTTGAGCTTTTGGAGGTCTCCTTTGACACCTCTGGCCCAGCTGAGGGGGGTGACCCCGCGGCTGACGACACGGCGGCCACTCGCCGCTCCCCGCCCTTGGAGACCCCTCCTGGTTTTCCGCCTCGGCCGACTTCGCCGCCTCCGCAGCCTGTCGTTGTGGACTCTGGTGCTGCTGGGGGTGGGGACCCTGAGGGTGCGGACTCTGGGGGTGCTGGTCCGCGGGTTGCTGAGTCTGGGGTTGCTGGTTCTGGGGGTGCTGACTCTGGGGGTGCCGGTTCTGGGGGTGCTGACACTGGGGGTACTTCGAGTCCTAGTGGTGGTGGAGTCGTGGGTGCTCCTGCTGGGGGTTCTGGCGTTGGACAGCAGCAGCAGTCTCGTCGACAGGAGACCCTCTCGCCGCAGCAGCTTCGCGACTGGGTTGTTCGGCGAGGCAGTCCTGGTGGTGGAGGCTATGGTGCTGCAGGTGCTGGAGGTCCTGGAGCTGCTAGTGCTGGAGGTACTAGAGCTGGAGGTACTGGAGGTACTGGAGCTGCTGGTACTGGAGGTACTGGAGCTGCTGGTGCTGGAGGTGCTAGAGCTGGAGGTTCTGGAGGTACTGGAGCTGCTGGTGCTGGAGGTACTGGAGCTGCGGGTGCTGGAGGTGCTGGAGCTGGAGGTACTGGAGGTACTGGAGCTGCTGGTGCTGGAGGTGCTAGAGCTGGAGGTGCTGGAGGTACTGGGGCTGCTGGTGCTGGAGGTACTAGAGCCGGAGGTGCTGGAGGTACTGGAGCTGGAGGTGCTGGAGGTACTGGAGCTGCTGGTGCTGGAGGTGCTGGAGCTGCTGGTGCTGGAGGTGCTAGAGCTGGAGGTGCTGGAGGTACTGGAGCTGCTGGTGCTGGAGGTACTAGAGCTGGAGGTGCTGGAGGTACTGGAGCTGCTGGTGCTTGAGGTGCTAGAGCTGCTGGTGCTGGAGGTGCTGGAGCTGCTGGTGCTGGAGGTGCTAGAGCTGGAGGTGCTGGAGTTGCTGGAGCTGCTGGTGCTGGAGGTGCTGGAGCTGCTGGTGCTGGAGGTACTAGGGCTGGAGGTGCTGGAGGTACTGGAGCTGCTGGTGCTGGAGGTGCTGAAGCTGGAGGTGCTGGAGGTGCTGGAGCTGCTGGTGCTGGAGGTACTGGAGGTGCTGGAGCTGGTGGTTCTGGAGGTACTGGAGGTGCTGGAGGTGCTGGAGCTGCTGACGGTACGGGCACTGCGCCGCGCCGACTGTTTTTCTACCCGCAGCCGCAGTCGTCCTTACCACCACCTGACTCGGCACTTCGTCAGGTTCTTAGTCTTCCGTCTTCCACTGACCTTACTCCGCCTCTCCTGTGTCCTCCGCCTGACCAGTCACAGCCGCAGTTACTTCCTGGCTCTCCACTACCTGCTCCGTCTCCCTACCCTGCACAGACAGGCTCCCAGGCTGAGCGTCGTGAGCCTGAGTCTCGTCCTGCCTCCCCTGTTCGCACTGTCAGTCGTGCTCGTCGTTCTCGTCCTCCACATGTCCCCGGCACGCACGCTATGGCACTTCGTCCTTCCTCTGTTCCACAGCGTGCTGCTCTGCCGTCTCCTCCGGCGTCCTCTCTTCTTGACGTTCCAGACCCTGAGTCCGACCTTGCTCGTGCTGCTAGTCCTATTGTCACTCGTCTCCTCGCCACTGTTGTCACTGACCCTTCCTTTGAGTCTACTGCTGCGTTTGCCCTAGTCACTGAGCTAGTGAACTTTGCTGCTACCCGTCGTCTCGACTACGTCGAGAGTCTGGTTATTGAGTCTGAGTCTGTCTGTCCTCCGTCCGTCGGGGGTGAGCTTGCCCTTAGCAGTGACGTCCTTGAGGACAGGCAGTTTGAGCTTGAGAGTCTCGCGACCGCTTTACCTCGTTTCGCGTCCATGCTGCTTTGCCCTGAGGGAGACCCGAATGCACTTGACATCCCTACCCCGCGCTCTTACGCAGAGGCGATCACGGGTGAGTACTCCTCTCACTAGAAGAATCACAAAGTCAAATTGAGTGTTAGCAAAAAAATTGCTCTGATGGCTCAGGGTATAGTTCTGTCATGCCCTGAGAAATCAAGCAGGGCTCTGGCTAACTATTTGGGCCGTTTGAGAAAAAAAAAAAACCCATATTAGGAATCCTGGATAATCTGATTTTCAGATGAAATTTTGAAGGCCGTCTGGAAAAACCGTATAAAATATTTAAACTTGCATGACATGCATGTGTAGATAGCGTAGTTGTTACGAAAGCACCACGGGTTCCATAGTGACGGGGTTCGATTATCACGGGGAATGTCACGCCCCCTTGTTTTACCTACGAATGTTAGACGGATTTGTCCTCGCTGTCTGGAAACTCATACGAAATATAACCCAGTGGTCTATATATTATACGAGTATAAAAGCCTTGTCTGAGCTGTCATATGAGCCATTTCTTTGTTGTCTGAGAAAACATATGATGAAAAAAAATGAGTCTGAAATCTAGACCAACAGACTAAATTAGTCTGATAACGAGAGCCCTGAAATCAGGGTGTGCCTGATGGCTCTGCCCTGAAGACGACAGTTTTTTTTTAGCGATGCCCTAATGGCTCAGGGTCCCTAAATATGAATCTGAGGCCCTGCCGTAGCAAACCATACCCTTTACAGTACAACCCAACTTAGCTTGACAAGGTACACCGAGGGCTCTTGCTATAATTTTGGGCCGTCTGCATTATTTTCAGCACAGTTTCTAACATGGTATCAGTTAGGTTAGTGTCAAACTTATATGCTGCATGTTGTGTAGGCTGTAGTGGGGTAGCCCATATGGGGTAAACCCCAATTAGGGTTTACTACTTGTACTCCTGCATGCTGCTAGTTCATTCATCCTCGCTTAGGATTCTGACATGGTTTCAGAGCAGTAGGTCCGTAGGACCGTTTTGTTTTCGGGCCCACCATTAGCTAGTGACCGACAGCGGTTACCGCGCTATCTCACGCCCTGCCCTGCGCTGCGCCGTCAGCGCGCGCCCTGCCCTGCCCTGCCTTGCGTCACACTGCCCGTGCACGCCCTGCCCCGCGTCGCGCTGCCCCGCGCACGCCCTGCGCTGCCCCGCGTCGCGCTGCCCCGCGCACGCCCTGCCCTGCTCCGCGTCGCGCTGCCCTGCGCACGCTGTGCCCTGCCCCGCGTCGCGCTGCCCCACGCACGCCCTGCCCTGCCCCCGTCGCGCCGCCCCTGCAGCCCGCGCGCCGCCCCTGCAGCCCGCGCGCCGCCCCTGCAGCCCGCGCGTCGCCCTCTGCAGCCCGCGCGCCGCCCCTGCAGCTCGCGCGTCGCCAGTGCAGCCCGCGCGCCGCCCCTGCAGCCCAGCGCGCCCCGCTGCCCAGCGCGCCAGCGCGCCCCGCTGCCCAGCACGCCAGCGCGCCCCGCTGCCCAGCGTGCCAGCGCGCCCTGCTGCCCACCGCGCCAGCGCGGCCTGCTGCCAGACGCCCCAGCGCGCCCCGCTGCCCAGCGCGCCAGCGCGCCCCGCTGCCCACCGCGCCAGCGCGCCCTGCTGCCAGACGCGCCAGCGCGCCCCGCTGCCTAGCGCGCCAGCGCGCCCCGCTGCCCAGTGCACCAGCGCGCCCCGCTGCCCAGCGCGCCAGCGCGCCCCGCTGGCCAACGCGTCCTGCTGCCCACCGCGCTAGCGCGCCCTGCTGCCAGACGCGCCAGCGCGCCCAGCTGCCCAGCGCGCCAGCGCGCCCTGCTGCCCTTCGCCCAGCGCGCCCAACAATGAAAAAAAAAAAAAAAAAAAAAAAAAAAAAAAAAAAAAAAAAACCCTAGGTGCCGCCCCTGCCTTCCCGCGCGCCGCCCTTTGCAGCACGCGCGCGGCCCTGCTGCAGCGCGCCGCCCTACTCTGGCCGCGCGCCACTCTTCCCTGACCGTGCGCCGCCCCGACCTACCCTAGTGCCTGCTCGCCGCCCTGCCTTCCCTCCGTGCTGCCCTACTGGTCGCGCGCCTCCTTGCTTGCCCGCTATGACTTCTCTTCGTAGTAGCGGTGGGAGTGGTAGCGGCCGTGGTGACAGCAATGGGAGTGGTGGCGGCCGTAGTAGCAGTCGCTGTGGAGCTGTTCGGTGGGGAGTTTCTGGCGGTGGCCAGATGCAGCTCCAGCGGCGTCCGCGCGAGACCCTTACGCCCCAGCAGCTTCGTGAGTGGTTCGCTAGTTGGAGTAGTGGCGGCGGCCGTAGTGGCAGTCGCCGTGGAGCTGTTCAGTGGGGAGCTTCTGGCGGTGGCCAGATGCAGCTGCAGCGGCGTCCGCGCGAGACCCTTACGCCCCAGCAGCTTCGTGAGTGGTTCGCTCAGCGTGGGGCGTCTCGGAGTACTGCTCGCTGCCCGTACGTCATTCGCACAGGTGATCGGGCTGGTCAGACTTGCGGGACAGTTGGTCACACACAGTCCCGCTGCTTCTCCTGTCTGAGCGACGCCTGGCGTGCAGAGTTTGGCGACGCGGCTGAGCTTCCTCGCTGGCTAGAGCTGCTTAGGCAGAGGGTGGATATCTTTGCTCTGGTGCTATCCTCACTGCCATGTATGCATTGACTGTTAGTGCTGAGGGTGACTGTTACCTGTGTGTGCCGCCCGACCCAGGTATAGAGGCTGCTGCTCTAGGTGCTAGTGAGTCTGCTGCTCTAGGTGCTAGTGAGTCTGCTCTCTCTGGTATTGCGCCTGCTGCGGCCTTGCACACCTTCACGCTTGACTCAGGTGCTTCCCGCTGTTTCTTTCGCGACAGTACCACAGTCACACCACTCCCTGCACCTGTTGCAGTCTCTCTGGCTGACCCCTCTGGGGGCCCAGTTCTTGCACGTTCCTCCACTGTTCTCCCGTGTCCGGCGGTTCCGTCTGGCTCACTGTCAGGTCTTCACCTCCCATCGTTCTCTACGAACTTGGTGAGCAACGCCGTCCTTCAGGATGAATGGGTTGATACCTTCACCCCTAGCGGACAGCGTGTGACGATCTGTAAGTGCTCCCGGACTGGCCGTGACCTGGCCACGTTCACCCGTCGGCCTGGGTCGAGTCTGTACATACTGACTATTGAGCCTCCCCAGGTAGGTGCGTCTGCGTCTGCGTCAGGTCAGCTAGCGGCCCCATGCTCGTGTCGCGCCCTGTCGCACCAGACGCTCCTTTGGCACCACCGCCTTGATCACTACTCCGTGCCACGCCTCCGTGGCATGCACTCCCGTCTCCTTGTCTCTGGTCTTCCCAGGTCTCTGCCTCCCCTCCCACCCTCGCCTGCCCCTCCCTGCCTTCCCTGTGTCGAGGGGCGGCATCGTGCCGCTCCTCACTCCTCCTCGTTTCCCCCGACGACTGCTCCCCTGCAGACTCTCCACATGGACGTGTGGGGCCCAGCCCGCGTCCGTGGACAGGGCCGCGAGCGCTACTTTATGCTGGTTGTTGACGACTACTCGCGTTACACCACGGTCTTCCCCTTGCCCAGCAAGGGTGAGGTCCCTGATGTTTTGATCCCCTGGATCCGCGCTGTCCGTCTCCAGCTCCGCGAGCGGTTCGACACGGACCTTCTGGTCCTCCGTCTGCACTCTGACAGAGGTGGTGAGTTTTCCTCCGACCTCTTGCGGGAATTTTGTCGTGGGGAGGGCATTCTCCAGTCGTTCACGCTTCCCGCCTCTCCGTAGCAGAATGGGGTTGCTGAGCGCCGCATTGGCTTAGTCATGGAGGTCGCTCGTACCTCCATGATCCATGCAGCTGCCCCCCACTTTCTGTGGCCATTTGCGGTCCGGTACGCTGCGCATCAGCTCAACCTCTGGCCCCGTGTCTCCTTGCTGGAGACCTCGCCTACACGGCGTTGGACGGGGAAGGTTGGCGATGCGTCGGTATTCCGGGTCTGGGGCTCTCGTGCGTTTGTCCGCGATACGTCCGCGGACAAGCTCTCCTCCTGTGCCATTCCCTGCGTCTTCCTTGGCTTTCCCCCTGACGCGCCTGGCTGACAGTTTTACCACCCCACCTCGCGCCGTGTCCTGCCCTCTCAGGACGTCACGTTGGACGAGTCGGTTCCCTTTTACCGTCTCTTCCCCTACCGCAATGCCCCTCTCCCCCCCCCGCCGCTCTTCCTCGCACCAGGTCCTCCTCCAGTAGACCCCTTCCCCCCTCAGGGTCCTGCTCCCTCAGGTGTGTCTCAGGTAGACCCTGTTCAGCCTGTCGAGGTAGCTGTCGACTCTGGTGCTGCTGGGGGTGGTGCTGCTAGGGGTGCTGAGCCTGAGCGTGCGGAGCCTGGGGGTGCTGAGCCTGCGTTTGCTGAGTCTGAGGGTGCGGAGCCTGGGGGTGCTAAGCCTGAGCGTACGGAGCCTGGGGGTGCTGAGCTTGGGGGTGCTGAGCCTGAGCGTGCGGAGCCTGGGGGTGCTGAGCTTGGGGGTGCTGAGCCTGAGCGTGCTGCGCCTGGAGGTTCTCCGGGTGCCTCGTCACGGCGGGAGACTCTCTCTCCACCGCAGCTGCGCGAGTGGTTTGCTCGGCGCTGGAGCCTTCGGAGTGACGCTGCTAGAGCTGGGGGGCCTGCCGCTGGAGACCCTGGAGCTGGAGGCGCTGGAGCTGGAGGTACCGGAGGTGCTGTAGCTGCTGGTCGTGGAGGTGCTGGAGGTGCTGGAGGTTCTCCGAGTGCCTCGTCCCGGCGGGAGCCTCTCTCTCTACCGCAGCTGCGTGAGTGGTTTGCGCGGCGTTGGAGTCTTCAGAGTGGCGCTGCTGGAGCTGGGGGGCCTTCCGCTGGAGGCCATGGAGATGTAGGCCCTGGAGCTGCTGGTCCTGGAGGTGCTGGAGGTGCTGGAGCCGCTGGTCCCGGAGGTGCTCGTACTAGAGGTACTGGAGCTGCTGGAGCTGGTGGTGCTGCTGGTGCTGGAGGTGCTGGAGCTGGAGCTGCAGGAGGCACTGGAGCTGGAGCTGCTGGAGGTGCTGGAGCCGCTGGTCCGGGAGGTGCTCGTGCTGGAGGTACTGGAGCTGCTGGAGCTGGAGGTGCTGCAGACGGTGGAGCTGGAGGAGCTGGAGCTGCTGGTCCCGGAGGTGCTCGTCCTGGAGGTACTGGAGCTGCTGGAGCTGGAGGTGCTGCAGGCGTTGGAGCCGGAGGCACTGGAGCTGGAGCTGGTGGTGCTGCTGGAGTTGGAGCTGGAGACCCTGGAGCTGGAGGTGCTCGCCCTGGGGGTGCTGGTGCTGTAGGTGCTGGTTCTGGAGGCGCTGTGCGGCCGCGACCGTACTTTGTTCCACTGCTTCAGCAGGTTCTTGGTCTCCCGCCTTCTACTGGCCTTACTCCTCCCTTACTGTGTCCACTGCCTGACCAGACGCAGCCGCAGTTACAGCCAGCCTCCCCACTGCCTGGTCCTTCTCCTTACACTGAGCATACCGGAGGTCTTACAGAGCGTCGTGAGCCTGCGTCTCGTCCGCCTCGCCTGTTCGCGCTGTTCGCACTGGTCGTTGTGTTCCGCGTCAGCGTCCTCCTCCTGTCCCCGGCACGCACCAGGTGGCACTTCATCCTTCCTCTGTTCCACTGCGTGTCCCTCTGCAGTCTCCTCCTGCGTCCTCTCTTCCTGACATCCCTGACCCGCCGTCAGACCTTGCTTGTGCTGCCAGTCCTACTGTCACACGTCTTCTAGCCACTGTTGTCACTGACCCTTCATTTGAGTCCACTGCTGCGTCTGCCCTAGTTGCTGAGCTTGTTTACTTTGCTGCCGCCAGTCGCCTCGACTACGCCGCTAGTCTTGTTGCTGAGTCTGAGTCTGTCTATCCTCCGTCCGTCGGGGGTGAGTGTGCTCTTGGCACGGACCTCCTTGAGGACAGGCAGGAGGACTTTGAGTGTTTTGCAGCTGCTGTACCTCATCTCGTGTCCATGCTGATTGCACCTGAGGGAGACCCGGATGCACCAGACATCCCGACCCCACGCTCTTACGCAGAGGCGATTGAGGGTCCCTACTCCTCTCAGTGGCAGATAGCCATGGACGCAGAGATGGCTTCCTGGAAGTCCACAGGCACCTACGTCGACGAGGTTCCCCCACCTGGGGCGAACATCGTCAGTGGCATGTGGATTTTCAGGGTGAAGCGGCCGCCGGGTTCTCCGCCTGTCTTCAAGGCGCGTTACGTTGCACGAGGCTTCAGTCAGCGACAGGGAGTTGACTTCTTCCAGACCTTCTCCCCTACCCTGAAGATGACCACTCTTCGGGTACTGCTGCACGTCGCCGCTTAGCGTGACTACGAGCTTCACTCTCTTGACTTCAGCACAGCTTTCTTACAGGGCAGCCTGCACGAGGAGATCTGGCTACGCCGCCCACCTGGCTTCACTGGGTCGTTTCCTGCAGGTACCCAGTGGAGCCTCCGGCGGTCAGTCTACGGTCTCCGCTAGGCGCTTCGCAAGTGGCACGACACACTGAGGACGACTTTTGCAGCTCTTGGGTTTGCTCCTTCGACTTCTGACCCGTCGCTGTTTCTACGCACCGACACTTCGCTGCCGCCGTTCTACATCCTCGTGTACGTCGACGAATTGGTCTTTGCCACTGCTGACACTGCTGGACTGGCCCTAGTGAATTCGGAGCTGTAGAAGAGACACACGTGCACAGACATGGGTGAGCTGCGCAGCTATCTTGGCTGGCAGATCACCCGGGACAGAGCACGGCGCACCATTACCTTGACTCAGTCACACATGGTGCAGCAGGTCCTTCAGCGCTTCGACTCCCAGTACTCCTTGCCACAGTCCTCTCCTCTGCCTACCGGTCACTCGCTCTCAGCTCCACCTTCGGACGAACCCGTAGAGCCGAGTGGCCCGTATCCAGAGCTTGTGGGCTGCCTCATGTACCTGATGACCTGCACTCGACCTGACCTTGCTTACCCTCTTAGCATCGTGGCACGCTACGTTGCGGCCGGGAGTCACCTACCAGAGCACTGGAAGGCCGCTAAGAGGGTGATGCGCTACTTGTGCAGTACGTCGGGCATGGGGCTCGTGCTTGGAGGACGGGGTCCAGTTGTCCTCACTGGACACGCAGACGCCTCTTGGGTTGACGACTTGGCTACGCAGCGGTCGTCACAGGGTTATACTTTCAGCCTTGGCTCCGGCTCTGTTTCTTGGCGGTCTACCCGCTCGTCTTCTGTTCTCAGCTCCAGTTGTGAGGCTGAGATCTACGCAGGGACCGTGGCTGCACAGGAGTTACGCTGGCTCACCTACCTGCTGACAGACTTGGGAGAGCCGCCTCGTTCTCCTCTAGTTCTGTACGTCGACAACAAGGCCATGATTGCCATGTGTCAGGAGCACAGACTGGAGCACAGGACGAAGCACATCGCTCTGCGCTACTTCCTTGCTCGTGAGTTGTAGCAGAGTGGTCAGCTTCGTCTTGTTTACGTGGCCTCTCGGGCCAACACTGCTGATATCGTCACCAAGGCACTTCAGCCTTGTGATCATCTGCGTTTCTGTACTGTTCTAGGCCTTGTGCCTACTTGGCCTCACTTGCTCGCTTCTTGACTTTGCTTGTACTGTGATCCATATACTTATACCTGCATGCTTACACTTGCTAGGTTTTGATCACTGTACTGCTTGTTCTGCATTATATAACTCTGCATGTGAACTGGCCTTGTGGCCATTTGCTTGTGCTCAGAGTGTGTGGTGACTTCGTGATCCACCCTGAGCTTGCTTTGCTTTTCTTGACTGGTCTTGTGACCTCTTATTCTACCCCAATTTGCCTATGGGGGTGTGTCGAACTTATATGCTGCATGTTGTGTAGGCTGTAGTGGGGTAGCCCATATGGGGTACAACCCAATTAGGGTTTACTACTTGTACTCCTGCATGCTGCTAGTTCATCCATCCTCGCTTAGGATTCTGACAGTTAGGTCCGTGCTTCCGCTCGCCCGTCCCTAGCATACCCCTAGCCCGCCCCGCCTCGATTAGGGTTTCCCATGCCACCCGTAGCGCCCCGCCGACAGCCTTAGCTGCCCGTACTGCCCATAGCCTCACGCAGCCGATCGCCCCCGCCCGCGCTGCCGCTTGCGCTAGGAGCTGCCCGCGCTCGCGCTGCCTCCCTACCGCGCTGCCCCACGCACCAGCTACGCGCGCAGCTGCACGCGCTGCCGCTCGTGCGATCGCACTCACAGCTACTCGCGCAGCTGCGCGCTGCTACTCCCGCCCGTGCAGCCGCGTCGCCGCTGCAGCTCGCGCAGCCGCTGCCGCCCGAGCTGCTGCTGATGCTCGCGCCGCACATGCCGCCCGCGCTGCCGCCGCAGTTTGCACAACCGCGGCCGCTCGCGCCGCCGCTGCAGCTCGCGCCGCCGCTACTGCCCGAACTGTCGGCGCCCCCTGCGCCGCCACTGCCACCTGCGTCGCCACTGCTGTTCGTGCCGCCACCGCTGCTGCCTAGGCTGCCGCCGCCGCCGCCGCTGCCGCCTACGCCACTGCCGCTGCTTCCTAGGCCAGCGCCACCGCTACTGCCTAGGCCGTCGCCGCCGACACCCGTGCCACCCCTGCTGCTGCCTAGCCCCCCCCGCCGCCGCTGCTACGTAGGCTGCTGCCGCAGTCGGCCGTGCCCCCACCGCTGCTGCCTTGGTCACCACCGCCACTGCCGCAGCCACTCGGGCCGCCACTACGTGCACTGTTCCCTCCTTGTCCCTTTTGCTCGTGCATTCCTAGGCAACGCTCCTAGGACCGTTCCTACTTTACTCTCTGACTTCTCATGTCAGTTGTGCTCTCGCCTGTAGCTGCTCCTGCCCTCCCTATGGATGCTTCTATCCCTTGCGAGTTCGTACTGCGTTTTTATGCGGAAGGCCGGGCGATTAATTTCGACGTGTGGCTGAGCGACGTCGAGCTTTACCTGCAGAGCCAGCGCCAGGATGATGTGTACCTGTACGCCCACGTGACTGGTGAGCTGCCAGCCCCCAAGGGTCCTGCTTCTCTAACCGATGCCGCCACTGACGTTGATAAGACGGCCCACACTGAGGCACAGATTAAGTACGGGGTCTGGGTGGCACTTGACGCAGCTGCACGCTATCTTGGCTTGCAGATTACCCAACACAAAGCAGCGAGCACAACTACACGGACCCCGTCACACATTGTGCAGATCCTCGAGCGGTTCGACTTTCGCTTCTCTTCTCCGCAGGCCACCCCACTTGCTGACCATGGGCTCATGGCTCCTGTTCCTTACGAGCCTGCTGAGCCTAGTGGTCGGTACGCTGAGCTGGTGGCTGCTTCATGTACCTGATGACCTATACTCGACCTGATCTCACATACCTTTGCAACATCCTAGCTCGCTTTGGTGTGCCTAGGAGACACAGTCCCGCCCGCTGGACTGCCACTAAGAGGATTGTGCGGTATCTGGCGAGCACATCACGCATGTGGCTTGTACTTGGGAGATAGGCTGTCATTCTCGACGGACACAGTGATGCATTGTGGGCGGAAGTCGCTAAGTCTCGGAGGTCTTCACAGGGCTACTGTTTTAGTCTCGGTTCTGGAGCTTTCTCGTGGAGGTTGACTCGTGCATCCCATATTGCTCTGTCTAGCTGTGAGGCTGAGATCTACGCTGGTGCTATGGCTGTATAGGAGCTCCGCTGGCTGACCTTTCTGCTCACGGACTTGGTTGAGTCGCCTTGCGCTGCCCCCGTCTTGTTCGTTGACTACAGGGCATGATCCTGCTTTGTCAGGAGCCTCGACCGGTGGGCAGCACGAAGCACGTTGAGCTGAGGCACTTCCTACAGCGCAAGTTATAGCGACGAGGCCATGCGTCAGTGGCCTCAGAGGCCAACACTGCTGATATCTTCACCAAGGCGCTTCAGCCTCGTGGTCATCAGCGTTTCTGCACTAAGGTTGGCCTAGTTACAGGAAGTCACGACTTGCTAGTCTCGTGATCTTTGTTGCTTGCTTTGTGTGTGACTTTGCACATATATGTATACATATATGTATATGTGTGTGTGTGTGTGCGTATGTGTGTGTGTGTGTGTGTGTGTGTGTGTGTGTATGTATGTGTGTGTGTGTGTGTGTGTCTGTGTGTGTGTGTATGTGTGTGTGTGTGTGTGTGTGTGTGTGTGTGTGTGTGTGTGTGTGTGTGTGTGTGTGTGTGTGTGTGTGTGTGTGTGTGTGTGTGTGTGTGTGTGTGTGTGTGTGTGTGTGTGTGTGTGTGTGTGTGTGTGTGTGTGTGTGTGTGTGTGTGTGTGTGTGTGTGTGTGTGTGTGTGTGTGTGTGTGTGTGTGTGTGTGTGTGTGTGTGTGTGTGTGTGTGTGTGTGTGTGTGTGTGTGTGTGTGTGTGTGTGTGTGTGTGTGTGTGTGTGTGTGTGTGTGTGTGTGTGTGTGTGTGTGTGTGTGTGTGTGTGTGTGTGTGTGTGTGTGTGTGTGTGTGTGTGTGTGTGTGTGTGTGTGTGTGTGTGTGTGTGTGTGTGTGTGTGTGTGTGTGTGTGTGTGTGTGTGTGTGTGTGTGTGTGTGTGTGTGTGTGTGTGTGTGTGTGTGTGTGTGTGTGTGTGTGTGTGTGTGTGTGTGTGTGTGTGTGTGTGTGTGTGTGTGTGTGTGTGTGATGTATGTGTGTGTGTGTGTGTGTGTGTGCGCGCGCGCGCGCGCGTGCGTGCGTGCGTGCGTGCGTCCGTGCGTGCGTGCTATATATTATGTGGCTACCTTGTGTCGTGCCTATATATAGCCACATGGTTGTGCCCATGATTCATAATAAATTTTCTGAACTCGATCCTTCGGTCCTCACGCTTGGTAATCAGAGCCCGTTTTCACTCGGAGTTCTTCAACCGCTAAGAACCAGCCTAAAAAAAAAACCGCGGGGGCGACGACAATCACGCCGATTCCGGTACGTAAAACCAGTTTCGCGTTGATTTTTAAATCCCCCCTCGAACGATTTGTTGGGTGCAATACATGGTTTGCACGACAACCTACCACCTATTCGCTGACATTGAGTGAAAGTGAGGTGTTTTGTTTGAAGGTAATTCCTTATGTGTGAGTTGCGCATTTTCGTGCTTTACGTTTGAATGTTTACTGCTCATGAATCGCCCCAACGGTTCATGAGTTATATGCGTTTTCGTGAGAGGTTGCATTCCTGAGTGTTCGTGATAATCCGTGTGTAAATGCGAGGCTTCATGTGCGTTTGCGTTGTTCCGCGAGTTGTCGTAAGTATGCGTGATTTTTTGTGTTCGTGAATTTCCGTGAGGTTCGTGCGTTGTTCATGAATATTTATGTGCGTTCATGTTCGTTTGTGTTTTTCTGTTTCTCGTGTGTGTTCATGAAGTGTCGTGAGTGTTCACGAAGTTGACTGAGATAATTTTCGCGTCAGTCAAGGTCAACTGCGCGGGTAAATCAGGACCCGCGCGTGGGGTCCTGATCGTGCGTGTGGGCCCTCAGGCCCGCGCGTGTGGCCTCGCACTGTTGCGAGCGTGGCAGGGCCCACGATCGCAACAGGACAGGGCGAATGATCGCCCTGCCCACGCGCAGGACAGCGCACGTCAGTGCACTGTACAGCACGACCGAAATATCGGTCGTGCATGATTGCAGTCAAGGGGGAGCTCGGGATTACGGTTGAAAAACCGAATCCCGCGTTGACTCGGCGTACAGGTAACTTCGCCGGAAACGTCGCGCGCGTAACGCGACAATTTCGACACAGGGACAAAACGGTGAAATCCGTTTTTCAACTGTAAGGCTTCGTGAAAACGGTAATCCCACATGATTGTTCATAATTACCAACGGGAATTCATGAGCGTTCGTGGGCGGAGTCAGCAGGGGCATTTGGCTGATATGAAATTCGAAGACAGTTTTTCTACAGAGGCAAATGCAGTCAAAATCAAGAGCATTTCGACAACCGTTTTTCTTGGCACATCTGGCGAAGTCCTGAACTCTAGTTAAACAACTGCTTTGTGCTTTCCTATGCTTGTGTGTTAGGCTTTGATATAAAATGCGTGCTTGTACGAAGTTGTAATCAATCCTTTGAGTGAAGTTTTTCTCTATCAACGTATTGACGTGAAGAGCACTTTCTGCACACGGGCCAATTCATCTTCAACGCTGCGCAAAGGATTTTGGGAGTGCTCTAGTGCACGTGGTTGTCTTTACACTTAGTGCGTCCCTCTACAGGCACCCGAGGACCCTTGGAGGTGACCCCGTGGGGACTAACTAGTGTGTATTAAAGGTGTGCTTAGAGCCTCTAGATCCCAAATAGTAGTCAACACGATTTACCGAACTGGCATGGAGGTATAAGGCAATAGCTTTCTACAGGAACTCGCCGCACTTCACCCAATGTTACGAGGCGAAGGGTCGGGCAGCGTTAATTCAACGATTCGAGCCAATTAATACTATGTACATGGCGCGGCAGCAGATAAACCGACATAAGCGATTTGGAAGTGTAATGCAGTACACGCAGCAGATGGATGCATTTTTTTAAACCGCATTGACAACCTGACCGAGGGAGAAAAAAAATCAAGCATACACTGCCGGGCTAATAAACAAAGTTCGCCTACATGTGATCGCGGCGAATTACAGCAGCTACAGAGATATCGTCTGTGCCACGGAGAGGTTCGGCTCGTTGACTAATGGTCAAAATGGAACACGACGCCACACGCCAAACATAAAATTTGGCGCCGAGCGATTGGCACCCCCCACGACTGCCGACCCGATGGAAATCTACAAAGTCGACGCGAAGCAGCGGCCGGTGAAATCTGAAACGTGCGAGTTTCGCGGTGCAGCAGGGCATCGAAATTTGTCGTGCTGGAATGAAAAGAAAACACGTGCGGAGTTACAGGGCAAGAACGAGATTCCCCAGTAGTCGCGGATCGAGCTAGCGATCAGGAAAATATCCGAAAAAAGGGCAAAAGCACGACGATGTGGCGACATCGGAGAGGGCGAAAAAAGGGAGAAAATGATGGCGCGAATTTAAAATGTCACGATCGGCGAGCACCAGGGGAATTCGCAGAGACAAAAGGAGAATCCGCGAAAAAAATATTGTGCACCGACCAGGAAACTCCCACCGAACACATCCAAAAGTAGGAATTTATTAAAGTTATCCTACAGAGATACTTTAACTAATAACATTTCTTCTCGTGGTTTTAAAGCCTTTGAAAATTTTAAGGGAGGGTTAGAGGCTAAGAGAAACCTTTAGAAATAGTACCGGTACCAGAAAAGTTGGGGACTCAACTCCGGAGCGTTGAAAAGGGTCGAGCGTTCCGATGAGTTAACATTCTCTCCCAGTAGCAGGGTGTTAAGGCTCTCCGTTCCCCACAGGTGAAGCCTACACATCTGCAAAGGCTTAGAGGAAGGTTCCAGGCCCATGAGAAGTTGTATCGGCCTCGGAAAAATCCTTCTACTCACCCTCAGGTGAAGTTTGAGATAGAATCTGCAGCTTCGGGTATAGGGAATGGGGATAATGATTATTTTGATGTACCCTATGACCCTATAAATGATACTATCTTTGGCTACTCGGAGCGGCAGCAGCCACCACTCCTCGAGGTGCTCTGCAAAGGGCGACGCCTCCAGGCGATGGTGGATATTGGTGCGTCCCACTCATTGTGCGACCGCGAGACGTTGGAGAAGTCCTCGGAGGAGACCCAGTTTACCGCAACGATGGTGGAGGGTAGTAAGCTACCCATCCACGGCGAGTCAACTTTACAGTTGCAGATAGGGGTGCTGAGGTGGAAGCTGACGATACTAGTCACTAGCATCAAGGGCCTGGATTTCATCTTGGGGCGAGATTTCTTGAAGCGGTTCAACCCCGAAATTGATTGGGTCAACCGAGATGCCGTCATCTATAACAACGGGAAATGCGTGGAGCTGCGAAGCTGGACGGATACAGGGGATATTTCAGAGGCGGCACTAGTACAGTTCGAGCGAACGGTGAGCGAGGGTAACAGAGGTTACCTCGCACTGGTGATGGTAGCAGAGGAGGGGAAGCCGAACTCGGAGCTACCTACAGTAGTACAGAAATTCTAGAGGAGTACAATGACATCATGCCGGACGATCTACCTGCAGGAGTGCCTCCAGAGCGAACCCACCAACACGAGATCGTGGAAGCCACGATAAAGAAGCCTTAGCGATAGTCACATCCTTTAAGGTGTGGAGGTGTTACCTGGAAGGAGCCAAGACTGCAGTCTCAAATACCTCAAGTTGCAGCCTACGCTCTCACGACGACAGGTGCGGTGGATGGACTTCCTCGAGACACACTTCCGCTACGACATCGTCTACAAGCCAAAGTTACACAACAAGGCCGACGCACTGAGCCGACCCGGGCATGTAGCAGGGATCCTGCTCGACGGGATGAACTTCCTACTCAAGGGCATATTCCAACATGGGTACTTAGTGGACGCAGAGATTGTTACAGTAGAGAAGAAGAAACAATGACAGTGGGAGGAAGACTTAATGTAAGGAAAGGTTCAGGAAAGATTTGGGTTCCGAATTACGCCCTGCTCCGACAGATTCTACAGGAGGAGTTCCACGATGTGGCATATGCGGGACATTCTGGAAGCAACAAAACTCTTGCGGGAATAGCAAAGTATTACTACAAGCCCCGGATGGCAACAGACGTGCAGCAGTTCGTCACCTCATGCGACATGTGTCAGCGGATGAAGAGCAGCAAGAAGAAAAAAGCAGGGATACTTCAGCCTCTACCCATACCGGAGCAGCCATGGCAAGTTGTTAGTATGGATTTAATTACTGGACTACCATCAACCACACGAGGGCGTGATGCTATACTCGTAGTGATCGATAAGTTCTCTAAAATGGGACACTTCATCCCTACCAACGCCACGGCTACAGCTGAAGCAACTGCTCGCCTCTTCTTCGACCGCATCGTCACCATCCACGGCATCCTCGCTACACTCATCTCGGACAGAGACCCCAGGTTCACTAATAAGTTCTGAAGGGAACTCATGGGTTTGTTGGGGGCAAAGCTTGCAATGTCTTCAGCATGTCAAACTTATATGCTGTATTTTGTGTAGGCTATAGTGGGGTAGCCCATATGGGGTACAACCCAATTAGGGTTAGTACTTGTACCCATCCTGCTGTTAGTCAATTCATTCTCGTTCGTTATTCTGACATGGTTTCAGAGCAGGTCCTAGCCTAGGACCGGTTTCTTAGGGCCCACCGAGTAGCGCTACCCCACCCGTCGCGCCGCTGTGATCGCGCCGCCCTGCCCTGCCCTGCCCTGCATCGCGCTGCCTGTGCACGCTCTGCCTTACCCGCGCGCCGCCCGCCGCAGCGCGCACTGCTTTGCCCGCGCGCCGCTCGCTGCAGCGCGCCCTGCTGACTCGCGCTCTGCCTGCTGCAGCGCGCCCTGCCCTGCCCGCGCGCTGCGCCGCCGCGCACGCCCTGCCTGAGCGCCGCGCCACCGCGTCTCCCTGCTCGCGCGCCGCCCGCGCCACGCGCGCCGCCCTGCCCGCGCATCGCGCCGCCGCAGCGCGCGCTGTTCTGCCCGCGCGCAGCCCGCGCCGAGCGTCCTGCCCTGCCCGCGCGCCACGCCGCCACGCGCCCTGCACTGCCCGCGCGCCGTGCCGCCGCGAGCCCTGCCCTGCCCGCGCGCCGCGCCGCGCGCCCTACCCTGCCCGCGAGCCACGCCGCCGCGCGCCCTGCCCTGCCGGTGCGCCGCACCGCCGCGCGCCCTGCCCTGCCCGCAAGCTGCGCCGCCGCGCGCCTTGCCCTGCTGCGCGCCCTGCCTTTCCGCGCACCTTTCCCTGCCGCGCGCCCTGCCTGAGCGCCGCGCCCTGCCCTACCGCGCACCCTGCCCTACCGCTCGCCCTGCCCTACCGCGCGCCCTGCCCTGCCGCGCGCCCTGCCCTGCCGCACGCCGCTCGCTGCTGCACTGCTACTAGCGCGCTCACCTGCCTAGCCGCGCTGCCCTTCCTATGCGCCGCCCTGCTGGCCACTGCTCTGACTGCTATGGTGACCCTGAGCGTCCTCACCTTTGATTCGGAGGGCTGCCCGATAGAGTTCGACTCCTGGCTCGATGACTTAGAGCTGTTCTTACTGAGCGACTCCAAGGACGGTATTTCACTGTTTGATCTCACTTCTGGCGCCTCTGTCGCCCCTTCCGACACAGCTGACAGTACAGCTCGCTCGCAGTGGCTTACTCGTGACGCTGCTGCTCGCCTAGCCGTTCGCAACCACCTGCCGTTAGCAAAACGCGCTCACTTCGGACAGCACAAGACTGCGAAAGCACTGTACGACGCTGTAGTTGCTCGTTACTCCTCGCCGGCCACTGCTGCTCTAGGCCGCCTTCTCCTGCCCTACCTGTTCCCAGAGCTGTCCGCCTTTGCCACAGTAGCCGACCTAGTCACTCACCTTCGCACTAGTGACACTCGCTACCGTGCTGCGCTTCCCGCCGAGTTTCTCACCAAGAACCCTCCTCCCATGTACATCACTCTCTACTTCATAGTCACCTGCCTCCCTGACTCTCTTATCGCTGTCAGGGACCTCCTTCTCGCCCTTGACCCCACCACCCTCACTGTCGACCTGCTCGAGAAGCACCTCCTTGCAGCTGAGACTAGCATAGTCACTCTAGGCGCTTCTCGTGGCACTCCTCGCTCTCCCTTCTTTGAGGGGTGTTCGCCCTCTCCCCTTCTCCCTTCAGTCGCCTCTGCTGCAGCTGTTGACTACCTTCGTGCTGAGGAGGTAGGAGCTGCGTCTGCCCCTAGTGGGAGGCGCAGCAGTGGCAGGGGAGGCAGGGGAGGCAGGGGCGGTGGGGGCGGCAGAGGTGGAGGCGGTGGTGGGGGCGGTGGAGGCGGTGGAGGGGGCGGCGGTGGCGGAGGGAGTGGTGGTGGGGGTGGAGGTGTAGGTGGCGGCGGTGGTGGCGGCAGTGGCGGTAGTGGGGGCGGCAGTGGTGGCGGCAGTGGGAGTGGAGGCGGTGGCAGTGGTGGCGGCCGGGGTGGTACCAGTCAGAGGGGAGGCCTTGGCGGTGGTCAGAGGCAGCAGCAGCAGCGTCAACTTTCGCCCCAGGAGCTATGTGAGTGGTTTGCTCAGCGTGGGGCGTCTAGGGGTAGTGGTCGCTGCCCGTATGTCATTCGCAAATGTGACCGCACTGGTCAGACATGCGGCAAGTTCCACACCCAGCACCGCTGCTTCTCTCGTCTTACCGACGCCTTCCGCACAGAGTTTCCAGACGCGGCTGAGCTCCCCCGCTGGGCAGACCTGCTTCAGCAGGGTGTAGACATCTTTGCTCTTGATTATGATGCTATCATTTCTGCCATGTATGCATTGCCTGTTAGTGCTGAGGGTGACTGTTACCTGTGTATGCCGCCAGACCTAGGTATAGAGGCTGCTGCTCTAGGTGGTAGTGAGTCTGCTGCTCTAGGTGCTGGTGAGTCTGCTCTCTCTGGTACTGAGTCTGCTGCGGCCCTGCACACCTTCACACTTGACTCAGGTGCTTCCGCTTGTTTCTTTCGCGATAGTACCACGGTCACACCGCTCGATGCACCTGTTGCTGTCTCTCTGGCTGACCCCTCTGGGGGCCCAGTCCGTGCACGTTCCTCCACTGTTCTGCCTTGTCCGGCGGTTCCGTCTGGCTCACTGTCAGGTCTCCACCTCCCCTCGTTCTCTACGAACTTGGTGAGCAACGCCGTCCTTCAGGATCAGTGGGTTGATACCTTCACCCCTGGAGGACAGCGTGTGGCGATCTGTACGTGCTCCCGGACTGGGAGGCACCTCGCCACGTTCACCCGTCGGCCTGGGTCGAGTCTGTACACACTGAGTACTGCGCCCCCTCAGGTAGCTGCGTCTGCGTCTGCGTCAGGTCAGCTGTCGGCCCCCTGCTCGTGTTGCGCCCTGTCGCACCAGACGCTCCTTTGGCACCACCGCCTTGGTCACCCCTCCGTGGCACGCCTCCGTGGCATGCACTCCCGTCTCCTTGTCTCTGGTCTTCCCAGGTCTCTCCCTCCCCTCCCACCCTCGCCTGCTCCTCCCTGTCTTCCCTGTGTCGAGGGGCGGCAGCACGCCGCTCCTCACTCCTCTGAGATTCCCCCGACGACTGCTCCCCTGTAGACTCTCCACATGGACGTGTGGGGCCCAACCCGCGTCCGTGGACAGGGCCGCGAGCGGTACTTTCTGCTGGTTGTTGACGACTACACGCGTTACACCACGGTCTTCCCCTTACGCACCAAGGAGGAGGTCTCTGATGTTTTGATCCCTTGGATCCGCGCTGTTCGTCTCCAGCTCCGCGAGCGGTTCGAGACGGACCTTCCCGTCCTGCGTCTGCACTCTGACAGAGGTGGTGAGTTTGCCTCCGACCTTCTGCGGGACTTTTGTCGTGGGGAGGGCATTCGCCAAACGTTCACGCTTCCGGCCTCTCCGCAGCAGAATGGGGTTGCTGAGCGCCGCATTGGCTTAGTCATGGAGGTCGCTCGTACCTCCATGATCCATGCGGCTGCCCCCCATTTTCTGTGGCCGTTTGCGGTCCGATACGCTGCGCATCAGCTCAACCTCTGGCCCCGGGTCTCCTTGCCGGAGACCTCGCCGACAATGCGTTGGACGGGAGAGGTTGGCGATGCGTCGGTGTTCCGGGTCTGGGGCTCTCGTGCCTTTGTCCGCGATACGTCCGCGGACAAGCTCTCCGCCCGTGCTATTCCCTGCGTCTTCCTTGGCTTTGTCCCTGACGCGCCTGGCTGGCAGTTTTACCACCCCACCTCGCGCCGTGTCCTGCCCTCTCAGGACGTCACGTTTGACGAGTCGGTTCCCTTTTACCGTCTCTTCCCCTACCGCACTGCCCCTCTCCCTCCCCCACCGCTCTTCCTCGCACCAGGTCCTCCTCCGGTAGACCCCCTTCCCCCTCAGGGTCCTGCTCCCTCAGGTGTGTCCCAGGTAGACCCTGTCGAGCCTGTCGAGGTAGCTGTCGACTCTAGTGCTGCTAGGGGTGCTGAGCTTGCGGGTGCGGGGCCTGGGGGTGCTGAGCCTGAGCGTGCGGAGCCTGGGGGTGCTGAGCCTGGGGTTGTTGAGTCTGAGGGTGCGGAGCCTGGGGGTGCTGAGCCTGAGCGTGCGGAGCCCTGGGGGTGCTGAGCCTGGGGGTGCTGAGTCTGGGGGTGCTGAGCCTGGTGGTGCTGAGTCTGGGGGTGCTGAGCCTGGGGGTGCTGAGCCTGAGCGTGCTGAGCCTGGAGGTAATTTGTCTTCTGGAGGTCCTACGGGTGTCTTGTCACGGCAGGAGCCACTCTCTCCACCGCAGTTGTGCGAGTGGTTTGCTTGGCGCTGGAGCCGTGCTGCTGGAGCTGGGGGGCCTACCGCTGGAGGCCCAGGAGCTGGAGGTACTGGAGCTGCTGGAGCTGGAGGTACTACTGGAGCAGGAGCTACTGGAGGTGCTGGAGCCGCTGGTACCGGAGGTGCTCGTACTGGAGGTACTGGAGCTGCTGGAGATGGAGGTGCTGCTGGAGCTGGAGCTGCCGGAGGTGCTGCTAGAGCTGGAGGTACTGCTGGTGCTGGAGCTGCTGGAGGTGCTGGAGCCGCTGGTCCCGGAGGTGCTCGTATTGGAGATACTGGAGCTGCTGGAGCTGGTGGTGCTGCAGGTGTTGGAGCAGGAGGCACTGGAGCTGCCGGAGCTGGAGGTGCTGCTGGAGCTGGAGCTGCTGGAGGTGCTGGAGCTGGTGGTACTGCAGGCGTTGGAGCTGGAGACCCTGGAGCTGGGGGTACTGGTGCTGTCGGTGCTGGTTCTGGAGGCGCTGCGCGGCCGCGGCCGTACTTCGTTCCACTCCATCAGCAAGTTCTTGGTCTCCCGCCTTCTACTGGTCCTACTCCTCCCTTACTGTGTCCTCGCAGTTGCAGTTACAGCCAGCCTCCCCACTGCCTGGACCTTCTCCTTACACTGGGCCGACCGGAGGTCTTGCGGAGCGTCGTGAGCCTGAGTCTCGTCCTGCGTCGCCTGTTCGCACTGTTCGCACTGGTCGTCGTGTTCCGCGTCAGCGTCCTCCTCCTGTCCCCGTCACGCACCAGATGGTACTTCGTCCTTCCTCTGTTCCACTGCGTGTCCCTCTGCCGTCTCCTCCTGCGTCCTCTCTTCCTGACATCCCTGACCTGCCGTCAGACCTTGCCTGTGCTGCCAGTCCTACTGTCACACGTCTTCTAGCTACTGCTGTCACTGACCCTTCGTTTGAGTCCACTGCTGCATCTGCCCTAGTTGCTGAGCTTGTTGACTTTGCTGCCGCCTGTCGTCTAGACTACGCCGCTAGTCTTGTTGCTGAGTCTGAGTCTGCCTGTCCTCCGTCCGTCGGGAGTGAGTGTGCTCTTGGCACGGACGTCCTTGAGGACAGGCAGGAGGACTTTGAGTGTTTTGCAGCTACTGTACCTCATCTCGTGTCCATGCTGATTGCACCTGAGGGAGACCCGGATGCACCAGACATCCCGACCCCGCGCTCCTACGCAGAGGCGATAGAGGGTCCCTACTCCTCTCAGTGGCAGACAGCCATGGACGCAGAGATGGCATCCTGGAAGTCCACAAGCACTTACGTCGACGAGGTTCCCCCACATGGGGCGAACATCGTCAGTGGCATGTGGATTTTCAGGGTGAAGCGGCCGCCGGGTTCTCCGCCTGTCTTCAAGGCGCGTTACGTTGCACGAGGCTTCAGTCAGCGAGAGGGAGTTGACTTCTTCCAGACCTTCTCCCCTACCCCGAAGATGACCACTCTTCGGGTTCTGCTGCACGTCGCCGCTCAGCGTGACTACGAGCTTCACTCTCTTGACTTTAGCACAACTTTCTTACAGGGCAGCCTGCACGAGGAGATCTGGCTGCGCCGCCCACCTGGCTTCACTGGGTCGTTTCCTGCAGGTACCCAGTGGAGCCTCCGGCGGCCGGTCTACGGTCTCCGCCAGGCGCCTCGCGAGTAGCACGACACACTGAGGACGACGCTTGCGTCTCTTGGGTTTGCTCCTTCGACTGCTGACCCGTCGCTGTTTCTACGCACCGACACTTCGCTGCCGTCGTTCTACATCCTCGTGTACGTCGACGACTTGGTCTTTGCCACTGCTGACACTGCTGGACTGGCCCACGTGAAGTCGGAGCTGCAGAAGAGACATACGTGCACAGACCTGGGTGAGCTGCGCAGCTATCTTGGCTTGCAGATCACCCGGGACAGAGCACGGCGCACCATTACCTTGACTCAGTCACACATGGTGCAGCAGGTTCTTCAGCGCTTCGGCTTCGAGTACTCCTCGCCACAGGCCACTCCTCTGCCTACCGGTCACTCGCTCTCAGCTCTGCCTTCGGATGAGTCCGTAGAGCCGAGTGGCCCGTATCCAGAGCTTGTGGGCTGCCTCATGTACCTGATGACCTGCACTCGACCTGACCTTGCTTACCCTCTTAGCATCCTGGCTCGCTACGTTGCGCCCGGGAGACACCGACTAGAGCACTGGAAGGCCGCTAAGAGGGTGATCCGCTACTTGTGCAGTACGTCGGGCATGGGGAGACGTGGGGAGACGTGCGGAGGGCCACACACGTCGCAGCGTTGTTTCGATCGCCTGTCTGATGCCTGGCGCGTGCAGTTTCCTGACGCTCCTGAGCTCCCTAGCTGGGCTGATCTGCTTAGGCAGAGGGTTGATATCTTTGCTCTAGACTTTGATGCTATCCTTGCTGCCATGTATGCTGTGACTATTAGTGCTGAGGGTGACTGTTACCTGTGTATGCGGCCCGACCCAGGTAAAGAGTCTACTGCTCTAGGTGCTGGTGAGGCTGCTGCTCTAGGTGCTAGTGAGTCTGCTGCTCCAGGTGCTGGTGAGTCAGCTCTCTCGGGTACTCCGCCTGCTGAGGCCTTGCACACCTTCACACTTGACTCAGGTGCTTCCCGCTCCTTCTTTCGCGACAGCACCACACTCACGCCGCTCAGTCGGCCAGTTGCAGTCTCCCTGGCGGACCCCTCTGGGGGCCCCGTCCTTGCGCACTCCTCCACGGTCCTACCGTGTCATGCTGTCCCGTCTGGCTCACTGTCGGGTCTCCACCTCCCCTTGTTCTCTACGAACTTGGTGAGTTGAGCTGACCTCCAGGATGTGTGGGTTGACCAGTTCACCCCTGGAGGTCAGCGTGTGACCCACTGTACGTGCTCCCGGACTTGTCCACCTGGCCACGTTCACCCGAGCGCCTGGCTCGAGTCTGTACACACTGACCACTGTGTCCCCTCAGGTAGCTGCGTCTGCGTCTGCGTTTGCGTCAGGTCAGCTAGCGGCCCCCTGCTCGTGTCGCGCCTTGTCGCACCAGACTGTCCTTTGCCACCACCGTCTTGGTCACCCCTCGGTGCAGCGCCTTCGTGGCATGCACCGACGTCTCCTTGTCTCTGGACTTCCAGAGACTCTGCCTCCTCTCCCACCCTCGCCTGCCCCTCCCTGCCTTCTCTGTGTCGAGGGGCGGCAGCATGCCGCTCCTCACTCCTCCTCGTTCCCCCCGACGACTGCTCCCCTGCAGACCCTGCACATGGACGTGTGGGGCCCAGCCCGCGTCCGTGGACAGGACCGCGAGTGGTACTTCTTGCTGGTCGTTGACGACTACACGCGTTACACCACGGTCTTCCCCTTGCGCACCAAGGGTGAGGTCCCGGAGTCGTGGTCTGCCCTTGCGATCAACCTCAACTCTCAACAGCCCTAGTGGAGCGTGGATTACATTCGCGCGCGCATCCTAGAGGAGGACTTGCGGCGGCGGAGTGTGGAGCGCTCGGAGGAGGGGGCTGGCTATGGAGTTGGAGGTGGAAAGAGTGGCTTCAAGAAGAAGTGGAAGGGCAAAAACAAGGACAACCCTAAGGAGGATGGCGGCGGGGGTCAAGGGGAGGTGTGCTTCTACTGCAAGAAGCGCGGACATCGTTGGCGGAAGTGCTACCAACGACCCAAGGATTGGACCCCGCCTTCATCAAGCAACCAGCGTGGTGGCACGAGGAGTGGGGGAGTCATGGGAGCTAGTGGAGAGGAGAAGGAGGAGGAGAAAGGCGGCAAATCTGAGGAGCGGAAGGCCGGGTTCTTCTTCGTGAACGAAGGCGCAACCGACCTCGCTATGGCTGCCAAGGTTCTCCTACACCCCCTCACCCATTGGGTGATTGACTCCGGGAGCTCTTGGCACATGACTCCTCGTGCGGACCTACTCGATGAAATTCAGCCCGCACCCATCTCTACAGTCACATCCGCGACGGGCGCCAAGGCCAAGGTCATGGGCATGGGATGCGCCAAGTTCATGGGAGCGGATGGAGAGCTCGTGGGGCTGAAGAACGTGCTGTGGGTGCCGGACTTGTGCGCGAACCTGATTTCTACCGGCCGGTTGGGAGATGCGGGTGTGAACACCGAGACGATTGGCTCGGAGCGCTATCGTGCCTACAACGATGAGCGGCTGATTTGGGACCTGCAGTGGAAAGGGGATGTTCACAAGCGGATGTGGCAGATCCCGGTCCTCCCTTGGCGGAAATCGGGCAAGGCGGCAATGGCGGCATCTATGGAGGAGAGCGTCACTGAGGAGGAGCAGCAAGGTGTGCAAGGAGAGGAGCTGATAGGAGGAAGCGCGGCGGTGAAGGCGTCGGCTACCTCGGGCCAAGCGGATTGGGAGACTTGGCATCGGCGACTCGCACACGTGGCTGTTTCTACATTGGAGGTGATGCACAAGGAGAAGTGCGTGCATGGGCTGCAACTGCAAGGAGATGGCGCTCACTATGGCAGCTGCGAGGCGTGCATGCAAAACAAGTTTGCGCGGTTCCCGTTTCCACGTGCGGAGAGATCGGCGAAGGCACCCTTGGAGGTGGTGCACATGGACCTGGTGGGTCCTATGAGGACTGAGGGGACTGGGGGAGTGCTGTACTTCCTTACCATGGTGGACGAATGGAGCCGTTTCACGTGGGCGCGTCCCTTGTCCAAGAAGAGCGATGCTGCAGCGGCGATCAAGGAGGATTGGTTGCCGATGGTGGAGCGGGAAGCGATGCGGCTGGTGAAGGTGCTGAGGAGCGACCGAGGTGGAGAGTTCCTTGGAGCGGAATTCACCAAGTTCCTCAAGAGAAATGGCATCCGACATCAGCTGACCTGCCCTGGAACACCGCAGCAGAACGGCATAGCTGAGCGTGCCAACCGGACCATTGGCGAGGCGGCTAAGACCTTGTTGGGGGCTGCTGGGATGCCCTACAAGTTCTGGCCTGAAGCTGTTCGCCATGTCATCACAGTCAAGAACATGGTCTTGACGCATGTTGGCGACAAGCACTGGGTGCCGTACGAGCGTTGGCTTGGGAAGAAGCCATCCATTGACATGCTGCGGGTGTGGGCCTGCATGGGGCTTGTGATGGTGCCTAAGGAGCAGAGGCACAAGCTGGAAGTTGCTGCTGTGTGGGTTGTCCATCTTGGGATGGCTCCTGACTCAAAGGGGTGGCTGATGTGGGACCCCAAGAGCAAGAAGATGCTGGTCAGTCGTGACGTCAAGTTTGTGGAGGACGTCATGTACAAGGACTGGCAGCAGCAGCAGCAGGTGCAGATTGGCTTGCGTCTGCAGGAGATTGAGCAGTCTACAGTGGAGGAGGTTCAGCTGCACCTTGATGAACTCCATGGGTCAGAGCTGACCAGTGACCACAGTGGCGGTGGTGAGCAGCAAGGTGCTGGTCCTGCTGCGGAGGAGGGGTTGGAGGATGAGTCGGCACGTGTGGACTCACCAACTCAGCCCGAGCCTACTGCAAACGCCAAGGTCACCAAGAGGAGTGTGCAGAGAGGAGCTTCACCACATGGGCATCAGACTGCAACTCGCGAGAAGAGAGTGGCAGCAGCACCTTCAAGGCTGGAGTATAGCCGTTTGGGAGGACCCAAGCAAGGTGCCATGGCGGTTCAGGCGGATGAGGGAGATGATGAGGAGATGGCCTTCTGTTTCTTCACACCCTTGCCTGGAGAACCAGCCACAGTGGAGGAGGCACTGAGTGGACCCCAGAAGGAGGAGTGGAAGGCTGCCATGGATGCGGAGTTCAACAGTCTCATTGAGAATGGGACTTGGGAGCTTGTTGAGTTACCCGAGGGGCGACGGCCGATCAGCAGCAAGTGGGTCTTCAAGGTGAAGAGTGGAGTTGATGGTGCGTTGGAGCGGTTCAAGAGTCGCTTGGTTGCCAAGGGGTTTCAGCAGAAGGAGAAGGTCGACTTCGGGGAGATCTTCGCTCCCGTTGCTAAGCCAGTGACATTGAGGACTTTGCTGAGGATATCTACATGGCTCAGCCCGACGGCTATGAGGATGGGACCAGCCGGATGTGCAAGCTCAAGAAGGCTATCTATGGCCTTAAGCAAGCGCCCGGGTGCTGGTACGAGAAGCTGGAGGAGGTGCTGCTGAGTGGAGGCTTCAAGACGTCCCAAGCGGATCACAGCTTGGTTCTGCTTGGAGAGGGGGAGCAGCTGCTCTTGCTGCTGGTGTATGTCGACGACATACTGGTGTTCTCGCCTTCCATGGAGCAGATTGAGAGGGCAGAGAAGCTGCTGATGGACAACTTCAAGTGCAAGATGCTGGGGGATGTCCACTACTACTTGGGGCTGCAGATTGAGAGGGATGTTGAGAGGAGGTGGCTGAAGGTGCATCAGTCACACTACATCTCTGGTGTCATGGAGCGCTATGGTGTGACTGGGGGTCGCACTGTGATGACACCGTTCCCTGCAGGCTTCAAACTGAAGAAGGCAGCTGAGGAGGATGATGTGCTTGAGGATGAGCAGCAGAATGAGTACCAGTCGCTCATTGGGAGTGTGATGTATGCTGCTGTGCATACGCGACCTGATGCTTCATTTGGAGTGGGGCAGTTAGCCAGAGTTGTGCAGCGGCCCACTGAGGAGCAGTTGGAGGTGGCAAAGCGCTTGGTGCGCTACCTCGGATCAACGGCATTTGCTGGTGTTCAGTTTTCAGCTGGCGGCCAGCTGAAACAGATTGGAGCAGATGGGGTTACGCCTGGAACCTTGAAGCTGTCGTGCTTCACCGACGCTACATGGGCCTCAGAGGAGGAGGATCAGTCATCTGTTGGCGACTTTGTGTGCATGGTCGGAGGTGGACCAGTGAGCTGGAGGTCCAAGAAGCAGAGTGAGATTGCTCAGTCTTCCGAAGAGGCAGAGTACATGGCGATGTACCATGCCATCAAGGAGATCGTGCTCCTGAGGAAGCTGCTCGAGGACATGGGAGTTGAACAGCAGGGACCTACACCACTTTTCTCTGACAGCGAGGCTGCTATTGGCATGGCCAATAATCCTATCCTGAATGGGCTGAACAAGCACATGAAGATTAAGTGGCACTGGGTGAGGCAGATGGTGAAGGAGGGAATTGTTGAGCTTCACCATGTGAAGGCTAGCAAGCAGGCGGCAGATTTTCTCACCAAGAGACTTCCCGAGAGTGCACATTGGAAGTGTGCAAAGATGTGTGGCATGGCATTGCACTAGTGTGGGCAGCAGTGTCATGAGTGCATGCATGTTTGTGTGCATGAGTGTTTGCATGCTTGTGAGTGTGTGAGCATGCAGTCCGTTAGTCTGAGGGGGAGTTTGTTGGATGCACGTCATTCTGAGTGCATGTCATCCTAACGTCCTGCCAAGTGTTCGTGCTATTCATGCGTGCATTGTTTGCATGAGCGTATGTCATTGTGCATGGCTGTTGGATATTATAATCTCTGTGTTTTTCTCCAAGTTTAAATGCTTGATCATGCAGGAGAAATCCAGAGCTTTCTAACGATACCAAGATCGCCTTGTTCCGACCAAGATCGCCCAAGTTACAAGATTTCCAAGACTTGGATTTCTTATTATCGGTTATATCTAATTTGGGTGATTACTTGGACATGACTATAAAGGGGACCTTTGGTTGAGTGGTTAGGGAAGGCAACTTTGACTTTTGGATTGGGGTGGCTAGAAGTTTCTAGCATGGGTTGCAAATGTTGCAACACCTAGGCAAAATCCAACTAGATTGGATTTTGCATGTGACACCTCAAGGACCTCATGATGAGGGTTGCATCCTTGCTGCTAGGAAGGTTCCTACAATCCTTCCCTAGCTCTTGGAGAACCCCTTCCCTCTCATGGTTCTCTTAGAGTCCCCAACTCCAACATTTTATGCCTTGATGCTTGTACTTCCTCCACTATTCTAGTCATGCGGCTGCTGGACGTTTTTACTTGGTTCTCACTCTCTAGACCGTCTTAACGACTGATTCAACTTGGAGATGGTAGCTAAGCCTAAGGCGCACAATCCGACCGAGCGGATTTGCGTTTAGTTGAGTAATGAGTTCGTCGTAAGCTCTCAAAGTGACGGATCTTGAACAACAGTTGTACCCCATATGAACTACCCCACTACAGCCTACACAGACTATAGCATAGAAGTTTGACAGAACTCATTGACTGGCCTTGTGGCCTCTTTGTCTCAGAGGTTGGACTAGTCATGCTCCCCTGAGTTTGTTTGTTGTTGTTTCTCAGGGTCTACCCCTTACCTAGCCTAGGGGGTGTGTCAAACTAGATTTGTATATGTTTGGTAGGCTATATATTAGGTTATACTATAGCGGGTACACGTTTGGTTGATATGACCCCCATATGCCATTCTGTTAGTCGTTCTTCTTGGCAAAGTTTCTAACAAATCAGACAAACTCAAATTAAGTACAGTGTACAAAGATCAAAGGGGGACACGCAGAGGGACACGCTGTGGAGCAGTGGAAGGACGAAGTGCCATCAGGTGTGTGCCGGGGACAGCAGGAGGACGCTGACGCGGAACACGACGACCAGTGCGGACAGCGCGAACAGGCGACGCAGGACGAGACCCAGGCGATGCAGGATGAGACTCAGGTGACGCAGGACGAGACTCTGGCTCACGACGCTCCGTAAGACCTCTAGTCGGCCTAGAGTAAGGAGAAGGACCAGGCAGTGGAGAGGCTGGCTGTAACTGTGACTGCGACTGGTCAGGCTGTGGACTCAGTAAGGGAGGAGTAGGACCAGTAGAAGGCGGGAGGCCAAGAACCTGCTGAAGGAGCGGAACGTAGTACGGCCGCGGCCGCGTAGCGCCTCCAGAAACAGCAGAGAAAGCACCAGTACCCCAAGCTCCAGGGTCTCCAGCTCCAACTCCCGCAGCACCACCAGCTCCAGCACCTCCAGCAGCAACAGCTCCAGCGCCTCCAGCTCCAACTCCTGCAGCACCACCAGCCCCAGCAGCTCCAGTACCTGCAGTACGAGCACCTCTGGGACCAGCGGCTCCAGCACCTCCAGCAGGTCCAGCACCAGCAGTACCTCCAGCACCAGCAGTACCTCCAGCAGCTCCAGCTCCAGGAGCACCTCCAGTACCAGCAGTACCTCTAGCAGCTCCAGCACCAGCAGTACCTCCAGCAGCTCCAGCTCCAGCAGCACCTCGCTGGAGTCTCCAGCGGCGAGCAAACCACTCGCGCAGCTGCGGTGGAGAGAGAGGCTCCCGCCGCGACGAGGCACCTGCAGGAACTCCAGTAGACTGAGCACCCCCAATCTCAGCAACTGCAGGCTCAGCACCCCCAGGCTCAGTACCCCCAGGCTCCGCACCCTCAGTCTCAGCACCCCCAGGCTCAGCACCCCCAGGCTCCGCATCCTCAGACTCAGCAACCCCAGGCTCAGCACACTCAGGCCCAGCACCCCTAGGCTCCACACGCTCAGGCTCAGCACCCCCAGGCTCCGCACACTCAGGCTCAGCACCCCCAGCAGCACCACCCCCAGTAGCAGCACCAGAGTCAACCGCTACCTCGACAGGCTCGACAGCGTCTACCTGGGACACACCTGAGGGAGCAGGACCCTGAGGGGGGAGGGGGTCTACCGGAGGAGGACCTGGTGCAGGAAGAGCGGCGGGGGGGGGAGAGAGGCAGTGCGGTAGGGGAAGAGACGGTAAACGGGAACCGACTCGTCAAACGTGACGTCCTGAGAGGGCAGGACACGGCGCGAGGTGGGGTGGTAAAACTGCCAGCCAGGCGCGTCAGGGACAAAGCCAAGGAAGACGCAGGGAATAGCACGGGCGGAGAGCTTGTCCGCGGTGGTATCGCGGACAAAGGCACGAGAACCCCAGACCCGAAACACTGACGCATCGCCAACCTTCCCCGTCCAAAGCAGTGTGGGCGAGGTCTCCGGCAAGGAGACACGGGGCCAGAGGTTGAGCTGATGCGCAGCGTATCGGACCGCAAACGGCCACAGAAAATGGGGGGCAGCCGCATGGACCATGGAGGTACGAGCGACCTCCATGACTAAGCCAATGCGCCGCTCAGCAATCCCATTCTGCTGTGGTGAGGCCGGGAGCGTGAACGTCTGGCGAATGCCCTTCCCACAACAAAAGTCCCGCAGAAAGTCAGAGGCAAACTCACCACCTCTGTCAGAGTGCAGACGCAGGACGGGAAAGTCCGTCCCGAACCGCTCGCGGAGCTGGAGACGGGCAGCGCGGATCCAGGGGATCAAAACATCAGGGACCTCACCCTTGGTGCGCAAGGGGAAGACCGTGGTGTAACGCGTGTAGTCGTCAACGACCAGCAAAAAGTACCGCTTGCGGTCCTGTCCACGAACGCGGGCTGGGCCCCACACGTCCATGTGGAGGGTCTGCAGGGGAGCAGTCGTCGGGGGAAACGTCGGGGGAAACGACACAGGGAAGACAGGGAGGAGCAGGCGAGGGTGGGAGGGGCGGGAGAACCCTGGAAACACCAGAGACAAGGACACGTCGGTGCATGCCACGAAGCCGCTGCACCGAGGGGTGACCAAGACGGTGGTGCTAAAGGACAGTCTGGTGCGACAAAGCGCGACACGAGCAGGGGGGCGCTAGCTGACCTGACGGAAACGCAGACGCAGACGCAGCTACCTGAGGGGACACAGTGGTCAGTGTGTACAGACTCGAGCCAGGCGCTCGGGTGAACGTGGCCACGTGCCGACCAGTCCGGGAGCACGTACAGTGGGTCACATGCTGACCTCCAGGAGTGAACTGATCAACCCACTCATCCTGGAGGTCAGCTCCACTCACCAAGTTCGTGGAGAACGAGGGGAGGTGGAGACCCGACAGTGAGCCAGACGGGACAGCCGGACACGGCAGGACCGTGGAGGAGTGCGCAAGGACGGGGCCCCCAGAGGGGTCCGCCAGGGAGACTGCAACTGGCCGACTGAGCGGCGTGAGTGTGGTGCTGTCGCGAAAGAAGGAGCGGGAAGCACCTGAGTCAAGTGTGAAGGTGTGCAAGGCCTCAGCAGGCGCAGTACCAGAGAGAGCAGACTCATCAGCACCTGGAGGAGCAGACTCACTAGCACCTAGAGCAGCAGCCTCACCAGCACCTAGAGCAGTAGACTCACTAGCACCTAGAGCAGCAACCTCACCAGCACCTAGAGCAGCAGACTCTATACCTGGGTCAGGCGGGACACACAGGTAGCAGGCACCCTCAGCACTAGTAGACAATGCATACATGGCAGTGAGGATAGCATCTTAGTCAATAGCAAAGATATCCACCCTCTGCCTAAGCAGCTCCAGCCAGTCAGGGAGCTCAGCCTCATCGCCCCACTCGGTACGCCACGAGTCGCTCAGACAGGCGAAGCAGCGGGACTGCGTGTGACCAACCGTCCCGCAAGTCTGACCAGCCCGATCACCTGTGCGAATGACGTACGGGCAGCGAATGGTACTCCGAGACCCTCTACTCTGAGCGTACCACTCACGAAGCTGCAGGGGCGTAAGGGTCTCACGCGGGCGCCGCTGCAGCTGCATCTGGCCACTGCCAGAGGCTCCCGACTGACCAGCTCCAGGGCGACTGCCACGACTGCCGCCGCCACGACACCAACTAGCGTACCACTCACGAAGCTGCTGGGACGTGAGGGACTCTCGCGGACGTCGTTGGAGCTGCATCTGGCCACCGCCAGTAGCAGCAGTAGCAGTAGTAGCAGCAGTAGCAGCAGTAACAGCTGTAGCAGCAGTAGCAGCAGTAGCAGCAGTAGCAGCAGTAACAGTTGTAGCAGCAGTAGCAGCAGTAGCAACACGAGCAGCGCGGGCAGGGCAGCGCGGCTCAGGAGGGCAGGGCGGCGCAGCTCGGCAGAGCAGCGCGACTCGACAGAGAGGCGCTGCTCGGCTGAGCGGCGCGGCTCGGCTGGGCGGCGCGGCCCGGCAGGCAGGCAGGCGCGGCAGGCAGGCAGGCAGGCGCGGCAGCGCGCTTGTAAGGCAGGCGCGCGGGTAGCTCGGGTAGGGCAGGTGCTCACCAGGGGCGGATAGGGCAGGTGCCACCGGCGGCGGTAGGCAGGCGCGCGACTGGCGCGGGTAGGGCAGGCGCTCGACGGGCGGCTGCAGGTGCTCGACGGGCGGGTCCCCCAGGGCGCCGCGACGGGCGACGGGATGGCGGGGGGGGGGGGGGGGGCGCGCGCGGGTCCCCCAGGGCGCCGCGACGGGCGACGGGATGGCGGGGGGGGGGGGGGGGGGACGTGCGGGTCCCCCAAGGCGTCGCGACTGGCGACGGGATGGCGGGGGGGGGGGGGGGGGGGGGGGGGGGGGCGCGCGGGTGCAGGGTAGGGCCGCGACGAGGCGGCTGCAGGTCAGGGCCGCGACAGGGCGGCGGTACAGCAGGGCCGCGACGAGCGGCTGAGGGCAGGGCCGCGACAGGTGGCGGCAGGGCAGGGCCGTGACGGGCGGCGAGGTCAGGGCCGTGACGTGGGGCGGCAGATCAGGGCCGCGACGGGCGGCTGGGTCAGGCCGCGACTTGGGGCGGCAGGGCAGGGCGCACGACGGGCGCGTAGGGCAGGGCCGCGACAGCGGCGGCACACGCTCGACGGCAGGGCCGCGACAGCAGGGCCGCGACGGTAGGGCCGCGACGGCAGGGCCGCGACGGTCGGGCAGGCGCTCGACGGCGCACAGCAGGGCAGGCGCAAGGGCGCAGGTGAGGCAGGCGCGAGGCGCGCGACGGGGCAGGCAGGCGCGGCAGCGCGCTTCGGGCAGGGCAGGGAAAAAAAAAATCGTGGTGGGGCCTTTAAAAATTCGTTCCCACTAGGGAACCTGCTCTGAAACCATGTGAAAATAAAGAACGAGGTATGAATTGACTAACAGCAGGATGGGTACAAGTACTAACCCTAATTGGGCTGTACCCCATATGGGCTACCCCACTACAGCCTACACAAGCTATAGCATATAAGTTTGACACCAAAAGGGGTGCATGATAATAGAAAATGTACAAGTCATTCTAGTCTATGTATGATATGAATAAAGAAGTATTCTAACATGAAGCTCGTAGTCGCGCTGCGCCGCGATATGCGGCACTATTCGAAGAGCGGTCTTGTTCGAAGTGGGGGAGAAGATCTGGAAGAAGTCTACCCCCTCTCGATGGCTGAAGCCTCTAGCCTTGTAGTGCGCCTTGAAGACAGGCGACTCTTTAGATGGCCGCTTCACCTTGAAGATCCACATGCCATTGACTAAGTTAGCCCCAGGAGAAGGAACTGCGTCGACATAGGTGCATGTTCACCTCCAAGATGCCAACTTTGCGTCCATGGCTGCTATCCACTGAAAGGCCCAGGGCCCCGAGACTACCTCAGCGTAGGTGCCAGGGGTCGGGATATCAAGAGCATCAGTGTGAGGATCGAGTGCTCAGTTCAACATATATTATGATCACATGGGTACAATGTCGTGGCTATATATACGCACGATACAAGGCAGGTAACGCTGGTGTTACTAGAAGGTACCGAGGCTCTAGAATCGAAGAGAGTAGAGGCTTCCCGAATTCGGGAGAGGCATTCGATGATAATCACGCGCACGCTAGATCACGCAAGATAAATTTAGAACAACAGTGAAGTATGAAGCATGCAATCATAATCGGTGCATAAACTAAAATATAAATAGTCAAGCAACGAAACAAGAAATAAGTGCAGGAAACCAAATTGAAAATGGGAATAAGGTTATTCCAGGTAGAACGGACGGCATACTCTCACAGTCTGGGTCACCCTCAAGGGCTAGCAGCATGGCGCAGAGATGAGGAGCAACGGCCACAAGGAAAGCCAGCTCGAACTGCTTGTCCTCTAGGACGTCATTGCCAAGGGCAGGAGCACCCCGGTCGGACGGAGGACGGGCAGGAGTAGAAAGCAACTGACTGGCGTAGTCAAGGCGGTGGGTGGAGGCGAAGACAGCAACAGCAGCAACAAGAGCAGAGACAGACTGAGGAGGAGAAGTCGGGTCGGTAACAAGGGAGGATAGGACACGGGAAACTATAGGGGGAGCGGCATGGAGATAGTCAGAGAACGGGGGAGAGGACAAGCCGAGGAGGAATAGTGGTTGGCGAATGACAAGGGGGACGAGAACGGAGGAGCATAGAGTGGATACCAGGAAGGGGAGACACGGGACGAGCACAAGAGGGACGACAGACCCAGTGGTGGGATTCATGAGTCGGGTCAGGAGACAGAGGAGGAGACAGATGTGAACGAGGAGGAAGACGAGCCGGGGACAAGACCGGAGGAGGAAACGTGGGACCGTAGACTGGAAGTGACGTCATGGGAGAAGAACTTCAAGAACGTCAGTGAAGCGGGGATAGTCGTCCACAATGACCAGGAAGATGCACGCCCGACAGGGCCCAGGGACGAGGCCAGGGCCCCAGACGTCTATGTGCATAGTCTGAAGAGGCATAGTGGTGGGAGGAAACGAGGAGGAGTGAGGGGGGGAGCACTGCCTGCCCTCGACGCAAGGTGTGTATGGCGGCGCACACGAGGGAGGGAGAGCAGGGAGTGATGACGGGAGACCAACAACAAGACCGTGCTGAGCCATGTGACAGAGACGCGATAGGGTGGGGTGACCTAGATGGCGGTGCCACACGAGGTGCGGGAGAGTGAGCGTCCGACACGAGCACGACGCAGCTACCTGACCAGATGCAGGAACATGGGTGGATGCAGTGTGCAGCGTGAACAAACCTAACGCAGGGTCCCAAGGGAACCTGGCAAGACGTGCCCCAGTGGGGGCATCTGTACAGGTTGCAAACCGCTCGTGTCCAGGAAACGTGGTGGTAACACCGAGGTGGTGAAGACAACCGCCACCCACCAAGTTCCTAGAGAATGAGGGGATGTGTAGACCTGTGAGGGACCTAGAGGGGACTACCAGACATGGGGGTGCAGTAGCACTGCGTACGACGTCCGGCCCAGAGGTGGAGTCAGCCCGTGAGACTGCGATAGGAGCTGGAAGTAGCGAGAGGTGGAGCGGTCGCGAAAAAAGCACTGGGACATGGTGGAGTCGAGCGTGAAGGAGAGGGATGGATAGGGGATCCTACGCTAGAGAAGCCTAGAGAATCTACTCTAGGTAGAGACGAATAGTAAAATCCAGCAACACTAGATCATCAGCATACATGGCATACAAAGCAGCTCCTATCAAGATCAAACCGGGACAACTGCGCAGGCCCGAAGCGGTTGCGGAAGAGGTCGTCGAGTCGACGGAAGCAGCGCGCAGCGGCGTGACCGGGGCGTCTGCAGACGGTGCCGCGAAGAGGTCCAAACAAAACTTGGTACTGGGAGGGCCCAGTAAGGGGGGGCACGCGACGTCCAGCTATCGGACCCGACACCGCGGGGCCAGCAGGTCCCTACTGCCGTTGTGTTTCGGGTTTAGGGTATAGGGTTTAGGCTTCGGGGTCGAGGCGGTGAAGGAGGCGGTTTGTGAGGATGTGCAGGGTGAGATACATGGTGGGAGTCTGGCTAGCAAGCTGGGCATGAGTAAGTGTAGTGCGGAAACTATTGTGAAGGGCGTGCAGGTGGGTAATGAGGTAAGCGATTGTGGAGAACACAGGGTGATCAGGGAAGAGGAAAGGCATGAAGAGGTGCCCTATAGTAGCAGAGGAGGGGGAGGAGTAAAGAGAAATAATAACATCAAAGCACTCCTTCGCCGTCACGATCTGGCAAAGGTGCACCCGCTCGGCTGGCGGGAGGAGGCGACCAATAGAAAGGCGCGCAGTAGTGTTACGTGACTCCCAAAGCGTGTACTCAAGTCGGGCAGTGTGATGTTCCTACTCCTGCGTCAACGTGGCCACGGCAGAAATATCAGGAGGATGCTGTTGGGCAGGTAGCTCGCCCGAAGAGTAGGCGTACAGGGGGACGTCACCCTAGAGATGGCTTTGCAGGAGGAGCGTGACCTCGTGCAGCCACAGGTCAAAGTATCGCTCGCCCATCCGCATCGAGTTGCAGGACGATCTTAGATGCCCTAACAGAAGGGAGTAGGGGAACAGCTATAGCATATGAGAGGGACAGCCACAAGAGGAGGAGAAGCCATTCCGAGACAGGCTTGCAGAGCCAAACCCTAAACCCGAAAGAGCGGTGGCAAACGCCGCGGTGGCAAACGCAGCAGTGGGCAGCAATGGAAGGTTTGGCGGCGACGGCAAGTGCGGTCGGAGGCACGCCAGGGCATATGGCAGGGCGCAGCAGGGCACGTGGCAGGACGCGACAGGGCGAGGCAGGCGTGCGACATGGCGTGCGGCAGGGTGCAGTAGGGTGTTCCGCAGGCGCGCGGCAGGGTGCGTGGCAGGGCGTACGACGGGCGCGACAGGGCGTGCGGCAGGCGCACGACAGTGGTAGAGACGCACGGCGGTAGCGGCGGGCGTGCGGTAGCGGCAGCGGCAGCGGAAGGTGCGCGGCAGCTGCAGGGGTGGACACGCGGAAGCGGCAGTAGACTACGCTGGCAGCACGTAGCAATGGCTGTGGCGCACGGTGGCAGCAGCAGGCACGCAGCAGCGGCAGGCACGCGGCTGCAGCTACTTAGTCCCAACAATAGGGGTAAGTAACGTACTTACTCTTAGTACCAACAATCGGGATAAGTGACACACATACTCATAGTAACAACAATAAGGGCAAGTAGCATACTTAAACTTAGTACCAACCATAAGGGTAAGTATTGCACTTACTCTTAGTACCAACCATAAGGGTAAGTAACGCACGTATTCCTAGTACCAATCATAAGGGTGAGTAACGCACTTACTCTTGGTACCAACCATAAGGGTAAGTAACGCACTTGCTGTAGGTACTAACCATAAGGATAAGTAACGCACTTACACATAGTACCAACCATAAGCGAAAGCATGACACAACTATTTAGTACCAACCATGTTATAGTCAAGAAATTGGCCCAAATGTGCCTAAACAAAAGATAGATTGCACTGACGGTTTTCTGTAGAGCGGCTTCAAACGTTGAGATCGGACTGAATACTACATCAAATAAGGGCTATAGATTGTATCTAGAGCTTATTGATGTCCTCTGCAATCCACAACTTGAATCACTCGTTTTGATAAAGAACTGACGACGTGAGAGTAGTTTGAGTGAACGGCGGTCTAGCAGCAACTATAGTCTTAGAGTACAAAATAGGAAGTTCGAGTTGGGACTGACTCCCAGCCTTTACAAACCCCAAGAGCCGAATTACAGGGAGGTGGAATAGTGTCATACAGTCCCCATCCTCAAAGGTCTAGAAATCACCCACCACAAGGGCCTACACCAAGAACTATGTTACACTACACAATGCAATGTAACTATTTTCGCGATCTTGATGTTTACCACCATGGCGAGATCCGAATCAATATTATCTTGAAACTAGGGCTCTGGGTCTTCACCATATATCTTCCTTGAGTTCCTGGAAGCTTTCTGCACACATCTGCGACACGTCGAACGTTCAGCACAAGTCAAAACAGAAGATTCACAAGACACGCGAACGACTACATGACAGGCGACTAGCGAAAACTCGCTACTGAATCGACACACATATTTGAAATCATGAATCATCATTCACATACTAATATAAACATGAATTATATATTATCTGATGCTCTCCTACCATGCCATGCAAATACACACACACGCACAAGGACAACAAGTCGAGTGCAAAACCATGGGGTTGCACGAACAAACTATAATGGTAAGTAACGCACAGACTTTTTGTACCGACCATAAGTGTAAGTAACCCACATCGTCTTAGTACCAACAATAACGGAAAGTAACGTAGTTACTCTTAGTACCAACCATAAGGGTAAGTCACGCACTTCCTCTTAGTACCAAGCATATGGGTATGTAACGCACTCATACTTAGTACCAACCATAAGGGTAAGCAACGCACTTCCTCTTAGTACCAACCATGGCTGTCGCTTGCAGGGCGTTTGCCCTGCTGGCCCTTGAATTCCAGGGCTAGGTTGCCCTTGAAGCCTGGAATTGATGGGTTGCAGAATTTCTGGCCCTGATTCATTACAGGACTGATTTCGGGCTCGTTCCTGGTGTTTAAAGGGTAGATTTCAACCCTGGAACAAAAACTTTCGAGCCCCGTCCCCTTTCTTCTTCCCCAACCCCACCTCTCCCCCCTCCCCCCGTTTTCCCTATCGACCTGGCCTACCACCCACCATTTCCTACCCTGGTTGCATCCAACCTGGAAAATCTGGGGTTCGTGGTTGGGCCAAAACTCCAACTCAACTCCCTTTCTAATCAAAGCTTGTCTCCCTTTCCAATCAAAGCTTGTCTCCCTATCCACGACACATGAATGTTGCTCAAACCTGCAAGCATAATCAGTAGGCATTACATAATAATATCTATGCGATAGGACTGCTCTTAGTGATGTTAAGCTAGATCAGCTTATGAGTGTGAAAACGCACCGGATCTTCAATGCTGCCAAGGTTAGGAAGAAGGTAAGGAAGTCTGGTGGGCGTGTCTAGTTATCCTAACCAAATTTTTTATGTAGTGTAGTGTTTGTAGTTGTAGTTGTTATCTGTGAAAGGGAAACGAGGCTAAGAATAACTCCACTCTTCTGAAGCCTAAAGGGTGGTGATTGGGCCTGGACCTGCAAAATTCAGGGTCGTACATGCTGGGCCTCCCGATTTGTCCGAATACCCCTAAACCAAACGACAACCCTGGTACCAACCATAAGGGCATGTAACGCACTTTTACTAATACTAGCCTTAAAGGTAAGTAACGCATCAACTCTTAGTACCAACCATAAGAGTAACTAATGCACGACTCTTAGTACCGACCATAAGGTAATGTAACGCACTACACTTATTACCAACCATAAGAGTTAGTAGCACACTTACTTCGTGTACCAACCATAAGGGTAAGCAACGCACTATCTCTTAGTCCCAACTGTAGAGATAAGTGACGCACCTATACTTAGTATCAACCATAAGGACAAGAAACACACTTACCATGAGTACCAAACATACGGGTAAGCAATGCATTTACTCTTAGTATTAACCATAAGGGCAAGTAACGCTCTTACTTACAGTACCAACCATAAGGGTAAGTTGCATACACTGGGTACCAACCTTAAGGGTTGGTAACGCACATTACTTCTAATACCAACCATAAGGGTAAGCAATGCATCTACTCTAAGTACCAACCATAAGTGTTTGTAACGCAATTACTCCTAGTACCAACCTTAAGGGGAAATAACGCAGAAATGTGTGGTACTAACCATAAGGGTATGTAACACACTTAGTCTTGGTACCAACCATAAGCGTAAGAAACGCAGTTACTCTTAGTAACAACCATACGGGTAAGTAACGCATTTACTCTTAGTAGAAACAATAATTGTGAGTAACGCACTTACTCTTAGTACCAACCATATGGATAAGTAACGTATTTACTCTTAGTATTAACCATAATAGTAAATACCTCAGTTATACTTGCTGAGGGTTCTTAGAAGGAGGTCCCTAGCCTTGAATGGAACCACTGCAGAGTCCTTCCCAATCACATCCCGCTAGCCAATAATTCTTCCCCACGCTACCTCCCACTCTCCTTGCCATTCACCCTTTGCCGTCTCCGTGAATAGCACGAGGCGGATACTGCGGAGCGGCACTATACCCCCCATTTCGAACAGCGTCGACGACTTTAAGAGCCTTGTCCTCGGGGACCCCTGCTCCCCCACCAGCTTTCTATCCCGCACCACCACCGGCATCACTCTACACGCTTCAAAAGTCGCCTTGATTGGCACCTCCGGATCCTTTAGCTCTCCGCCCTCCTTGTACCATAGATTGTTAGTGTCAACTTTGCTACCCTCTGGTCCAACCACTCTCCAGAAAAGGTGCTCTTTTGACCGGCGGGTTTGCGTGCACACCACCTTCGTGGCCTCCTTAACCGCCAGCGCCATCATTGGCGCTTCCAGCATCCTTTTCCAGTGTGCCGGGATGACTTCGTAGGCTCTCCTGCCCAATTTGCCACCACTATGTCTACCATTTTTTTGTTCAAGGCCTCCGCCCCTTTCAAACACTTGCCCCTATACGGTTTGTCTATAGGCAGGTCCCACACTCGCACATTCAGCAGCCTGCTGGTCTCTCTGTGATTGCCGAACGTGCTCTTGCCCCTGTGCATGATCCGCCTATTAAAACATATAAACTCATCCTCTGCCTCCCACTTGCTTGCCGACTCCGCTACCTCTGCAAACGGGGACTCCCAAAACACTTTGATTGCCACGTTCCATCTCTCGCTCCCGCCCGACCAAAATTTTATGATTGACGGATGGGCGAACAGCGTGGCAAGGCTCTGAGGGAGCTCTACCGCCTTTTCCGCCAAGCACCGCCTCACGCTGTCCGGTTCTGATGCTAGGCTCCCGACCCTTTGTATGGCCAGGCACTCGAGATGGGCCTTCAGATCGAGCAGGCCTTTCGCCCACTGAAGGAAGCTTTCTAGCACGCCCAACTCCTCCAGTGTACGAAATAAGAGGTAACCCCGCAAAACCCTTTTGGAAGTCCACCATCATCAATAACCAATCATCGTTGTCGTTGTTCTCTGCCTCCACTGCATCCGCCACCACCAACACCGTGTCAGACAAACTGCGTCCCTGTAAGAAATCGTGTTGCTATGCCGACAGCATCATTCCCATCACAGTTTTAAGCCTTTTTAAGCCTTGTTGCTCTACGCTATGACTTTGTATATTGCGCTGAGCGGAGTGATAGGCCGGTAATTTCCAAGCTGATATATCGCGCCAATTTTGTGCAGCAAGACTGCTACCGCCGTGGACAGGCACTTCGACAACCACACTGTTTGTTCAAAGTCGCCAATAAACTTCATCACGTTTCCTCCAAGCACATCTTAGTGTAGTGCGATAAACTCTGCGGGCAACCCGTCCTACCCTGGGGAATTTCCCTTCAGAAGCCCTGCGATTGCATCCTTGACCTCCACTACCGACCACCCGGGACCCAACTGTGCAGCTTCCGCCTCCGGTTTACGCAGTCCCGCTGCGAAGACTGACCAATGGCGCCACCTCCCCAAAGGCATCCGCGAAATGATCCGCTGCTGCAACCAGCACCTCTAGCGGCGCGCTATACACCGTCCTTCGGTGGGTCAAATCTTGATTTATCGTCCTTTTCTTGTGCTTTTTTTTTTCCCGACAGCGACGGCACCTTGTCGTTGAGTTCCACTTGTATGTGTGTGTTGCATCTAGACCCCAAACCCTAAACCCTATACCCTAAACCCTATACCTTTATATGTGTGTTGCATATTGTAGGCTAGGTGTTACACTTTGTATTCGGCATGCTAGGGTTTGCTACTTATCCTGTATGCCCTGCTGTTAGTCATTCTCTTTCTCTTTCTAGGTTAGGACCTTTCGCTTCCGCTGCGCCTACCCTAGCCTGCGCGTTTCCCCTAACGCGCCCAATTACCCTAGCCCGCCCGTCGCGCTCGACCTAGCCTGCCCCGTCGCGTTTCCCCTAGGCCGGCCCGACACACATCGACCTCAGCCGCTTATTGCGCCACCCTAGGCCACGCCTCACGGCCCCTTAGCACGCCCCTTAGCCCCCCCCCCCCCCTCCCCCCCCCCCTACCCCCCCCCCCCCCCCCCCCCCCCGCAGATCCTCGCGTCGGCCCGTAGGACGGCCCCCACAGGCCCTTCTCGTCGCCCCTTAGGACGGCCCCCGCGGGCCCTCCCGTCGCCCCGTACGCCCTAGCGCGCCTCCCTTCGGCCCTCCCTCCCCTAAGCGCGCCTCACGCCGGCACCCTTCGGGTCCCTACGGTCGCGAACTAGGAAGGCCGCCGCGGGCCCCTCGAATCGCGCCCTAGAAGGCCTTCGCGGGTCCCTCCCGTCGCGACCTAGAAAGGCCTTGTCGCTCAGCAGAGATAACCATCCCCATCAACTTCCTCTTATTTTTCAATAGGGGTCGACAGATTACCAGTCTGCGCGCCATTCAGTTGATTTGCTTCCTCTGCACTTGTACTGCTTTTATTGCGAGAGCCTCCCTCTTCCATCTCATCGAACTTCAGCGCGGAGAGGGGCGCGCCAGCAACGCACGAGCTTCATCCACGAAAGGTCCAGCAACCTCCTTGAGCATCGGCTTAGGCGCGGCCGGCTCCGACTGATGACCTTTCTCCCACAACAAGCAGTTCCCTCCACCAGGCGCATCCTTTTCAAGAAGAGCCGCAGGGTGAGAGACCTTTTCTTGCTTAGGTTGCCTCGGCATGGTGCGATGATGAAGGAAATTGAGCAGCTGATGAGTAGATGGGAACGATTGGAACTTGAGCACCGATCGCTTAAAAAAGCTTCCATGACGCCTCCTCCTCTTACGCTTCCTTGGCACATGATAAAACCGTTGTTCTCGATAGCTTGTGCAGTAGGTAGGATCATATATTGGGTACAATGTTGGATAACTTCTTGGTACCCCCTTCCTTAAGCATACATTAACAGTTGTGAATGGAACCTTGGAAAAAGGTGACAATAGCCTAGTGTCAAACTGTCATGTTGTGTGTTGTGTAGGCTATAGTGGGGTAGCCCATATGGGGTACAACCCAATTAGGGTTAGTACTTGTACCCACCTTGTTTCTAGTTTCATCCATTCTCGCTTAATCTGTTGACATGGTTTCAGAGCAGGTCCTCTCCTAGGACCTTTTTTTTAGGGCCCACCATATAGGTCGCTGCCCGTATCGCGCTACCCCACCCGTCGCGCCACCCTGCTGGCCTTGCGCTGCCCTGCCCTGCCCGTAGCGCCGCCCTGCTAGCACCGCGCTGCCCTGCCCTGCCTCGCGTCGCGCCGCCCGCGCGCGCCCTGCCCTGCGTCGCGCCGCCCGCGCACGCCCTGCCCTGCGTCGCGCCGCCCGCGCACGCCCTGCCCTGCCCTGCCCGCGCGCCGTTCGCCGCTGCGCCGCCCTGCCCTGCCCGCGCGCCGCTCGCCGCCGCGCCGCCCTGCCCTGCCCGCGCGCCGCTCGCCGCCGCGCCGCCCTGCCCTGCCCGCGCGCCGCTCGCCGCCGCGCCGCCCTGCCCTGCCCGCGCGCCGCTCGCCGCCGCGCCGCCCTGCCCTGCCCGCGCGCCGCTCGCCGCCGCGCCGCCCTGCCCTGCCCGCGCGCCGCTCGCCGCCGCGCCGCCCTGCCCTGCCCGCGCGCCGCTCTCCGCCGCGCCGCCCTGCCCTGCCCGCGCGCCGCTCGCCGCCGCGCCGCCCTGCCCTGCCCGCGCGCCGCTCGCCGCCGCGCCGCCCTGCCCTGCCCGCGCGCCGCTCGCCGCCGCGCCGCCCTGCCCTGCCCGCGCGCCGCTCGCCGCCGCGCCGCCCTGCCCTGCCCGCGCGCCGCTCGCCGCCGCGCCGCCCTGCCCTGCCCGCGCGCCGCTCGCCGCCGCGCCGCCCTGCCCTGCCCGCGCGCCGCTCGCCGCCGCGCCGCCCTGCCCTGCCCGCGCGCCGCTCGCCGCCGCGCCGCCCTGCCCTGCGCGCGCGCCGCTCGCCGCCGCGCCGCCCTGCCCTGCCCGCGCGCTGCTCGCCGCCGCGCCGGCCTGCCCTGCCCGCGCGCCGCTTGCCTGCGCGCCGCCCTGCTGGCCGCCGCCCGGCCCTGCCCTGCCTGCGCGCCGCCCTGCTGGCCGCCGCCCTGCCCTGCCAGTTGCGCCGCCCTGCCCTAGCCGTGCGCCGCTTCGCCCTGCCCTGCGCGCGCCCCTAGCGCTTGCATGCTGCTTTGCTGCTCGTGCGCCACCCTGCTCTGCCCGCGATGGCTACTCTCAGCGTCCTTACATTCGATCCTGAGGGCCGTCCGATCGAGTTTGATGCGTGGCTCGATGACCTGCAGCTGTACCTACTGAGCGATTCTAGGGACGGCGTTTCGTTGTTTGACCTCACGTCTGGCGCCTCTCTCGCCCCTCCCGACACAGCTGACAGTGTGACTCGCTCACAGTAGCTTACCCGTGACGCTGCTGCTCGCCTAACCGTTCGCAACCACTTGCCGTTAGCCGAACGCGCCCACTTTGGCCAGCACAAGACTGCTAGAGCCCTGTACGACGCTGTAGTCGCTCGTTACTCCTCCCCGTCCACTGCTGCTCTAGGCCGCCTTATACTGCCCTACCTGTTTCCCGAGCTGTCCGCCTTTGCCACAGTCGCCGACCTCATCAATCACCTTCGCACTAGTGACACTCGCTACCGCGCCGCGCTTCCCGCTGAGTTTCTAGCCAAGAACCCCCCTCCCATGTACATCGCTCTCTACTTCATCGTCACCCGCCTCCCTGACTCTCTTAGCGCAGTCAGGGACCTCCTTCTCGCCCTTGACCCCACAGCCCTCACTGTCGACCTGCTCGAGAAGCACCTCCTTGCAGCTGAGACCAGCATAGTCGCTGTAGGCGCTTCTCGTGGCACTCCTCGCACTCCCTTCTTTGAGGGGTGTTCCCCCTCCCCCCTTGCCCCCTCAGTCGCTTCTGCTGCAGCTGTTGACTACCTTCGTGCTGAGGAGGTAGGAGATGCGTCTGCTCCTAGTGGGAGGCGCCGCAGCGGCAGGGGCAAGGGAGGCAGGGGTGGTGGGGGTGGCAGCGGTGGAGGCGGTGGTGGGGGCGGTGGAGGCGGTGGAGGTGGCGGTGGTGGCGGAGGGAGTGGTGGTGGGGGTGGAGGCGTTGGTGGCGGCGGTGGTGGCGGCAGTGGGAGTGGTGGCGGCGGAAGTGGTGGCGGCAGTGGGAGTGGTGGCGGTGGCAATGGTGGCGGCCGGGGTGGTCCCGGTCAGAGGGGAGGTTCTGGCGGTGGTCAGAGGCAGCAGCAGCAGAGTCAGCGTGAGACCCCTACGCCCTAGGAGCTTCGTGAGTGGTTTGCTCAGCGTGGGGCGTCTGGGGGTAGTGTTCGAGGCCAGTACGTCATTCGCACAGGTGACCGCACTGGTCAGACATGCGGGAAGGTTGGTCACACACAGTCCCGATGCTTCTCCCGTCTTGACGACGCCTTTCGCGCAGAGTTTCCTGACGCGACTGAGCTCCCCCGCTGGGCAGAGCTGCTTAGGCAGGGTGTTGATATCTTTGCTCTTGACTATGATGCTATCCTTGCTGCCATGTATGCATTGACTAGTGCTGAGGGTGACTGTTACCTGTGTGTACCGCCCGACCCAATTATAGAGGCTGCTGCTCTAGGTGCTAGTGAGTCTGCTCTCCCTGGTACTACGCCTGCTGAGGCCTTGCACACCTTCACGCTTGACTCAGGTGCTTCCCGCTGTTTCTTTCGCGACAGTACCACACTCACACCACTCCCTGCACCTGTTGCAGTCAGCCTAGCTGACCCCTCAGGGGGCCCAGTTCTTGCACGTTCCACCACTGTTCTCCCGTGTCCGGCGGTTCCGTCTGGCTCACTGTCAGGTCTCCACCTCCCCACGTTCTCGACGAACTTGGTGAGCAACGCCGTTCTTCAGGATGTATGGGTTGACACCTTTACTCCAGGAGGGCAGCGTGTGGCGATCTGCACGTGTGCAGGGACGGGCCGTCACCTGGCCACGTTCACCTGTCGGCCTGGGTCGAGTCTGTACACACTGACTACTGAGCCTCCTCAGGTAGCTGTGTCTGCGTCCGCGTCAGGTCAGCTAGCAGCCCCCTGCTCGTTTCGCGCCCTGTCGCACCAGACGCTCCTTTGGCACCACCGCCTGGGTCACCCCTCCGTGCCACGCCTCCGTGGCATGCACTCCCGCCTCCTTGTCACTTGTCTTCCCAGGTCTCTGCCACCCCTCCCACCCTCGCCTGCCCCTCCCTGCCTTCCCTGTGTCGAGGAGCGGCAGCGCGCCGCTCCTCACTCCTCCTCGTTTCCCCCGACAACTACTCCCCTGCAGACTCTCCACATGGACGTGTGGGGCCCAGCCCGCGTCCGTGGACAGGGCCGCGAGCGCTACTTTCTGCTGGTTATTGACGACTACTCGCGTTACACCACGGTCTTCCCCTTGCGCAGCAAGGGGGAGGTCCCTGATGTTTTGATCCCTTGGATCCGCGCTGTCCGTCTCCAGCTCCGCGAGCGGTTCCACGCGGACCTTCCAGTCCTGCGTCTGCACTCTGACAGAGGTGGTGAGTTTGCCTCCGACCTCTTGCGGGACTTTTGTCGTGGGGAGGGCATTCGCCAGTCGTTCACGCTTCCGGCCTCTCCGCAGCAGAATGGGGTTGCTGAACGCCGCATTGGCTTAGTCATGGAGGTCGCTCGTACCTCCATGATCCATGCGGCTGCCCCCCATTTTCTGTGGCCGTTTGCGGTCCGGTACGCTGCGCATCAGCTCAACCTCTGGCCCCGGGTCTCCTTGCCGGAGACCTCGCCTACACTACGTTGGACGGGGAAGGCTGGAGATGCGTCGGTGTTCCGGGTATGGGGCTCTCGTGCCTTTGTCCGCGATACGTCCGCGGACAAGATCTCCTCCCGCGCCATTCCATGCGTCTTCCTTGGCTTTCCCCCTGACGCGCCTGGCTGGCAGTTTTACCACCCCACCTCGCGCCGTGTCCTGCCCTCTCAGGACGTCACGTTTGACGAGTCGGTTCCCTTTTACCGTCTCTTCCCCTACCGCACTGCCCCTCTCCCCCCCCCCGCCTCTCTTCCTCGCACCAGGTCCTCCTCAGGTACACCCCCTCCCCCCTCAGGGTCCTGCTCCCTCAGGTGTGTCTCACGTAGACCCTGTCGAGCCTGTCGAGGTCGCTGTCGACTCTGGTGCTGCTGGGGATGGTGCTGCTAGGGGTGCTGCGTCTGGGGGTGCTGAGCCTGAGCGTGCAGAGCCTGGGGGTGCTGAGCCTCGGGTTGCTGAGTCTGAGGGTGCGGAGCCTGGGGGTGCTGAGCCTGAGCGTGCGGAGCCTGGGGGTGCTGAGCTTGGGGGTGCTGAGCCTGAGCGTGCTGAGCCTGGAGGTACTTTGTCTACTGGAGGTCCTCCAGGTGCCTCGTCACGGCGGGAGCCTCTCTCTCCACCGCAGCTGCGCGAGTGGTTTGCTCGGCGCTGGAGCCTTCGGAGTGCCGCTGCTGGAACTAGGAGGCCTGCCGCTGGAGGCCCTGGAGCTGGAGGTACCGGAGGTGCTGGAGCTGCTGGTCCTGGAGGTGCTGGAGGTGCTGGAGCCGCTGGTCCCGGAGGTGCTCGTACTGGAGGTACTGGAGCTGCTGGAGCTGGAGGTGCTGCAGGCGTTGGAGCTGGAGGCGCTGGAGCTGGAGGTACCGGAGGTGCTGGAGCTGCTGGTCCTGGAGGTGCTGGAGGTGCTGGAGCCGCTGGTCCCGGAGGTGCTCGTACTGGAGGTACTGGAGCTGCTGGAGCTGGTGGGGCTGCATGCATTGGAGCTGGAGACCCTGGAGCTGGAGACTCTGGAGCTGGAGGTGCTGGCCCTGGGGGTGCTGGTGCTGTCGGTGCTGGTTCTGGAGGCACTGTGCGGCCGCGACCGTACTTCGTTCCACTGCTTCAGCAGGTTCTTGGTCTCCCGTCTTCTACTGGCCTTACTCCTCCCTTCCTGTGTCCGCCGCCTGACCAGTCGCAGCCGCAGTTACAGCCAGCCTCCCCACTGCCTGCTCCTTCTCCTTACACTGAGCAGACAGGAGGTCTTACAGAGCGTCGTGAGCCAGCGTCTCGTCCTGCGTCGCCTGTTCGCGCTGTTCGCACTGGTCGTCGTGTTCCGCGTCAGCGTCCTCCTCCTGTCCCCGGCACGCACCAGATGGCACTTCATCCTTCCTCTGTTCCACAGCGTGTCCCTCTGCCGTCTCCTCCTGCGTCCTCTCTTCCTGACGTTCCTAACCCGCCGTCCGACCTTGCTCGCGCTGCCAGTCCTACTGTCACACGTCTTCTAGCCACTGTTGACACGTTTGAGTCCACTGCTGCGTCTGCCCTAGTTGCTGAGCTTGTTGACTTTGCTGCCGCCTGTCGTCTCGACTACGCCGCTAGTCTTGTTGCTGAGTCTGAGTCTGCCTGTCCTCCGTCCGTCGGGGGTGAGTGAGCTCTTGGCACGGACGTCCTTGAGGACAGGCAGGAGGACTTTGAGTGTTTTGCAGCTGCTGTACCTCATCTCGTGTCCATGCTGATTGCACCTGAGGGAGACCCGGATGCACCAGACATCCCGATTCCCGACCCCGCGCTCTTACGCAGAGGCGATTACGGGTCCCTACTCCTCTCAGTGGCAGACAGCCATGGACGCATAGATTGCATCCTGGAAGTCCACAGGCACTTACGTCGATGCAGTTCCCCCTCCTCGGGCGAACATTGTCGATGGCATGTGGATTTTCAGGGTGAAACGGCCGCCGGGTTCTCCGCCTGTCTTCAAGGCGCGTTACGTTGCACGAGGCTTCAGTCAGCGACAGGGAGTTGACTTCTTCCAGACCTTCTCCCCTACCCCGAAGATGACCACTCTTCGGGTGCTGCTGCACGTCGCCGCTCAGCGTGACTACGAGCTTCACTCTCTTGACTTCAGCACAGCTTTCTTACAAGGCAGCCTGCACGAGGAGATCTGGCTGCGCCGCCCACCTGGCTTCACTGGGTCGTTTCCTGCAGGTACCCAGTGGAGCCTCCGGCGGCCAGTCTACGGTCTCCGCCAGGCGCCTCGCGAGTGGCACGACACACTGAGGACGACGCTTGCGGCTCTTGGGTTTGCTCCTTCGACTGCTGACCCGTCGCTGTTTCTACGCACTGACACTTTGCTGCCGCCGTTCTACATCCTCGTGTACGTCGACGACTTGGTCTTTGCCACTGCTGACACTGGGGGACTGGCCCTAGTGAAGTCAGAGCTGCAGAAGAGACACACGTGCACAGACCTGGGTGAGCTGCGCAGCTATCTTGGCTGGCAGATCACCCGGGACAGAGCACGGCGCACCATTACCTTGACCCAGTCACACATGGTGCAGCAGGTCCTTCAGCGCTTCCGCTTCCAGTACTCCTCGCCACAGTCCACTCCTCTGCCTACCGGTCACTCGCTCTCAGCTCTGCCTTTGGACGAGTCCGTAGAGCCGAGTGGCCCGTATCCAGAGCTTGTGGGCTGCCTCATGTACCTGATGACCTGCACTCTACCTGACCTTGCCTACCCTCTTAGCATCCTGGCACGCTGCGTTGCGCCCGGGAGACACCGACCAGAGCACTGGGAGGCCGCTAAGAGGGTGTTGCGCTACTTGTGCAATACGTTGGGCATGGGGCTCGTGCTTGGAGGACGGGGTCGAGTTGTCCTCACTGGACACGCAGACGCTTCTTGGGTTGACGACTTCGCTATGCAGCGGTCGTCACAGGGTTGCACTTTCAGCCTTGGCTCCGGCTCTGTTTCTTGGCGGTCTACCCGCTCGTCTTCTGTTCTCAGTTCCAGTTGTGAGGCTGAGATCTACGCAGGGGCCATGGCTGCACAGGAGTTACGCTGGCTCACCTACCTGCTGACCGACTTGGGAGAGCCGCCTCGTTCTCCTCCAGTTCTGTACGTCGATAACAAGGCCATGATTGCCTTGTGTCAGGAGCACAGACTGGAGCACAGGACGAAGCACATCGCTCTGCGTTACTTCCTTGCTCGAGAGTTGCAGCGGCGTGGTCAGCTTTGTCTTGCTTACGTGGCCTCTCGGGCCAACACTGCTGATATATTCACCAAGGCACTTCAGCCTTGTGATCATCAGCGTTTCTGTACTGTTTTAGGCCTTGTACCTACTTGGTCTCACTTGCTCACTTTTTGACTTTGCTTGTACTGTGGTCTATATACATATACCTGCATGCTTATACTTGCTAGGTTGTGATCACTGTACTGCTTGTTCTCCATTATATAACTCTGCATGTGAACTGGCCTTGTGCCCATTTGCTTGTGCTCAGAGTGTGTGGTGACTTCGTGATCCACCCTGAGCTTGCTTTGCTTTTCTTGACTGGTCTTGTGACCCCTTGTTCTCCCCCACTTTGCCTGTGGGGTGTGTCAAACTGTTATGTTGTGTGTTGTGTAGGCTATAGTGGGGTAGCCCATATGGGGTACAACCCAATTAGGGTTAGTACTTGTACCCACCTTGTTTCTAGTTTCATCCATTCTCGCTTAGTCTGTTGACACCTAGGTGGTACAATGGCCGATGGATAGGCTATACCACTAAGAACGAGCTGCCGCGTAGATTCCAAAAATGTTATCAGTAAGTAAAACTGATGTAACGAATGCAAATGATTGAGCGAGCGAGAATTGCACTATTGAAGCAAAAATATACAATAAGCGTATGCATGCGCGAATCGTTAAATAGCAAAAGCAAGTGGTAACGGTAAAGTACTCACAAGGGGTGCCCTTCAGGCCTAGCGCCGAGGTTGGGAATTGTCGAGGCGTAGGGCCGGGCCGCGGGTTACCGGCCGAGCCGTATGGTTCATGTGCGACAGTAGTGGTGGCGGGAACATTGTTGAGGTGAATGTCGTGAGGTGGTAAGGATATATTATTTGGGCAAAAATGGTGGGAACAATGTTGTACGCGGTAGAGGTAGCGACGCGAAAAGGAAAATTATTTCCTAATTATGGATAAGAGATTGTTGTACGCGTTATTTAGGTGTGAGGTAAGGAATCCAGAAAATTTCCTTACACCTTTCATATTTTCCTTTGATTATCTCTCGGGCCAATATTATCTGCATTCAATTCTTGCCAGTGCAGGCTTGCAAATACATTCCTCTGCTTGTATTGGATAAAAGATGTAGGCCCGTTGGGCAACGTCCACAGACGACCGGCCGTCAACTGAACGTCGTTAAACAATAAACCCCATCGGGATAGGGTCAACCTTAAAGATGCGGTCTACATTCGAAATGGTATTTTCAGGGGGTATTTCGGGTGCACACCCTAGGACGCAGTCTGATTTGCTCACTCAATAATCCTTTTCCAGAAAAGAGGGCGCGAAGGTTTCAAACACAACTGGCGAATCCCGCCAGTTTCGTGCATGGTTCGGTTGGGGGGTACTTATTTCGTGAGGTTGGGGTTGTGTTCGCGATTTCGCCACAACCCTCAACCAGTCGAGGTTGGGGAGGAGATTGGCGCGAAAATTGTAAGCCAATCCTGAGCTGGCCACTTTTCAGAGGGGGGATTGGGTTGTTAGAGAGCAGTAACTGCACCTCGCCACTCAAGCTTGGAGCGAAGCTCAGTGCTACCAGGTTTTCAAGTGATAAACCTGGTCCTCCCGCAGGAAGTATGTAGGCGACAGCTTTAAACACCATGCAGTTACCCATGTTCAGGATTGGTTCTTCCCTAATCGAATGTCATCCAGATTGGGTTCATTTTTCTGACCGCAAGCAGATAACGGACGGTTTTCAAGACAGCCAGGGTTCTGTGTCGGTGTAAGGCAGGCTGACACGAAGCTCTGAAGGGTTCGGATTCAATTGATGATGACGTGGAAAGATCGGAGCTGTCGATAGCCTTGTGTCAGGAAAATTTACACGGGCCAAGACTGGAAGAGGGGTCCCTCAGCTTCTTTCCAGTAAAGACTGGTAAAGGAATGCATTTGCAAACCCGCACTGGCAAATTTTGAATGCCGCTGATATTGGCCCATTATGCCTCCTTTTCGCGCCAAATGCTCCACCAATCACCACTAGTCGAGACCGAGGATATGTTTAACGCTGGCTGGTGCTTTCAGGGATCTCGCTGGGCTGCGATTGGTCGTCACCCATCTCCCCCATCACTCAGCTCAGTCAGTATTCCCTGGCAACTATTCCCAATAGTGTGTCATCAGTCGATGCACCGTTTCTCTTCATCGTTTCTCACTCCAGCCCAGCAGACCCTTCGAGATCGCTGGCATGTACTGGTTTCTTTTTGGCATCTCCTATGTCGAAATAGTTCTCCATCGCGCTACCTAGGCTTGGTCTTGTAGCCGGAGGAGCAGGAGGAGCGGGATGTCGGGATGGTCCAGTCCCGTGTTTCGGGAGTCGCTCGAGGCTCTCGAGGACCCGCACACCAGGAGAGGGTCCATGGCGGCTCTCAGGTACCGCCATGCGTTGAGGCCACTGCCATACCGTTGATGCACTGCCTTAGAGTTTACCGTTTTATGTTATTGCCTTTGTGCTGCTTGCGCCGATGGAATCTCCGGGGCTTGCAGAGTTTTTCACCCAAAAGCTGAACATCTAGGCTTTTCGTGAATTCTGTCGACTTCCACGTAGCGCCCGCGATTCCATTGCCATCCGTGCTTGCCGTGATCCGTTTCCGTTGACGGCAGGCGAACGGTGCACGACGTGGCCCCCGAGGTGATGCCGCGGCTGCTGCACCACGTGGCGGAGACGACAGTGCGCCACACGAGCAGCAAGCGATATGCCGGTGAGGGGCGCCAAACATGCATTGCTTGTCGCGTCGTTGCAGCGTGGCTCGCGAGCGATTGGATCGCAGTCCGTACGACTGATGGGCTCGCGTTCAACACTGGCTGCTCACTGTAGCATGAGGTGGATCGTGCATTGTCGGTTGTGCATTACAAGGTACAGCGTGCGCCACTTAAGAGTCAGAATTAACAAGGCGGTGCTGGTTGCGTGCGTGGTGGCAGTGTCGCTGTTCGCGGAGTGCGCGCGCACGTACGGCCAGCAAATGGCGCTGCACGTCCCCAAGGTCATGACTGCGCTCGTGCGCGCCCTCGCCGCAGGCGCCGCCGCCGCCAACGGCAGCAGCATGGCGAGCAGCGGTGGAGTGGCGGCCGCGGCAGGAGGCACACTGGGCGGCGGCGGTAGCAGCGGCGGCAGGAGCGCGGCGTCGCTTCACGCGGCGTGCGCGGACGTGGTGGTGGAGATGGCCACTCACTGCGTTGCGCCGCTCCCCGGCCCCTCTGCTGATTCCGCCGCCACGGCGGAGACTCACATAGGTGCGCTTCCCGCTGACGATGCAGTGCACGTGCGCAATCGCGGATGTCCCACCCACTGCCCGTGCTCTTCCTTCCGATTTGTTCCACCATACGACTGGCAGTGCCTTTCTTTGATGCATTCTTGTTCGCCCTGAGCGGTGGTGGCTGTGGCCCTGCGTGTGTGCGCAGTGCTGGCGGCCATCTGCGACCCGCTCGCAGCGGAGCTGGCAGAGCACCACGCAGCCGGGGCAGGCGGGGGCGGAGGGGGCGGGGCGGGGGCAGCAGGGGGCGCGGAGCATGAGGCGCTGACGGGCGCGGCCAGGTGCCTGCTGGCGCTGGTGCAGGCGGACAAGTGGAAGCAGGCGAGTGTGGGAGGGCGGACTGATTGAGGGGCACATTGCGCACAAGGCTAGATGTGTGGCAAGCGGATTCCAAAGCAGCGCACTTGTGCTTGCCATGTCCCTCTCTGCCTGCTGTGCTCTCTGTCATCTGCCAACAATCACCCTGCACTCGTCTGACTGGAGAGTTGGCTGAATTTATGCTTACTGTGCAGTTCGCGTGCACATACAATCAGCTTTGTGTGTGTGTGTGTGTGTGTGTGTGTGTGTGTGCGTGTGTGCGTGCGTGCGTGCGTGCGTGCGTGCGTGCGTGCGTGCGTGCGGAAGGGGGAGGGGGGGTGGGTGGGAGTGTGTGTGTGTGTGTGGGGGGTTGTGTGTGCGTGTGCGCGTGTGTGCATGTGTGCGTGCATGGTGCATGGCCAGCAGGTGCCCAAGGCATCGCAGGAGAGGGCGTTCAAGGCGCTCACAGCAGCGCTGGGCGGCGTGCAGCGGCCGCTGGCGCTGCTGCAGCTGGCATGCGAGCTGTGCCACCTCGACGCCTCCCTCGCCAAGGTCGTTGCCTCTGCCATGCGCCATGTGCTTCATCACTTGCACGCTGCTTCTGTGTCGTAGCAGCGGACTGCCTTGTTGTACATGCATGGCTCCACCAGCGCCTGTTCCACTGCTGTCCGCGCTCCACCTTCACGCTGCGTGCCTCGCTCTCCCCGTGCCCCCTAATCTTCCCTTCCCTCCTCCCTCTCGGTGGCAGTTCCACGCGAAGGCGCTGCTGCGGGCGGGCAAGGAGGTGCTGCGGGGGGCGGCGTCCGTGGAGCACCGCCTGTACGCCGTGCGCCTGCTCAAGGACGCCATGCGCAGGTGGGGGGAAGGGTGAGGGGCGGAGGGAAGGACGGGGAATGCGTAGGGGAGGAGTGTGGGATGCGAGGTGCGCAACGGTGAGGGGTGGGGCTGTGCAAGCTGTGGGGCTGTGCAAGCTGTGGGGCTGATTGATAAGGCATGGGCGTGGGTGTGGGCCTTGAGTGGTCAAGAGTGAGTCGTGGGAGAGAAGTCATACCCTCGTGTCACCATCTGTGTGTGGGAGAGTGCGCGTGACTTGAGTCCCACACATGCCTGTCTCCGTCAGAAGCCCTGTGTGTCGAGTGGCCCGCACGGGGTTTAAACCGGACGACTACAGCGATGCCTGCCACACGCGCCCTGGACTCACAAGGTTCACTGGAGCGTCCACCTGTGCTCGTCGCATGGCACCCTTTCAACGCCATAGCATCACCTCGGCAGCCACAGTGCGCCTCTTTGATCCTCCCCTGCATTACTTCAATCTGCCTGCGCGTTATCCACGGAAGCTCCTCTCTAAACTTGCTAGCCTCGCACTGGCCTCCTGGTGCCCCCCCCTGTGTCCCCAGCAGCTGCAGCGCAGCCGTGTTCCAGGCGGAGCTGAGAGACGTGGTGGCGCTGCTGAGGGAGGCCGCCAACCACCCCAAGCTCAAGCCCGACGCGCTGGCGGCTGGCAAGGCCATCCAGGAGAAGAAGGTGCGCTGTCACGCTGGGGGAGACATGTGGCACGACATGCCATGCTTTCAATTAGTAGGATGGGTCCTGCTGCGTCGTGCCTGCCTGCATGCATGCATGGGGATTTGAGGCAACCCAGGGTCCAAGGGGAGCGTTGTTTGCTGGACATGTGTTAGAGCAGAAGGGTGGCATAAGGACGCATGTTCGCTGCAACATCAATCCTGCGCAGGATCGGTGTGCCGCGGGTACAGTACTTTCGCGACGTCGCTAATTAGTGGTTACAGATTTTCGTCATTGTTCGCAAAAGGGCAGTTGCATGGTGACAACGATCGTGGCCCCTGGGAGTCAGGCGATCGATCGTGCAATTTTTTCCACATCGTGCAATTTTGCCCCATAATTACTAGATCGTGTCACTTGAGACTTGCGGTGGGCCCGCGATTGCAAAAATGTGTTGTGGCGATCGATTTGGCAGGATCGGTGAACACCCTCGATCCTTCCTCGATATTTCAATTGTGACGCGCTCTAAGGGCCACACCACACGGTTCGCTGCCTGCACAGGCTCCACACGGCCACTCATTTGTCTTCCCACTTCGCTCCACTTCTCTGCCTTCTCGCAGCTCTTGCACACTCTCCCTCCTCATTGCACTCTCCCTCCTCATTGCACTCTCCCTCCTCATTGCACTCTCCCTCCTCATTGCACTCTCCCTCCTCATTGCACTCTCCTGCTCTACCCTGCTTTCTCCCATCACCCATCCCGCCCCCCATGCCCCCTGCACCCATCAGAAGCACTTCCCCAGGCCAGGCGCCACGTCGTCAGCCACCAAGGCAGCAGCGCGCTGGCGCCCCGACGCTGCCACGCACACACCGCACGCCCACCCCGCCGACTCTCCTCGCCACGCCACGCCCGGTGCGGGCAGCAGCAGCAGCAGGAGCCAGGCGTGGATGGGTGCTGAGAGCGATGAGAGCAAGGCGGGTGAGGGTCGGCACGGGTGGCAGCAGCAGGGGCGGGCAGAGGGCGAGGGAGAGGGTCCCACGTCGCCCACGCACTCAGCTGCCTCCTCCTCTGCTGCCCGCACCGCGCCCCTTCCACTCGCCCACGGCGTGCCTGCGCCCGCTGCTGCACGAGCAGCCTCACAGCCATCGGAGCCTCCCCCACGCGACCCCACGCTCTACTTCACCCCCCTGCCCGCCCTGCCCCACCACGCCTCCTCTCTGCACTCCTCCACACACGCAGCAGCAGCGCCAGCAGAAGCGGAAGCAGGGGGGGCGCAGGGAGCAGCGGCATCAGAGGAAAGTTTGGCGTTTCAGAGTCCGGCAGGGCAGTTCACGGCCTTCCAGGCGCGGGGCAGCGCCACGTTCACCACCACGGCGGTGCACGGCAGCGCCCTCTCCGCCACGCCGCCCCCCTCTGCGCCCTACTCCGCGCGCTCGCCCGCCTCCCTCTCACACCTCGGCCCCTCGCCCTCCCTCTACCTCGGAGCCGGTTCCACCCAAGGCAAAGCGTTTGTGTCCCCAGGCCATGGTGGGAGTGGTGAGAGTCCAGAGGACATGCGGTCGGTGCGGCGGCGGGTGTTCCACGACGACGTGGGGCCACGGGATATGCCGCACAGCGCCTTCTCGCCTCACTTGCTGCCCTTTCACTCCGCTGCCAAGTCGTTTGAGTCGAATCCGGTGCCGCATGCGTTGAGTGAGCAGGCAGCAGCATGGGGGGGCGCAGGGGGGAGAGGAGGCAGGGCGGGTGGGCATGGAGAGCAGGAGAATGTTTTTGCTGGGGCCAGCGGGCACAAGGCCATGGGGCGGGCTGCTGCTGCCAACGGCGCTGGCAACGGTGGTGGCATTGGTGGGCAGGAGTGGAGCCCCACGAGTGAGAGCAGCAGGGGCAACGTGAGGAGCAGCCTGTCACCCAGCACGAGTGGCGAGGGGCGTGAGGCGGTGCGAGGAGGCAAGGCCAGGTCGCCACACAGCCGCGCCAACTCGCCCCTCTACGAGCTCGCTGCTGCCTTTGTGCGCGCCCGCAAGTCGCCGGACCTCTCTGGCAGGCTCGGCACCTTTAGCCTCACCTCCGGCAGCCCGGACCTGCTGGGGGCGTACCGCCTGGGGGGCAGCAGGATGGCGGGGGGGACGCTGGGCGGTGCTGCTGGTGAGGGGGGCGGCAGAGGGAGCCCCATGCGCATCACTCTCTCAGGTGTGCCCCATGCGCATCACTCTCTCAGGTGTGCCCCATGCGCATCACTCTCTCAGGTGTGCCCCATGCGCATCACTCTCTCAGGGCGCGTGTCTTGATTTTAGGCCAAAGTTCACGTTTTTTAGTCGAATTTTGGCAGATGAACACTGGTCGACCTGTAGTCGACTAACCCATCATTTTACTGTCGAGTCGCGTGTTCACCTTTGACGTGGAGCACATGGCACAAGAAGTGCTCGACTTTCAAAGTTCGAATATGTACAGCAAAATCCGAGTCGCGCCCAACTTTCGTAGGTTACCCGGTCTATACAGTAAATTCCGTAAACAAATCAAATTTGTGTAACCTGTCACGACGTGGTTCGTTACCGTCGCGAAGCTCGCAGCTTCTTCGTCCGTGGGCAGAAGAACACACGTTTGCAGAAACGTGCTCGAGGCTTAGTGAATGCTAGGTCGACCCAAGTTCAGTGTCCTGCTGTTTTCTTCAACTTTGAGCTTGAACACACGATCGTCGTCAACAGCTCTAAACGAAATCCGCGAAGCTGGTTACCACCAAAAGTTCGACCTTATTTTTGAACCTCTACACCAAAAGACACGCGCCCTCAGGTGTGCCCCATGCGCATCACTCTCTCAGGTGTGCCCCCATGCGCATCACTCTCTCAGGTGTGCCCCATGCGCATCACTCTCTCAGGTGTGCCCCCATGCGCATCACTCTCTCAGGTGTGCCCCACTCATGCTTTTATTCATATGTGTGGCCATTCTTTGTTTGCGCGTGCTTGCCAGATTGTCTCACTCGCCCCTCCATCCCCTCTCTGCTCCCTCACCCACCTCCATCCACGCCCCACCTTGGTCGCCTCTCCCCGCTCCCCGCATTGCTGCCCTCCTGCCTCCTCACCACAGACTCCGCCATGGCCCCTCACTCACCCCACGCACGTGACTCCCTGGGCCGCTCGCACCACCTGGCCTCGCCCTTCTCCTCGCCGCTCTTGCCCTCGCAGCCAGCAGGCAGCATGCAGGCGGGCACGGCAGGGGGTGTGGGGGAGGGATCAGGGCAGGAGGGCTTCCTGTTGCACCTGTCACCCCATGCAGGCTCGTCCGCCAGTGCACAGGGCGGTAACAGTGGTGGCGTGGGCAGCAGAGCAGGGGCGGGTGGCGGTGTGGGCATGGGCAGCAGTGGGGTGTTTGTGCGGCTGAGTGGGGACGTGGAGCACGGGGCGGGGGCTGCACAGCCGTCAGCGGACTGCAAGGCGGCCGGGGAGGGGGGAGGTGGAGGGGGCAGTGGAGCGGTGCTGGCAGCACACTTGGCCACGGGGGGAGAGGGGGCGGGGACCCTTGGGAGTGCCGGGGACAAAAGTGAGTCGGCACAGGCGTCAGCAGCAGCGGGCAGCTCTCCTGGCAGCAGAGGGTCAGGCGGGGGCAGTGGTGAGGGCAGCAGCGAGTGGGAGGGGTCGTCGGGCTTCTGCCGCCTCATCTCCGACGCTGAAGTCTCCTCGGCTCTCGCCAGCATGCGCGCCACTCACGCGCTCTCCGCCCTCAGGTGCGCCACCCACGCCCTCTCTGCTGCGCTGAGGCGCACACCTCCCATGCACTCATGCCTACCTTCGCTTTCCAAGTCCCCTTTTTCTCCCCGCACGCCGTGCACCCCTCTTTATCTGCCTATCCCTCCATGCGTTGCCCTGCCCCCCTTCATCTTGTGCTGCCCTGCCCTTCAGCAGCAACCCCACGGGCAGCAGTAAGGACGGCAGCTACAGCAGCAGCGCCAGCAACGCCCACCGCGCCACGCTCCCCATGGGCTCTGCGCCACCACCACTGCACCGCACGTCTGAGCCGCCCCCGCCCTCCCACGCCCAGCCCTCCACACCCGTGCTCTTCGCCCCGCCTCCCCCACTCCCAGCCAGCATGCAGCTCGCCCCGCCCTCCCAGCCCGTGGAGCAGCAGTTGCAGGGGCAGCAGGAGAGAGGCGCCGGGCTGGGGCGGGTGCACAAAGGGGATGAGGGAGAGAGTGAGGACGGGCAGGGGGAGGGGCAAGGAGAGGGGCGGGAGGAGGCGAGTGGGTTTGGGGCGAGCTGCCTGTCCCCGCCGGGCAGCATTGGCCGCTGGACGCTGCAGGGTAAGCCGCCCCCGCCCATGGCGCTCTTTATGGACGGGGGGAGTGGTGTGACGTCAGCGCGGGACAGTGTGGCATCAGGCAGAGGCAGTGCCACGTCAGCGCGAGGCGGAGGGGAGGTGCAGCATGTGGGTGCGATGCAGTCGCTGTGTGGCAGTGTGCGGGCGAGCAGGGCAGGGGAGACCACCAGCAAACACCGATATGTGAGCACACCGGGTCCCACCTCTCCCTCTCCTCCCACCTCTCCCTCTCCTCCCCACCTCTCCCTCTCCTCCCCACCTCTCCCTCTCCTCCCCACCTCTCCCTCTCCTCCCCAGTGCCCCCCCTTGCCAACTGTCCCCCTCCTCCCAACCTGCCCTTCTCATTGACACCTATCCTTCTGCTTCCCATCGTTCACTCTCCTCCTACACGTATCGCCAACCTGACTCCTATCCCCCTCCTCACAGTTATCGCTCCCTTTTCACAAAGAGCTATTCTCCCACATTTCCCTTCCGTTGATCCCTCTCTTTGCACTTTTCGCTCTCCTTGTGCCAATCCATCTCTTTCTCGCTTCCCCTCCATTTCCGTTCTCCAACTACTCACTCATTCGTTCTGCTCATCTGCTATACCCCACATCCATCCTCTCCCTCTCCTCCCCCATTCGATCCCATGGTTCCACCTGCCTTGTGCCCCTCCCATCCCTCCGTCCCACAATGCAAATTAACCCCATCCTTTTCTCCAGCCTCAGACCCACACCCTCCTCACTCTGCCTCCTCAAACTCCCCTCCATCTCCCCATCCCCCCATCCCTCCATCCCCCCATCCCCCTATCCCCCCATCCCTCCATCCCCCCATCCCCCCATCGCCCCCAGGCGTCCCCCATCCGCCCGGAGGACCTGGAGTGCCCGGTGCCGCTGGCAGCGCTGGCGAGGAGTCTGCAGCACACGCCCGTCACCGGGGACGAGGTCGACGTGCTCCCCGCGCGCTCGCCCCTCCATGCCACCCGCACTCCTACCGGCCCCCAGGGCGGCGGTGGCAGCAGCAGCACTGCTCTCACCACGCCCACAGCAGACAGCAGCACGAGCGGCAACAGCGGGTCTCCTCCCCCCCACATGAGTGGCGCCATGGAGTGTGGGCAGTGGAGCATGCACCACAACCCAATGGCTGCCCACAGCCTCACATGTGAGGCGCCTCCAAGCAGGATCGGTGTGCCTGGACTTAGTGCGAGTGGGGAACAAGTGGCAGAGAGTGCTGCGATCAAACCTGCACCTGCCACTGCCACTGCCACTGCCACTACTAATGCTGATGATGCTGTCACTGGTGGTGCAGGCGAGGGCGCGTGGGAGGAGGAGGTGCAGCAGGAGGTGAGGGTGCTGGAGGCGAGTGAGAGGGAGCAGCAGCAGGCCGTGGCAGAGCTAGAGCAGTTCGTGGAGGAGGTGGGGGAGGGGCGGGGCGAGGACAGGGAGGGAGGTGCATGCGGTGAGGAGGTGGAGGGAGGAGAGGAGTGTGGAGGGAGAGGCAATGCGCTGGGAGCTGGCACACAGGGGAGGGAGGGCGCAGGGGGGAAGGGAAAGGGCAACGGGGAGGAGTGTGAATCAGTGAGTGGGGCAGTGGGGCTTGGGGCGACGGTGCGGCAAGGCAGCAGCGAGGCGTGCAGCGGTGGTGAGGCGCGTGCTGTGTGTGCGAGTGTGAGTGGCGGTGGGGGGAGGATGAGCAGTGCTCACAGCAGACAGGCCGAGCGACAAATGGGCAAGGGAGAGAGCTGTGATGGGGGCTTGAGCCGCGAGACCACTGCTGGAGACAGCAACACGGATGGGGGTGAGGGGGAGGACGCAGAGGAGGGCGGAGGTGAAGTGGTGGGGGAGAGGGGAGTGAGGGCATGGGTGGTGGCGGCAGTGACAGCATTGGAGAGGGCAGTGGAGGGGGTGCTGCAGATGCTGCTGCTGGCTGCCGTGGTGCTGCTGCTGGCCGTGCTGGGCGGCAGGCTGGCAGCCGTGGTGCACAGTGAGGGTGGCCATGTGGATGACTTCGTGCCCACCTAGCTGTCCTCCTGCTGCCCCACGCCCCTCCCCTCCTGCTCGCTGTTTGCACACCCCACGCTGCCATGCCGCTCCCCACGCATGCCACTGCATGGGCAGCCCACCATGTTCATAGTAGCAGCGCTAGCTTCCGGCATACAGCAGCTGAGCTGACACACACTGACACCTGATGCCGCCCTGATGAGAGCACCTAAACGAAAGCCCCTGGGAGCACCTGAGTAAAATCGAAGACCTCCTTCAACGACAGCAACTTGCAATCTTTTTTTTGTGCGAGGTCCCTCCATTTGTTGCCGGAACCGGTGTTGATCAAGCAACAACACTCCCACAACACGGCCATCAATGCAGCCACAACACCCATCCAAGCAACCATGCGCTCCCTTCCAACTCTCGTTGTGAAAGCCGTCCCTCGTCCCATTGAACACACTCACTTCACTGTAGAATTTGTCCAGGTCACATCTAGGTTTTGACTGTTGCGGAAAGTGAAAATGATCCACGAGCTGTGCATATCGGTATTGATCATGTGTTTAGTTTGTGTTGATTGCATGGTGCAAGGAAATGTACTTTGTAGACGCACTTTAGCGAATTCGTGCCGAGTCGCTGGTGCAGCTGGTTCGGCCTACATTTTGGGAAAATATCATATTGGGGCCGAACAGTGCCAGAGGGGTGATCGAAGTAGGGCCGAAAAATCTCGACCGTAGGATTTCAACCCGGAGCTGACAAAACGACTCGGCGAACAAGCCGAACCATGAGTCAAAGAAAATTGCTAAAACAAACCAAATTTTATGTTCGTATTCTTTATTGAGGGTTTTGACCGCCGTCTACTACAGCGCGCGCGTCGCCTTCTTCTGGAATTGAATTCGGCGTGTCAAATCGTTACTACGTAACAACATAATATATTCTGGGTGATACATATCACCTACCCGATCGGAAACCACAAGAAAAAAAAAAGTATTACCCATTCGGAAACGGATGCGACTCGGGAGGGATCAACCCTAAATACCAGAAAGGTCCCCTTTTTTAGGGTTGATCCATCCCGAAATTGCATCCAGGTTCCTTATGAGTTTTAGGTCTTTTTTTTGCTGCCCTAGAGTTCCCGGTAGAGTCGGCTCGCTAAACGACACGCGAGCGAAAATGCTTGCCGGTACATGCCACTAGTAACAGAATTACGTGCAATAAATGAAGACCCTCTGTTAATCCCTCCTTGCAAAGCGGTTTGGTAAGTTCCGGGCCTCTCGGCCCCTGGTTGATCACCCCTCTGGCACTGCTCGGCCCCTGCATGATATTCTCCCCTACATTTTCGCCCCGAACCACTCGCAAGATGCCACCGCACCTTTCGGCTCTCTTCCGAACCTATTCTATCACTTCCTCGCCTAGCTCGGTTCCACCTCCTTTATCCTCGTTACTTCTCGTTCGGTAGGTTACTGTACTACATTCTGTGTTTTCCGACTTGAGTGCATTACAGGTCGCTGATAAGTATACCATCCGGTACACTGCAAAGTAGGAACTGGCGTAGATTCCGCATAGGAATCGTCGAAGCAACCTTGAAGCGGGTCACGCGCACCGACTCGTCTGTCTGAAGGAAAGCCTCCGCGTCGGACTGCAAAAGCCGCTGAGCGCCACCAAAAGCTCGTCCATTTCTGTGAGAGTGTGAGCGCGCTGCCTCGCAGCGCGTGCTCCACGCGCACCCACTCGCGCCGGTCCGCTCGAAGCCTCGCGCGCGCCCCGCTGCCCCGCATCATGGAACCCCGCGCTGCCTCTCCCAACAGTCAAGGCACGGACGGCCGGCAATCGTCGCTGTTGCTCGCTGAATCTGGTCCGTCTGTCTGTCTCTGCGTGGCGCTGCCTGATGGGTTCTCCCTCCCCGCCGCCGTTTGCAGCTACGGGTTCTTCATGATGGCTCCGACCGTCTGGATCCCGCCACGTGGCAGTGAATCAACGGCACAAGAGGGGCTGGGAGTGAAATGGGAGACAGAGGAGGCGGAGGAAGAACAAGGGAGCGCGGAAGGAGACAGGGGGGAGGCGGGGGATGGGCGGCATGAGGGGGAGGAGATAGGGAAGCGTGGGAATGCATGGGGAGGGGGAGAGAACGCATGGGGAGCGATGGGGCGGCCGCTGAGGCTGGCTGATGGGCGAGCGGTGATGGTGCGACTCACACAGCATGGCGCCGCAGGCCTGAAAGAGGAGCCTGCTGACGCTCTGTGCGATAGGGATGCCCCCACTGTCATCAGTAGCGCCACTGGTGATGCTGCTGCTGATGCTGCTGATGCTGCTGCTACTGCTGCTGCTGCTGTACCTGGCAGTGGTACGAGTGTGGCGGTGGCACAAGGGTCATGGCTGCGAGTGAGGGTGATGGGGGTGGTGGCCATCACTGCAGCGGACCACGCACACCTGCTCGTGAGCCCTTGCTGCCTCCATCCAAGCCTCGCCTGCCCACCTGCCAACCACCCCTTGTCATCCCTCTCCTCCGTTGCTGCTCACTGCTGCCCTCACCCTCCTTGCCCCCCTCTGCTCCACCACGCCTTGCCATCCTCGTCCGCCCTCACCTCTCGTCCACCGCACTAACCACTCCCACA